>CM060103.1:2743929-3148864 GCA_030522485.1 Stenchaetothrips biformis | reverse complement strand
CATAGTACACTTGATTTTAATAAAGGATTGACTTGATCTCAACCTCTAATTTCTAGTTAGATTCACTCACTTTCTCACACTCCTTAAAAACTAGCACAGCTCGATGCCAGCTGGTCACTTTGACACAGTGGCAGAGTAGGCCTTTAACTAGTCTTGCCGCAGCACGAATTCACTCAGCAAGTGTGCAGGTGATCATCAATGCGTGGTAAGAACCGAATTCGTAGTCTACTGATCAGTCGGCAATTCACGCAGCAATAGTGCAGGTGATCATGCGTTGTGGGCAATAGGCTACTTATTCCTTCGTCAGTCAAGCACTTGTCCTTAACGATTTCACGCAGCAAAGTGTGCAGGTGATCCTCATCAAGCAGTCGTGTGGACTGAATAAGTTTGATAGGTGAGCAGACGATTTCACACAGCAAAGAGTGCAGGTGATCCTCACTTGTTCACGTAACAAACTGACTTATAATTAACTGTAGTACTCGCGTAGGCAATTTCACACAGCAAATGTGCAGGTGATCCTCACACTACTTGTGTATCTACAGGTTTGACCCGTTCCGTAAGTGAGTAATTTAACACAGCAGAGGTGCAGGTTATGACTATTCACTCAGGTAGCAGGTGCGTAAACTATTTCAATCACTCCCTTGTACTCCTGCTGGACACACTCAAACCTCGCGGCGAGTTTCCAACACTCTTTCTCACACAGATACACTCGGGGTACCTAACCTCAAAAGGTAGGTCCGGCTCACTCACACACTCACTTATCCACTTTCGTTAGTCTGAGTTAGCAGCTTTTTCAAACACAATTCACACACCAGTGCCGACTATGGTGGGCCTTCACTAGCTTCAAGCTCACACACAATCACTCGCTGACACAAAAACTGCTAAGTTCAAACTCTCGCGCGCACAGTCACTCGGTTCCCTTTCTCCCTAACGGGGAAGGCACAGACCAACCTTAACCTTAAAGCCCGATTAACCGCTGTCACCAGTGTTATAGTGTGCAACGTGTAAAGGGACTTGAAGGAGAAGGAGTAGTCGAGGTCTCAGAGAGACGGAAGGCTTCTGTATTATCAGGGGTTGACCGTGTACAGAATGGTAGCGGCTGCTTGGCTGCGCGCGCTTATATTACAGGAGTAGAAGAACATCAGGAAGAATAGTAGTAGAGAGTGGGGGTGCATGGCCAATGGTATTGTGTGGCTAGGGTATTAAGGAGAGGAACGAAAGGAAGAATATGGGTTAGAGGTCCTGGCCAGGATCCTTAGGGCAGTGGTTGCGAAAGATAGGGAATGACTGCTAGTAAGCCGTGCTATGGTTATGTTCTCTATAGTTCATTTCACAACAATACTTATTTACTCTTTTCAAGTCAGTTTAGATATCAGTTTAATTTTGTCTATATTTCTACAGTGAAACATATATTTGGTTCTCTCAGTATTTAGTTGTCTCTATTTTTATTTATACTTTTGATTCCGAGCTAAAGAAGCCATAGAGATACCAAAGCAATTTCTGTTAAGATTATAAGTTAGTTTCAACACAACTTAATGATTTTTTATTGTTTTATTTATTCAGCCCTACATACTTTGTGATAATCTTTTTAACTGACTGATATAACAATCGCTACATGAACTTTGTTATAATGATGTTAATCTTTATTGTACTTTGTCTCAACCATGGTCAAGGAATAACTTTGTTCTGTGTATCATTTATACTATTCAAATAACAAATATTTATTCAAAATGGTGTTTTTATTTAGCAACACAAATCAAAGCCCTTCACATGTACAACAAAATAAAGAATTAGTAAAACACCATGAAATCTACACCTGGGAAGACCAACAAAATTTTAAAAAAAGTAGGAGCATGAAATTGAAAATGGATAATGTTTGATGGTAATCCAAAGAATAACATATCTTCGACTTCGGAAAAAAGAAACTTAGACAAAATCAACAAAAGCTACTAGTGAGATATTAAAATCGGTTATGAACCCATCAAATAAAAAAAATTGAGCCAAAATGTTGTCTCCAGATTTCCGGCACAGAGAGAGGACATTGACTTAGGTAATAGTTTGCTAGTTTCCAAAGGACTTCAGCAACATCCTTCATGAGATGAGTTAAAACCCCCCTAATAACAACAATCTCCTCTCACAGATCAGCTTGAAATTTCTTTTCACAAGAAATGGGATTTATTGGTGACAGCTACTATTGCAAACAATTGAAATTCTACCCTCAAGTTTACTTTAAACATATATCCAGCATTGAAGAATTTACTGCCTCCCTTTGATAACATAAGACGGGTGAGAATAACTTTTTCCACTATCCTTCTCTAATACAAGAATTAATAATCAGCGTAGCACACCAGCATGACCCAGCAGTAATCAGCAAGATCTTGTCAAACAAACGAGTACCTCCAAACTCATCTCGCAAACCAAGTAAAGAACATAGGTCATAAACTTTGCTAAGCAAGAGTTTTTTGGACAGACATGCTCATGTCTCTCTCATATCACTGAAACAGCACCAAAATTTCTGTTAGACTGGTCTGGCAAGATACAAATGCCATGGTGATGGTGGTGGTGATGGTGACAAAGATGTCATCTTCTAGTTTCTTCACAATCAAAAGGGCACTGTCCCTTGGTATACCTGCAAGCAAAAAATATTAGTGCAATATGAAGAAAATAATAATTTGGGAGGAAGAAGCTACATTAGCAGCATCAAGGGGAGGAAAATACGTCAAGAAAATACAAAATACGTCAGCTTGCAGCTTTAAGAAAATCTAATGGACACACAAACACACCAGATGAATTGTTCTGGCAGAGGAGAACTCAACTGACTCAACACTCTAACATAGTATTTAACGGGCAAATAAAGAGAGAAGGAAGGAAATGTCAACTTCAAAATAAGAATTTAACATGGTAATAATATAAGGATGGTCACAAGAAAAGAGGCCAAACAAAATATGGTAACATTATTTTTGCTACTATCTGGACAAGATAGTGAAATAGACAGCGTGTCAATGGAGACCGAAGGACACTATCCAGAAGTTTTACTAAGGAAGAATCTTTCACGCATGAAAATATTTCATGACACTTACATCAATCATAGTCCAATTGAATCAATGGTAGGCTTGTCTCCTAAAAAACAAATGTGAATTTCACAGTCCGGTTCTTGAGAATCGTGTGCCATAGGTGGTGATGGTGAGGAAGTTGTCATCTTCTAGTTTCTTCGCAATCAGAAGGGCATTGTCCCTCACCTATAAACAACAAAATATTATTAGAATAAGAGGAAAATATTAATTTGAGAAGAAGTTGCTACATTAGCCAATAAACACACAAAAACACAAGCAAACAAACTGGCAGATCAAACTTGGCCAGGCAAACAAAATCCAGCATCATCATGTCATCTTAAAGGCCACAAGAAAAGCTTTGTTCCAATTATCTTGGGTCAATCCAGACCTCAATCTAAAAGACACAAGCTGATGGCTTTCTAAAAGCCCGTCATTACTTCCAGTGTAACAGCAAGAATTAACAACAAAATACATCCTACTGTATAAAATCAGAACTTTGGCTTTCACTAACACATACATTCAGAAAACAATACATCAGTCTACCTATTCAAGGTAGAAAATGTAGCAAAAAAGAATTTGTGTCTGGATACTTAACAAAGCTCACTGACACTGAGAGAAGCTTTATCTACAGTGAAAGTATTGTAAATAAATTGGTAATTGAATTTGCATTATCAATTTTGGTAGAGTAACAAAGAGACTTGAAAAAGAATTTGTTTAAATGGGCGTGGCGGGGCCACTCACTGGCCTTGCCGGTTTCACATACACTTTAAGATTGACTTAAGAAGAAAATCTGAGATACAAGATGAAGGAAGTTATTTTGCAGTACCAGTGCCAAGGACACTGTCAACAATAGCTTAAATTAAAAAATAGAAGGTATCTTGAGGCTCTTGCTTTACAGATATTTCTTGCTTAAAACAGGATCATTCGATTCTGTACTCTTCATTGGATAAGTTCCTTCTGAAGGCAGGCACTTGGGTTTTGAGAAGCAATTGCAAAAGCACACGGAAAAATACCGCAAAAATAAATAATATTATTATACAATAGGTAACGACAACAAAAGAAGAAAATAAAGGAGAATTTACGTACTGTACCTTTCCTGATGAAGACCCTTGTTGGCCACAGCCCTGAATGGCGCAGGACAGATGATCAAATGCTGGCACAGAGGAGACGGGAGCCAAGAGCCATGTTGGTTACGTGAATTGAGCTGCAACAGAGATTGAATTTAGACAAAATCACAATTAACCCACACTGGCCAGGAAAACTGGTTGGACATGCCCAAAAGGTTAATAAATAATTTAACAGGATATCAATCCTTACAACGTGGGTGAGATGTGAGCTCAAGTTTGGTTTATTAGCATGGATTTTGACAAATGACAAGTCTAGCGCCAAAGATATTACTCGAAAGTGGGTGGGGGAGTCCTACTCCTTGTGTGGAAGAGATTCGGAAATAAAATTCTAGTGCTAATAATAGTAACATACTCACATAAATATTTGAGTTGGTGGTACGATGTTTGCACTGTGAGAGCAGCTGGGAGGCTGACAATGCCAGATGTGAGGAACAGCTTTCTTTGAAGCATGGACCTCAGTCGATTAGGATGCCCTCATGAACCTGTAACAAAAAGGATTAAATTTAACAGAATGGAATGCAGATTACCAAAAGACAGAGCACCCACTGACTCAGATAGGTTATGAAGGAAGCAGTTGCATCCAACACGCAAGACATGGACCTTATATTGACAAGGCATTTGAAAGATTAAGGTGCATTGTAATCCTTGACAGATAAATAGGCATAGAAACGCCAGCTCAGAACAAGTATAGCAGGAAATATCAAGTACGAAAGCGTGGCGTAGGGCGCCTAGAATGGGTAACTTTGTCAAGCATGACTTCAACGTGTCCATTCCAGGCGATCACATTTAACGACTGGACAAAGCAAAGTGCGGCAAGATAAATTTAAATTAAAAATAGTCACTTCTAAATCGTTGGAAAACGACATAAGTAAATCACATGCAAGATTGATCTGGTAGCCTGCGTAAATGTGTTTGTTTATTTACAGTTCACAGGTAGGATACAAAAAGAAAAGAAAAGTGGACTAAACATTGCAAGAGACGACTATGAAAAATCAATCAAGCGCAAGCATCACAGGCAGATGCAGAGATTAATGGCACGGAAGCAGGCTATTGGTTTTGAGAGCAAGCCAGAAAAACGAGGAAATTATTACCCATTTCTAGTGGGTCTCTCGACGAAATTCGGGGAGGACGTTAGGTTGTTTCATAATCCTCAGCGAACGGTGGCGGTAGCACCCTCTCGACCTCTCGAACGATAGTTGTCGACATCGATAGTCGAATTCACTTGTTTGTTTACATTTTTTCTGCTACACTGTTTGGCGTTTGGCGTAAAAGTAAAAGTGATTTCTTGCATTTTGCACGCGACTGTTGTCTGTGAGGTGGAAACGCGGACGACAATTCTGTCCAAGATGTCAGTTGCGAGTCAGATTATGCCCTCCGTCCGACATGTTATCTGTTCGTGGACGTAAAAAAACACACTTGGCTGTGAAGAAAGATGCATGCAACAGAAGTTATCGCTACTAAAGCCCGGAAAGAAGCTGTCCATCCACAGGTTTGCTAAATCAGTGGCTAATTCTCAACAAACAGTGGCTCAGTGTCTCAGAGCTGATTAGTCCTACCCATTTTCTGCAACCCAAGTCATTCGAGGGAGGCATTGGGGAACATGGATGATAGGCTAAGGTCGAACTTTTTCCTGTTCGGCTTATCCTAAACATCCTTTGAACAAAACATGTCATCAAACAACATTGATCCTAGGGCTACAAATTGCGAGTAATCTTTTCATGCAACATATTGCTGTTTCTGTATGACATATTTTGTTTTGACCTTTAGGACAATCGTATTGTTTCAATTCTTTATGACTAATATTGTTTGTCAACGAGAGAACTTTCATCTATTTCCACACAGCAATTTAGGGTATATCATTCAAAATCCCTTAAAAACTACAAATCTTGATTTGAAGTGTCTGTCTTATGCAAGAAAGGATTATCCTTGTGCTAAATCTTTCCTACACTTTTTTGCACAAATTTGTGCGTTAAAATGCACATTATATCTTCAAATCTTTCCACATCTAGTGTACGTTTTATGTGTACGTAATGTATGCAAATTATTTACACACAATTATGCGCATTTATTTGTACGTCAATTTTGTGCGTCAATGTGAATGAAATTGTTCAAATTTGCGCACAAACCTTGTTGTGCGAATGATGTGCACAAAAAAAAGATACAAATCCAGTTAGTGTGTACTGTAGTGTAAGCAGGATTTCTGGCAACTCGTCCCAATTGTGCGTCTGACATCTCAGGTGTACGCTCCCCACCAAGTGCTATCTCTCCTGTATGCAACTGAGGTCGGCTGATCATACGCTGCCTGCAAAAGTGTCGAGCTCCACAACCAAGAAATCCCAACATCTCATTGGCAGCCTTGCCATCTGCTATTACGGCTACAAGTGTGGCACGTATTGTCACGAGGTGGTTGACGGAGGGGGTGTGCAGGGGGTTGGGGCCAGGGGCGACCGTGGGGGTCTCCGGGCCAGGTGACGTGTCGCGGGGTGGCGTGGGCGACGGCGCGTCGCGCGCGTGGGGTATCGCCAGGGCGTTGCCCAAATCCAACTCGCCGCCCGGTCGTGCCGGGCCGAGGGATGCTACGCGCTTGACCTCCGGTCACACAGTTCACTGCACCGACACTCGCGTAACCGTCGAAACCGCCTTCGTGTTCTACGGGTTCGTGAAGGGATGAGGTAACGACGCAAGAGCTCTGGTAAAGTACTTAACACACGCGGGCACTTTCACGACGGAGTATTCGCGGAGAGGAGCTAGGTCTGCTTCCGTTCGGTGGTGGTTGAATACTGCCGGAGCACCTCCCGAGCTGGAGCTCGGCGAGGGAGGCTCCGTGCTTAATCTCTTAACTCTCGACTCGCCTAAGGTTAACGCCTCTGGTCAGTGGTCGATGACGGCAACCCATCTGCCAGCCGTGCTAATTGGGTGGCGTTTTGTCGCGGGGCGACGCGGCCTGTTTTGCTGTATAGGCACGCGCGCCGGATAGCGAGGCGTCGAGTGGAGTTGGAGTCGTGGCGCGTCATAGGGGCATTAGCCAGAGTGACCTGGGCACTGCGCCTATGACAGTATGGAAATAAACTCACCATTTACAAAAGTTCTCACACCATTTTCCAGCTCATGGAATTCATCAACAAAGCCGTGGAGTATATCAGCAAAAGTGCATTTACAGTCAGAGGCATTCGCCATATTGAGGGGGAAAATGGAAGCGTAGGAAAACCTTAACCAGGGAGGAAGGTTGAAAATAACAACTTCAAAATTAAAAGTTTCATGCAGCCCACTCTTAGGACCTTGTGATCTGGCAGGATCAACACCGTCACCGTACAGTCCCAAATGGAAGGCATCTGGGAACTGTTGAAAGCAGGGATGTTGTCGATACTGATCTCCATCTGTGTATGAGTATAACATGCCATCTTCAGAAGGTCGATTATTTCTCACATACTCCATAAGTGAATTTTTCCTGACAACCATCTTAAGAATGTCTTTTATCGATATATATTGGTAAGAAATAGGCCAAGGGACTTGCGCATAAGCACCCTCATTACCTTGTCTTCGGTCAATGCGGTCACCTATGTAAATGGTTTGGGGCTGGAGGAACCTGAAGTAACGCTTGACTCCAGAAATCTGACCTTTGGCAGACTTGATATTTCAATTGAAATGAGACCCCAAATTCCTTCTGTGGTCTGTTAATCCTTCTCTGAGTCCTGCTCCAGTGATTTTATACAAATAAGATTTTGAATTTTCATCAAAATCCCATGTTTTAAGTTCTATCACTGTACTGCACTAAAAAGCAACTTTTTCAACCAACTATTTCATCTTTATAATTTTTAGAATTTGCAAATGAATAGGGCTTACCGGTTGGCTACGTTTTCAAAGCCACAGGCTCTGAACCCAGTCACCCGTCCTCCTATAGTTCGGCCTGAAAACTCTGGCAGGCCACAAGAAAAAAGAAAGAAAAAGTGGACAGCTAGGGGAAGATGCCCACGTCACATAAACCCTCTTGACGGAACTTTCCTCGTAATGTCACCTATGTTGATAACAAAGATGACTCTTGGCAAACTGATTTGACAGACTTGACGTCTCTAAAAAGGGAAAACAAAGGTCACACGTTTGTTCTATGCGTCATAAACGTGTTTTCAAAATTTGGTTGGGCCATTTCTCTCAGACAAGTCTGCTCCCTCTATTGTCAAAGCAGATCAGAACAAAAGTGTAGAGTAAGAGCTATGGTTGAAGGTTTGTTTTCTATGTTCAGTTCTTGCTATCCCCTCTGGTTTTTGTCTGTGTATGTTAAGTTAGATGTATCACATCCTCTTGATCGTTATGTTATTTCGATTTAGTTAGTTTTATTTCTTTTTTTCTTTTAGAAAAGTGACGCTTACTTTGATCTTTTGAAATCAATTTGTTGATCTTTAGGGGAATATCATGGATCTCGGAGACAAGTGCGTGGTATTTTTCTGGGATAAAATATTGACCTCCTGATGTGTTTTTAAGGACTCAATATTTTCTTCTTTGTTTTTCTGACTGACTATAATTACATTCGCAGAAGCTGCTTACAGAATTATCTGCCACCTCAGGGATATGCAGACATGTAAGTCAAAATGTAAACCTTAACTCCTTTGATGTTGGATTACATTTTTAGTTTTAAAAATTGACTTTTCTCTCTTTGATTTCTTAGTTTTTAGGTAGAAGGCAGCAGTGTAGCACAGGGTTTGATTTACACTAATCTATGTCAAACTTCAGCAACTTCACAACACAACTTCACTATGTCTAAGTAATTTACAATATGTTTCTTAATGTTTATTCATATCTTTTCTATTTGTTTTATTTACAGGCACGTTTCTTCCATGGTGCTTACACTTTTTGTCTCCAAGATAGGCCCTCTGGCGAGAAGGGGACTAGTGCCTAGAACAGCTGCTGAACAAACAGGAAGCAAGCGGGAGAGCAGGGACTTGGGTGCAGCGCAAGGTTTCAAGAAACACACCGTGCATCTGTAGAAGCAGAGAAAAGACATCATGCAGAAGTTACGATACATTTTGGCAAGAAGCAAGCAAGCAAGAGGCAGGGAGGTGCACATTAAAAATGACAATGGAGCACATGTTCAGACTAGAAAACACATGCAATGTTTCCATCATGTTATTATTCTTGTGAAACATTAAGCATCTATTTATTAAGAGTGTGTTCCACAATTTGGATTTAATTTATTTCAATTCCCATTTATTTGTCTCATTACAAGTAGGAATGTTTCTAAATGCACTGATATATTCTTGAACAAGCATTTTTTCTGCTACCCTTTTGGCAGACCAACTGATGTTTTTAAATGGCTTAAAAATGCATATCAGGCACAGCAGGTGTGTTTTAATAATACCGATGCTAAACAGATTTGTGCCACTTCACAACTGAAGGTAATGTTTCTGAACGGCTTGAAAACATTTTGTAGGGACAGCAGGCTTTTTTATTTAAGAAAACCGCTTCTAAACAGATGTGCGCAATTTCACAACTGAAGATTTTGTTCCAGAACGGCTTAGAGACGTTATGTAGACACACCAGGTGTGTTTTAAGAACGACGTCTCCAAACAGATTTATGCCATTTCACTGCAGAAGCTTTCGTTATCAAACATCTGTGGCCAGACCAAACCTCTTTTCATTTGTCGTTTTTAAACGGCAGATGACATTCCTGAACACTAGCCACTCGTTAATTCCGTGCATATGACATTATTGGCAGTCCCCTCCATATTGTTTCTGCACAACATTAGACGTGCAAGAACAGAATTCTTCCGTTTCACCTAAGACAAGGCAGCCCCATTGTATTTAGTTTCATCCATTCTGAATACGGCCAACTCCTGTTCTCTAACAGATATTTTTATTTATGCTTTTAACGGAAGCTGCTTTTATGAAACTTTGCGTAAACTTTTCCGTTCCAGAACGGATGGATTTCTAACAGTGCATGCCATACAGTTTAAAAACTACGATTTCAAGAAATCCTGGTAGTCACGAAGTTAATTTTATATTTATGTTCTGGTTTAACAAAGATAGCTAAGGCAAGGACTGCGTTGTGTGTAGTTTTGTTTATGTTTGTCAGACCATTATAAATAATACTAAAACTTACGTAAAGACCAGCTGCGTATCAATTTGTGTCAAAAACAGACATTTAAGACAGTCTCATAATACCTGAAGGACAAGTTATTCATAGAAACGTCCAGTAAAATAGTCCAGTTCACCCAGTTGACCCAGCTTTGAGGTTAGAAAAAAAGCACAGCCCCCGTGTCCACATCGTTTCGTCTTAGATTCAGAAGTACCATCAAACCTCCCTACAAGGTGCAGCTACACGCCCACTGTTTTCGAAAAGGGACTTATAGTCACACTCAAACTACGTTAGGGATAGTTTTTTCAGAAATGCATTTGCACAGGCACGCAGTTTAATGTCCTATTTCACTCCAATTCAAAGAGTTTGGAACGTTTAGGGTTGGTATTTCTGAAAACAACAGGGCCTGTGCGCAGCGGCGCGGGACACTCTGGCCAACAATCACCGACCGACCGGCCGATCCAAATGGCCACGTTCGAAAACAACGTCTATACCATTGTTGGAGCTCTTCTAGCTGTAGTAAAAGACAATTTTGATTCGAACGCGCTTTTTCAAGGGAGCGAGCGTTTTTGGTGTAAGCTGGACAGAGGCGAAAAGGAGCGCTGCTATTGGGCGGATTCCATTTCCGGTGGCTCGGCTCCCCCCTCTCTCTCTGTTTTCCGCTGACGAGTCGAGTTTTGCCATGGAAACGGCGATTTCAACTCAAAATTTCTCAAAATTGGCCCTTCACATTTCAACCACATTTCACCACTGAAATCAGGGTACAAAGTTCTACCACTCTGCCAAATCTCATCTAAATCGTATACAAAATTTCGGATTCGCAGAAGGGGCTAGACTGACAATAAAATAATTAAAAAAAAAAAAAAAAAAAAAAAAAAAAAAACAACGTCGGTGAGGCTATAAGGCTACTTTGTGCCTAAAAAGATTCAAGGTGCAATTTCCGAGTGCACTCTCGACCCACCCGGGCACCAGACACGGTGCTCAGTCCTTGCTGACACAGTTGCGACAGCTGGTTCATAGCGGACGGTAATGGTTGCCGGACTTAGGGTTGCCAGCCGCGCCTCCTAATTCAAGGTCAAATGCGGTGCTGCGGCAGACTGGCTGCCTTCATGATGAGGCTGGCTAGGCCGGTTGATGCGGCTATGGCCGAGGCCGAATAGGGGTCATTCTATGTCTAATCGACAAGGTTCAAACCAATGAGGGCACCGATTTTGATGCAACTTAAAGCGAATGTTTGTCCTATGGTCCCATATAAGTTGCCAAAATATTTTGGTCAAAATGTCAATAGGGTCCAAACAGCGCATAGAACAATTTTTTTTTTTTTTTTCACTTTTTGTGGAAGGGTTCCCGTTTTTAACAATTATCTCCGGAACTATTTATTTCTTTCGATGTACAGCGAAGAGTGGCATTAAGATTAACAGTCACAACCTTCATTTTTTCTCCCAGTGATAAACCATAGCCTTGTCGAGCTTAAAATCCCTTTTGCTCGGGTTCGAACGGTTCCAGGAAGACCTGATCAAACAGATCACTGCGCTTGTATACACATCTGCTACCTTCACAGGTGAGAAGCGCGAATGACGACGTCTGCAGTGCCGATGTGCTGTTCGTATATATACTGCCAGGTATAGGTACGCTAGGTATAGTTGCGCTCTGCGCGCCACTCGCTTCCGACGTGGTCGCCGACATGGCGTCCAGGATTATTGGTAAGTTTATATGCTTCATTTGTCCAAACTTCCGTTCTTCACATTTTACAGTCACACTATGGAACACACCGTCGTGAAAATAGAAGAAAAGCTGGATTCAGCTCAGGTGCTTCATCGAGGGGGAGAGTAAACGTCGCGTCACTAAAGCCCCCCGACTGCACTGCTTGTCTAGGCGCGGTCGGGGTGCGCACTAGCCTTTCACACGAGGGCGCGGAGGCTGCTTCGAGGTCCCGAGAGCCGGCAGCAGGGGGCCGCGGTGGCCCTATCTGCTGCAGCCTCAGCTGGAAGGACTCATAGTGCCTTTTGAATTGGGGGAAGAACTTGACGAATTTCTGCAGGGGAGGAGGGTGAGGGGGCAGTACAGGCGACTGCAAGACCGCAGCGGCCAACGGCGCGGCCACTGGGACAGGAAGTGCAAATGCCGGTGGCGGAATAGGCCTTTCTGCAAATTGGCCCCGATGTGCGCGCGTACCGCGGCGCGGTGCGTCATCTCCAGAGATTTAACTGCTTTCAGGAAAGCAACCACTGTAAAGTAGTTACGTATATGGTTGAAGCGCTGCGGCCCCGGCCGAATCCACTCTTTTGTGAATTTCCTGCACTTGCTCCAGTGGTGCCAGATCGTGGGATTTGTCCCACGCCAAGGGATTTTTGAGCACTCTGTGGGACCGAGGGATTTCTTTTATAAACGTGGGATTTTTTGAGATATTTCGGAAAATTCGTGTTTTTTCTCAAGAATGGGCCTAAAATTCAAACAAAACCGGCACTCTGCGCATTCTAAGCATGGTGTCGCGATGTTTGCGTGGTCACGTTGGCAAGCCGCGCCTTCTTCTCCTGCAAGTTTCGACAAGGCGCTGCTTCACCGCACTGCAACTCTGCTGCTGCCTGCCGACGGCGTGAGGAAGCTTGCCCGTGGCGGGGTAAGTTGAAGATTTTAAAAAGTCGCATTTTCATGCCCACAAAGTTTCTTGCACTTGTTAACTATTTAAGAGAAATGCCTGGGCGTAAAATGAGCGCAGAGTTGTTTGAAACACGCCTCAAAGTGCTCCCTAACCTGTACACTGGCATAGTCACTTCTAATTTATTACTTTCTTTGCAGGCTTTAGTTCAAATTCAACAGCAAGACGATCGTGGGGAAGACAGTGATCTGGTAAGTGCAAGTGAAAGTGACAATGAAGACTGCATGGAAGTTAACGCCACTCCAACAAAGAAACGGTGCGCAAGAGGAGAGTTGAGTCGAGCTGAGAAAAAGAAAGCCGGTTCTTCCAACAAGACCTCTCAAGTTTCCTGGTTGAGTAGAGAAGAATTCAAAGGCTGGCCAAAAGGTAACCCTACCTATTGTTATTGCGCCCCTTGTGATACTCGTATCAAGGGTGGAAAGTCCGAGCTGAAGAGGCATAGGCACAGACAAACAGATAAAAAGTGTCAAGAAAACTCAAAGGGGTCAGAAGTATTGCTGAAGCCTTTGCTGGAAATACAGCTCTAATACAACACATAAGGAGTGTCAAAGAAGCTGAAATTCGGATTGCAGCGCTCTTTGCTGACAATAACTTTGCTGTCAGCGCGGTCGGTGAGGTAGTGGGAGTTATAAAAAAATCATTTAAGGACTCAGCAATTTTGAAGGATGTAAGACATGAGAGAACAAAGTGTTCAGCCCTGATAAGAAATGTTGCAGCAGCTACAGAAATTGAAGAAACTGTACAAAATGTGACGGAAAGCCTATACCCTGTGTTGGTTGATGACAGCCCTGACATTGCCCATGAGAAAAACATGTGTGTTTTGGTAAAGTACATGAATTATCAAAAGCAGAAGGCAAGATTAGAATTACTTCAGCTTGTGGAGCTTGATGCAAAGGACTGTTCTGCTGAGAAAATATTTCCATTGTTTGAAGATGTTCTCAATAAACATGAAATACCCATCACAAATTGTGTTGCTTTGGCCTGTGACAATGTAAAAGTTATGACAGGATGTGACAACTCATTTTACTCCAGACTTAAGGCTCACTGTCCCTGGCTGCTGCTTCTTAATTGTGTTTGTCACTCACCTGCAATTGCTGCTAGCCATGCATGTGCCAAACTGCCACCTGTTGTGAAGAAACTCTTGCAACAAGCAACTACCTTCATCCACAGCAGCCCTAAACGCTCTGCCGAGTTGGAGGAATTTGCCCAGTTTCATGAAGATGAGCACAAAACCCTTGTGAAATTGTCTTTCACTAGATGGCTTGTGCTTCACTATAGCATTGTGAGATTCATTGAACTGCACAAATCTCTGGTCGAATTTTTCATCATGGCAGATTTTGAAGACAGGAAAAAAGAAACCTCAGCACATTAAATCCTATCAGAGCTTCAAAATCCTTTCACTCAGGCTAGTCTCAAATTTTTGAAGTATTCTCTTGAATTTTTCAACAAATTCAATGCTCTGTTCCAAACAAAAGAAACTCTCATCCATAAACTGAGCAGGTCCTGTGAACTGATTTTAAGGCAACTCTGTCAGAAGTATGTGCAGACTGCATTCCTGCCTCAAGTTGCTACTTTGAACTTGACTGACCCCATATTCAGGTAAGTGTCAATATATTGAATTGGATATTTATTTTTTTAAATTGTATTTCAACAACATGTTTTCTGTTTTCAGAATGATTTGGATGAGGCGTACTTGGGGCCAGATTGTGAAGAAGCATTGAAGGGAATTCCTCTCCCCAATGACCCTGATAAAAAGTTCACCAGAGAACAGTTGGATCAGAGGAGAAAGCAAGATATAAATCAATTTCGGCTTCGTTGTCTGGATTTTTATCTGACGGCAGCAAAACAGATCCAGACGATTTTTCCAATTGGAAAGCCCGTAATCCAGGAAATGGAATTTATCTACCCCAAGGTGGCTCTGGATGAGAAAGCAAGGAGTTTTCCTCATTTGCGCGATTTGAGCGTCCTTCCCAACACCTTCAAGGCAAGTTTCTGCGTCAAAGAAAGCACCCCACATCGCTACCCCACGTGCGTGGCCCGGGAGAACCTCCGCTGCACGTGGGGTATCGATATCGTCAGCAGCATAGTTTCATTTCCCATCTTTTTTGTTAGAGGAGAAACTAGGAATTGATCCAACAGCTGTGGCCTTTGAATGGAGGACATTCCCAGGTCTTTTTGATGAGCATAAACAGGCGCTGCTGAAAATGAATCCAGAAGAGTTCTGGGCTGAAATTTACAATGCAAGGGACTTCCAAGACAACATGCAGTGCCCCCAGTTGGTGAAGCTAGCTCGCTTGGTGTTGATCATTCCTCATGCTAACGCCGACTTTGAACGCACTTTCACCATTGTCACTGATACTAAAACCAAGAAGAAAAACAGGATGTGTAACAAGACCTTGAACGCTATTTGCGCTACTCGGGTAGCGTTTCGCACCAAGAATATTGATGCTATGTCTTTGGAAATTACTGATAAGCACTTGGAGAAGCACAATGCTTCTATGTACGACTGAAAACTGAGATTTTATTTGCAAATGTCGTTAATTATTTTGTGTTATGTGATTAAGTGTGTCTTCACTTACAGTATTTTATCGTTTTATTTTAAAGTATTTTTAATGACGCTATTAGCGAACTGGCCCTATCTAGCGAGTCTTTTCACGGTTCTGGTCTACAAACTGTGTGACTGTTAAATATTTTCAGTTATATTTTATTTCTTTAAGCAACACTTTGTACCAATGATACATTTGTAAGTGTTGATGGCTGTAATTTGAGATACTTGCAATAAACCTTCGTTCAAATGTAGCGCCTTATTCCATTGTCCTGAAAGTACAGTGCAGGCAACCTTTGTAGAACAAAGTGGCGGTCACGAATAGCCTTTTGAAGCACATCTATAGCTTGTGAGGGGGAGGTATCACTCAAAATATTCATTTCTTGTCATAAATTTGACCTATTTTCACGACATTTAGAGTAAAATCAGCAAATAGGCTAAAACGTTGTTTTTTTTTCTATTTGCGGGATTTTTGGCTAACCTGCGTGGGACAAGCGCTCAACTGGGTCTGGCACCACTGACTTGCTCTGCTACGTCGGTGATTCCGGCTTTTTGACACAACTGTAGCACGTCCTTCGCGTACTGAGCGTAGCTCTCAGCCTCTCTTTTAATTCTTTTGTGAGGCTGGTCCCGTAAATTTCGTTCGTGTAAAATCGCAGGGAATGCTGCCGTGAGCGTTTCACGCACACTCGTGTACTCTACAAATCGAAAAGCGTACATTATATGCTCTACCTGGAGCATGCCTGCAAGCACGCTCTAGCTAGCGCATGCCTGCTAGGCACGCTTTAATAAGTGCATACTTGCCATATACACGCTAACTGGAGATACATCTAGTGCATAAGGCATAGGGAGTTGTCTGCTCCAGTTAGCGTGTACATGGCATGTACATGTATGTGTTACTGTTGGAAGTAGGAGAAAGGTTGCACCTAGTTAAAACCGGTTGTAAGTAGGTTGAACCAAACCAATGTGGTTACAAGTGGAGCCACCTACTTGTAACGAGGATTCGGCCGGCTATAACTAGGTTGAACCATTACATTTATTATATTTTCACTTGTAACCAATGAGAGATGGTTGGAAGTGTTCTTAGTGGGTAAGGGCAGGGTGGGGCAGGGGTAGGGAGGGTACAACAATAACAACACGAACAAGACTGAAAAATGGACTGCGCGCCACGGACCGCGCCACGGAAACGTCAGTTTCGGCTACTTTCGGCACGAGTGGGAGCGAAATTCAAAATTAATTCCTGAAAAAAAAAAACCTGAAAAATGGCTGACCGGATGCCTGACCGGGGGAGGTTTGACGCGCGGGTGGAGGAAGAGCCGCGGAAAAAGAAGAATGAAGAAATATCTGAAATTATTACACCGGAACGATACGAGAGACTGATTAAAGAGGTGAAGGCAGCCCGCGAGAAAGCCCCCGGGAAGAGAACGACAACAGACAGAAGGAGAGTGAAGAGGTATGCAGTGGTGGAGGTGGGCGGGATCGAGAGGCTGATTGAACCACTGACTGATGCTGGCGACATGAAGTACTTCCTGTCAACGGTGGAGTTGTACGACGCCTTCCTGGAGGCACACATAGCTACTGGACACGGCGGTAGGACAAGGATGTTCGAACAGCTGAAAATTAAATACGCCAACGTGTCCCAAGTGCTATGCCTCGCCTTCAAACGGCTGTGTGGCGTCTGTCCATCGAAGGCTGCAGCGAAAAAGCGGGGAATAGTGGTGAAGCCTATCGTGTCCAAAGAAATGAACAGCCGCTGCCAGATAGATCTCATCGACATGCAGAGCTGCGCAGATGGACCATACAAATTCATACTCAACATTCAGGACCACCTAACAAAATTCGTTCATCTGGTACCTCTGGAAGACAAAACCAAGACAAGACGGGGGGGGGGGGCAAGGGTTCACGAGATGTAACTGCAGCCAACGGTGCACCACTCAACGCTGCGGTTGCAGGCGTGCCGGCCTCCTTTGCTACAGCAAGTGCCATAGCAGTCTGCCATGCAGCAACAAGGGAGACGCTGCCCCACCGACTCCGAAGTCAAGGAAAACTCCGGCCAGCCACCCCAAAAAAAGAGTTGCAAAGAAAAAAAAATGCAAAAAAAAATAATTGTTTGTGATAAATAAATAAATTTTATCCACCCACATCTAACCAACAAAAATCTTCCTTCAACACTTCTAACCACTGACATGTGGTTACAACTACTTCTAACTCACAATATCTGGGTACAAGTAGGTGGCTCCACTTGTAACCAGATTGGTTTGGTTCAACCTACTTACAACCGGTTTTAACTAGGTGCAACCTAACCTACCTCCTACTTCCAACAGTAACATATGCACTTATTAAAGCGTGCCTGGCAGGCATGCACAAGCTAGAGCATGCTTGCAAGCATGCTCCAGGTAGACCATACAATGTACGCTTTTCGATTTGTAGAGTACTGTGCTTTTGGTCCAGCTACTGGCCGTTCTGCTTCGCGCTCTTGTAGTCTGCGCGCTCAACCGTCCGTGCTGACCCATGGCAGCAATTTTCCAAATAGAGCAACCGATGATCTGCCATCAAATTTTGATACAGGCCAAACAGACAATCCAGGCGAGACAGGAATTGAGCTGGAACTGGAGCGACGTGGCACGGCGTGGCGGGCGGGGTGGAGTGGAGGAAGGAGGGTAGCACGACGTGGCAGCGTGTTGGCGTGGTGTGGAGTGGCGGCGACGGCCACCGACCCATCGACCATGCAGGCGGCACCTGTGAGTGGAGCGCATAGAATAGATGGGTGTGTTTGGACGGGCTTAGTTTAGACTGGTTGGGGTGGACCGTGATGAGAGGGCTGAATGAAAAAGTAAAGGCAGTAGGAATGACCGCTTAAAAATACCAGAACCAATTACTACAAACCAAATGGGCCCCAAGCCGTTCGAGGCAACATGCCCGGCGTGCATACGAAAGAAACCTTATCAAAGCACAGCTACACCAAGCGAGAATCAATCCTGGGGACGCGTAAACCATGCGCGGGGCGCATGGGAAAGAAAAAACAGAACAAATTACCGCTTCACCGAACGGGCAGCACACAGGCCGAGGCACGATGTTGTGGAAAGCTCCTGTGGCTGATCCCACCCGGGGTTCTATTAACACGCGACAGGTGTTGCAGTGGATGTTTAGTTTTGGGAGAGAGAAGACACAAGGAACAACGGAACCCTGGACATCACTTGTCACTATAATTGAGTTCTCTACGGTGGATCAGGTTTGACATACAGTGAGAGTCGAGTCTACATTAAGGCTATCCTATCCTAACGCTTAGCAGTCCTAACCTTACAAGGTAGGTGTACGCCAGACCGTGTCTTGACGTAACAGGCTTCGCGATGCTGCGCCAGTTACGACAATCCACGCCTGGAGTTTCACCTACCTTGGCCTGCGGCGCACCCTACTTGCCTTCGGCAAGCTGCTTCAAGGTTTGTTGAGGCAATGAGTAGTGCACCACGTGATGAAGGACTAAAATAGATTATGTAAGAAAATTCAGGTCCCTACGCGGTTGATTTGCAAACCTCGTGAAAGTAATTTGCGAAGAACGCGTTTGGATTATGAACTCTTACTTGAAGGGTTGTTCCAAAAACTACGAAAGCAAAATTCCTCGCTAGTAACAAACTGAGTGGTTTGTAATGTGAATAACACATTCGTCGGCAAGAGTGTGCTGTACGAATCGTACGAATTGTAAACAAACGAATGTGTGTAAAAATGTCTTTAAAGTATAGTCACCAAAAAGCTGCACTTTTTCTGCGCTTTTTTAGTGTTTTTTCGTTGTTATGACTGAATGAATTGAGTTAGAAATCTAAATATTTGCGTGTAGTGAGCCAAGGACATGCCCAGTAACCCTGCAAAACACTGTCAGAAAAAAACACAGAATGGTTCTGGTCAATTTGTTGCACGGACAGTCTGCAGTTATCCGTAGTGTTCACAGAATCATACCAGACAGCCTGAGAACAGGAACTCTCTATGAACAGAAAATATCTGTGTTCCAGGCATAGGACAACAGAAAGAAAAAGCATTTTTTTCAAAGCATTAAATTGATACATAGTTATCCAGAAATGTATTTGTCTCTTTGAGACGAACTTACAATATTAACACCAATATTAACACAAGCAGAAATAAATGGACTAACTACTTGAGTGCGAAAACAACCCCAAAAGAAATTCAAAACCACTGAGTTTTACATTTGACAATTCAACCTAAGATATGTGTCGACTATTTTGTTTGTGTCGATGGAGGGAATCCGTTATAATAATCTCTTCCCTTTTTACTGACTTCTAGTGTTTGAAAATGAGGAAGGAGCGTAGATTTAATCCAGATTACAGAAAATTTCTGGCCACGGACTTGTCTGTTCACAGACTCTCCGTTAACACCAGATCACACAGAGAATCTGGTCACAGGGCAGTCTGAAGTGTCTCCGCAAAGAACTGTCTGTATAACTTCTCTGTGATTTGCACAGAATTTTTCACAGTGAATTTGAGTCCGATCAGCCGACCCGTTCTTTTAATAAGATGTAAATCACTAAGAAAGGTCCAGTTTTGTGCCGTTTTTTGGTGTTTTTTTGTGTTTTTACGATGATTTGACTAAATGGAATGAGATTGAAAGCTGACGGTCACGCAAGTGTCAGTGCAGTATAGGTCAATTCAAGTCAGGTACCCTCTTATTAACCGTGTACATGTCAGGCACACTCTATTTTAGCGTGTGCCTAGCAAGTATGCTGCAAAAAAGAGTGAGCTTGGAAGCAATGCTCTAATAAGAGTGCACAATGAACACACTTTAGTTTGAAGAGTGGTCCCTTTCATGCCGCCCCGCCAGCCCACGACGTGATAATATGATTGTTCAATTTCCAGGAAAGTTGTTTCAAGGGCATGAAAAACGATGTTTCATTTAGCGTCTGTTGCAGGCGTCGTGGCTCTGGCCGTATGCTGCTTGGCTGCCGTCGAAGCCGAGGTGCGTAGTCTACAACGCCTGCCGCTATGCTTCGGCATCCATTAGTACCACGCCTCCCGCTTCAGGGCGGTAGGACTGTTTGTGCTACACACTTACAATTTTGAGCGAGACCCCGCAGTTTATTAAACACACAAAATTATCCGTACAATTTTATCCGTGAAACAAAAATGTGCAAATTTGCGTACAGGTTTGTTCGAATTTCTCGTGTGTTTAAACAAGTGTGAAGCCTCGTACAAGATTTAAGTGTATGAGAAATTAAAAATAAAGTTTGATTTGATTTGGACAACCTTTGTCGAAAGCCCTGCTTTTCCAATAGGAAAAGACAGCGTCGCCGCGTTTGACCCAAACACTGAGATTCAAAATGGGTTGTAAGCTCAAATAATCCGTGGCGGATTCCTGACCCCCATTGAAACTGTCTTTTACATCGCAATTTGCTGTAATATAGAGCCGACCCTTGGGTGGTCCAAAAAAAAAAAAAAAAAAAAAAATGAAGTTGCTCGGATTGTCTGACGCCACCCAGATTTGGATTCTACGTCTGTATGTTTGTTCCCTTTTTCGAAAAAAATGATTTTTAGCACCTTCGCAGAGCCCTCAAATTTTTTACAGTGCTATGAATATGAAAAAATCATACCGTGGCCGAATCGTAACAGGGAATTTATTCGTTTTTGAAAGCTTATTACGAAAAGAAAAGATGTTGGACCATCTTTTTTGTGTGCATAATTTTCAGTGGCAAAAAAATGACTAAATTTCGGCCTAAATGGGCAAGAGTTTCAGTTTGTGGGCCACTACATCCATTTAGGGCTGGCTGTTTATGGCTGATGTCGGTTCGCAAATACTCTCTAACCAGTCGGGCCTGACTAAAAAGCCTCTTAAATTTAGTTGAGGACACTAATATTGCCATGTACTATCGGGTCACCTTTGCCAGATTGAAGAATTTGGCATGGTGGACTTTCCAGCACATCAAAATCATAACTTCGTCCGTTCTTTGGAAGTGCAGTTTCACAGTAAAGTTATTCGGGAAGCGGTTAATTGGCATTAACCCATAACCAGTTAAAACAAAAATCTCTAACCGAAAATCCGGTTACCGATAGTAACGAGAAAATAGCCGGCTAACCGCCCAGCCCTACATCCACTCCAAGGCCACCCTTTGAGCATGGCGGGCTGCTCCTAACACAGGGCAAGCCCCTCGGGGCGTCAAATCCTTGATTTTCCGAAAATCTATCAGTGTTGATATTTCTTGGGGCCTCAAAGCACTTAAATGGGCACCATTTCGCACGGTTGGGCACCTGCGCCACATGATAAGCACAAACAATAAGATTGGAGTGTTGAGCACCTCATGCATACCACCCAAGACCAGGATAAAAGTCAAAATTTCGAAAATTCCTTCATTTTGATGGGATTTTTTTGTGGCCTTGCGTGCTGGTGGTCCCTCGCGTCAGCAACGGAGTCCAAGTGACATCACGTTATGCGTTTACCCAACCGTGCGAAATAGTGCTTATCTGAGTGCTTGGAGGCCCCAAGAAACATCAACATTGATAGATTTTCGGGAAAAAACAAGGACTTGATGCCCCTGGGTAGACTGTCCCACGAAAAAAGTCGATGTTTGAAAATTCAACCTCTCACCTCAGACTAAAGTTCAAGTTCCTTATGTAAAAAGAGGACTTACCATTTTTTTTTTCATATTTTTTAAACAATATTTAGAGGTTGCGCATCGGGAAAAACACGATTTTCACCATTTATGATGCGGTAGTCTGCCACGAATAAAATATTGGGAAAAATGGTGAATAACGTGTTTTTCGCGTTGCGCGACCTCTAAATATTGTTAAAAAAATCTGAAAATAATTGGTTTGTCCTCTTTTTAAATAAGGAACTTTAGTCTGAGGTGAGAGGTTGAATTTTCAAACATCGATTTTTTCGTGGGACAGTCTACCACTGGGAGGTAGGCAAATGTCACCCGGCACCCCAATTTTATCGATAGGGCTTGCCTTGTGGTAGGAGCAGCCCGCCAGGCTGGAAGGGTGGCCTTGGCGTGGATGTAGCGGCCCAGAAACTGAAACTCTTGCCCACCCAGTCCAAAAAAAACCCATTGAGGGTCCCTCGCATAGTGCATAGGAAACCATGGGATTCCACGGGAACCTAAACCCGATGGTGTCCAAAACACCCCTCATTTTTGGCCGCGTCCCCCATGATAAAATTATTCCATGGTGTCTGGTTTGCATGGTGTACTGGTCCCATGGCTTCCCCACGGTGGACATGGCGTGACAAGTGTCTTGTCCCATAGTCAACCTTTGAGACCAGTGTAGACCAGCGACTAATCCTCATTTTAGCCCACATTGTAAAATTCGATGCTTCACACGATGAAGCGATCGCCGTCACTCTGTCTCTAGTAGTTTTAAAGTTGCGGAGGAATTCTAAATAATCTCTGGAGACTTCAACGCACGGGCAAGAGAACGATACCATGGTGCGAGCGTTACCATTGGGAAGCCATGCTTAACCATGACGATTAACACGATGTTAGATCTTCCCCCATTGAATTATGTGTCGCCCCATGCCATGATGGTAGTGCTCGCGGTGGTTTCACAAATTTTCATGGTAAAAGACCGTCTTCTTGCCGGAAGTCATCCATGTGACCCCATGCGCTCCATGTTTTTTTTTAGGACTGGGCATTCACGCCGCAATTTAGTCATTTTTGGCCCCTGAAAATTAGGCACACAAAACAGAAAGTCCGGCATTTTTTTTCTTAATGAGCTTTCAAAAACTAATGAATCCCCGTTTCGTTTTTGAAAATCGGACAAAAAATGGCCGAGGTATGATTTTTTTTCATGGTAATAGCGCTGTTAAAAACTCTGAGGGCTCTGCGGAGGTGCTAAAAATCAGTTTTTTTAAAACGGAAAAAACATGAATTGACTTTTTTCGACGTAGAATCCAAATCCGCGCGGCGTTGGACGATCCGAGCAACGTCATTTTCTTTTGAATTACCCTACCCGACCCCCACACAATGTGTACTAAGACCGGTTGGGACTCCCACCGCAAGTTTACTGCGGTAAATTTAACACAGATGGTCCCGCAAAAATGGCTATATGTGACTGAATTTGTCAATTCAAAGTAAACTAATTAGAAATGCCGATGTGAGTTTTAAGTTGTGGTTTGGCAGGGTTTTATAAATGGATGATTTGTAAATTTTCATCGATCCATATTAATGCGTTGCGTCAATCCCACTTTCCTGCGTTGTTGACAACGCGTGAAATGTGAGTGAGTTCAAACCCACATCGCAGCTCCACAGCTACAGCTGCGGTATTTTTTCGACACCGCAGATTGAGTTCTGACCACAAATAATTGGGTTAAAAGTGCCTCACTTTGAATTTCAGTTAAATGAATGGAATGAGTTCGATTTGGCCCTACAGGCGATGGAGCTCACCGGGTCCGTCACTCACGACCCGGTGCCGTTCCCGGCTGCATGTGTTGGTACGCCCCTCGTGACGTTCCTCACGACGCTGCTGGACATGGCCAACCAACGCCTGGAGGCGGAGTTCCGGCGGCGGCAAGCCGAGCAGACCCAAGACGACGAGGAGTACGACTTCGTGGTCGTTGGCGGCGGCTCCGCGGGCTGCGTCCTGGCTGAGCGACTGTCCCAGAACGCCAGCGTCAAGGTGCTGTTGCTGGAGCGCGGCGGCACGGAGCCTTTCATGTCCAAAGTGCCCGCGTTCATGCCCACCGTCCTAAGAGCGAACGTTGCGGAGTACATCACGGTAAGAAAACACTGCATCCGTTTGAGCGATATCCTCTCGGATATTCTTCAAGAGCACCGCATACTTGACGTCTGGTTAAGTGCTCGTGAACGCGTGTACCGATACCGAGCCTGCCCTAGTGGGAAGGAGCTGCCATTCGGAGCAATAAGCGATGTGGCTTGGGAAACTCTTCTTAGCATCATCCCTGCACGGAACAGGGGCTGTTTCAAATATAAGGACATAAGTCCACAATGAAGTCAGTGAATCATATTTTAAGTATTGAGAACAAAGCACCTTGATTTCATTAGACTGCTTTTGGGGCACATACACTGTGCGAAAAAAAACACAGTTAATCCTGTACTGATGAATACAGATGTCACTGTAGTTCAGACTACGGGATTTACTGTACTTTTTTGACAGCATCTTCTAAACTTCGTAAGTGATTTAACGTGCCACAGAAGTGAGTACATACATCCTGTACGAGGTGCGGTAAATCCTGTAACAATCGAGTACTCCAAGCAACAGCAAAACCTTGCAAAAGAATTAAACAGGATTTCCTGTGTTATTTTCTCAGAGTGTAACACAACAAACCTGGCGTCACCAGTAGTGTTAGCTGTTTCATGGGCGCCCCGAAGGTCCCCCCTCGAAGTATCGGGGTATTCCGAGGATCGGGATCACCCCGGACCCTCGGAAGGCTTAGTCCCTCAAGTAGAGTTGTCGACCGTCCAGCTACCATCCGCCTCTGGCTCCGGCGAACCAACTCTGCCTTCAGGTCCCAATGTTGTTGGTTCAAATCGTGGCCTTTGGGGGGGGGGGGGAGTGCTTCACCTAGGTTTTTATTTTCTTTAAATTTGTGTTCTGGTTAGGTTGATGGTTGATGGAGGATGAAAGTAACTGTTGTTATCGACTTATGTCGATGCCTTTCGCTAGCAGACCCAAGTGACACGGAAAGCATAGAACTTCATCGCGAAAGGCTTTGAAACATATTTTGCATTTTCTTGAGTTATAAGATAGAAACCAAAAACACAGGGATTCCATTTACAACATTTTTTATTCAAGCCTAAGAGCATCAAACGGTACTGATTTTCAAAGGTGATGGTCTAAGCTATGAGGTGGTATCACACATTCGACTGGCGGCTGATTCTGATCGAAGCTATACTTCAAAGTACGAACAGTTTTAAGGGGGGAGACTCGTCATTTTCCGTCAAAAAATCAGATTTTTGTTTTTGAGTTTTTCGAATTCTTTGAGTCATACCCTTTATTTTGGTGGCTGGCTGGTTTTGAAATTCGAAACCGTTTGGCCACAGGATTGAATTTTGAAAAAAAAATCCACAGGTTAGGTTAGACTGTTTAAACTTTGAAGCCCTTTTACTCAATTGCTTTATTTTGGGCCTTGCGCGCATGATTTAAGCCAGACCGTTGAGCGTTTTGACTCGATATTTTTTCCAGTGTTTCACCTCTATAAGGCCGTCACTTTGAACTAGGATATCCTCAATCGGGCAAGGGGAAGTGGCCGAAAGAAATGATTTTAATGTCCAAATTTTAATACTTAATTTGCTTTACATTAAAATGTTAATTCGAGGCACTTAGATACCAGCTATTCTAATTATCCTAGTTCAATCTAGAGTGCCGGGAGTGCTTTTGAAGGAGGGCCAAAGACATTTATGATATGCTGCCGCATTCTCAAGAAATCGTGCGCGCAGTGCAGTTTTGGCGTATTTTCGTGTTTCAGCAGAATGATTACAGGTCCTAGGTAAAATGGCCTAGAGTCAAACTTTTTTTTTCAAAATGAACTTTAAAGAACAACCTTTTTATTGCAATAACCCACTTTCCTGCTAATATATCGGAAAAAGGTTTTATTTGAGCCTGAAGTTTAGTAAAATTTAAGTGTTGAAGACGAGTCTCCCCCCTTAAAAAAAGTTTTTCATGGTCATTTTTAATCTTTTAATCAACCGTGCGTTTTAGCTCCAAATATTAAATGTAGAACTGGGCAAAATAATTTATTTTTTTTCGCCGGAATGACCCCTTTTTTAAAATCACACTTGAAATGGTTCAGTAAAGTCTCAGTGCGGAGGCACAGCAGGTGTTCGTTTTTTACCCGAGTCAAGAGTGTACTTTTCTTTCCCAACTTACCCCTACAGGCGCCAACATCTATCCAAAGCTCTTTAAGGTCCAACGCCACCCATTTTTCACTTTAATTCTCAAATTTCTCCTTTTTCTTGTTTATAATTGACGAAAAATACGTAGTTTTTCGGTAAACACGACGTCGGCAGCCTTATATTCTTTTGGTGTAAAAACTGACACTAATAAATAATTTTTAAGGTAATTTTCATAATTTTTGGTTTTTTGCTAATTTTATTTTTCGAAGTACTCGTTTTAAGTGTTGTGACCTTTTCTTGAACGGAATTTTGCTTTCAAGGGGGTACTATGGCGAAAAAATAATAATTTTTGAAAAAAAAAAGGTCATTTTTGCTAGATACACTGCATTGAAAATAAAAATACATTAACAGATCAACAGAGCGTCCCAAGACGAATCGGTCGGTACCAACATGACTGCAATGGCGCAACCTGGTCGGTTGAAATCGAATTTAATGTCACATTTCGCTCCACCAGCCCACTGGGCGCTCAGCTCAGCCGCCAGGGGGACCTGCGCTGCGCGGCGGCCATTTGTGGTCCCGTATCAAGACGTCTTAAAACCTGCGTTTCTCACTAACTTTATTTTTGGCCTTGCGCGCAGGATATCTTGGACACCGCACGAGATAGAATTTTGTGTGATAGCTTAATATGATCACTATACGTATAGAGCAAAGAGACAAGGGAACGTTTTTGGCAAAAAATAATTTCTTTATTCAGTTACAGTCAATTGAGTGTCTAAAAGCGGCATGAAAACTGTCCTGATTTTAGTCTGAGATTAAAATTACAGAAGAGTATATTTTGAAATGCGGCTCCCTTGTGTTTTAGCTATATGTATAGTGATCATTTTAAGGTATCACATTAAATTCTATCTCTTACGGTGTCAAAGACATAAAAACCCAATGTCCATCAAATCTTCTAAAAAAGTTAAAAATAGAAAATTGCTACCAAAAATTTAACTAAGGATGGCAAACGAGTTAAAAAATATGAGCAATCTTATGGTAATGTCCAGCTTACAGCCAGAGTAACCATTGAATGTCAGAAAAGGAAGCTGAAAATGCATGACAAAATGACAAATCTCACTTTACTCGTCCTCCTCCCTCCCCAAACAAACACTGGTAAAACTGAAGCGTAATTCTATGCTTGAGTCAAGCATAGAGTAACGCTTGAAGACGTTACGCTTGAAATGAAGCATACTCTACCCTGGTAGAAAAAAGTACGGAAAAAGTACGGAACATGTCCGGTCAACAATTTGCCCAGACCGTCTGTACTCACCAAGTACGGAACTTTCTGTACTTTTCTCCGTGCCCGTTTACATGAGCTTATATGGGACAGGTACGGTCGTTCCGTACTTTCGTCCGTACTTCCATACTATATTTTTCCGTACAAAAGTACAGAAATTTTTACAGTGTGGTAACTCCCCCATGCATTTAGATAGGGGAAATCTTGGCGGATGAGCCTGTTACGCTTGATTTCAAGCGTAAACTGATTACGCTTGAAAACAGAGGGTAATACTACGCTTTCGTTTTACCAGTGAATGCACTCGAATTTGTCGATTAACTTAAACTGCCAGCGCCATTACCGGTTTGATGATTCTCTGTTCTTTACTCACTGACGACAAGAATGCTTCATTCTGCTTAACCTCACGTCGCTCCAGGGTGTGCCGGAAGCCTCGAACTGCAACGGCACCGGCTGTCTGCTCACAGTGCCTCAAGTGCTCGGTGGTGGCAGCACCTTGAACGCTGTCATGTACGTGCGTGGAAGCTCGGTCGACTATGACGATTGGGCTACTTTGGTGGGGGACCCGGCCTGGAACTATTCAAACGTGCTGCCCTACTTCAAGAAAGCCGAGAAAAACATGGACCCAAGCATTGCCGCAGACACAGGTGAGTTGAAGCGAGCTTGTGTAAGTGGCTAGCTCTTTACGCCGCTTGCATGCTGTACATCAAAATACAAAATTGAATGGCATTGCAATGCACATTAGCAGAAATAACTTTGCGTGCCCCGAAACATTCTGATAAATGACACGTTTTCGTTGGTAAAATGTCCGTTGTACCGTAATTGAAATCACCGCTTGTGTCTTTACTGCAGAAAGAAGAAAAAAAAAAAGAAAAAAAAAAGAAAAAAAAAAGAAAAAAACAACACCACCGCAGTTCAATCCGAAAACGAACTAAAATTTGAAATATCCAAAAGGAATGTCCTGTTTGTTATTTATTACTTAGAGTACCACTCGACCTGTGGCAACCTGCGCGTGTCCTGGCCGCCTTACCAGCACCCCGTCATGCCCCTGCTGGCCGAGGCCATGAAAGCCGCGGGTGAGCCGTTCCGCTTCGACATCAACGCGGAGGGTCAGCTGGGCTACTCCGTGATCCAGACCACCACCTCGGCCGGCGAGCGGTGGAGTGCGTACCGGAGTTACATCCAGCCTGCTCTCCTCCGCGACAACCTGCACGTCCGCACCTACGCCACCGCCACCAGGGTCGTGCTGGACGAGTCGGGGCCGAGGGCTGCAGGAGTGGAGTACAGGGACGCCGCCGGGACGGTGAGGAACAGACTCCAGCGAGCACTACCCAATCTGCCTCACGGTGCTTCACTTTCACAACATTCCTCACTGTCAGAAATTTTGTTGTTAATTAACAACAAATCTATTGCTAATATTTTTTCTGACAACAGTTGTTTTTAAACGACAGCAGTCGTTCACTAACAGAGAATGTTGTTGATAAATGACAGTTGGGTTATTCTGAAACAACTTACTTGTTGGAAGACAACTTTTCCGTCGTTTCAGTTTTAAACAAAGATGTTGTAGGAAGACGACCATGTTGTTGACAGTTTTGTTGTTTTCGAACAATCGTTTCTGACAGTGCTCCTCTACCGAACCCTGCGGTGTAACCACTCACTTTTTGTGCCGTTTTTTAATACTGCCAACAAAGAGCCCCACAGAAAATCTTGCCTTCAAACAGGCGATAAACATTGCCAATATGTGGCAATGAGAAGTCCTAGACAAGAAAAACAACTGGCTGAGCAACTAAACGAAACTCGGTTTGTGGGTTCTTTTTATCAATACAAACTGCCGAGACCCTCCAGCCCGGGAGCGAGATTTGAAAAGAACCTTGGGTCTTGTGGAGGGTGATCTGCATGTAGATGTCTTTAGAGGGACCTTTGCTAGATATCTGGTAGACCTGTTTTTTTTATTTCTTAGATGTACTTAGACAAGAAAGAAGATCTCCTATAAGTGTCTACAGTTGCATCCATAGTTGATCCAGGAAGCGGAAGAAGGGGTTAACTTAAGTTGATTCCGTTGCCTCTTATCAATCTATCAAGAAAACATGAGCGAAAACTTGGTTGAAAATCAAAAGTAGTGAGACAAGATCCATCCTCTTGCATCTATTTTTGGATGACATTCACGAAAACGGTCTCCCACCTGCAAATGTAAGCCGTGCAGGAGTGCACGGTTTCAACCCAACTCAACCCCTTCTTCCGCTTCCTGGATCAGTTAGACATCGACGAATAGACCTGCGTCAGATAACCATACACAATCTACTTCAGTCCATAAATGTCTGCAGACACAAAAGATCTTCTATAGATTATCTAAATTTATAGATGTCTGTAGACTTTTAAAGATCACATTCAGACGGTCTTGCCTTGTCTATGGACCTCTGTTTTCCGTGTGACTTGCCAAAAAGCTTAAATCTTATTGCAAGAGGTGCTAAAAACACTACTAATGTTATCAAGTGAAGATTTACTATATTATGGTAAAAAAGTCTTAAATTATAGTGGTGGGGCTGACTTTACAACCTACCATTGAGAATTCACTGTACCTTAAAGATATTTTGAAGAATTCCGTTCGTATTATGGAGAAAATGTCTACCATAATATGGTGGTGCAGCCTTTCACCGTAAGCCATTTACGGTGCACAAATCCGCACTACTTTAGTTTGCTCATACCTATGGAACTAGACAAACAATAAATTTAACATGTGGGGCAGGTGCGAGAGTGTGTGCTGTTTAGAACATTTCAAAAACTGCTACCACCCTTTTTGGCACTCTAGGTCCGTTTTGCGAGAGCTAACAAGGAGGTCATCTTGACGGCGGGGGCCATCGGTACCCCTCACCTGCTCATGTTATCCGGCATTGGGCCTGCAGAGGAACTGAAGGTGAGTCATGAATAATTCTACAGTCTCATCAAGATAGTTTCTGGAGAACAGATCAGCAAAGTTCATGTACTTTCCGGGAAGGTATTCTAACTTAGGATCAGACTTGGGCAGCTTTATTCTAAAATTTTTAAGCCAGTTGTTGCTGATTTCATGCAATGTTTTTTTTTGTTGTTTTTCTTTTGAAAATTGAAACCAATGGTCTGTGGTCCGTTTGAAAAAGTAGGTCTTTACTACCATATATGAGGTTATCAACTTGTTCTGCTGCGAACACAAGAGCCAGCATTTCTTTTCCTTTTAGGGCATATTTCACTTCGGTCTCATTCAATTTCCCGGATGCAAACGCCACTAGCTTCCTTCCTGTTGCAAGGTTGCTCCAAGTCCATATTGGCTGGCATCAGCTTTTATTATTAACCGTTTCTTGATACCAAACGGAACTAGCACAGGGGTCTTCTTGACACTTTCTTCGAGTCTGTCAAGAGGTTTCTGATGGCTTGGTTGCCACATAAAGTAATAAAGTAACTGAGGTGGAGAGAAAACTGTATTGTGGTGCTGAGATTTCACCCATGTGAGGGATGTGTTTTCTCAGATAGTTGAATGAGCCCATGTTTTTTTTTTGTAAATCAGATTTATTCCTGGTTTTTTTAATCGCCTCAATTTCTCTCACATCCCTGAGAATGAAAGAGTCTTGATCAAAACCCATTTTTGGGTGAGGAACACTTTATGACCCGAATGTAGGTGAGGAAGTTTCCTCGCCCATATTTGGGTGAGGAAGGCTTCCTCACCCAAATTCGGGTGATAAAGAATTCCTCGCCCTAAATTTTAGTCATGATCATGACTCTTTCATTCTCAATGCACGCTCAGGATACACTTTTATTTGGTTTTCAGCCCACAACTGACCCAGGAATCTTATTTCTATTTGCCTGTACGGCAGCGTAGCTTGGTTGAATTTTATATTGTTTCCTTGCTCTCGGAATCACTGTGCTGAGCCTCCTGTCATGTTCCTCTAAATCCTTTCCAGTCACCAAGCAGTCATCAAAGTGGAGTTCTGCCTTTGTACCATGCAACGCCTGATCATTTATGAATCGAAAGATCTCTGGTGCGCTGGTGAGCCCAAACGGCACACTGCAATTCCGTTGGTAAGTTTGCTTGCCACTCTAGTGGCACTCCGTTTTGAATGCCAAAATTTGGCCTTCTAGGCCCGGATTGGCCTCTCAGAATACCAAAATTTGGCATGCCGGCTGCCGGGCACGCCAAATTTTGGCATTCTGAGAGGCCAATCCGGGCCTAGAAGGCCAAATTTGGCATTCAAAACGGAGCGCCACTGGAGTGGCAAGCAAACTTCCCGATGGAATTGCAGTGCATTTTGAGGAATCTACATATTCCAAAAGGTGTGAAAAAAAAAAAACTAAGACGTGACGACTCGCCACCAAGAGATGCATGCCCAAACCCTTCTTTTATTTTGCATGCTATTTTATCCATTGTTGGGATAGATATTTCTGACTTATTATGGCTTTGTTTAGGGTATAGGCAAAGTCTGATACCCCTGTTACCTTTTTTTACAACCATATTACTTACGAAACGTGCTCTGCAAACTCAAGTGTGTACATAGTACACTCTTATTAGAGCATGCTTCCAGGCACTCTCTTATTTAAAGCATACTTGCTAGGTACACGCTAAATAAGAGTGTGCCTGGCATGTACACGCTAAATAAGAGTGTACCTGCAAGTACACTTAAACTGACCCATGCTTTAAGATAGGACTAATCGAGTGTTTTTAGCGTGTACTTGCAGGCATACTCTTATTTAGCGTGTACATGCCAGGCACACTCTTATTTAGCGTGTACCTAGCAAGTATGCTGTAAATAAGAGCGTGCTTGGAAGCATGCTCTAATAAGAGTGTACTATGTACACACTTGAGTTTGCAGAGTGGTATTTGATCAGTAACGTTGGCAATGACAACTCGTTTTCCGAGCGCATTCAGCTTTGACTGTAGTTTACAGGTTACGTAGTGATTAAACCTCCTTGGTGGGCAAGGTGTTGGTATTATGGTGAAGTCAACGGTGATTGTCACCTTGGTGTAAACGCTTCGCTTCCAGGCTTCCAACATCAAGGTCCTCGTTGACCTGCCGGTCGGCGAGGCGCTGCAAGACCACCCCATCGTGCCCGGCTTGGAGTTCGAGTGCGTCCCTCCGCTCTGCGAGGTGGACTGGGAGCACCGCCAGAAGGACGTCTTGCAGTACATCAAGCTGCGACAGGGGCCGCTGTCCGAGCTCAGCGTGGTGCAGTCCGGGGCCTTCATCAGGACGGGGCTGGACCCACCGCCACCGAACGGCACGGGGGCTCCCGCCAAACGGCCGGACGTGCAGATTGCCTTCCTAGGAACCGTCGAGGACAGCAACGGGACTCGGTAAGGACTCTTGGGAAACTGAAGTGCACTCAAAATGTCTTGGAATGAAATTTGAGGTGTTCCAGTGAATTCGGCGCTACACTACAAAGCTAAAACATTTCCATAATAGGAACCTTTTAAGGATTTTCATTGTATGATTCAAAGAAAACCCTTTGAGATACGAAGTCAAACTACCACCACCTTTTTCATTTAGAAGACGTCGATAAATAGTCCTCCGAAGGGTCATTATGAAACGTTTCGGTATGACACCCCCCCCCCAGAAATTTAAAGTTTAAATGCTTATATTTCAGCTAGTATGCAACCTAGAACGATTCTGAGAAGAGATTCAGATACTTCAAAGTTCTATCTATCAGACACTAGTTTCAGAACTCGGTTTTCCAAGATAAATTCAGGTGTGATCCGGAAACGTTAAACGTCCACCGTGGTAGAATTTCGCGGAACGTTACATTACTGTTACTGATACTCGCGTTGCACCCCACCGACAGTTCTCGGCATTGCGGTGAGTTTCATCGATGACATTTTTGCCGTCGAACGGTGCGAACGGAGAATCTGGAAAGTTACTAGAAAGCTCAGAATCTTGTTTAATAGGATATGTTTCGGTAGTGTTGAAGCATAATTTCAAAATGCTTTCCTGCATCCCAGACAAGATGTGCTAAAACCATGTTATCACACCAAAAGGCGAGTTTAAAATCACAACATAAGAGTTCCTAGAACAATTTCGATTAAAAATGTAACGTTTTGCGGGAAGCCTTTTCTGTAACGTTCCACGGGTTTTCCCAATACTTTTTTAAGGCATTTTTGAGACTCTGGAAATACTGCACCGGGAGGTTGCCTGCCTTCAGAACTTTGTCGTGGGGCATCACTCAATAAAGTAGCAAAAAAAAAAATCCTTTTTTTTTTTTTCACACTTTTTTGTTGTGATCTTGTGCCTCTAATTTTGGCAACTGCTCTTAAATTGAGGGGTGGGCCAAACATAGGTTTGGATTCAATTATTGTAAGATGAATATACATAAGAAAAAAATGAATCGTAAGATACAAAAAAGTGACTAACAGTATGAAACACAGCTTCTGGGCACAGACAGTGGATTTATCTTGAAACAACCTTTTATGCCCCCTCGATGCATTCAGATGAACAAGGGCCCCCACAACATGTACATCTGTACCATCTGCATACTCTTAATTTCTTACGGAGAAATTTCCGGTAATACGAAATGAGAAAAAAAACTCCAATTTGCTTGGTCATGGTACTGTATGAGAGGTAGGTAAACATGTGATCTCTGCATCAAAGTTGTTCCTAGAGGTTCTCCTATCACGAGAAATCGTTTGGCGCCGGGAAAGCTGTATAACCAGCATTAAAAGGTAGAAAAGAGCATATTTAGAACGTTACCTCAAATTGACAGCGTCGTACGATGCTCTATAACATTTCAGAAATGCTGTGACAGAAGGAGCTAATCCCTAATGTTGTAATCGTGTGTTTGCAGCGCATCTGAGTGTTCTTTTCTTTTAAATGATTGCGGGCTTCAAGTCATTTTTAGAGATTTATTCAAAAATTTTACTCAGAAAATCCATGATTTAACTAAACGGAGATTTTCGTAAAAAGGAACAGACAATCTCCGTTAAATTTCCGTATCTGAACGGAGTTTCCTCACAATGTGGTGGATGCCTGGGTAAGTCTGATCGGACCCCACGAGGTGCCGTTAGACCCGTCGTTAGACCCAACATAATCGAGTCCGGGGTGCTTGCTCTCATCGCGGTCCCTCTTGGACTCGGAACACGGACAAAATCAGATTTTGGAAAAACAGGGTCGAAATGGGATCTTTAAAAGACACCCGCGACCCCTGCATATTTTTTAACGGATCTCAGTTTTGGTGTAGGATTAGTGTAGGATTTAAAAATACATGAACAATTTTCTGGTAAGGTCGGTATGAATTTCAAAGAAATGAGGTATTGAATACCCGTCAGTGTGCTTCCGGCACACACAAGTACTTTCCTTTTGTCTGTACCCATTATGCATCCCAATTTTTCGGTGCTCTGTTGGCGACACAAGTTCTTGAAGCCAAACCGCTGTTTCGTGCTCTCAGCTGCTTGCAATACGACGCCTGGCGCTTCAACCGGCTCCTCTACATCTCCGCCCTGCTGCACCCCCTCAGCCGGGGCAGCGTGCGCCTCAACGCGACTAACCCTCAGGGCCCCCCGGTCGTCAAGCTGGGCTACCTGACGGACGAGGGCGGCCAGGATATGGCTGTTCTCGTGGAGTCTTTCCAACTGGGACTACGCCTGGAGGCACCGCTTCAGAAGCTGGGTCTGCGACTGGACCGTTCCTCTAGATATGCACCCAAATGCAGGTAATTAACCGGTCAATGCTGAATCCGGGTAAGTCCCCGCACGATTGAGCGTAGGGGAGAGAAGGGCACCTCCGGACACCCCTGGCGGGTCGCGGGAATGCGTTCTGGACGTGCAGACCACCTCTGATTTGTTTCAAATAGGATGCAAAATGGATGAGCCGAATCAATCCTTAACCGATCCAGGTTGCATCCACAAAGTCCACAGTGATGTCCGAACTACGCCCTGATTACGTCTAGACGCCATCCAAACCCAATCCAGATTGACTCCCGACCATCCACAATTATGTCACATCCATTTCTCGTCCCATCCCTCCACATGCAGTCCAGAGTGCATTAATAAATTCAGGATGCGCAAGGACAGCTTTGGAAGCTAACAAGGGAACGTATTTAGGGCGTACACTCAGATTTCGGCCAAACTTTTTTTTTTCGTAAGAATAACATATTAGACTAAGAATCCACCCCAAAGTTGGTGCCAAGATACATATCCAAACCCTTCCCGATTTTTTAACACCTAAAAACGGGCTAAAATGGCCCATGTTTTTACATGCAAACAGCAGATTTTTGATCTTAGTTGGGGAGTTATACCAAATATGTACAAAATATGATCTGTAACCAAAAATATATCTCATTTTCGTTATTAAGGGACCAAATAACGTAGAAATTGATCAGAAACTCGACTTCCAATTTTCCGACTCGATGTCCGAAAATGACCTATACACAGCAAAAAGGCCCATTTTACCCCGTTTTTAGGTCTTAAACAAATCGGAAAGGGTGTGGATATGTATCTTGGCACCAACTTTGGGGTGCATTCTTATTCTAATATGTCATTCTACGAAAAAAAAAAGTTTGGCTGAAATCTGAGTGTACGCCCTGAAGACCTTTCCTTGTAAGTGAAGCTGGCCGACCCATGTTTTCTGATGGACGGCGGAAGAAAACGTGGGTCGGCTAGCTTCCCTTAGCTTCCAAAGCTGTCCTTGCGCATCCTAAATTTATTAATCCAATCCAGATCACATCCGCTGCATCCCCTGCGCATCCACCACATCCACACACTTAACACTCTACAAAGAACGCTCTTTGTAATACAAAGAAAACGGCGGCTTCGCAGCCTGCGAAGGAAATCGTTTGTAATACAAACAATTTTGTTTGTAATACATAGGAAAAATATTTCGTAGCCTACGAAGAACTTCTTCGCAGCCTACGAAGGATTTTTCCTTTGTATTACAAAAAAAATCGTTTGTATTACAAACGATTTCCTTCGCAGGCTGCGAAGCCGCCGTTCTTTGTAGGAATTTATCTGTGCAGAAAGCATCATCCACGTCCAGAATACATCCAAACCACATCCATCGCATCCAAAACATATCCATCGTGTCCAGATCACACCCGTTTCACATCCAAGGTGTAATCCGATGTGATTAGGATCGGTTCGGGATGCCTTCTAGACGCCTCTTATGCTCTGGACGTGTTGGATGTCGCCTGGATGCGTGTTGAACTTCCCGTAACTCGAAATGCTTCACCGGGAGTTGAACTGAGTACCTTCTGCTTACTGGTCGCCCCCTGGAGAAGAAGCCGAGAGCCGCCAGGACACCGCACTGGTTGAAGGGTGACCAGATACAGAGCCCAAATAAAGAGCCACGGAATTTTCGACCCGTCCGCTGGACTCGCAATAATTTTTTTCCATGAAAAACGCTGTCCCAGATCTTTAGGACCAACCGTTACCGAACGTGCGGCGGCGGGAGCGCCACCGTGGCTGGCTGCCTGATGACGAAATCAAAGTCAATTGTTTTTTGAAAGGCGAAGGGGGTTAGACGTCGTCAATGTGCATGTTTGTCAGTAAAGTGGTGTGCCAGCTGGCGGTATACCTAGTCCAGACACTAAGTGGTTCAGAAACCGACAGGGAGCAAAGGAGAAATAGAGAAAACCTACCAAGTAGCCCCTGGGAGAAAGGCAATGTCGGAGGCAAGTACTGTTAGGGCTGGACGGTTACTGGATTTTGAAACCAGTTAACGGTTATTGGCACTAACCGGTTTTTTTTACCGGTTAACGGTAATTTTGAAATAACCAGTTAATTTCTAAGAACCAGTTTTTTTAAAATATCACATCTTCATTTTGTTTATTAAATTGCTAAAGAAACAGAAAACTGCAGCTGTGTATGGCTGATACCCGTTCACTATTAGTCTCTAACCAGTCGGGCTTGACCAAAATGCCTTTTAATTCAGCTGAGGACGCCAATTTTTCCAGAGAACTTGGCCTGGTAGACGTTCCACCCATCCAAATCATAACTTTTTCCTTCACAGAAATGACAGTTTTACAGTACGGTTATTTCGGAAGCGGTTAATTTATATGAACTGGTTACACCTGTAACTGATTAATGTAAAAATTTCTAACCGAAAAACCTGTTAGTAAAATTAACCGGTTAACCGCCCAGCCCTAAGCACTGTGATTTGCCTCCCTCCGGGGAGCTTCTTTGTAGGCATTCTCTATCTGTTTTTGAGCCGCTTAGTGTCTTGACTAGGTATTTCGCAAGCTGCCACACCAGTTAAGTGACCTACATGGACATTTGACGACGACTAACCACTGATAAAAGAAAAGTCGTAAAATTATGAACCATTCTTGTATAGTATTTTCCCATAGTACATTCATATTCTTACGAATAATTTTAAGACGAATTATTCATTATTTTTATTAATAACTCGTTTTTTTACGAATGCCTCATAAGACATATGAATAATTCATAATATTTAATTATGAATGTTTCGTTTCCTTGTTTTTTTCGTTCAAGCATCACGATCTGTTCGTAACTTTACGAATGATTCATAATTTTCTTTTATGAGCCATTCTTAATATAACAAATCACTCGTAATTTTATGAATGTTTCATAATTTTTCTCGCAAAAGTACGTATCATTCTTACTTTTATGAATAATTCATAATTTTCTCATTGAGCTATTGATAACATTACGAATCATTCGTAATTTTATGAATGTTTCATAAGGTTTTTAATGAGCCATCCTTGTACAGTATTTTCCCATTGTAAAATCGTAAATTTACGAACAATTTAACGATGTATGGTTCATTATTTTGCGAACAACTCATAGATTTTGGGTACTTTTCAGTCGCTTTCAGGCAATTTTTTCCAAAAAAATTACGAAGGATTCGTAATTCTTTTCTTATGAATGGTTCATAGAACGTATTTACGAAGCATTCGTGAAAATTAAGAAGCATTCATCATCAAATTTGTCGTAAAATTGCGAAAACTTTTGTCAGTGACCTCCTTCTCCCTTTAAAAAAATTTTTCTGCACTTAAGGCCCTGTCGCTAAGTCACATAAGGTGGAGGCAGGGCCCTTTAACCATTCAGGCAAGGAAGCCCCAAGAGACATTGCCATCAAATTTAATCGAGTTTCGATGCCAGATGGCGCAGCAGTCGCGGCGTCGAGACACGGGGAATTAGGAGCCCCGCGCGACTTCCATTTACCTCTCGCGCTGCGCGCCAGCCGATTTCGCTCAAACTTGGTGTGGGGTCATTTGGGACCTAGACTTACAAAAAGAAATCGAGTACTGGTCCGGTTAAAACTGCCACCAAAACGAGGCACGAGGCTTAAGACTTGATCCTATTCCAGGGGACTCGAGTTCGGTTCGGAGGAGCACCTGCGCTGCATCATACGCTCCACCACGGCCACGATGTGGCACTGGGCGAGCACGTGCCGCATGGGCCGCGACGACGACAAGCAGGCCGTCGTGGACTCCAGGCTGCGCGTCAAGGGCGTGCACGGCCTGCGGCTGGCTGACACATCCGTCTTCCCGACTCTCACCAGCGGCAACACCAACGCGCCCGTCATCATGGTGGCGGAGCGCGCCGCGGACCTCATCAAGGAGGAGCACGGTCTGGCCTAGGCTTCGCGCCAAAGGGGAAGCCGAGAACTGAACCTGCTGCATTTTCATCATCTTCGCTGTTAGGCCTCTGCAGACCTGGGTCACTCGTTTGGAATCTGGCTGAAATAAATCGCCAACCTAAGACCTTCTAGTAAATATTGAACGCCTTTTATTTACTGTCAGCATCGTATTGACTTATTCTCTCACTCACAAAGTTTTTAGAGCAGAGGTAGAATTTTCCTATGTGTCCTACAATTTTTTTTATTAAACAGATTTATTTGTTATTAGGTTAGGTAAATACGGTTTGATTATAATGGGTAAGATGGAAATATTGTTTCTTTGACTCAATGTGTAAAATGCAAAGGTTTTCGCTGGACAAGGTTAGGTAAGGTTAGGTACAATATGGTTTGATTACAATAGATAAGAATGATACATTCTTTCTTTGACTCAATGCGCAAGAGGCGAGGGTTATTGTTAGGTTCCACGACCGTCATGAAGGACTGTCAGGCAGCCATTAGTTGTAGGAGTCCGAAAACGTAACAGAACAGCATGCCAGGCACCGCGGCAGGCCTGGAGATGAGGTCAGGTGGAATAGTTTAGCTCTGACCCTCACTAGACGAGTCGTGAGTCGCTTTCGCGAGAGTCATGAAGCAATGTCAGACAGCTATGAGGTATAGCTGTCTGGTAGAGAGGCAGGCAGCCTTCCCGGGCACCGCGGTTAGGTTAGGTTAGGTAAGATTAGGTTAGGTAAGATTAGGTTTTGAAATAAAAATTTTCAAAGTTAATATAATATATTAAATATGCGCACCTACCCTGTGATAATGGCGCGTTCTTCGAACCTCAAATATGGGTTCCGTTATTAAATTTTCTATCCTCTTTCCGAATCTGTTTTGGTTTTAGAGCTACCTTAAAAACTGGCTGAGATATTGAGAAAATGCTGAAAGTGTGCACTACTTTGGGAAATTCTCATGAAAATGACCCATCCCCATATCTCCGAAACGGCTAGGTTTTGAGCTGAGCTTTTTTGCAGTGTTCAACAAGGCCATATTTGATGACAATCTACAAATTTTGAGCCGGATCGGTGTCATAAAAATCATAAACTGTTCGAAGTTATAAAAGACCCATCAGGCTATGTTATAAAATATGCCGGAGGACCAGTGTATTTGAAGTGCTCTCGTAAACAAAGTTTAGTAGCGACATCAAGAACTGAAGCACAGTACATATCTGGAGCTGAATGTTGCAGAGAACTTCAATATCTAAGCACACCATATCAGGAATTAACTGGCTCCACACTAAATATTGAACAACAAGCCGATAATCAATAACAGGAAAAGTGGCGATACAGATCGGCAACTTTGGCCCGTCCCGTACATTTTAAATATAACGAGTGTCGCCAATGTTTAACTCTTACAGGCTTTAAACGTGGGTCTGGGTCAAAATTGACGTTATTTTCGTCATCAGCACCCTCAAAAACATATGAAACAACGTTAAACTAAAAAAAAAAAATTTGGTCCCCCCGGGATTTGAACCTGGGTCCAAACTTCTCAGATTTGCTCGAAACCAGCACCGTTGGCTTTGTCTCGTCGCCCCGATTCCAAAAATACCCCTACATGCCCTTCTAGCTGTACCCGTTGCCAAAATCCTCATCCACCCATGTAGACCATGATGCACCTGCAGCGTCGCCCTCGCGGCGTCTTAGGTCAAAATGGAATTCATTTTCGTCATCAGCACCCTCAAAAACATAAGAAACAACGTTAAACTCAAAATAAAAAATTTGGTCCCCCCTGGGATTTGAACCTGGGTCCAAACTTCTCAGATTTGCTCGAAACCAGCACCGTTGGCTTTGTCTCGTCGCCCCGATTCCAAAAATACCCCTATATGCCCTTCTAGCTGTACCCGTTGCCGAGATCCTCCTCCAGCCCTTGTAGACCATGATGCACCTCTGCAGCAGCCCCCGGGGCTCGGATCAGATTTGCTGCCACCGGGCGGATCTTAGGGTCACCCAAGGAGGCTGCATACCAAATTTGGTGAAGATCGGACCACGGGAAGTCCTCGGACGGACGGACGAACGCACAGCAAGCATCATACTATATGCCCGTCCTTCGTATTTTTTAAATACGGGACGGGCCAAAAAGCAATGAAACGCATCAAGTCAGGCCAGATTACACTGGTAGCCGAATGTGACATCACATTCATCTGAACGTGAAAACTGCGACGTCAATTTAAACGTGACAAACAGTGAAAATTTACCGTCAAACGATTGTGACACACCGGACCGCTTTGGTAACAATACTTCGGGTGTGAAACGAAATCAGAGGGTGAACTGTCACATTCAAACGAGCGTGACAGTATGGGTGTCACATTCGTTTGGATGTGACAGGTCACTTGTTGAACCTCTGAGAACCCTCTTAACTTCTCGTTACACTTCGCCTTCTGCTTCAGCTGTTTGCTGAACTTCAGTTGGTGTAGTTTGTTCTGCGTCATAGGAACAACTAAGTCTCAAGACAACCCTGCAAAATAAATTTAAAAACAAAATGAAAAAAGAAAACCCATAAAAACATTGGTCCAAGAGAGGACACATTATAAGGACCAATGTGCATAGTACGAATATTATTTAAGCACCTGTTAGAGCAATATCTTGACCTTGAGGGTTCTTCTACCGTATCAAGCTAGGCAGAATTGGGCAGACAGACACGGAGAAGTTCTTATGAAAGTTTAGATAAACACTTCCATGTTCCATGTTGAGAGAGAGAGAGAGAGAGAGAGAATCTCTGCTTAGCGGCCTCGCGCAACGCGCATGTAGCCCGGTTGGTAGAAGGCTGTGCTGTGCCAGGGAGAGGGGAGGGGGTTAGAAGCGGAGGTGGGGGTTTTCCCTGAGGAAACCCTCGAACGCCGCGAAGGCTTGCGCTGGAGCACGGAGCATGTTGGCGAGGGTGAATTCGATGCCAGCTTCTTCGCATTTATCAAGGAGGGCTATGCGGCCCGACCACTCGCAGGCTTCGAACAGGTGTCTGGCGTCCGCTTCAGGCTCCCCGCAGCGGGGGCAGTTACTTGCTTCGGTGCCTGCGACCCGATGGAGGTGGGCGGGGGTGGCGGAGTGTCCTGTCCTAAGGCGGGTGATGGTGTTGATGATTTTCCTTGATCCTTGGATGCGCTGGAACCAGGGGCGGGAGCTGGCGGAGCGTGTGGTGGGCGGCGGAGCGTGTGGTGGGCGGCGGAGCGTGTGGTGGGCGGCAGAGCGTGCGGTGGGCGGCGGGGCGAGGCCTGTACAAAAGGGAGACAAATATTAATTCCTCTTTGGAATATAAATTGTCAAATTTATGATACGAAAAACACGCTTGCCAAAGCTAAAAGATAGACAGAGAGGAGAGCAAAGGCCGGACTACCAAGTAAATTTTAATAAATTTTAAAGCAATGAAAAAGATGGTAAGAAACTGGAAAGCAACAAAGTTCAAAGGAGAACCACAACACTCACTTTAATATCCCCAGCGGGCCGGGGCTCGGCTATGCCTCGTTGACCGACGCAGCGGCGTCGGGTGGGCAGCCGGCGCTGCAATGTGAGCCGGTGGCTGGATTGGAGCCTGTGGCTGGATTTGAGCTGGTGGCTGGATTGGAGCCTGTGGCTGGATTGGAGCTGGTGGCTGGATGGGGGCCGGTGGCTGGATGGGGGCCGGTGGCTGGATGGGGGCCGGTGGGTTCAGCTTCCTCCTCTTGGTGGGCGGCTTCATCGACTCGTCGCTTGAGATGCTCCACCTCCGTCTCTTGGACGCCCGGCTCAGGTTCTCACTGATCACAAACAAACAAGCATTGTAAATACCATGGTCTAATTAGAGTTGTACCTGTGACAGCTCCTTACGACTATCTTACGTTTCCCAGCTCATCGCCGTCATGTCCATGTCAATTGAGTCATAATTGGTAGAGTCGCTGTTGGTGCTGCTGCGGTGGTTCGTGTTGTTGTTGCTGCGGTGGTTCATGTTGATGCTGCTGCGGTGGTTGGTAATGTTGTTGCGGCCGTTGTTGTTGTTGCTGTTGTTGTTGCTGCGGTGGTGGTTGTTGTTGTTGTTGCTGCGGTGGTGGTTGTTGTTGTTGTTGTTGTTGCGGTGGTTGTCGTCGTCGTCGCTGTCGTCGGTGTCATCGCTGTAGTGGCGACGGGGGCCAGGACCACCACTTGGTCCGGCACCACCGCCGCCACTTGGTCCTGCTTCGTCGTTGGCAGGAGGAGGCCGCAACCTGAAGAAGAAACAGAATCATCAGCTCATCCAAACATCTAAATTTAGGAAGGAAGCTAACCTTGCAGTTCATACAATTTACCTTTTCACAACAGTAAGATAGTTCAGCGCAGCGCGCTGAAACTTAGGCCATGTTTCATCACCGATCGTGAACCCTCTGTTGACTTCGCTGGAGGACAGATAACAAAAGTAAGGATAGGCTTTAAGGGCCAGCATGCCATGCTATGCGAGTGCATCTCAACCGATAATACGTACGCTTCGTTGGCAGCTCTTACGCCCTGGGCGGCAACACGGGCGCCAGCAATGAGCCGCTGCAGCGTAGTGTCGAGGAGGAACTCGTGGATGTTCCTGGAATCAACAGAACGGGTCAGAGAAGAGTCACTTAAAAACAAGCAATAGACAGGGATGCAAAGACTTACACCGTGCCTTCGGGTGAGCCGGGGTCCGGCTCCACCACGTCTTGGCCCAACTCGGACGCGAGCCGGCCCCGGCTCAATTCCTCCGAGAAGTGACCCTCTAAGTCTCGAATCAGATTTTTAGAGTGGGGCTCGCCGTCCATTCTCTTGATGTTGGACCCAAACATGAGCCGCGCGACCGAAGCACACACGTTGAAGACCTCTTGGTCCCGCTCTCTGGAACAGACAAAAGTTAAATGGTTAAAAGCAAATAAGCAAACAAGCAGAGTTTATTTCCGCACGGACTTAATTTGCTAGATACTTACGAGTTCGAGAAACCTCGGCAGCCGCCGTTCTTCACATGTAATGCCCAATGGGCCACCTTAAAAAATGGCCGTGCGCTAAAAACACAGTTGACGTGCCCCGGCGTCGCCTCGTAACCACGAACGCCGCCATGATGGGTCCAATCCCCATCTTGTGGGCCGTTCTCAGTCTCCTCGACGTGGCACGTACCTATCAACTGGAACATGGCTGCAACAAAACAAGGAGCACATAAGCAAACGCAGCCCCAGCGCCTTCTTGAGACTCAGAAGCCACACCGCCTACCTCTAGTCGACACACCTATCAGCAAGGAGAATAACCCCGGCAGGGAGAATGATTGCCGAGGCACGGCGACGCGCCTAACCTTCGTAGCAGAGCGGCCTGTGAACAGAAAAAAAGACGTCGTTAGAAACATTTTTTTGGGGAGGGGGGAGGTTCTACCCAATAAATTCTCATGACTCGAACCAGAACGAGTAACGCGAAACAGGGGGGGGGGGGGGTCTGCGTAACGTGAAGCGAAACATACCATAAGGCCAGACGACCAAAGGCGCACATTTGAGGAAAACTTGTGGAAAACGCGCAATAACACGCAAAGGGAAGGGGGCAAGGGGTGTGACCAGACGCACGGCGCCAGTGTTCGGACTTGTGGCGGCCAGCCATCAGGCCCGCAAGACAGACAGACGCGGGTGGCAGCGCAAGCCAGCACAAGCAAAACCTAAGGGGGCGTTCAAATATGACGTCACTTTTTCGGGGGGGGGGGGGTAAGCTAAAATATGACCCGATGTGACCGTCGGGGGGGGGGAAGAGGGCATGTGACATCACATTCCGTCGATAACTGCGTGCGGTAAAAATATAATGCTCAATATGAAAGGCGCGCAACTCACGATGTCGCAACGCGCCTTGGCGCGATCTAGGGGCAGAAAACGGTACTACGCGCAGACAGGCGCAGGCTGCGCCGGGACGCCGCACGCCCACCCTTTGAGTGACAGTGACAGGTTTTCATTTTTAAATATTTAAGAAAATGTTAGGCAGCGCGTTGAGCGTAAAAGCGAGCTGCCAGGGAGTACAGCTGCTTCCAGTACGGCGCATGTGCACAGTGGGCCTGAAGACCGGCGCAGGGGGCCAAACTCTACACGCGTTTTGAGCTCCAGAGTCGCTTAGTCAGAACTCGAACCGAACTTGTGACCCCATCAATGGATTCCTCGTTCCGAGCGCAATCCATTTTGGGGTCACACGTTCGGTTCGAGTCCCATACTTACCGACTATGAAACTCAAAACGCGGCTAGAGTTTTGGCAGCCTGCGCCGGTCCGAGCTATTCGGTCAATATGGGAAAATGTGACATCACAAGAGGGGGAGGGGTCAGTTATAATCGTGACCAGCTGTGACAAGGGGGGGGGGGGGAAGGGGTCGAAAAATGAGCCCAAAAAGTGTGAAGTCATATTTGAACGCTCCCTAAGCCGCCTTGAGTGCGAGAGAGATGCAAGATGTGCTCGCTCGTCGAGCGCCGACCGCACAGCGACCGGCGGCGGCCAGAGACGGAAGCCGGCCGAGGCGACGCACAGTGGGTCAGAAGAACGTTGAGGTGGCCAAAATTCTAGACGCGTTTTGAGCTCCAGAGTCGCTAAATGCGACTCGAATCGAACGTGTGACCCCACCAATGGATTCCTCGTTTGGGGAGCAATCCATTGGTGGGGTCACACGTTCGATTCGAGTCCCATTTCACGACTCTGGAGCTCAAAACGCGTCTAGAGTTTTGGCCGCGTGCGCCGGTCTTCTGGCCCACTGTGCGACGGGCTGCGTCACAGTTTATTGCCTCGGACGTGTCCCGCAAAATTCGGAAGGGCAGTAGCACGGCCCGAGATCGTCTGTCTCGCGCACAGCCAAGGCGGTGGGCCGAGCTGGACCGCCCGTTTGAAAACACAAGGCCGCAGAGCTAGGGGTTTTCGGGGTTTCTGGCCGACCGCTCCGACCGACTCGGCCGCGAGTCAGTGTGCGAGAGAGACAGACAACGCCAGCCGAACGCTCCGGCTGGCTTGGGGCTGCATCCCGACGCCACCGTCGGCTCCCCGGCCTGTCCCGGCCGCTCTGCGACAGAGGTTGACCGAGGTACGGCCGGCCGGCTGCGTTCGGCTGCTTGCTGCCCGCTTGCCGGCGCGGCTAGCAGAGCCACTCTGTGCATGGCTAGCAGACGACGCGAGGGTGAGGGGTAGGGAGGGGAGGGGCCTTGCTCTGCCAGCCGCCTCTCTGGGGTGAAGAAAATGACGAGATTATTTAACGGACCATTCTGAACCCACAAGCTCATGGAGCTGGCCCCTTCCACACCATACCAGTCTTAAATGGAATCGCAGCGAAAAGCAAGGGGGCGAGGGGGTCACAAGTGCTTAGACGTACAAGGGGCTCACAGCAGCCAGGGGCGGATCGCTTCGTCGCGTCGAGTCTTTCTGCCACGGCCAGCACAAGGCCCGCAAAACAGATGCGGGTTGCAGTGCGTTTGGTGAAGCCAGCACAAGCAAAACATCCACACGCCTACCTACCTAACCCTACACAACCATCTACACACAGCGACGCGCCGGCCAAGAGCCATACGTGGCGACTCAAACCGACGCCGCACAGTGGGCCAGAAGACTGCGTAGGCGAACAAAACTCTCGACGCTTTCTCAGCTCCAGAGTCGCTAAATTGGATTTGAATCGAACGTGTGACCCCACCAATGGATTCCTTGTGGAAAACGCGCAATAACACGCAAAGGGAAGGGGGCAAGGGGTGTGACCAGACGCACGGCGCCAGTGTTCGGACTTGTGGCGGCCAGCCATCAGGCCCGCAAGACAGACAGACGCGGGTGGCAGCGCAAGCCAGCACAAGCAAAACCTAAGGGGGCGTTCAAATATGACGTCACTTTTTCGGGGGGGGGGGGGGGAAGCTAAAATATGACCCGATGTGACCGTCGGGGGGGGGGGGGGCAGAGGGCATGTGACATCACATTCCGTCGATAACTGCGTGCGGTAAAAATATAATGCTCAATTTGAAAGGCGCGCAACTCACGATGTCGCAACGCGCCTTGGCGCGATCTAGGGGCAGAAAACGGTACTACGCGCAGACAGGCGCAGGCTGAGAACCTCTGACATTCGTTTGACTGTAAATTTCCACTGTTTGTCACGTTCAAACTGACATCGTAGTTTTCACGTTCAAACGAATGTGATGTCACATTCGTTAGCCACCAGTGTAACAGGAAAAGCAAACACATCAATGTAAAGTAGAACTATATAAGTGAAGCATATGATGGTGTCTTCAAAATACAATATGATCCAACAAAGGATCCAGTAGCCGACATATTCAAAAAAACATTGCTGACTCAAAAATTTGACACATTCGGAAAGGCTCTGTGTTGTGAAAGGACACCTCTTCGAGGGAGTATCACCTTATCTCCATGGAGTGTTTAAGTTGGTAAACAAAACAATACAATGTAGATAGCAACAGCAGCAGTGGATATCGACCTTCAAAGACCGTCTTCGAACTTCGAGACATCGACCGTGTGCTTTCTTCCTTTCTCTGGACTATTTATGTAAAGAAGGATCCACCTCCGTTTTTCCAGTTACCAAGTGTTGTTATTCTGCTACTTCCTACCTCGTGGAAACTACATTAGGCCTAACCTCGCCCATTCACAATTATTTCTAAGGAATAGCTGACTCGCAGCTTTTACATGGAAATCTTCTTGAAACTCAGCGAGCAAACAACGCTATTTTTGTTATTATATATCGAAATTATTTGAGAAGTAGGTCAACTGAACTACCCCGCTCTTTGGTGTGCACCTGATAAGCCTGATAAATGTGTTGCAGACAAATCACGTCAGCTTAATGTTTTGGCGGAAATAACTAAAATACGCGCTTGACTGGGAAACTGATTATGTCGTGATGTCAGCGGAGTCGTGTATGTGCTTTGCGTAGCGGTCTGCCTCTTGTCAGCGGGTGGAAACGGCCTACGGAGCGCGTGAGCCCATGCGCCCCACCCCGGTGCAGGGGTTACTGGTTTCTTCGAGATCATTCAAACTAGGCCAATGTTTGCAAAACGCTTTGCACAGATCAAAAGAGCATAAAATTTGGGGTGGCTTAGACTTATTGCCACTCTTAAAACTGACACTTTAGCCCACAATAAATCCAAGTAAAAACACTGAAAAACACAAAAAATCGAATATTTAAGAAAAAACCTTGGTGGCGCCATCTGGTTGTCAACATTTCCTCCCTTGTTTCAAGTTAAATTGGAAATTTTAGGAAGGCCAATGGGTCTAAGCCACCCTAAATTTTGTGCTCTTTCGATCTGTGTAAAGCGTTTTGCTAACAACGGCCTTGTTTTTACTATCTCGAAGAAGTCTATAACCTCTGCAGAGGTGGGGCGCATAGGCTCACGTGCTCCTAAGGCCGTTGCCGCCTCCTGCTCGTGTGCATGCGCATGCAGCACAGGGAATGCAGACGAGGAAATTACGAGATAGGATCCACAGGATTTATTGGTTTTGTAGTTTGGTGTACTCCGATGAATTTCTGTGACAGCAGTTCTGTTCCGCGAAGTTAGATTCACACTAAATCCTTATGTACTTTTTTGTACATAGTTATGCACGATTTTGCACATGCGTTGTTATGCATAATATTATACGTTGTTATGCACAATTTATTCATAACTATGAATAAATTATTCGTTGTTATGCATAATATTATGCAGAAGCTTACGCATGTGCAAAATCGTTCATAACTATGTATAAAAAAAGTGCATAAGGATTTAGTGTGTTCAACCTGGGTTGCTCGACCTCAGCCGAAGCTGCTGGGAGAACCAGTGAAAGCACATCGTTGGGAACTTAAGGGGCCAAGAGGGAGGGCAATACGCTGTTGCAGTCAAATGGGCTTTTCTTGAAGATCTGATCCAAGTAGTTCTGCAAATAGGTCTTCCTCGCATTGGTCAGCATGTCAACGATTAACTTCCGGTAGAGGCCGTTGGTCAACTTGCTGCCACCACCCATCTGCACCGCGATATCGCCCATTTGGGCGGGCTCCAAGGAAGGCGCCTTCAAGACGCAATTACTATCGTCGAAGTTCAACGAGATCTGGGCCTGCACGGATGTGGCGCCGACCTCGGCGGAGAAGCTGCCGCTGGGCCCCTTTACGCCGTTCACCTCGGACGTGTAGTCGTAGCTGAAGAGAGACGACCATTTATTTATTTCGCTTTCCGTGAGGCCGTGTCTTGTTTCCATTCCCTTCCAGTCCTTACCTTATATTGAGGGCCTCGAGGCCGACCTCAAATTGGAGCGCCAGGTAACCGTCGTTGCGGAGAGTGGCGTCGCCGTAGCGCGCGATGTACACGTTGCTGGTGATCTTGCCGTTGTCGGCCGTGATGTTGACTTGCGGCTTCCAGAATAGCACTTTGACTTCGGCGGTCTCCTGGAGGCTGGGCAGGCTGGTGCTGATGACTAAGTGCCTCGTCAGGACGTCCATCATTGTGTCCACGAAAGCGGTCGCGTCAATAACAGGCTGCTGTCGACATGCAAGATTTAAAGCGGCGCCCTCGGTCACACGTCAACATCAGATCCAATGTGCTGTAGTGTGTTTACAAGAACGCTCCCATGTGAGTGCTTTGACAGGAGCACATAAAATCTCATGGAGTAAACCTCAACATGGACAAGTAACATCAGGGGTCGGCGATCCTAGGCGGCGCGTGAAACGTTGCTCCTCGCGCGGGCCAGCGAGCGCCTCACGGCCGATGTGCCGTTCAGCACACAATCATGGGAGCGTGCTGCCCACTACACTCTTGAAGCTGTCTTCACTCTGTCTCAGGTGGGATGGAGCCTGCTGCAATGCTGTTAACGTTACGTAACAAAGTAACGTCGGTAAGTTATTTCGTTACTTAACGTGTTAACGCGTTACCATTTTTTGCCGAAAAAGTAACGGTGACGCGTTACCGTTCCTAATGGTTTTTACTTGTAACGAGCCCGTTATGCTCGTTGCATTGGAATTGATAAGCATTCCTCGTTTGTCACCGGATCCTGTGATATGACAACAGACGAAACTAAGTGAGCGTCGCACAGGACGTAGGCGAGGTCTGGAGCAGCCGAGTGCATACCGTTGGCCGTACCGCCATGCTACTGTTACAAACAACGGCGCGGCCCGTTTGAAGTAAAATGTCGTCCTGCCGCCCAATGCGTATGTGGAACGCAACTTCTGAGGGACAGAGTTGACATTGATTGACCTCTGCAAATGCAATTCCCGAGGCGATAAACGCAGAAACGGGGCTGCTTCAGAGCGTAAACACTGTAGCCAAATGTTACAGAGAATTCTGTGAACCACTTGTGCCAATTCTCTGTAATCCTAAAACCAGTATTTCCTGTACCCTCTTCACAGTATCCACTGTGCGACTCAGTGTTTTCTGCAGGACTTACATTCGTCTCCGTTCACCTCGATGGTTTGCGACGGGCATGCGGGGAAAACTGTGAGTCGCACAGTGAATACTGTATATGGGGTACAGGAAATACTGGGATTAGGGTTACCGAGGGTTGCAGAGAATCCTGCCCAAATAATTAACTGACTTTTCCGTAGTTTTTTGCCACAATGAACAGAGACTATTGGCGCCGCTAGCCTTTTTGAGTATCAGCAGACGGTTATTATGTTAGTCATGGTAAATAAAACTATTTGACTAGTACCAGTATGGATTCATCCTAATACTCTTAACTATTATCTCTGTTTATAAAGGTTTTTGACTTTTAACTTTTGTTGCGAATTGAAGCAATTTTCGCAGGTTGTTAAAATACAAGTAATGAGTAACGAAGTTACAACGTTGCTAGTAACTTAACATTTCCCTGAGAAGTAACGTTGGAACGCGCTATCGTTACCACTCTTTGGGAACGAAGTTACTGTACTGAGTTACTTTTTAAAAGTAACGTTAACAGCCCTCGCCTGGTGATGGTCTCGGTGATATTGCCACTACCTGCTGCTGAGGGTGAGCCGGACCCTGCCGGGAAGGGTCTTTCCCTTTTCATTTCGGAGGTGTTGCTGCGGTAGCTGAGGTGGCAAGTGAACCTCGCCAGGCTCATTCCGACCTGAGACAGAGTGTCCTTAGCTGTGTAAAGTGCACTTGGAGTGCACGGCAGTGCGCCAACGTCCAGCCTGTGAGGTCGTTTACCTGGGGCGAGGCGCTCGCCAAGGCGAGGACGGCGAAGACGGACAGGAGGAGGCGCATGTTGGAGTTGGCCCGATCAGTGCAGAAAACCAAATAGGGGACTGCAGCAGAGGGGTCCACCAAATCAGCTCGGACCAGATAAGCTGTAATCAGAGCACCTGCTGCCGCCGCCGCTTAAGGCGTGAGTAGCGAAACCTGATAGACGAGCCAAGCCGCCGAATCATACACCAGATCTCGGCGAATAGGTGCACGGTTATCTGACTGAATGCGTAGCGGCAAGCCGATTCAAAATTTAATCATTACAGGAAAAGTATGAGAAAAAGGATTTGAGTCTTATAAAGCGGTCTTTGCTTCCGCTTCTACTTTTCCATTTGACCCTCTCATCACGCTCCACCCCAACCGGTCCAAACCCGTCCAAACCCACCCATCCACTCTATGCGCTCCGCTCACAGGGGCCTGCACGGCCGGGTGGGAGGTAGGTAGGTAGCAAAGGGGGATATCTCTTGCGGGTGCGCGTGACCCGTCTGCGCAGCGCACCGACAGCAGAGCTGCCAACATCAGAACCAAAAAATTGGAGCCGACCCTGCGTGGTCCTGGAACATGCTGTGCTGGACCGCATTGCCCTCATGAGATTGGCAGCGCAATGGATAGCGCAACAGTCGATGGCCTCGGAGATGCGGGTTCGACACCCGTACGGGGCGACTACTTTTACAGCTGTTTCGCCTCTCTAAGTTGGTACAACTGACTTAGGGGCGCTGACGTCACGATTTGGAAGCCGCCCAGGTAAAAATGGATTTTATACAGGCCTTTATAAATTTTTATATGAATTTATAAGGATTTTTATCCATATAAAGTTTTATAACGGCTTGTATATAAGTTTTCATAAGGGCCTTTATACAACTGTACGGTGTTTTATATAAAGTTTTATAAAGGGAGCTTCATACAAGCTTATATATACAAATGAGTCTTTATATCATTTCTGCCTCAAATTTCCCCTGTATAGGGCTATATGCAAGTATATTTAAACAGTCTTATATAAATATAGAGGGCTACCTTTATAAAACCATATACAGGGTTTTATAAGTCCTCATAAAGATGTATAAAATAGCATGTGTATATTTATATAAATTTATATAAGTTTTTATAAGAGTCTTTATAAAAGTTTATATATTTTTATAACATTCTCCGTGCAACTTAATAAAACCCATTTATACCTGGGGTGTTTCATAGCATGGAGTTATCCCCCTTTGGTAGGTAGGTCGTCGCCGCCACGTCATGCTGCCCTCCCTCCTCCACTCCACCCCGCCCGCCATGCTGCGCCACGCCGCGCCACGCTGCCGCCGCTCCAGGCCTGCCGGCCCACCTCTTCCCTCCTCTTCCACTCCACTCCGCCGCCCCAGCACAGCAGACGCGCTCAAAGACCGCTTGGCTAGGCTTGCCTTGGCTGAGGATTTTTTAAGTACGATGTTTGTAGCAAACAAGACAGCACTTAAAAAAATTGTCTTATGACTCAAGAGTGGATGATCTTTTCATCACTTTTAATGATGACAATTTTTATCGCAAATTGATGACATTTTTATCAAAGCTCCTATACCTTTTGCATGGGCGTGACAAAAATTATTTTTACAGTGTACCGAGTCTGCTTCCAACGAGGTTTGATGGTGCTTCTAAAACTAAGACAAAACGATGCGCTGAAAGGTTCTGGACATTTCTATCCGCAATTCTTTAAACCGTGCGTGAACGCACGTCTGTGCACGGGTTGCTGAAAATTTCCTGACCTCAAGTTGTTATCAAACGGTCACAAATAAACGGTCGCAAAAAGAGACATTAAGACACAGCTGGTCAACCACACCTCCCTCATCATTCCCTTCACTTTGATCGGCCCGGTGCCCTGTTGCGGCCCAAACCTTCGTGGAACACCCCACCACCGCGTCCTGGGCTGCTGGAAATGGTACGGTAAGACAATGCTGAAAATCAGGTGACTTTATAGTGCCGCAGCATCCAAACGATACTCTGACCCACTGCTTTCGGAGCCACATATTCTTATCCAAGAGCTAGAATCTTCAGCATATCACGAAAAGTATGTGTGATGAAGTTTATGCGTAATTGTTTTTATGTGTGTCGACAGTGCTTTATTTGTGAAAACAGCGCATGTGTGTTAAGAAATTAATTTACTTTCATTTCAATTTTAAAGAAATCAAAAATGAAATGTTTATTTCTGATTCAGTTTTTGACTGAATCCGGTAATCCGAGTTAACATGCATGTCTGTTGCAGACGTACACTACATCCACGAAGGGGCTCACACGTGGACCTATCCTAATGGCCGACCGTAGGCGCCAGCGAGTCACAACATGGTAATGCGTTTTTCTCGACTTCAGAGTAATATTTTGTTTTAAACTTTTAGCATACGTCTAGAGCAGATATTCACGTAGGTAACCAACGATAAGTGTGGATTGTCCACAGTTTGCGTTTATTGAAAATACTTTTTTGGTGCGACGTTTGATTTACTACCCATATCATCACGCTATATTTATCAGGGAAGAGCAAAGGAATATTCCGAATCACGATTGGGTTCAAACTCAGTCAAAACTGAAGTTCCTTCCACCCGGGCAATGTAAGAGCCATCATAAATTGCTTATCACATGTCAAAGACCGACATGAAAGTTTATATCTTGGTTATAAATTTTCAGAACCACACTAAATTTGTAGTGTCACGTTTTGACTTTTCATCAAATCTCTTGACGTTTCACTGCAGACTTGATTTTTCAAGGAGATATTATGACATTTCATGGAATGTGTTCTGGCATTTCATTACATATATGAAATTTAATGGCGTTCATGAATTTTCAATGCATTTTTGTAATGAAAATTCATAACATTTTTAACAGTGTAAGGCAATTGCTTCACTGATAAAAGAAAAGTCGTAAAAATATGAACCATTCTTGTATAGTATTTTCCCATAGTACATTCATATTTTTAAGAATATTTTTATGACGAATGATTCATTATTTTTATGAATAACTCGTTTTTTTACGAATGCTTCATAAGACATATGAATAATTCATAATATTTCATTATGAATGTTTCGTTTCCTAGGTTTTTCGTTAGAGCATCACGAGCTGTTCGTAACTTTACGAATGATTCATTATTTTCTTTAATGAGCCATTCGTAATATTACAAATCACTCGTAATTTTATGAATATTTCATAATTTTTCTCTTAAAAGTACGAATTATTCTTACTTTAATGAATAATTCATAATTTTCTCTATAAGCTATTCATAATATTACGAATCATTCGTAATTTTATGAATGTTTCATAAGGTTTTTTAAATGAGCCATCCTTGTACAGTATTTTCCCATTGTAAAATCGTAAATTTACGAAAAATTTAACGATGAATGGTTCATTATTTTACGAACAACTCTTAGATTTTGGGTACTTTTCGGTCACTTTCAGGCAATCTTTCCAAAACAATTACGAAGGATTCGTAATCCTTTTCTTATGAATGTTTCATAGAACGTATTTTACGAAGCATTCGTAAAAATTAAGAAGCATTCATGTTCAAATTTGTCGTAAAATTACGAAAACTTTTGTCAGTGTTTGCAGGTGGTTTACATGCACCGGAACTGCGCCACAACTACGTAATCATAGCCACTCATCTGCCGGTCTGATGTGACGTAGGTCCAAGGGTGGCGGTGGCGGCCCTTCAGCCTGATCCGGCCGGCCCCCGCCGTTCGGTGTCCGGCCCAGGCTGGGCCCGGAGCCGATCATCGCCAGGGGGTGGCAACAACCTAGGTAGAGCGTGAAGCGATGCTCGCGCCATCAGTGCAGAGGTTACGGCCTTTCCTTCGATTACAAGATGTAGGCCGTTGTTTGCAAAACGCTTTTAACAGATCAAAAGATCATAAACTTTAGGGTTCATTTGGCCAATTGCCTTCCTCAAAACTCTCACCTTACCTAAAAAAAGATAAAGTGAAAACGCCGAAAAACCCATGAAATCAAAAAATGTACGAAAAACCACGTTCGCGCCATGTTGATGTAAAGGTACTCGCCCTTGTTTTAAGTTGAATTGGAAGTTTCAGACAGGCTACTAGGTCTAATGCACCCTAAGTTTTATGCTCTTTGATCTGTGCAAAGCGTTTTGCAAAACAACGGCCTAGATTTTACAATCGAAGAAAAGGCCGTAACCCATGCACTTCGCTCGAGCATGGCTTCACGCACTCCCTAGATCGTTGCCACCCCGTGTCATCGCTCGGCATTTGCCGTGGAAGTTTTCCGACAAGAAACGACAGCGCTGTGTGTGGGCAAGTCCACTAGGCGTGAGCACTGCGGCTCTTGGAAACAAGCCGCCTTGGCCTGCTCCGATCTATTTTTTATCTCTCTCTCTTGCCGAGTGTCTCCTTAGAGTGCAGTCTCGCTCTCAAACCTCTGCGATAAGACCTGTCGGACTCAACGAGCGCGACAGCACTTGACAAATTGCGAGACACAATGACTCGACGGCAAAAGGCGAACTGCAATTCATTCCGCGTGTATGGGCGAATTGTTTGTCCTCGCCATCCTGGGTCGGTGTAGTGCATTGTATTAGTGAATTTCCACAGCAAAATGAAGTATCGCATTGAGATTTATGCCAAACTTCAACCGCCCCAATAAGTCACGTCGATTCTTTGGAATAGATGCAGAACTACTCTAAATGTAAGATGCGTCATTGTCCAAACTGGGTAGTAGTTACTTTTGAAGCGTGCCGCGAGCAAGGGCGCGAGGACACAGGGTTCATTGCTTGCCATCAACGGCATTGGAACTTGTTCCCTGTCACCAAAACATCATTTCACTAGAATAAAAGCTTCCTGATCGAATTTCAAGTACGGCAAATCAGTTTCCGAAAAGTGTCCACCGTGGGTGAACACCAACAGTCTCACGTTTTTAAAACACGCACTGTCAGAAATAACAGGGAAAGTGGCGATACAAATCGGCAACTTTGGCCCGTCCCGTACCTTTTAAAAAATTCGCAATTGCTGTCGTATTTTAGCCCATATCTCTGTCGGAAACTAAATAGATGTTACTTTCGTCATGACGTATGAAACCATGTCTACCTCGAAATAAAGATTAGGGTCGTATGTGACGGAAACGGCACTCGACCGCCTGGGTCCAGTTCGGGTGTCAAAAAGGAAAAATTTTGGTCGTATTTGACCCTACCTGGATTCGTAAGTGGGTCCGGGGTCAAAATGGATGCCATTTTCGTTATCGGCACCCCCGAAAACATACGAAACAATGTCAAGCTCGAGTCGAAAATTTTGGTCGTATTTTACCCCACCGGGATACGAACCTGAGTCTGGGGTCAAAATGGATCTCATTTTCGTTGTCAGCACCCTCGAAAACATATGAAACAATGTCCAACTCGAGTCGAAAATTTTGATCGTATTTTTACCCCACCGGGATTCGAACCTGGGCCCAAACTTTCCCGATCGGCTCGAAATTAACACCGTTGTCCTTATTTCGTCGCCCCGATTCCAAAAATACCCCTTACATGCCCTTCTAGCGGCCTCCGTTGCAGAGATCCTCCTGTACAACATGTAAACCATGATGCACCTGCAGCAGCGCCCCTGGGGCTTGGATCGAAAAAGCTGTCACCGGGCGGGTCTTAGGTTCACCCTAGGAGGCTGCATACCAAATATGGTGAAGATTGGACCACGGGAAGACCTCGGACGGACGAACGGACGGACGGACGAACGCACAGCACGCATCAAACAATATGCCCGTCCTCCGATATTTATTTTCATAAATAATACGGGACGGGCCAAAAATCACAGGAAAACGGAAAAGGTCTGATCAATTGGTTGCACGGACAGTCCATAATTATCCGCACAAGTTCACAGAATAATACCAGACAGTCTGTGGACAGGAATGTTAGCAGAAAATCTCTATGAACAAAAAATATCTATTTTCAACTCATAGGAACAACATTTTTTTTCCAAAGCAAGAGATTGAAATGGTATTTCAGAAATAGATTTGTCTCTTTGAGACGTACGTAAAATATACACACCTGCACTGGGCCGGGCCACCTCAGGTCAACTGCAGAGGTGCACGGAAAAGGAGAATGCTTTAGCAAAACATGACATATTTTGGTTTCTTTTAACAGGTTAACTTAGATTAGGGACCAATGAAGCTTTCTGACTACAAATTTTTATCCCCAAGTAAAGACTAAAGCATCCCAGAGCCAGGTTCCCCACCTCGCCAAAAAAAAACAAAAAAAAAACAAAAAAACATGAAACGATTTGAGACGATTTGGAACATGCTGGTACAAGTTCGGATGGATTGGGAAAAGTTTGGAAATGGTTTGGCAACTTCTGTTGTGTTTGGACAAGTTACGATGCAGTTGGACTTTTGGACTTGTTCAAACAAGTTTTGACTCTTTCAAACCCGTTAACTCAGGTTGTATACCGAGTTCATGTACACTGGGCATTAAAATCAGCGCCCCACTTATGTCTTTCACGGTAACTTTCTACCCAGTCGACCAAAGTGGTTCAAAGTCAGCACAGGGACACCACAAGGGCGCCCCTTAAAGCTACCCGAAAGAAGGTGAACTATCCCCTTGAGAAAAAAAGTTGTCAAAATGAGGTCACAAATGCATTGGGGGCAGCTTACCAAGCGCCAGTATTGTCCCCCTATATTACGCTAAAAACGTGCAGAAGGTAAAAAGAGGTAACCATGTTTTACCTAAAATTTATGCCGAGAAATGGTGTTCCTAGGCGGTAATGTAACAAATGCTGCATGCCCAGTGCGTGAACCCTGACCCTATAGTACCCTGGGCCTGGGACAGCTTTAAGCCCTTCAGTATTCAGTATCGAAGGAAGATGAATGGATGAACGGAACCCATTCAGCTTAGTTTGGACCGGAAACTTCAAAAGAATAGGGAAGAAAATTGCAAATTTTGGACTTAGGCGCTCTTCGATTCTAAAACAAATCGTCCTAGAGCAGGTGCGTAATATGGGAAGGAGCGAGAGGGGCGAATCCCCCCCCCCCCGGCACCCAAAAGGGGCCAATATCATACACACTGCAGAGACGGCCTGGCCGTAGCATATCACATGTAGGACACACTTGGGCATAGGCTTCTAGCTCGATTTGCTAGCTTTATTATCTTGCTTCTGGGTGTTCTCTTCTAGAAAAGCATTGCAGTAAAAGTGGAACTTATGACTTATGTTAGTAATTCTTCAAACCTTGCACTTCGAATCCAAGCGTTGGACAGTCTTATGCTTTTGGTGTGAGCCAACATGTCGTACGCTCACAAGTGTGAACCACGTTTAGTCTCACCCTTCGAAGTGTGAGAGAAACCGTGTCTAAAACTTGCAAGCGTGGCTTACACTTGTAGGCAGGCGTAAGATATGGTCCCACACTTGGTTTTACAGTGTGCTATTTTAGATACAAAACCATGAAAGGGCGTGCAATTTGTTATGACCCACAAAAACTTGTACCCTTTAAATGGTAAAAATCTCCTGGAACTCCACGAACCCAAGAAGTAAAATCTCCTCTACAAAGCTGTGGCTTCTAGCTCGCTTCGCTCGCAATGAGTAACCTCCTAAAAGTTTTGCTTCCGTACAAATGCATGGAAACAAGTGGAGCAACTTCTCAGCCTTTGCCTACCTATGTAAACGAAAGTGTTGTCCCCATTGACTGAAAGACCCGGAAACACGTTTGCAGCCTAGCTATGCATTTGGCTTCTTGCTCGCTTCCCTTGCCCAGTCACGCGGTTCAAAAGTCTCACTACCTGTCTAAACAAATGATCCAGGAAGCGGAAGAAGGGTTAAATCGCCATTTTGGCTATTTTCCAGGAGAAACGAAAAACTTTTAGCAGGGAGAACTTAAAACAAAACAATGTATATTGTAGATGATAACAAGTTTAAAAAGCATGAGTTTTGCCAGACTCCTCCGTAGAGGGTTTCTGTGACTTATAACTTTCCGTTAAAATGGAAAACAGAGTCATCTCAACTTGCATTTCCTAAACGGAGTGGAATTTGGAGACATGTAGAACTACAGTCAGCGAAAGTGTTTGTTACTCTGGTGTTTGTTTTGGACTTAGCATTTTTTCCCATTTCAGTTGTTAAAATTAAGAAAGCTTTAGTTGACTTGATTCATTGACACTACATTCATAAAAATAGAATTTGAGTTATCTCCTACTGTCTATATTTTCAACGGAGTTATGTGGGCTTCGGTTAAGTTGATTCCATTTTCCACTAAATTTAGGGCGTAAAAGGGGTCAAGTTGAGTTGTGTCCTTTACAGAAAATTTTCTATGGAGATTTTCTCCTTAACTGCCAGGATTTGAGTCAAATATTTTGGTGTAATGATGTAAACCATTATAAGGCACAATTATAACACAAACACTCAATTTGGTGATAAGTCAAGTTGTTCCCTTCTTCCCCTTTCTGGATCAAATGTTGAACGGTTTTACACACACGCACACACACACACACACACACACACACACCGTGAGCATCCGCGTCCCCGAAAAACAAGCTACTAGGCACACGCCGCTTGAAGGTAGGCTACTTTTAATAAAATTGCCCCCTCCTTGCGACCCGCGTAATCACGACCCTGCCTAGGAGCAAACCGAGACTTGATCTGGACTCAATGGACACTTTAGAGAAAGACTCTATCATTAGAATGTCCCCTGCGTCAATATGAATTATTGCCTGACGAGCACGAAAACAGGGTACCTGGCCCACCGTGAGACAGTGGCAGCAGGTGCGCTGATTAGTGCTTATCGGGACCGAGCCGACTTGGTGGGCCCCGCTGCTGCGAACCGCTACTTAGATTTTCGCATCGGCCGGGTTGACTCCAACATGCGCCTCTTTCTGTCCGCCCTCGCCGTCTTGGTGTTGGTTGTGCGCCTCGCACCAGGTAAAGCACGACGCGCAGCTCATTTCATCTTGTTGTTGGCCGTGGCTGCAGTTAAAACGCTTGCACGTCAACTGCAGACCACCGACCACCTCCTCGCCAACGACGTAGTGGACGGGTTGCTGTCGCGCTTCTCCAAGAACATGAAGATCCCCAGCCTGCCCACCCTCAAGGAGAGCGGGGAAGTAAAGGTGCTCTACTGGAAGACGGAGGTCGACATCCAGGCGGACGGCGGTGCCGCCGTCGGCAACGTGTCCCTGAAGCGCTTCGGCGACGCCACGCTGTTCTTTGACGACTATGGCAACCCGTTGCTAGACGTGGAGGTCGGCGTCGACGGAGCCGAGATCAGGCGAGTACAGTAACGGAGTAGAAAATGGCCTCACGGAAAACAAAACGAATTATTGGTGCTCTCTCTCTACAGTTACAACTACAAGTCCGAGGTGGCCGGCATAAGTGGCCCCAGCGGCCGATTCCTCGCCAAGGTTGGCGCCAGCAGCGTGAATCTTACGATCGTCATGTTCCCGGCCGACACCCACTGCAGGTTGTCGCTCGATCGCAACCAGATCGGTCGGCTGGGCGAGATCACGGTGGAGCACGGCGGTAGCAACACCATTAATTCCATCTACCACGAGTTACTCGTCGAGATGCTGACCGATGAGAGGAAGACTTATCTTGAGACCTACCTGAAAGAGGCCTTTAATACGTACTGGTACTGCAGCAGCTTGCAGCCCCAGGTTTCGAGGTCCAGACTCACCAAAGCTGCGGGAGAGATGAGGAGAGGGCCGGCTCACAGCGGCCCAACGCCAAAGCGGCGGTTTCAGCTGCATCAGTAGTCACCGGAGCGAGACGCAGTGGCGGAGCCGGACTGCCGAGCTGGGGGGGTGGGCATTTTTTTAGGAGATTGCCTACCTAACAGGGGAACGCTTAATGAGGGTTGCCTACCTACAAGGCGCTTTAGAGTTAAACAGAAATTTATTTCATTACATATTATTTTAAATATATTATAAATGTGTCTATATTGATATATATATTTAAATACATCATTGGGTTACTCTGTGTGCCTCCATATTTTTCCGTGCCGTACGGGCCGTCCTTGTGCCTTGCATATCCACGCCCCAGTCCCCGCGAGTGCCATTAATTGCCGGCCGGTACACAATCCCCCTCCCCCGTTCTCGGATTTGGGCGTTTCATAGGGGGCCAAGATCGAGCCGGGAGGTCTGAGCCCCCCCCCCCCCCCCCTCCCCCTTTTGTGGCTCCGCCGCAGGCGAGACGAGCGGTCTCTGCCACCGCAGCCTCTCAGCCCATGGGCCAGCCCATTCCTTAACTCCACGCGGGGGCGTCAACGCGCACTGATAGCCCGACAAGAGGTACGGTACATTGATAGTAGACAACTTCCCTAATCATGTCGCACCAGTATTGTACCGAGAGACAGACATATACTTCTCCACTCTTTCGAAGCGCTAGTTAGGGCAGCGTGATTTGGGGTTGCTCCCCTCAGATACGAGATCAACATTCTTATATTTTCGTAAGTCAGAGGTGGTAATGTCAGCGCTGCTCCACCAATTGTGATTCCCAAACGAAGTCCAACTGTTCGTGGAGCCACAGATACCGTAGTTGGTTTTAGCTCGTCATCATTTACCGCCGCGACCACCATCCTCGCATATTCAATTTTTTCTCGTTTTGAAGACAACTGTTTCATTATTTTTTCATGAACAGACGAGATTGATTGGTAGACCACGCAAGGAATGCGAACAATCTTAGCACCAATTTTTAGAGCGATATGAGGGCTTACCCGATCCACATAATGCAGAATGTCAACAGCAACCTTCCTCGCCATGTCATAATCATAACAACCAGAACAGTGATGGACCTTACCAAATCGTCTACTGATTAATACGTTTTATGTTTAAAACAGATGGCATATTTGTAGCCGTTCAGCCTATTGACAAATCGATCGTGCGAGTATTTAGTGCAGGGAATATATGATGGGATAACGCTCCTAGCAGCATGAGTTGAGGAAATAATTTTATGCGCCTCTCGTGCGAGATAGGCAAGAAATACCGCACGCCACACACTAGGCAAGGTGGAGAGAATGGGGTTGAATATGTCATCCACTGATGCGAAGGTTTTAACCGGAAAGGCAATACCACTCGCTCCAAAAGGAGAAAATATAATGATGTTTTTCTCCCCACCGGACGTTGGTGAGGCTCGGACGGTGGTTGCATCTTTTTTACACCCTCAAAGTTTTTAATCGGCTCTTGAAATGCATCGCGTAATTTCACAAAGGTGTCATATTGCTTCTCGAGATCTTGTTTAAGATTTTCGGACGACTCAATCTGAGCTTTCATATCCCGCCGTTCCTTTTCAATTCGCTCCTCGGTCTCCTGTAACGTGGTGGCTCTACCCTGAAATCTTCCCCCTGTCGTTTTAAATCTCCTTCGCGATTGGCTAGCTCTTGCAATCTAGTTTCCAAAGCTTTCCGCTCTGAAGCTCTAGTTTCACCCAAGACTGCTTGGACGCCAAAAGAGACTGATAGGCAGACCCGTATTGCATTGGATTCGCCGAGTAATCGAATAGACCGATATTATACGGCCTGCCATTTACAGTGAACACGAAATTGGTCTAACTAAAATGTTTGAAAAACAACGGATCTGACAATTTGTCTCCAGCCAACGCAGTATTGTCACAGATGCCAGCGATTATAACAGATAGGAGTGGTCCATTAATAACATTATCGAGCTGAACTGTTGTTAACCCTTTGCAACTGTTTCGGCCCGCACCTCAACGTGATGAAAAGGTATATTCTCATTGTTCGTCTGAAAAACCTTAGAATGCGCATTCATTACAGCCGGATTAATGTGACAGGGTTCAATGGTTAGATATGCTCCTTCCAAATGCACCCACCCATCATTCGTTCCCTTGCTTCTCAGCAAAAACGCGTCCGGAACAAGATTAATAACAATATCCAAATCCAACCCATTTGGCAAGAATAGCTCGCTTTTCCCAATGTCTGTGTCAAGTTTTCCCACTGTGCTGCACGTGCCCCCAGCACCCAACAAGTCAAAGCGTTTTTTAAACCCGGTATTTGTTGTAATATCTGCTTTAAGATCGGCGCCATCGTCCAAGTAAAATCCACCAGCCGCCAATTGACCCTCTAAGTCCACACAGGTAAAACTAAAGCGTAGTATTACCCTCTGTTTTCAAGCGTAATCAGTTTACGCTTGAAATCAAGCGTAACAGGCTCATCCGCCAAGATTCCCCCTATCTAAATGCATAGGGGAATTTCCAGAGTATGCTTCATTTCAAGCGTAACGTCTTCAAGCGTAACTCTATGCTTGACTCAAGCATAGAGTTACGCTTTAGTTGTACCAGTGCAGCTTGCTTGATGTACCCAACAGCGCCTCTATGTATGCTCGGAGAGGATAATTTCGAGTATTCCGCGTAATGTATGTATCGTTTAACTTAATGTCGATACTTTCTATACATGTTTGGTTAAAATAATTGATAAGCGCGGGCTGGTTTTTAGCCGGATCTGCCACCGGTGTGCCATCATTCTTCGCTACATTAAAGCTAATATCCAAATACATATGAGATATAAATCGATAGTAATCCGTGTTTTTCCCTAAATGCTTGAAAACAATCTGTTTTGACAGCGAGTTGATTGCATTGTGCGGAGACAAAACAACGCGCTCATAGCCGATTTGCGTCACCTGAACGCGATTCTTTAGGAAAATGTCAAGCTTCGACTGAGCCACTGGCTCATATAGCGCGGACGAACTCATGATTATGGCAAAGAATCGACCACTCCATCCTATTTATATAATTTATCCAAAAATATCACCCTTGGTTCTACGCTTCTTACTACGGCTCTTACTCTGGCTTCGACTCCGCATAGAGCGTCGTCGTCGCCGAGCCCCATCGCGCATTTTTTTTGACCAGAGCATCGCGTCCCTCGGTCAGCCTTGCTTTAGCGATATCTTTCAAATCCGATGTGTTAGATGTCGATGTGGCATCAGTTAGCATTTTGGCGCCGGTGTTAAGGGCCTCTTTGCCCAATGCCTGTGCCCCACTACTAAACAAAGGAGCTGCCCAATTCCACAAACCCTTCAATGCATTTTTGAAAACGCCACGCCCCTTTTGCCCGCGTGAAAACCCAGCCTTGTAAACAGGACCGATTCCTTCTAAAAGAGGGGCTCCAACTCCCCCACCACCCACGTGCGCCTGACGCGTATAATACTTTGTATATTCATCCATTTTTACCGTCACTGCAATCACTGCGTCTACTTATATAGCTCTTTTCGACTAAAGTGGAGCACCGCAATGACGGGTGACGGGTGTCTTTCCACTGCTAAAAGGATATTTAGTCCCAGAACGATCAGTCAACAATGTTGTGATATTATCTATCCTTCCATTAATTACGGGTATGTAATATCGATCGGGAAACGTCTGGTGAGCCTTGGTTTCTGACTCAATCCTCAATAATTTGCTAGTCGTGTCACCCACGCGGGAAGTGCAAAGAGCATCAACATACACAAAAATGGGGCCAGCAGTGGTAGATGTGCTAGACACGGCTTTATTAGCATCTGCCTGAAAAAGAATTTCCGTCAACGCGACAAACCACTCAAATCTTGGATCTAAATCAATAGGCTCTGCCAAATGAACAGTGAAAGCAGCTTTGACGTTACCTGGAAATCTCGCTTCACTCGCGTCAAAGCTTAGATATAGGTATGTTCCATCCATCAACCCAACTCGGCGACAGTCCTCGCCTCTACCCACTCGTTGAATTTTTTTGGAAATCCCCAAAACCGGACCTAATGCTCCTTTCGACGTGTCTTTTTATTTATTCTAGTATCCAATATTTTATCAATTTTAAAATCTTTTTTACTGTCAAACACTACTTTTGTTAATTCGTCAGCAACCCACCCACCAAGAATGATCTCGCCCAACAAGTCCTTCAGGTTAAATAAAGGCTGCGCCAAGTATTCTGTTTGATGTTTTGTTTGAATTCGGTAAATGACAAATATTTCGTTGGAAAAGCCCGGTTTAAACCCACGATCCTTCAAGACGCCTTTTCTCTTAACCAATACTCTGACGTGGTCTCCGACTTGGAATTGAGGCGGAGGCGTCGGCCCACTCACGCGGCTTTTATAGTGTCGACTCCCAATGGTGTAGGCATCTTTCGCAGTCACATCGGCCGGTGCTATGCCAAGGCGACTAAGGCGAGAGTGATTATAGCTTGAGACAACGTCATCTAAGATATCGATATATCTAAAGCTTCCCTGATACGTAAATATTCGGAATAATTTGTTTTTGATCGTTCGAATAACTCTCTCGCAAAGACCAGCCTTTGCCCAATTTCCGGCAAGTTGCCACGTGACGCCAATGCTCTTCAAAAACCGTTTTGACACTCGATTGTCGAATTCTTTTCCGGCGTCACTTCGGATCCACCGAGGTTTCCGCCCATTTGCTCGTTTAAGCACTGCCTTGAAGGCCGCCAACGCAGCTTCGGATTTTTTTTAATTTCATCGGCTCTACCCACAGATATCTATCAAACATATCTACTACAAAAAAACAGATATTTAAAACCATCGTTTTCATCGGCGTGTTTATCAAAAATCGCCGAATCTAGCTCCCAGCAATGATCAGGATGAGTCGCTAAATTAAAATTAACGGGAAAGTTTCGTCGGCGAGGTCTAAAGAGAGTGTAATTGTCCTGCGACAGAAGCCACGGTAAAACGGCGTCACGGTCTTTATTCGACACGGCATTTTGCAATTTTTTAATGGACGAGAAACCTGCGGGAGATTTTGCATTATAATAGAGGCGTTTAAGGCGCGCCTCTACACTTTTTGCATTTGCGGGTTTTGTTTTGCGGCGTCTTCTAGAGTTGCCCATTGCACGGGTGGTCCCTGAGATCTAACGCGGCGCGGACTCAATTGCTTGATTTTTATTGACGCCTTTCTACGTATAGCATCCTTAAACGTTTGAGGCTTGCCGGTGATTGCGGCCGCTTTTTTAAAAGTAGGCAAGTGTGGGGAAAGCCACTCTTCCCTCTTAATTGGTGGTCTCGCCACGATGGGAGCGATGCGTGCTGTATGGGGTCTTAATGTAATGGCGGGCGGGGCCGCCTCTGAGGGCAATGGCAAAGGAGTTGCAGCCCCGTCTGTTTTTAATTGATAATACAAACGCTCGAGTTGCTGCTGCATGCGCCGATATTTTAAATGATTAAGGTAAGGATCTTTGGTCAGAGCCTACGACACAACATCTTTTTTATTCGATTTTCGAGATTTTCTTTTTATTTCCTTTGTGCCACCCAAATGCTTTTTTATAGTGTTTTCCAATTCCGCAATTTTTGGCATCAGAGTGAGATCTAGCGCGCCCCCTTTCTGTAGTTTGTCCATTTGATTTTGATCTAAAATATAATATTTATTCATTCAAACAAGCTTCGATAATACACCACTCAAAAGAGTACCTGAAATAGTGGGAATAATAAACCCGCCCCGCTGTTGCAAAATGGCCCGCTTTCTCTTGTAGGGAACCCTACGGCTGGGCGCGGCCAGCTGTCGCAAATCTTCCTTGTATTTTTTCAACTTTCGCTTGCACTCGTCAGAAAGGGGTTGGTTTGAATTGAGCACGTTATGATAACATTCACCAAGAGTGAGCAAAAGGCTGTTGTCAGCATTAACTATAATAGCGCGACGCATCTTGGGATGCGCAGTGCGCAAAACATGCAGCATGGCGTGTGATCCTTTAGCCTTTTGAACGGACACTTAGTTTTGATCTTTTTCATTTTTTAGCTGATTTAATTGCTCACTTGTGCAAAAAAAAAAAATGCCCCGCCCCGTCTTCCGGAAAAATGCTACTTTTGAAGCGAAAGGGTGGAAATTCAGCAGCACCGGCTGGATGACAATCAATCATAAGATAATGAAAACGGCTTGGCAACGACCTCTTGATCGTAAACGTCTCGCAGCTCGCGCCAGCGCTTGGGCTCCAACTGGCGGAAAAAAAAATTGAAATTTGACTACGATCTCGCGGCGAGCGAAACAATACGTAATAATGCGAGTTGAGGGCCACGCTCGTAAAATTCTTTCCAGGTGTAAAAACGTTATGCAAATTTATAAACAAACTTTGGTTTAAATGGTGGACTCCCATTAAAGACGCCTTATATACAGCATCCGAATTCGCTCCCTCCTTTGAACAGTCGTCTGCGATAACGAGGCTATTGCGCGGGAAAATAGAGAAACTTGAGGGCAGACCGCTGTGAAATTTAAGGTTGGTCACACCCTTTAATCCATCGCGAGGGACTGATGTTTCTCCGGCCTCGTAGCACCAAATAATTGCATCAAACCTATTTCCATACACTTTTTCGGCATGTTTCACTAATCTTATTGTAAAAGATGTTTTCCCAGCCATGCTACTCCCGAAGCAACACGTCGTCGAAGGATGTCTTAGCCCCAGCGGATTCATGGCGAATCTGCATGCAAGTCACACAACACTTCGCTATACACCGATATCGGCTGGCAAACCTTCGCTATTTGTTAACGCGCCATACGGGTAATGGGTACCGTGAAACGGGGTAATTTCGGGCACTTTTGAGAGGTATTTTTAAAATTGTGAAAGTCGTGGTGTTGCCATGGACCTGAGGGTTAAAATTTATCATCTACCCACCTTTAGCTTCAATTTGACGCCAATTCCAGATATCTACGCCTCGCCGTTTATACAGTGGAGGGCCCAAAGCAGTGCCCGAAATAACCCCGTGTTTTGGGGTAATTTCGGGCACCCCAGGAAAAAACGACTTGTCGTTCTGATTTTGGTCTCAAAATCAATAATTGTCTCTTTCTTTTGAGCTTATGTGATAAAATGTGAAATTCTTAAGGATGTAGATGTGGAGGGATGGTAGGGGTGGCCATTTATACATAATTTGAAGTCATGATTGGAACAAATAGTTTGATGTTTGGGAGAGTTTGGTGGAGCTATTTAGGACGCTTCTTGTAAAACGTCTAACCTTGAACCTTTATCCTTTTTCGTTTTTGATAATGATACAACTCGGGCCGCACTACATTACGCGAAGATGAGTCGTGGATCTTCCTCTTGAAACTGACGTACATGGGAGGCAAGTCTTATGCACAATTGGGAAGATACAGGGGCTTTCTGGAAAACTCTGCATTCCGTAGCAACCTGGCAAGCCATGCGGCCGTTCTCAGAGTCAAAGTCCCGGAAAACATGATAAAATTTTAGTCACGAACCAATCATTGACACTAAGATGGGATGTGTACATACTACACATAAAAAGTACAGATGTAGCCTTGGCCCATTTTTATGATGGTCAAAGTTCTACAAAGCGACTGCTGCGGCAGTTGAGTATTATCTTTGTTAATGGATTATCTCCATCGTTCAGAAGAGCTCTGAAGAGCTGTAAGAAGCTTTACACCACTCTAGCCCTGCGAAATTTAAAGTGTTCAGAACAACCCTGCTTGCCCTTGCATGCCATTTCAGTGCCCGAAATTACCCCTAAAAGTAACAATTTTTTTTAGTTTTGAGCCCCTATTTACCATACCATTTGCCGCAGGTGATTGAAAATTTGACACAGCATGCTCAAAACATGTCCAAATCGAAATAAAAATACCTTATGCACCGTTTGTGAACAGGTTTGGCTTGCCAGTCGAAGTTTTCACGCATACACTGAATTAAGGTAAAAAGTGTAAAATACGCAAATCACTGTATCTCGGAAAGATTGGATCTGTTTTGGTCTCCAGAGCAATGATCCGACGGTTTTAAGTGTGGTGAATGCGATGCGCGCAACGGGAGAAGCCTCCGAGGTCGCCGCTAGACGGCAGCATCATCGGAATGCTTTCGGGCAGAGATGCCCGAAATTACCCCGGGTGCCCGAAATTACCCCGTTTCACGGTAATCGAAAAGGATCTGAAAGTAGAGGGGGCATAGGTGACGAATGAGTTGCCTATTCGTAGGGCGCTGCGTATGGTGTGTGACGCCTCGCGGGGAGAGGCAGTGGCGGGTGGCGAACGAGCGAGAGCCGGTAGCGCTGGGGGAAAGTGCGAGTGAGTAGGATAGCATCGCAGTTGGGCTGCGCGGTCGCGCCGGCGGCGCTGGGTAAGGGGGGAGGAGGCGCGGCGCTCCCGCCAAGACAGCGCAGTGGCGCGGCGGAGGAGGCAAGGGGTAAGGAGGCGCGTGTGTGGGGGGCGATTGGCGCGTCGACGGCGAGCCGGACTGTGGCGTCGACGGCGTCTTGAAGCTCGCGGGCGTTGAACGCATCCTGGCGGAGCTTGTCGGACTCTAAGCTTGGTGGCGAGTCGATGGAAATACAATGGCGAGCAGTTCTATGACGGCGTCCTGGACATCGCAGGTGCTGCCGAGTCCTCGGGTAGCGGGGCTTTGATAGAGTCCTGGAGCTTGGTGGCGGGTAGCTGCACCAGCGAGCTAAGGGAATTACAACAGCGATCAGTTCTATGACGGCGTCCTGCACATCGCAGACGGCGGGCATACCTGGCGGTGCTGCAGAGTCCTCGGGTAGCGGAGCTTCGCCGGGGTCCTGGTGCACACTGTGGTAGCTGACTGGAGAGCTGGTCTTGGGACTTGTGCTGCTGGCGGTGGTATACTGTCTTGGGTCTCGCGCCCTCCTTATATACTGCTGTAGGCTGCTGGTTGCATCAGCAAACCTTGCAAAGTCAACGCGTTGGTATAAATGCAACTCGCTGCGCCATATCGCTACAGTGTGACCAGGTAACAAGATTGAAGCGGGCTCTCGACAAGTGGACAATCATGGAACTCGCGGCAGTAGAAGGAGCGTTTGAGTCTCTTGGCGTCTTGAGTAATGGGGATCCCCATGTGGAGCGTTTCGCCGCAGGCAAGACACGACGGGGCCAGCGGTTCAACTGCTGTGCCCACCGCGCTGCGGCCCACTTCAACCAGTCCTGCGCCTGAAGATGAGTTTGAATAGCTTTTTTCTTCGAGTTGTTTGGGGCAGTGTGTTTGCGGTAGATTTCGAAAATTGTCCTTCTCTCGCAGCACCGCCACCGCCCCCCCGAGAGTCGAAGATGCACCGGACACTCTTCCTAGAAGTGGGTTGAAATGTGTCATTTGTCTTTCCATGGAAATAGCAGTTGTATTCATACCTTGCGGCCTTCACTGTACATGCACCGATTGCTCGGAATCGTTCGATCGGTGTCCAATGTGTCGCACTAGCATTAAGGCAGTAGTTAGAGTTTATCTTCCCTAAATTGTGTGTGTTTATTGTTGTAAATATTATATTGTAATTGAAGTCGAAATAAAAGTTTAAGAAAATATATTTTGTGTTGTTCCTTTCCTAAAACCCGCACAACTGGAGGGTGTGTGCGCCGGTGGAATGATTGGCTACAGTCCCGCGCGCTTGTGCGCATGGTGTGCTGCCTACCTACTGGGCCCTGCATGAAGGTGCTGGGCGGCGTCGGAGGTGTTGCCTACCTGCCAGGCGCGGGTGGGGGACCTAGGGGATGCTAGGGGTGGGGGACTAAGGGGAGCTAGGGGTGCTAGGGGGGGGGGTGACTCAGGAAGGGGATGCCCGCAATAATATCACTACTGACGGCTTGTTCGGAAAATCAACTTTCAATTGTTCATCAGCAGCTGCCATGAAGTTCCACTACACAAAGCAAACTGTAAGTTTTTCCAACGTTGTGTACGGTCACCAGAGCGTCTTTTTTTTTCTCTCTTTTTTGTTAAATTTGAAATAGTTGACTTTGAACGCCGGTTTCGCAAAAACAGCTTGACAGGAAAGTTCGTAGTTCTAATATGTTGTTCGAAGCTTCTTCTATCAATTGCACTGCATCGCATTCGCTTGCAATTTATTTAAAAGACTGTTCATGCATCAATACATTTCATTGCATTCACAGTTCTATGTTTGAAAATTTCGTTACTAATGCAATCTCTTTTTACCTTATCCCTCAGATGACACATATGACCAGTTGTTTGACACTGCGGCAGTCGTGCCTAAGATTCAATTAAACCCAGAATTAGAAGCAGAAGCATTGTTGACTGCTGCCAATGCTGCGAACAACGTTGCTAACAACCCTCCTGGTGCATAATGCGCAGTATTTACAACATTTAGCCTAACTTGTGATGTGGTTTTTTCTCTTAGTCAATTTTTGTTTAAGCATCTGTATTAACTTTTTGATGTTGAATCTTGACATTCGTAATTGTTTTTTTTTTTTTTTTACTTTCAATTCTGATCAAGTACTGTTTGTTTAATCACATGTGACAAATAGTTTTTGTCATTCAACGATCTCAGTTTATAGTTTGTTAATACACTGTCTCATAGTGTTACAGTTTATTTTTTGTCAATACACTGTCTATTCTAATGACTGTCTATTCATAGTTTTATTTCCTCCTCACCATTTCCATCTTCCACACTGTTACCTTGAAATTAAATTTTAAAAGTCCATGGTGCTATACAACCATACCTTGACTTACGAAGTCACCTAATTTAAACCATTTGCCAAGTTGAATCTTATACCTAAATAATCCTAAAAGCTAGTGGAGCAGATTTATAAAAATGAAAAATAGAAATTTCTTGATTTGATTTAACATTACTGCTAAAGGATTAGAGTCTGGAGCTTACGCTCAGCCTAAAGCTTTGGCTTTACCTAGTATAGACCATTCTGCCGATTCAATTCAGGCCAAGCTGGTATTGGCCCCTGTCGAACTGAATTGCCGGCGCAGCGAAGCGGAGCTGCTACTCGGTTCGACGGAAGGGCGCGCCCCAGCTTGTATACTTCGACCATTTATCACGTACTGCACTACTCATTGCCTCAATGAACCCTGAAAACAGCTTGCCAAAGGCAAGCAGGAAGCGCCGCAGGCCAAGGTAGGTGTAACGCCCGGCGTGGATTGTCGAAACTGGCGCAGCATCGCGAAGCCTGTTACGATAAGACACGGTCTGGCGTAAACCAATACCTTGTTAGTCGGTCGATCCCCTTTTTTGAAGATCCTGATTCGGTCAAGTGATGAAGTCGGGCTCTTAGACCCCCCCTTCCGACCCCTCTTTGAAAAGGTCTTGCCGAGACCTATCGAAATCTGCATTAAAATTTTATAGTCGGTCGATCCCCTTTTTCCAAGATCCTGATTCGGCCAACTGATGAAGTCGGGCTCCTAGACCCCCTCTTCCGACCCCTCTTTGAAAAGGTCATGCCGAGACCTATCGTAATCTGCAATAAAAATTTTTAGTCGGTCGATCCCCTTTTTGCAAGATCCTGATTCGGCCAACTGATAAAGTCGGGCTCTTAGACCCCCCTTCCAACGCCTCTTTGAAAAGGTCCTGCCGAGACCTATCGAAATATACAATAAAATGTTTTAGTTCGTCGACCCCCTTTTTTCAAGATGAAGGGTCGAAGTTGATTATGTTAGTAAATTCGGGCCGAGGTAGCCAATTTGCAGTTTAAAGTTTGGTCAGGGGTGAAAATGGATTTCATTTTCGTCATCAGCAACTTCAAAAACATAAGAAACCATGTAAAAATGTCTCTAAAATATAAAGTCACTAAAAAGTTGCACTTTTTCTGCCGTTTTTCTAAGTGTTTTTTCGTTAGTACGACTGAATGGAATGAGATAGAAAGCTGAATTTTTGCGTGTGGCGAGCCAAGGACATACCTTATAGCTCCGCAAAATCTCAGACAGATCGGCGGAGCCGTTCAGGAGGAGTAGTGCTGACACACGGACACACACACACACACACAGACTAAACTTTCCAGCCCCAGTGGAGTAACTGGCTTCGCTAATCGCTCAGCTAATCACAATCGTCTTGAAAATTAGTTTCAACCTGTGGGTCTACACTTTCCCATTTCCCTTCATCATGCACTGTTTTAGTTAGATCTGACTATGCTGCCGCAAACGATTTAAGTTCAGATCTGAGAGCGTGTACATCAAGTTTAGCTAGGTTTGCGACTGTTTCCATTTTGCTCGTAGCAGTGGTTAGACTTTTAGTTTCTCCAAACCTCTTGGGATCACCGCGGCGCAGTCCTTCAATAAACCTCTGTTTGGAACAAATCTCTCACCAAGTCCGACAATCATGTAATCTTAAGCAACATCATAAGTGTTAACTTTATAAAAATTATCTGCTTGTTTACTTTCTCTTTGTCTGTTTTCAGCGTCAGTTTCTGTACTTTGATTTTGTTTCTTGTTCCTAGTAGCAGATAATGTGGTGTTCCATAAAGACCTGATTGCACTGAGAATGAAAGAGTCTTGATCAGTACCCAATTTTGGGTGAGGAACACTTTGTCACCCGAATTTGGATGAGGAAGGTTCCTCGCCCAAATTGGGGCGAGGAAGGTTTTCTCACTCAAATTTGGGTGAGGAACGGGCTTCAGCTATGTATATGGCTTCATAGTATTCTCACCCAAATTTGGGTGAGGAAACCTTCCTCACCCAAATTTGGGCAAGGAAACCTTCCTCACCCAAATTTTAGTGATAAAGAATTCCTCTCCCAAAATTTTAGTCATGATTATTACTCTTTCATTCGCAGTGTGGTTAAATTCTGTTGCTATATGTATATCAATGCCTTTAACATCCATTACTTCATTCACAGCTTCAGCATACTGTTTTGCTTTGTCAATAATCATGTCATTGGCTGAGCGATTAGCGAAGCCAGTTACTTCACTGGGGTTGAAAAGTTTTGTTTGTCTGTCTGTCTGTGTGTCCGCACTACTCCTCTCAAACGGCTCGGACGATCTGGCTGAGATTTTGTAGGGTTATTAGGTATGTCCTTGGCTCGCCACACGCAAAAATTCAGCTTTCTATCTCATTCCATTCAGTCGTACTGACGAAAAAACACTGAAAAAACGGCAGAAAAAGTGCAACTTTTCAGTGACTTTATATTTAAGAGATATTTTTACATGGTTTCTTATGTTTTTGAAGTTCCTGATGACGAAACTGAAATCAATTTCGACCGCTGACCAAACTTTTCACTGCGAATTGGCTACCTCGGCCCGAATTTACTAACATAATCAGCTTCGACCCTTCATCTTGAAAAAAAGGGGTCAACCGACTAAAAATTTTTATTGCAGATTTCGATAGGTCTCGGCAAGACCTTTTCAAAGAGGGGTCGGAAGGGGGGTCTAGGAGCCCGACTTCATTAGTTGGCCGAATCAGGATCTTGAAAAAAGGGGATCGACCGACTAAAAAATTTTATTGCAGATTTCGATAGGTCTCGGCAAGACCTTTTCAAAGAGGGGTCGGAAGGGGGTTCTAGGAGCCCAACTTCATTAGTTAGCCGAATCAGGATCTTAAAAAAGGGGATCGACCGACTAACAAGGTAGGTTTACGCCAGACCGTGTCTTGTCGTAACAGGCTTCGCGATGCTGCGCCAGTTACGACAATCCACGCCTGGCGTTCCACCAACCTTGGCCTGCGGCGCTTCCGTGCTTGCCTTCGGCAAGCTGTCTTAAGGATTATTGAGGCATTGAGTAATGCACCACGTAAAATCTGCAATAAAATTTTTTAGTCGGTCGATCCCCTTTTTTCAAGATGAAGGGTCCAAGTTCAGTGTGTTAGTAAATTCGGGCCGAGGTAGCCAATTCGCAGTTAAAAGTTTGGTCAGGGGTCGAAATTGATTTCATTTTCTTCATCAGGAACTTCAAAAACATAAGAAACCATGTAAAAATGTCTCTCAAATATAAAGTCACTGAAAAGGTGCACTTTTTCTGCCGTTTTTTAGTGTTTTTTTCGTTAGTACGACTGAATGGAATGAGATAGAAAGCTGAATTTTTGCGTGTGGCGAGCCAAGGACATATCTAATAACCCTGCAAAATATCAGCCAGATCGTCTGAGCCGTTTGGGAGGAGTAGTGCGGACACACAGACAGACAGACAAACAGACACACAGACAGACAAAACTTTTCAACCCCAGTGAAGTAACTGGCTTCGCTAATCGCTCAGCCAAAAATTTTTATTGCAGATTTCGATAGGTCTCGGCAAGACCTTTTCAAAGAGGGGTCGGAAGGGGGGTCTAGGAGCCCGACTTCATCAGTTTGCCGAATCAGGATCTTGAAAAAAGGGGATCGACCGACTAAAAAATTTTATTGCAGATTTCACGTGGTGCATTACTCAATGCCTCTAAAATCATTGAGACAGCTTGCCGAAGGCAAGCAGGGAAGCGCCGCAGGCCAAGTTAGGTGTAACGCCAGGCGTGGATTGTCGTAACTGGCGCAGCATCGCGAAGCCTGTTACGACAAGACGCGGTCTGGCGTAAACCTACCTTGTATTTATCATCTCTTTATTCGCGCATGCTTTTCAACAGATTTTTCACCAATTGAAATGTTGCCAACTAATCTAGATTTACGCTCTAAAGAGCCTCAGAAACAGGACTTCTGAAAAATTTCCTGCACAAGCAGTGCGCTAACAATAGTTTAAAATCGGCTCTACGATTTAATATTACAATATGCACCAAACTTTGCCTTGTCGTCAAATGAGTTTGACTGTCTTATTTCATCCATACAAGAAAGAAAATCAACGAATCGACAAGGTGGGCTCTCATCTCCAATATTAGAATCCAGTATGGAGGCAAGGGCTTTGTCTTTGCTTCACCATCTCGTGGCACCTACTTTCTGCAACCGTCTCATTTTGTCATGCATAGTGTTAGTTTTCTTCATAATTTTAGTCCAAACTGCTGTTCTCTTGTAAGAATCAGAAATGAAAACAGCACCAGTTTCAACAAGGCCGAAATGCTTTTGCATTTCCGCACAATTTTTGCATGTGTCCCTTGTGACTAAATTGAGACAGTGAGCTGCACAGTGGGTAAAAACAAGATCAGTATTAATTTGCTTTAACCGTGCTTGGAAGCCCTTGTAGATACCAAACATGTTTGACGCACTGTCAAATGAACAAGCAACAAGGTTCCTAAGATCTAACCCCAAAGCTTCTAATTCTTTCTTTACAAGATTAAATAAGGCCTCACCACTATTATCATGACTCACAACGAGCCGAATCAGTCGCTCTCTTACTTTTACGCCTACATATCGTACAACGATGGCTAGTTGGTCAAGAACACCTACGTCTTGAGTACTGTCTATTTGAAGACTGAAGAGTCTGGCACTTTTGACTTCCTGCAAAATGGACATTTAAATTTCTGAACAAATAATGCAAATAAGTTTGTTAACTGTTGTCTTGGACAAGAATGACACGAAGGAGCCCCGTCCTCCGTGTGACCCTTTGAATGAGTCACGTCTTTTTCAGGGTGCTGTAACTTATTTGAATTAGAAGGTTTCAGGGTTTGTATCTCCCAAACGGGCTGCGTTATAAAAGTTATGAATTCATAACTTTTATAACGCAGCCCGTTTGGGAGATACAAACCCTGAAACCTTCTAATTCAAATAAGTTACGGCACCCTAATCACAAGGGCCATACTCAAACATTTCTATTCTATTATTCAGAACACCCAAAGTAAAATATTTAGGCACACAGTGTTCAAGAACATGGAGCATTACATAATGAGCAACCCCCTCATTTAAATCATGAAAACAACCTGAGCAAAAATTAGAAGTGACACGAAAAGAGGGCAATTCGTTAAAGGCTGAATCAGTTTTGATGCCTGTCAGAGAGGGGTCACCAACTAGAAGGTCCTCATTATAAGATTCCTCAGTTCTCAGAAGAGATTCAATTCGAACAGATTGACATTCCATGTCACATCTATGAGATTTGCAAAATCTACAGTAGAAGTTTGCTGTGAATCCTTCCACATAACCTTGCACCGAATTCTGCCCAAGATTATCTCCAAGAAGAAGACCACTGACAAAAAATACTTTCTTTGGACCATCTGGCAAATCAATTACAATACCATCCTCTTCAAGAGATTTTAACTTAGAAATTAATGGTTCAAAGACAACCTTATCAGAAAAACTACGATAAGCAGTTGGAAACACCAAGGCAACAAAAATATTATCTACTGACGATTGGCATTCAGGCGGTAAAATGGGCAAAGAAACATAAACACCTCCCAATTTTTCACAGTGTGAGCCAAGCGCGTTATTCACCTGGAAGTCATCATAATAAGTATGCAAAGGCAAAACAATTTCACCATTAGTAAATTTAGTACACTTGGTCTTCCAGAGGGAACATTGAACGAAGTTTCTAATGACATCATCCACTGTTAAAAATTTTGTCGTAACTTAACGACTAAAGCCTTGCTAATTTTTATAGCGACAGAAGTCGTATCCCAACGACAAACAATCAGTAACTTAATCGTACAGGAACGTCATAATTGTAGGAATACGAACTGTAGGACACGACCCAATCGTTCTTGAAAAATGTCGTTAAAAACTCAAAGAGTCATTGGTCAGCGACTAAAGTCGTACAGAAACAAGTCTCACTCGTTCTCAAACGACAATCAAACAAACATGGAATCGTTTAAAAAAAAAAGAGAGAGGTCTCGGGTCAGGCAGAAGGGGGCCCCCATCAAGTCCAAACGACAATGTCGTTGAAGCACTCAGTCGTCAATACACGAGCAAATTGTTTTCAGACGAGAGAAAAATCGTTCAGGAACGAGAAAGTGAATATGTCTATGAGGAAGCACATTCAAAGAGCTTTCACAGGAAACCAAATCTAGCACTACTGAGGCAAGGCTGAGAAGAATCCTACTTTAGGAGCTTGGGATAAACAAAGGAGTCTACTCCTTGGCTAACACCAGCCTCAAGTTTTCAGCTCTGAAGACACAAAGCAGTCAAGTGTCAACCAGCAATTCCCATCACTTCTAAACACACACAGCTCACCGTTTGAAAGTATCCAAGTTTGCAGGAAATCCCCTAGGATAATGCAGTGCAGGCTTGTGATAGAGGGATGTATATGTGTTCTTCACAAGCTCCATCTTGTCACAGGGGTTAGTTTTCCTTTCAGGTGAATGATGTGATGTTTGGTTTGGAAGCATCGTTTGTGGACTCACGCCCGAGACACACCGGTTGTCATGCAATAAAGACGGCTCGAAAACACAGCCTTTGTAGGAGTAAAACAGATCCTGCGCTGGAAGCTTCCATTTCTGCTTAGAAGAACGTCGTTTATCAAACCACCAACAAATAAAAACGAAATCTCATCGCAATTAGTAACAACTATTTAACTAACACATCAACACTGAGTGGTGTGAACAGTGGACAATCTGCCGTGCAATCAACGCACTTGTTGAGTGTAAATAACGCACGCGAGCGTTCTGCTGTGACGTCATCTCTCTACGCGACTCATCTGGAGCCTGCAGGGCTGTTTACCTTTCGTACGTTCAAGTTTTGTTATCGTTCCTTTGCGAACCTTACATTTTGATCATAACCTGTGGTTTTGGATCAACTTTCTTCGCCTTGTTTCGCACACGCTTTGACTGTCGTCTTGCACGCCGGCCGCTCGTTTCGTTTCCTTTTTCTGCTCGTTTTGTGCTTGCGCTAGTAACCTCACCCCGTTTGTTCGCTTGTACTCTCCTTCTTGAGAGAGGGGCGCTGTATGAAACATTTTATAGCTCAATTTAACGTTCGATTGTTCTGTGTTTTAGGTCGTCGAGCCGAGAGCCGCAGAAGTCAACACTGCAGAGAGGCGGCGTAAAGAAGTTTGCTGAGTCCGAGTGCTGGGGCATCTGTTTGGACTCGGAGCCATTTGTTGTTATCAGCTGAAAGGAAAGTACATCTGGAGGACTGGTAGGGACCACTCTTTATTTTGTAATCAGAGAAAAACTTGGAAGGCTCTCCGTCCTTTGAGCCAAGTCTCCTAACCTTAATTGACCGCTCTCTCTTATGCCCAAACACTGGCTTGCTTATTTCTGATAATTTTCAGGGAGTTGCCCTTGTTAATTTGCTATGAATCTCCATCCTAAGAGAGTGGCACTGCATGGAACATTTTTCTGGATCGATTCAATGTGCAATGGTTCTATATTTCAGGATGTCAGGCGAGAAGAGTCGACACTTCAGAGAGGTTGCGTGTAGGAGTTTGCTGGGGCCAAGTGGACGGCACCTGTTTGGATTTGGAACCACTTGTTGTTCTCATCTGGAGGGAGAGCCCATGGAAAGGATTGGTAGGAAGCACTCTTTCTTTAGAAGCCTCAGAGCCACCTCTTGTAAAGTCTTTAAACCATAAATGACCTTTGCCTCACTTGAAATATAACTTGCTTTCTTTTATTTATTTATTTTTATTTATTTTTTTGGGAGGGAAGGGGGGATACTTTCAAGTCTGCTCCATAGCGTTGCCCTTTTTCGTCAGCTTTGACTTTGTCCTCAAAAAGTGGCGCTGCATGGAACATTTTTCTGTCTCGATTTAATGTACAATGGTTCTGTGTTTTAGGTTGTCAAGTGTAGCACTGCAGTAGTGGTCAACCCTTCAGCAAGGCGGCATTTAGGCACTTCTGTGGGGAAGAATGCCAGCTCCCTCTGTTTGGACTCCGTACCACTGATTGCTCTCATCTGAAAGGTAAGTTCATGGAGGTCTTTCTTAGTTAAATGAAAACTTAAAAGACTTCCCTTTCTGTAAGCCACTGAAACCATAGTCACCCAACCATAATTTCTTTTTAAAAATAGGACCATGTTATGTATGTCACTCAAGCCAAATGCATTCTTGCAAAAGGGGCAAAGATGATGCATTCTTTTTTTTTCCACTCCCCCTTTCAGCAGATCTTTTCATCTGTTTTGCATCCACTCAGCCCCTTTCCTCGATTATGCTCTAAATGCATTCATTTTATTTATTTTCCTCTTGTCTTTTTTACAGGGCTGCCCCAATCCACTGGTCATACTGCAAAGAATGCTGTGAAGGTTTCTGCTGTCTGTAACCATCAAAGGACTTCATAGGAATTGGTTCATTAATTGTGACAGTTTTAGTTTAGTTGTTTTCCTTTTTTAAATAATCCTTATTTCTGGGAGTAAGAATTGCAATGTGCATAGTCTGCAACCTCAAGAAAAGATCAAAATTGTAATGGTTTGTTACTGTAGCAGAGAAATACTCGCCTGCAAGTCCTCCTTTGTAGTATTTTTATATTATGTATTAACAGTTCAGCCTTTTGTTGTAATATGTTATCCTGACACATAGTACTATACTGCTTGCTTTCATATCTTCCTGCTGTATATATTTTTCATTCCGTGTAATTTCTGTAACTAGCTAATTATCATAGTGACTGTCTATACATAATTGCTCATGCATCACTGCACTCCCACATTGCAACTTGCACTCCAGCTACAGCCATGTTGAAAAATAAAACACAACTACTTCCTCTCCAGTACTTGCTGTGTAGAGACGTATCTTTTCTCTCCCATCCTTATCGCCCTGCATGTGTGAATTACAACACTTTCGAGTAGAAAAACTCTAAGCATTTCACTGGCATAATATTAACTGTTGTAAAGCAGGATAATACTCAATGTGCCTTGGGAAAAATGGTAAATTTCCTGAGTGCTGATTGGTTGAAATTTTTAAAACTTTAATGCTGAATGGCTGTGAGACTTTAATTGCATCCTCACCCACCTCAAAAATTAATACTTCTTTAGGTTTGAACTAATTAACTGAATCAAGTTCTACTCATATTTAGCTGAAAGAATACACATGGAGTAAATGAACAATCTTTAGACTAATCATTGAAATAGAATTTTATTACAGTAGTTCAACTATCCAAGATAGAAACAGAAAAAAAAAAGCTGTTCATTTTGAATAAGATCTTTGATTACAGTATTTGAGGTCACACATTACTTTCACGACCTAAGAAAGGAATACATTACAACACATTTTTAATTGAAAAACACTGCCGCTCTCTATGAATGTATACAGGTTGCCTGACTGGGTGTGGAAGATTTGAAGCAGATTGCCACAGATACCTTCTAGTTGAACGCAGTGGTAAATAATGTATTCCCTCAATGGGATTAAATTCTGCCTCAACAATTTCAAGCACAAAGAACAGGGAATTAGATCGAGTGGCAATTACTTTGATGATCCCTGCAGTTATTGATTTCCCTTGAGATGACATCAGCAAAAGATCATTAACTTGATAATCTAGACCGTTGTTGTGAACACCTTTGCAACACCGCCAGTCATTTTCCAAGTTCAGCTCATTTAGAAACTCTACTATCTCATGTTCAAATTGGCAGAGAAAAAATGGTTTTGGTTGGATTTCTTTGCAACCTTCCTGTAGCAAAGGCCCCCCGGATGTGAGAGAACAGAAATTTAACTGGCATCTTATGGCACAGGTAGCCTCTGGGTTGATGAAGTTTTTGCACATTCTCATTACTTGTTTAAAATACTTGTGCTTTTGTTCATATGACATGGTCCAAAGGTAAATGAGACTTCCATAACGTAAATACAATTCACAGTAGTGGGCCATGAAGTGATGTTTTGGCTTCAAATTGTACTTCTCTTGACAAAGCACTAATTTCCTATTTTCAAAATATGCTGGTAGGAGAACATCTTGGATGAAAGGAATGTCAGTTTTAGACAAAGACGGAGCACAAAAATATTCACATAGTTCTTTCAGCTGCAAGTACAGTTGCCACCCTGGATCTTCATAGTCCTGAATCTTGTCACCAATAATAAATGGGAACAGCCTGAGCATTGTCCAGTTTTGGATGGCATGGCCTCCAAGTGTTTCACCTTTTTTGTTCACAAACGCAGGCTTGTTTGGACCATCACCACTCTTACATTGAAATCCTTTTATTCTGCGATTTAAGAGTTCATAAGTAAACCATCCTTTAGAAACAAAATATGCTATGATACCGGCCATGTCCCATGAGACGACACCCTCAAAGAGGTCATGAGCCAGACAAGGAGCTAAATGACTAACGGCATGGAAATTTTGCAGAATGTTGAATGGTGACTGTTTCTTGATGCCTTGGCAGTGAACCATGTCTCTTGTCTGCTGAACTTCTTGGAGACACTGCTCATAGTGTTCGATGGTTCGCTGTGGCATTGTAATGTGAGGGTTGTCTTGAAAAGCTTCCTTTGTTATACAGCAAAATCGGCAGAAGAAATCAACAGAAAAACACTCAATGAATCCACCAATTGTGTGTTGTCCAAGATTGTCTCCCAACATAAGTTGAACAATTACCTTAATTTGTTCATTCATGAACATAATGCCTTTAGTTTCCAACTGTTTGAATTCAGCAAGGACTCTTTCAAAGCACTTTGCAGGCTTGAACTTCTTAAAAATTGACTCTCTGATAAATTGTACTGCAAACTTTGTGTCTATTCTGGATCGAATGTGTGGAGCAAAGTTGCCTAGAGTAAAGTACATGACAAGCATCTTGAACTTATTCTTTGCTGACCCCAATGCATTTAGTACAGCATTAACTGAATCTGTGTAAACAAACAAGTGAATCTCTTTAGGAGAATGATTTTCACTCTTAAACAAGCTTCCAGATTTATAGTCCGATACAATGTTGGGATCATTTGGCTGCTGTACAAACGAAGCATTTATCTCTTTCTGAATAGATGGATCTTCAAACAACTTTTGAAGAGTGATGGTGGGAGGTATATACTGGTAATTTGCATCAGTTGTGACATCATCTTCATCAAGATTGACATTAATTGGTGCTATGTAACCCAATTTTTTTTTAAAATACTTTTTTCTGTAATAATCACTGGTAAACGAAGGACCAGGATATGTCTTATGATGAGAAATAAACAGTAGATCTGCAAGTTTCATATCATAGCAGGTCATTCTTATCTTATCTTCTTCAATTCCAAGTTTTTTCAAAGCAGCAGATAAAGCTAAATCCAATCTTGCGTGTGCAATACTAGATAAATAACTTATAGCATCAGATATATTTTGGATTACAGTAGCTGGAAGCACATCTTCTGCATACATATTTAGATAAAACTTGGCAATTGAGTCATACACTAGTTCATCATTGAGCAAATCTGAGTTGTAGCTTTCATCAAATTCCTCTTCAAAGTCTGGAAACTCACTACTTTCAGGCACATCTTCAAAAGTATCTTCATCACAATTAAATGAAGGATCAGGAGCATTAATAACTTTATAGCATTCTTTCATTGCTGGACAACCCTCATCTTTCCAGCCTTTGTGGTATTGACTGAGATGAACTCTAAAAGTAGAAACTGCTGTAAAATGCTTGGAAAATGTACAGCCTTGCATTGGGCATTGGATACTAGTCTTCTGTTTCAAATGTTCACACAAATGCTGCACAAATTCCCACAAAGATGCTGTGGAAAAAGGACAATTTTCCAATTGACATACTAATCTTGTTGTGGCAGCTGGATCTTGATGTAGAAGTTTTCGGTGAAATGTTGATGCATGAAATCGAAGACTTCCATACGAGGAAGTTTGAAATAAACAGTTCTCCACTGGACAAAAAAAATCAAAGTTTCTGCTAAGGATGTGCATTTGTTGATGGCGAATGCTGCTTGCAATCGTTTCTGGCACCATGGGACATAACTTGCAGGGGTAGGGACCAGGGTTTATCTCTACCCCACCAATAACAAGGAGATAGCAGATAACTGCAGCGGCAAAGAGACAATGGAACAGAGTTGAGCCATCTCCTTTGGTATTCGGCAGGTGAGACTTGATTCTGCATCCATAGCGTCCAATGCGAGCTCTCCATTGCTCCACTGTGATACCCATTGCGCAATCTGCAAAAGATAATTCACCAATTAAGAAAAGGAGAACAAAGTTGAAAACCACACCTAGGAAAAACGGAATTATGAACAACCTCAGAAACGGGCACTACAATCTCTGAAGCATCAGGACACAGACGATGAGTGCACACACACCATATGACCTGCATCAGCGGTAAAAGGGGGAAAAATAAAAAAAATGTTTCAACCAACAAAAACGGTAATATGAAAAAACCAAAAAATTGACACGAACTCTGCACTACACAATGAGGGAGTAGCAAACGAGGTTCAGTGATCATCAGTAAATCTCTGAAAAAACAACGGTAGAAGACGCCAACCTTGAAGCGTACGTGATCACGTGATCACATCAGATTAATGCTGCCACGACAACGACAGCTTAAGTTGAATCAAGATAAATTAAGAGCTTCGCATGCTCGTGGCACAATATTGCTTCTGAATCTCAAACATTAGAATTTAATTAGATGTGTTTTTTTTTTGACTTTGTAAAAATACAAGCTTAAAATTGACTATCATAATTTTCATGTGTTGGCACCCCTGGTGTTGCCTGTTGCACGTGACATTTTGCGGTCCTTCCCTCTGCTTATTTGTAGGGAAATAAGTCAATTTATGGCTGTCATTGAGGATATATTTGTAAATGTAGAATATTGCAGTGATTTTTTTGTTCGCTGAGCAGTTAAAAAATTTCCACAAATGCATGTTTCGCATTTATTTCATTCTTTTGGCATCTCCACAAGAAGAAGGCAGAGAAGAAGAAAAACAGTTGAAAAACGTGCTGCCCGCGCGGTTGCGGATGTTTCGTGTCTCCTCGTTTGACTAGTGGCAAATATCGACATAGTGCAGAGTTCTGTTAATTCCTTATTCCTCAGAGTCATTCTAGGTATAATGGGTAAAATTTTAGTTGGATTTTTGTAGAAACGACGTCGAACAAATTAAGTTTCTATCTTAGTGTGTCTTTTGCAGTTCAAGAGATGGAGCAGTTCAGAAGTGCCCTCAAACTCAACATACAAAGCATATTAAGCCATCTGACTGACAGTAGAACAAACGATCTGATTGACTTTCTGATAAGCAAAGGTGTGAAAAAAGAAAGGGACTTGCGACGCATTTCAGTAGCTGCATTGGAGGAGCATTTGTCTGACTTTGTTGATGCAAGCGACTTACATGATGAATGGCAGATCTGCTATGGTAAGTGTGGCTTTTGGCTTCATGCATCGACTCTAACCTTGATGAAAGGCCGCCGCGGACTGTTCGTTAGAAGAGTGTGGGAATTCCTCTTTTTTAGGACCCTCTTGTGCCAGTGGACCTCAGCAGTCAAGTTCCAAAGAGACCCCTACATCAACAGCAAAGAACAACCCGCCCTTGAGTAAGTAGTTTTGTGAACTAATCTTTTTGGGTTTCTTAACGCAAATTAATGTAGATTGCATTACTTAAATCCTCTTTTTTTTCTTTCTCAGGAACTATTCAACCTAATGAAGTCCCCCCAAGTAAGCCTTCGACTTCAAGGCAAAGTTCAAGCACAAATTTGGCACCTAACAAGGGAGTATCATTGGCAGACAGGTTAAAAGTAGATCAAATGCCTCATTATGACAAGGACAGCTATGTGATGCCTTCAGCAGTCAAGGATGCTATTGAAAAAAAAAACGGCCATCAGCTGCTGCAAGATGTCAAATGGTAGACAGAATTGTTGATGACTGTAGACAAAGGGTACCAAATCTCCAGCGTGCCATGTTCAACCCCGTGGCTGAGCGTATTGTGAAAGCATATCCAGAAACATTTCGTGATACAATTCTTATGAGTGAACATGGTAGCGACAGCCTGGCTAAGCAGCTTCGTGATAAATTTGACAACGACAGAAGGCCTGTCACATCACGCACAAGTAAGGAAACAGAAGCACCTGGCATCAAAGAAGCTTATGGGTGCACCAAGTGGAATCCACCTCTACCAGAAAATGTAACAGAGGAGTCTTTGGAAGAGAAGAGAATGGATTTGAAAGAAATGCACTCACTAACACCTAAAGAGTGGGACTGGAAGATGATCAAGAAGTCCATGGAGGAAACCCACTTCCTACAAAGAAAGGATATCAACGGAGCATTGGCTGCTAATGCCGCCAAAAGCAAACCAAAATCCAGAAAGAGGAAACGGGGTGATACCGATGAAGAAGTAGATGGTTGTCTCACTGAGAAAGTTTCTATTATTGATATAAAAGATAGATGGCCGTTCTTGTTTTGTAGCAGAGGAATGAATTACCACTTCTTCAACCTTACCAGTGTTGATTTTAGGGACAACTTATCATCATTCGTCCAAGAAGACGGCAGCTTATTTGTAGAATATCTGGCTTGCAAAGGGGAGGAGTTGGCTAAAATGAAAATTGATATGGTAAGAGCAGAGAGGAATGGATCAAGAAGTGCAAAGCTTCCAACTGTGCTAAAAATGATAACCAAGGCATTAAAAGATGATGTGTCCCTTTTAGTGAGATTTGTTGAGGTAAATTATGCTAAAATGAACATTAATTCAAGTATTTATCTTTTAAAATGTCCATATTTCTCTAACAACACTTTATCACTTCCAGAGCACAACATCTCTTGAGGAGGTGACAGCAACTGTAAATTTGCCTGCAGAAGGGACACCAATACTCATAGCAGCTGGTATGAAGACACCATGTACTCTTGAAAAATCTTTACATAACTTTATCACCTAATTTAAATTTTCTGTTTAATGCTTTTGAATAGGAACAAACCTTTTTGAGGCAAGAAAGTTTTACTTATGCATTGACAACACTCCAGTGGCAGCAGAGCCCACCTTCATGGACGCTTTTTCCATGATGTTCAGCGCATACTTTGTCCTCAACATCGAATACCCTCCTGCATTGAGTGGCCTCCTCAATTTTGTTCAAAGGTATTTTCTTTTAAGTTCCAGCAAAATAAAATGTATGTGATCCAATGGACTAACATATTTCTGCTCCTTTTATTTAGAATAATTGCAAAAATAAATCCCGTAACAGGGTCAAAATGTAAAACTGCTGCAGCAGATAAACTAACAAAAGAGAGGGTTGTAAGGCTCAACAACAAATTCATCGAGTACAAGCAAAGAATTGATAGCCTAGAAAATTAAGGTAATTGCTGTAAGAACAAAGATACAGTTAAAAAAGGAGCACTCCTAATATAATTTCTTTCTGTCAGGTTCCTTCTCTTTGAGTCAACCAAATCATGGAGATTAATTTTTTTTTTTCCAAATAGTTACCTTGTTGTCTTGAAAAAGGCACCAGTATCATTTATTTTCATCAAGATCAACTGTTTATTTGTCTTTATTATAAGATAAGATATATTAATTTATTTAACTTTATATGACAGACTGTCATATGAACAAGCACAAGTTGTAAATGACGAGTACTGAGAATGTGCAAAAACTTCATGAACCCAGACGCTACACAGACTATAAATTCTTGGAGAGCGGCAGTGTTTTTAATTGTATATGCATCATCATGAGCTTCTTTGTTAAGTGAAAGAAATGTGTGGTGATCAGGGTGTTCATAAATAATACTTCAAATTCTTTTATCAAAGATCTTCAAAATGAGAAGCTTTTTCCTCTGTTTCTGTCTTAGATAGTCAAACTATTGTAACAAAATTCCATTTAAATAAGAAGTCTTGAGATTGTTCATGTACTCCAGGTGTTATAATGTAATTCTTTGTTATCTGAAAGAAATGTGTGATCAGGGTGTTTATAAATAAGACCTCAAATACTTTAATCAAAGATCTTATTCAAAATGAACAGCTTTTTTTTTCTGTTTCTATCTTGGATAGTTGAACTACTGTAATAAAATTCTATTTCAATGATTAGTCTAAAGATTGTTCATTTACTCCATGTGTATTCTTTCAGCTAAATATGAGTAGAACTTGATTCAGTTAATTAGTTCAAATCTAAAGAAGTATTAATTTTTGAGGTGGGTGAGGATGCAATTAAAGTCTCACAGCCATTCAGCATTAAAGTTTTAAAAATTTCAACCAATCAGCACTCAGGAAATTTACCATTTTTCCCAAGGCACATTGAGTATTATCCTGCTTTACAACAGTTAATATTATGCCAGTGAAATGCTTAGAGTTTTTCTACTCGAAAGTGTTGTAATTCACACATGCAGGGCGATAAGGATGGGAGAGAAAAGATACGTCTCTACACAGCAAGTACTGGAGAGGAAGTAGTTGTGTTTTATTTTTCAACATGGCTGTAGCTGGAGTGCAAGTTGCAATGTGGGAGTGCAGTGATGCATGAGCAATTATGTATAGACAGTCACTATGATAATTAGCTAGTTACAGAAATTACACGGAATGAAAAATATATACAGCAGGAAGATATGAAAGCAAGCAGTATAGTACTATGTGTCAGGATAACATATTACAACAAAAGGCTTTACAGAAATTACACGGAATAAAAAATATATACAGCAGGAAGATATGAAAGCAAGCAGTATAGTACTATGTGTCAGGATAACATATTACAACAAAAGGCTTTACAGAAATTACACAGAATGAAAAATATATACAGCAGGAAGATAATGAAAGCAAGCAGTATAGTACTATGTGTCAGGATAACATATTACAACAAAAGGCTTTACAGAAATTACACGGAATGAAAAATATATACAGCAGGAAGATATGAAAGCAAGCAGTATAGTACTATGTGTCAGGATAACATATTACAACAAAAGGCTGAACTGTTAATACATAATATAAAAATACTACAAAGGAGGACTTGCAGGCGAGTATTTCTCTGCTACAGTAACAAACCATTACAATTTTGATCTTTTCTTGAGGTTGCAGACTATGCACATTGCAACTCTTACTCCCAGAAATAAGGATTATTTAAAAAAGGAAAACAACTAAACTAAAACTGTCACAATTAATGAACCAATTCCTATGAAGTCCTTTGATGGTTACAGACAGCAGAAACCTTCACAGCATTCTTTGCAGTATGACCAGTGGATTGGGGCAGCCCTGTAAAAAAGACAAGAGGAAAATAAATAAAATGAATGCATTTAGAGCATAATCGAGGAAAGGGGCTGAGTGGATGCAAAACAGATGAAAAGATCTGCTGAAAGGGGGAGTGGAAAAAAAAAGAATGCATCATCTTTGCCCCTTTTGCAAGAATGCATTTGGCTTGAGTGACATACATAACATGGTCCTATTTTTAAAAAGAAATTATGGTTGGGTGACTATGGTTTCAGTGGCTTACAGAAAGGGAAGTCTTTTAAGTTTTCATTTAACTAAGAAAGACATCCATGAACTTACCTTTCAGATGAGAGCAATCAGTGGTACGGAGTCCAAACAGAGGGAGCTGGCATTCTTCCCCACAGAAGTGCCTAAATGCCGCCTTGCTGAAGGGTTGACCACTACTGCAGTGCTACACTTGACAACCTAAAACACAGAACCATTGTACATTAAATCGAGACAGAAAAATGTTCCATGCAGCGCCACTTTTTGAGGACAAAGTCAAAGCTGACGAAAAAGGGCAACGCTATGGAGCAGACTTGAAAGTATCCCCCCTTCCCTCCCAAAAAAATAAATAAAAATAAATAAATAAAAGAAAGCAAGTTATATTTCAAGTGAGGCAAAGGTCATTTATGGTTTAAAGACTTTACAAGAGGTGGCTCTGAGGCTTCTAAAGAAAGAGTGCTTCCTACCAATCCTTTCCATGGGCTCTCCCTCCAGATGAGAACAACAAGTGGTTCCAAATCCAAACAGGTGCCGTCCACTTGGCCCCAGCAAACTCCTACACGCAACCTCTCTGAAGTGTCGACTCTTCTCGCCTGACATCCTGAAATATAGAACCATTGCACATTGAATCGATCCAGAAAAATGTTCCATGCAGTGCCACTCTCTTAGGATGGAGATTCATAGCAAATTAACAAGGGCAACTCCCTGAAAATTATCAGAAATAAGCAAGCCAGTGTTTGGGCATAAGAGAGAGCGGTCAATTAAGGTTAGGAGACTTGGCTCAAAGGACGGAGAGCCTTCCAAGTTTTTCTCTGATTACAAAATAAAGAGTGGTCCCTACCAGTCCTCCAGATGTACTTTCCTTTCAGCTGATAACAACAAATGGCTCCGAGTCCAAACAGATGCCCCAGCACTCGGACTCAGCAAACTTCTTTACGCCGCCTCTCTGCAGTGTTGACTTCTGCGGCTCTCGGCTCGACGACCTAAAACACAGAACAATCGAACGTTAAATTGAGCTATAAAATGTTTCATACAGCGCCCCTCTCTCAAGAAGGAGAGTAAAAGAGAACAAACGGGGTGAGGTTACTAGCGCAAGCACAAAACGAGCAGAAAAAGGAAACGAAACGAGCGGCCGGCGTGCAAGACGACAGTCAAAGCGTGTGCGAAACAAGGCGAAGAAAGTTGATCCAAAACCACAGGTTATGATCAAAATGTAAGGTTCGCAAAGGAACGATAACAAAACTTGAACGTACGAAAGGTAAACAGCCCTGCAGGCTCCAGATGAGTCGCGTAGAGAGATGACGTCACAGCAGAACGCTCGCGTGCGTTATTTACACTCAACAAGTGCGTTGATTGCACGGCAGATTGTCCACTGTTCACACCACTCAGTGTTGATGTGTTAGTTAAATAGTTGTTAATAATTGCGATGAGATTTCGTTTTTATTTGTTGGTGGTTTGATAAACGACGTTCTTCTAAGCAGAAATGGAAGCTTCCAGCGCAGGATCTGTTTTACTCCTACAAAGGCTGTGTTTTCGAGCCGTCTTTATTGCATGACAACCGGTGTGTCTCGGGCGTGAGTCCACAAACGATGCTTCCAAACCAAACATCACATCATTCACCTGAAAGGAAAACTAACCCCTGTGACAAGATGGAGCTTGTGAAGAACACATATACATCCCTCTATCACAAGCCTGCACTGCATTATCCTAGGGGATTTCCTGCAAACTTGGATACTTTCAAACGGTGAGCTGTGTGTGTTTAGAAGTGATGGGAATTGCTGGTTGACACTTGACTGCTTTGTGTCTTCAGAGCTGAAAACTTGAGGCTGGTGTTAGCCAAGGAGTAGACTCCTTTGTTTATCCCAAGCTCCTAAAGTAGGATTCTTCTCAGCCTTGCCTCAGTAGTGCTAGATTTGGTTTCCTGTGAAAGCTCTTTGAATGTGCTTCCTCATAGACATATTCACTTTCTCGTTCCTGAACGATTTTTCTCTCGTCTGAAAACAATTTGCTCGTGTATTGACGACTGAGTGCTTCAACGACATTGTCGTTTGGACTTGATGGGGGCCCCCTTCTGCCTGACCCGAGACCTCTCTCTTTTTTTTAAAAAAAGTTTTTGTACTCGTTTGTGGATGCAATGTTGTTCCTGTACGATAATGTCGTTCTTGCACACTCAGTATTTTTCTGTGCGTTTGTCCATTTTGGAACGAATAATTTATCGTAGTGTGAGGAAACAAAATCAGTTGTTTCTATACGACAAGGTATTCGTTGAGACAGATACGATACTCTTTGTTTTTAAACGGCTTTTTTGTTGTATGTTTAGTCGTAATCCTACGATTATTTTTAACAGTGTCTGACTTGTCCTTTAAGGATTTCATACAAGACATTATTTCATTGAAAGCATCTGGCAATTATAAAAACTTTTTCAAAACACAGACATAACTTTTGGACATAACTTCTTGGTAACTTGGGTTTGCTGTACAAACTGGCCACAAATCTGTCAGCATCGGTTTGCAATGAAGTTGCATACTTAAAGGAGTTTGAAGAATTTATGTTGGGTTCAGACACTAAACTTGACGTATCACAAGAACAACTAGGATTATCATTTTTGGCTACAGGTACTGGATCACATGTAGGAGAACTAGTTTCTGCTATATTGGAATGAAGTCGTGGACAACTTTTGTCTAGGTGTTTCTTCATACCAGCCCACTTTGTATAAGATCGACCACATTGCCTCAGACATACGTAAGGCTGAGAGGCATGTTTTATATTGTGGTGCAAAAGATACGAATTAGCATTGACAAGAAATTGTTGACAGAGAGGACACTTCATTTTGAACTAATTTCAGATTTATACAACAAATATATAAATGAAGGTGTTAGGACAGACGAGTGGTTAAGTTCAATTAATACTCGAGTATACGAATACACGAATAAAGAAAATGCAAATAGCCAAAAAAGAAATCACTACAAAAAATAACAGATTTGTCATCACTAGACAGCTATAATACTGCTTTGTACACCACACCAGTAAAAAAACAGTAAATTCAACTAAACTTGATTTAGCTTCAAAAAAGATGCAGACAGTAACAGTTCAAAAATATTTTGTCACTAGACAGCTTTGGTACCATTTTGTACAGTGCAATAATTCATTGAATTGATATGAATACTATCAATATGTATAATATCTATAAAAAGAAAAAAAAAGAAAAAAACAGAATTGTCAACACTAGGCAGATTTGTGCACCATATCAATTAACCCAGATTGAAGCAAAACATTTCAATACTGAAACTAGCATCAAGTAAGATGCAGGTAACTGATAATTCAAACAAAAATAAATTTGCTACAAGAAGTCACACAAGTTACATGGAGACAGTAAAAAAAAATCTTTTCATCTGGCACCAAATAAGATGCAGACGACACTACAAATACAGTTTCAGACTTAGAACGTGTACACTTTTAACACCACAAGAACAGTTCATTGAGAGAACTACTCAAAATCCTCCAGACGTGATTCCAGGAAGTTTCTCAGGCCCTTGTCTCCAACATAGTCAGCTGGCGCTTCAAATTTAAATAAAGTTTGTTGAAGAAACAACATGATGTGTCATAATAGTCATAATCTAACAGTGTTGTATATAGTTAATAAATAATAGTAAGATGATCATTTAAAGCTGTACGAGGATATATTAAAAAAAAACTTATGTTGCAAAATGTCTTGCTCACAGAACAGGTTATAAATGAAATGGATAATTTTCGTTGCGAAATTAAGAAGATATGCCATGAAACATAAATTAGTAGTTCAGTTCGTAAGCATACTAAGGTCAATGAAAAAATTACCCATGGTTGGCCGTTTAAACGGATGAGATCTCAATGAGCAGGAAAACTATGAGGAAAACAACAGCAACAGCAGAAATAAATTGCCTTTCCGCCGCCTTTACCGGAGCCTCACAGCCTCTCGTCCGACTTCCCAGCATGCCACGCAAGGCGGGCCCATAGTTTTTTTCAAATTTTCAAACGGAGGTTGACACCAGTCATAAAACGAAAGAGTAAGAAAGCGTAAAAAAAGGTTATAGTACAGTTACATGTAGAAGTGACAGTGGAAGAGGGCTTTCAATGACTGACAATGGTTGGAGTTAAAACAAGGCACGATGTCTGACCATTCTTTTATTTAATCTAACAAAATAACAAAGTGTCACAGTTGAAAGAGAACAAGAATCTGTGACAATAATCAATGTTACACAACATTCAAATACACAAAAATAAACCCCAAGTAACAGGCCGTTTAAAGTCAAGCATAAATCTGCACTCGTGAATAACACAACAAGACCGTCTTATTACCATAACAAAATTAATATAACTTGGTCTTGTGCACCTGAGTCACAAAAAATAAGCTGCTTAAACTGGAGTTCGGAGTTAAAACAAGGCACTAACCATTATGGTACTTTAAGAAACAAAATAACAAAATGTTACTTTTAAAAGAAAACAAATATCTCCAAAACAATATCAATGTTACAAAAACATTCAAAGACACAAAAAGAAACACAAAACCACAGGCTGTTAATTTAAACTCAACCATAAATCTACAGACATGAACAACAGAACATAAGGCCGTCTCATTTCCGTGACAAAAAAAAATTACTTGGTCTTGTATCGCACTTAAGTCACAGAGAATAAGCAGCTTTGACAAAACTACAGTTCGAACGAATGAAGCAGCTGCAGCACCTGCCTCACAAGTTCATCATTTTCATAAATAAGAGTTTGCAAGTCAGCTGGGTGAGACTCATCTAAAAAGACATAAGAAATGCAAAATTGTACTACTAGTTCAGAATAATTCCACAAAGAAAAGAGAGAGAATCCAATGTTATTAAACTACCCTTCTAAAGAATAAAAAGCGAGAGATACTTTTACAATGAAAATAAAACTTACATCATACAGTGTGATCGTCTGTATCACTGCAGGTTTGACTGGGCTTAAAATCTTAAAATACAGAACAGAAATAAAATTACGCTAAGATTGCACCCCTAAAACAAATAGTAGAGAGACTTTGAAAAAAAAAGAAATTAATGACTGCACCTGAGCGACTGCAGGCTCCACTTTCACATCAGGCACTGGGGCAGCTTCAACTACTGGCTCTTCTGCTCCTTGAGCCAAATTATGCTTGGGTTCCAATTGAAAGTTACCAACTGCTGGTCCTTCTGGCACAAAGAGATCCAATAAGTCATCAGCATTTGGAATGGGACCATTGACACCAGCAAGACCCTCAGCAGCTGCCTCATCAGGTGCATTGTTAAAGGCAATCTGAACATAAGGGAAAGGAAAAGATTACACACACAACTTACACAACACAAATTGAAGCTCAATGAATATCTGCCAAATTTTAGTACCTCATCAACATTCAGGCCTCCCAAAGCTGCCTGCACGCCAGTCATGCCAAATACTCGTCTGTGGTGAACATTGGAAAAGGTTTTGACTCCAACGCAGGGAGTTGCCCTCCAGCAGACTGAATTGGTCTCACATAGTTCCGAAATGCTGCTCTTGCTCTGGATCTCATACCGTTCCAAGCCTCAAACAAGGATAGGGATAAAAACTGAAAATACTTTGGTGTGACGACACTCTTGACAGGATACTCACAGATCTCCACTGCTTGCCATCTTTGGAGGTGGTGGCACCTTCAACAGAGTTAACAATAATGGCCAAGGTGGACCATTTCTTCGTTTGATTAGCTTTAGCAGCAGGGTGGAGCAGCTGCCCTGTAAGCATCTCATGATCATGCTCAATGTGAGCAAATAGCGCCTTCCATTGCGCATCGCATGGGTTCCCCGAGTCTGAAACATAACAGTAACAATTGAAAACAGGCACAAGGTAATAAAGTATTCCAGATGAACAGTGGCAGCAGCATGGTAGCATTTACCAAAGCTAAATAGGAAAATGAGTACTCTCGCATGTCGAGAGCGATGACCAAAACAATGAATCAGCAAGAAACAATATGAATGGTGTGCACCTCTGAATGTAAGATATGGGAGGGAATGCCACATTCAAGATAACGTGATGCGATCGAGCACGGACAATGCGATTTAACAAAGTGCGAACGAAGCGGAACTTGTGCCGATGTTAATGGTGCCAAGTGAACCCGTTTTACTCGAGGAAAGTGGGGAAACAGAAATACTTGGGAGTTTCCAGGCACAAGCCGGCACGACCATCGGCGGCTAGGTTATGGCACAGCGCTTGGACCAGACAAAGCTAGGAAATGCCCCGGACAAAAACTTAGCCTGCCTCTAACTATACCACCATTCGAACAGATTGTGATAAATCATTACGATGGCTCGAAAGGAACAGAACTTGAACGGGTTTGACGCCATTGGTAAACCGACGCCAGCGGCATCGGCCCCAAAACTAACGTCCTACAGCATTAAAAAGTACATACACAATAAAAGCGGGGGATATTGTAACCAAGAGATGTTCACACTTACCCATATTCAAGGTAAAAAAATTCAAGTTTAACAAGGTAGGTTTACGCCAGACCGTGTCTTGTCGTAACAGGCTTCGCGATGCTGCGCCAGTTACGACAATCCACGCCTGGCGTTACACCTACCTTGGCCTGCGGCGCTTCCGTGCTTGCCTTCGGCAAGCTGTCTCAAGGATTTTTGAGGCATTGAGAAACGCACCACGTGAAATCTGCAATAAAATTTTTTAGTCGGTCGATCCCCTTTTTTCAAGATCCTGATTCGGCAAACTGATAAGGTCGGGCTCCTAGACCCCCCTTCCGACCCCTCTTTGAAAAGGTCTTGCCGAGACCTGTCGAAATCCGCAATAAAAAATTTTGGTCGGTCGATCCCTGTTTTTCAAGATCCTGATTCGGCCAACTAATGAAGTCGGGCTCCTAGACCCCCCTTCCGACCCCTCTTTGAAAAGGTCTTGCCGAGACCTATCGAAATCTGCAATAAAAATTTTTAGTCGGTCGACCCCCTTTTTTCAAGATGAAGGGTCGAAGTTGATTATGTTAGTAAATGTAAAAATGTTAGTAAAAAGTATGTTAGTAAAGGGCCGAGGTAGCCGATTCGCAGTTAAAAGTTTGGTCAGGGGTCGAAATTGATTTCATTTTCGTCATCAGGAACTTCAAAAACATAAGAAACCATGTAAAAATGTCTCTAAAATATAAAGTCATTAAAAAGTTGCACTTTTTCTGCCGTTTTTTTAGTGTTTTTTCGTTAGTACGACTGAATAATGAGATAGAAAACTGAATTTTTGCGTGTGGCGAGCCAAGGATATACCTAACAACCCTGCAAAATCTCGTCTCGATCGGCCGAGCCGTTTGAGAGGAGTAGTGCAGACACACAGACAGACAGACAAACAGACAGACAAAACTTTTCAATCCCACTGGAGTAACTGGCTTCGCAAATCGCTCAGCCAACAAGATTTAGAACCGACGAGTGCAGCCTCGTGTCGTTGAGATTCGTTGGTGGACGGAGAAGGAATAAGTGAAACGGGCGGAAGTTCTGTTCGGTGCGTTCACGGAAACAACCGAACGTCAGCCGAATGCCCTGGACGGGGCACTCAAGCCTTCCTATTTCCTAGCCACCCACCGACGGCGGTCGGGCCGCCGTGCCGACCGTGCCCGATCAGTACATGGCCCTAAGAAGGTGGCCCGACTCCGCCCGACAGGCCTGTCCTCCCAGACAGAGCGATCTGCTGAATCGCATGGCTGGCCCCGCCTTGCCGGGTTGTCTTCGGCGTTTTTAGCCGGCGTTAGCTGGGCGCGCGCGCCATGTGTGTCATCCTTAGACTCATGCCGGCGCTCGCGGCCCGTTGACGGGTGTCGCCGCGCGGCCAGCTGGGCGACGCTTGGGCGAACCGTTTTGTGCTATTAGGGAGGAGTCGAACCCGAAACCTCCTTCTCCGCCGTTGGGCCCTCAACCCACTCTGCCGCGCCGCCTGTTCTGCAAGCGAATAAGCGGCCCGGCCAACCCATTCCCCGGCCTCGGCGGGGGCGTTTTCCCCCTTCCACTCCACCGCCCGGCCCCCACTATGACCTCGGCCCGAGGGACGTGGCGGCGCGTCGCGCCGACCTAAAAAGCCGGCCTTACCTAACCTACTTTTCGTCTCCAAATACTGAGAGACCCTTTGCCGTACGCCGCTCCACGCTTCAAAGTGTCTCATGGGGTCATCGTGTCTCAGCACGTTCGATCGCCGCTGTATATACCTCTCCCGCCTCAGCAATGACGTGGGTGTCAACGCCAATGGCAAAGCCCAACATATAAATAAAGGATGACCCTCACCCGTCCTATGATCGCCGCTGTTTTCCCTCATGCCACTCCCGCCTCAGCAATGCCGTGGGTGCCAACGCCGATGGCAAAACCCAACATGAGATCAGAGCACCGCCGCCGAGAACCAAACCTCCGACCTTCCGCTCCGCAAGCAGGCCATGGACCCACTCTGCCACGCCGCCTCACTGGAGTCACCTGTGTGGACCGGCCGGCCCTTTATTCCCCCACCGGCCTGGGCCGTTTTCCCCGGCCCACTGTGACCTCGGCCCCGGTGCGGCGTGGCGGACCTGCCTAAAGTGCAACCTTTTATTATAGCAACATCCAAAAAAAGGGGAAACGATGCCTCAGCTGGCAGTCGAACCCGCCACCTTCCGCTCCGCCGGCCGGCCCTCAACCCACTCCGCCTCACCGCCTCACTGAAGTGCGGTAGAGGCTAGCGGCTAGCAGTGGCGCTCGTTGGACGCTTAATTCGCCCTGTTTGGCAGAGCATCCCATGCCTGGTCCGTCCCACCCGAGCACGATTTGCCCCACCCATCCCCGCCTAGCAAGTCTCGAGCACGCCAACGGGACCCATTGGCCCTGTCCACCAGCACAGCCGAGGTTTTCGGCTAGGCAGCAGGCCGGCGCCAGGGGGCGGCCGCCACTCAGAGCACACAAGCCACCTGAGCGAGCGGGCGACTGTGCGTTCGTAGCGTGTGTCGTCTCTGTCGCACAACAGCGGGCAGGGTCGGACCTCTCTGTTCCAACCGACTGTTTCGGACGCACACACGCAGGCGTGCGGATGCTGTGCTGCCGCTCGCTGCTTGCTTCACCGAACGACGCCTCGGCGCGCCGCCGCCCGCGTCTGTCTGTTTTCCGTGCCCCGGGCCTGGCTGGCCGTGGCAGTGAGACTCGGCCCTCAAACAAAACCCGTTTGGACACATGCGTTCGGTTACGCTCGGCGACGTTCGGCACATCGGTATCGGACGTTCGGCTCTCTCAACCCTCTCTCTCACACAATGACACCCTGGCCGAGCCGCTGGGCTCCACTGAAAAACCAAACGTGGTCTAGACCACACCACTGGTGCGGACAAATGAGTGTCATTTTGCCCGCATCAGTTGGTGTGGTCTAGACCACGTTTGGAGTGCTCTTTCAATGCAATGACCACACCAACTGATGCGGGCAAAATGGCACTTATTTGACCGCATCAGTTGGTGTGGTCAAGACCACGTATGGTTTTTCAGTGTCGGGTACCCCGGCGGGTTCGAATGCCGGTGTCGGCGTCTAAGTGTACCCCCCCGGCGAATGATGCCCCGGATACACCTCGCCTAGGCGCAAGGTACCCAGAAGTACACCACAACTAGGTTCAATGTACCCGGGGGTACAATGGGCCTAGGCACCAGGCGAATTGTAGGCAGGGTGGACATGAGCCCAGTCCGGTTTGAGCCCCGATGACCTGAGCCCCGGCTAGAGCCCCGGTCGAGCCCGACTCGAGCCCCAGCTTGAGCCCGGACTGAGCCCCGACAGCCAGAGCCCCGACCTGAGCCCGAACTGAGCCCCGACCTAAGCTCCACTTGAGCCCCACGCCATATAACTTCCACTTTTTCCCTGTTTTGGGGCCAAATTGCGACTTTTCTTGGCATGGGGCTCAAGTCGGGCTCAGGGCGGGGCTCAAGCCGGGCTCAGGTCGGGGCTCTGGCAGTCGGGGCTCAATCCGGGCTCAGGTTGGGGCTCTAGTCGGGCTCGACCGGGGCTCTAGCCGGGGCTCAGGTCATCGGGGCTCTAACGGGATGGGGCTCATGTCCACCCTGCCGAATTGTACCCCGGGTACAATGCGACTAGGAGAAATGTACCCCGGGGTACATTGAGCCTAGGCTATTCGTATCCCCCCTCCGGCGGGGGATACACCTTGCCTAGGCGCACTGCATCCCCCTCGATAAAAAGCCTAGGCGAGAAGTATCCCCCGTCGGCTGGAGGAAGGGGAGGGGGGATACAATGCGACTAGGTTAGGTTAGGTTAAGTAAATTGTGGGCGAATTGTGCCACGGGGTACATTGAGCCTAGGCTTATTTTATCCGACCCCGGTCGGAGGGGGATACTTCTCGCCAAGGCTTTTTGTATCCACGAGGATGCATTGCGGCTAGGCAAGGTGTATCCCCCGCCGGCCGTAGGGGGGATACAAATAGCCTAGGCTCAATGAACCCCGGGGTAAATTTCTCCTAGTCGCATTGTATCCGGGGGTACAATTAGCCTGGTGCCTAGGCCGCCTCAACAATGCCTCAGGCGCCAACTTCAAGAGCAAACTCCTAAATTCGAAAGATTCCACCGGGAGTCGAACCCCAAACCTTCCAATCGGCCGGCCGGCCCTCAACCCACTCCGCCTCACTAGAAGCCACCGCGCAGACCGGCTGGCCCATTTCCTGCCCCTGCCTCGTCGGCCGGCCTTACGCCGCCACCCTTCAAAGTGCTACCGTTTCATAGTGTCCCTCATGCTACCCCCGCCTCAACAATGCTTTAGGCGTCAAATTCAAAAGCAAAATTCAAGATAAAAGCTCCCGTCTGCCGGGAGCTGAACTCCCGTCTTTCCGCTCCATAGGCTGGCCCTCAACCCACTCTGCCACGCCGCCTCGCTGCGAGCGACTGTGCAAACCGGCCACCCCATTCTTCCCCGAGACCTTCGTCGGCTGTCCTCATGCCGCCATGCAAAGCAAGTTCTAAAGTAAACTGCCAAAAGTATACGAGTTTAATGGCACTATCCCCTGATCAAACTCGCGTTCCGGCAGTGTTTTAGTGGCCAAAACTTGGGATGCGACGTGAATGCGCGTGACCCTTGCTCGTATACCTCGGTGCTTATTAGCCTGGTGGTGGTTCGTGGAGCGTGTCGAGCCTCCGCGGGTTCAGGAAACCCCAAGGTATACGGGTTCAGGGTGACGGTTCCCTTGCGCGGCGCCCGTGCAGTGCTTTGCGGGACGCAACGTGACTACTCGTGACCCGCACTCGTATACCTCGGTGCTCAGTGGCCTGGTGGTGGTTCGTGGAGCGTGACGAGCCTTCGCGGGGTTGGGAAAACCCAGGGTATACGGGTTCAGTGCCTCCGCTTGACATCTGACATTTGAAGTTGGACAGCGGATGAGTCAAAACTAAAATACTTGTGACCTGGATACATCTTAGAACATTAAACCGGCCGCCAGCTGCCGAGCCCGTAGGAAGGACGCAGAGCCCAGAAACCCTAAGGTATATGGGTTAAGTCTTCTGGTCCTAGTAGTATACTTGACATCAGAGTTGGTCCGGTGACTAAAAATGGCAAAGAAACTGCTGGTGACACGTATGTCTTTGTTATTGTTGCACTTCATGCGGTGCGCTTAATTTTCAGACACCTGGTTGGGTTGGGAAAACACTTGGTTTACGGGATGAATTCTGTATCGTGAAAGAGAATATGATACAGCTGTTGACGTCACGGCTGCTCTAACCTCACCTCGGACTTTTTTCCATTTTTTCATCAAACAGGCACATGTTTCAGCGGGATGCATTGCCGACAGGATGTCCGCAATGTTTCTGAATCGAGCCAGGCCGGTATTGGGCCGCAATGTCGGCAAATGAACGAATAGCGACGAGTCAAAATCTGTAAGTGGGCGGCTGAGGCATGCCCAGCCGACAACCGCCACCAGGTGGCACTATCGTACTGCGACCTCGCGCGCGGAGTATCGCCAGCAGGCGGGTCGGTTTCTTTTGTCCACCATAGTACGCGGCCTGGCCTGCTATTGCAGCGTGACCCCGAGACTGAAAATACTTTTCCACTTTTTATCTGGTAATACATAATGCATGGTCATCATCTATAGGGAATTAATATTGATCCGTTGGAGCCGGCAGGGCGAGCACGCAATCAGCACACTCCAAACTTCAGACGACGTGTAAGCGGACAAACAACACGGGACAAATAGCCAACAGCGTTGCCGAAACGGACAATTCAGATTCCAAAAAAACTCGGAGCTAATCCAGTTACAACTGGATGCACCGGGATAAACTAGGGAAATGTTCATAACTATAAAATAAATGCTTTTTTCCGTAGTTAATTTGCGAGCTTGAGAAATTTAGCTGAAACAGAATCGGCTCATCATTGCGCCTTCGGCATTAGTGTTCCCGCCGTTCGCGCCATTAGAGCTGAGAAGGTTCTCCGGACCACCACGCCGCAGTGCTGCAGTCCACGCGGCCCGCCCACAGAAAACACAAACCCCGCAACTGGAAAGAAATTGCTTTCTCAAACACTAGTACAGGAGGTCTGGCTCCGACGACTCCCTAAGAGAACGATAAATGCGGCCCGCAACAAGCAAGGGTATGGTGGCTAACAGAAGTATCATCGGACACTTAGAAAACTGCAAACGCCCTCTAGTGGCTTTCGAAAAAATGACGCTAGCTCTGGGCGCGTAGACGCCAGTGAAGGCGGCAGAGGGCACGGCAAACCCCCGGCAGGCTACGGCCTCCCGCAGCACGGTCTGCAGGCCAGAGAAAAAAGTTTCACCCAGGACCGGGGTAGGGGCCCCCGAAAAGGGGTAGGGGCGTAGCGGGCGTAAAGAGCGTTAAGTGCGTCAAGTGCACTTATGGACTTTGGCACTGCAGGCACTGGTGGCTGGAGGGATGTGAAGGGATTTCTTGGAGGAATTTTTCTTTTCTAGTCGAAAAAAGGAAAATAAAGAAGCTGTTGAATTGATTTTTCTTTTTTTAAAATCCTTTCTTTATTTTCATTTTCGAAAAAGGAAGAATTGGCAGCGGTGGGATTCGAACCCACGCCCACAGAGGTGGACTGCGACCTGAACGCAGCGCCTTAGACAGGCCTTAGACCGCTCGGCCACGCTACCCTCTGCCTTCGCCACGTGTCCCTCTCCCTCGCTGTCTTTCTCTATCACTCGTGAGGCCCTCAAGGGGCACTCGTCGGCACTCGCAGGGACGGACGAAGGAAAAAAGGAAAGGGAAAAAAGGAAAAGAATAGCACAGCCGGTAGGATTCGAACCTACGCTCCCAGAGGGAAACTGATATCTGGCGCGGATAGTTTCAAGTCAGTCACCTTAACCGCTCGGTCACGGCTGCTTGTCTGTCGCAGCCAGCGACAAAAGTGCTCTTTGGGTGGCGACATGAGAGAAAAAAAAGGCAGAAAAAAAGTAGACGCCCGATTTGGGGGTCGAACCCAAGACCCTTCGGTTAAAAGCCGAATACTCTACCGACTGAGCTAATCGGGCCGCTGAGGGGTCGAGTCAGCGTCCGTGCGTGCTTGCGTGCGTGCGTGCGTAAAGAGCGTTAAGTGCGTCAAGTGCACTTATGCACTTTGGCACTGCAGGCACTGGTGGCTGGAGGGATGTGAAGGGATTTCTTGGAGGAATTTTTCTTTTCTAGTCGAAAAAAGGAAAATAAAGAAGCTGTTGAATTGATTTTTCTTTTTTTAAAATCCTTTCTTTATTTTCATTCTCGAAAAAGGAAGAATTGGCAGCGGTGGGATTCGAACCCACGCCCACAGAGGTGGACTGCGACCTGAACGCAGCGCCTTAGACCGCTCGGCCACGCTACCCTCTGCCTTCGCCACGTGTCCCTCTCCCTCGCTGTCTTTCTCTATCACTCGTGAGGCTCTCAAGGGGCACTTGTCGGCACTCGCAGGGACGGAGGAAGAAAAAAAGGAAAGGGAAAAAAGGAAAAGAAAAGCGCAGCCGGTAGGATTCGAACCTACGCTCCCAGAGGGAAACTGATATCTGGCGCGGATAGTTTCAAGTCAGTCACCTTAACCGCTCGGTCACGGCTGCTTGTCTGTCGCAGCCAGCGACAAAAGTGCTCTTTGGGTGGCGACATGAGAAAAAAAAGGCAGAAAAAAAGTAGACGCCCGATTTGGGGGTCGAACCCAAGACCCTTCGGTTAAAAGCCGAATACTCTACCGACTGAGCTAATCGGGCCGCTGACGGGACGAGTCAGCGTCCGTGCGTGCGTGCGAAAAGAGCGTTAAGTGCGTCAAGTGCACTTATGCACTTTGGCACTGCAGGCACTGGTGGCTGGAGGGATGTGAAGGGATTTCTTGGAGGAATTTTTCTTTTCTAGTCGAAAAAAGGAAAATAAAGAAGCTGTTGAATTGATTTTTCTTTTTTTAAAATCCTTTCTTTATTTTCATTCTCGAAAAAGGAAGAATTGGCAGCGGTGGGATTCGAACCCACGCCCACAGAGGTGGACTGCGACCTGAACGCAGCGCCTTAGACCGCTCGGCCACGCTACCCTCTGCCTTCGCCACGTGTCCCTCTCCCTCGCTCTCTTTCTCTATCACTCGTGAGGCTCTCAAGGGGCACTCGTCGGCACTCGCAGGGACGGAGGAAGAAAAAAAGGAAAGGGAAAAAAGGAAAAGAATAGCGCAGCCGGTAGGATTCGAACCTACGCTCCCAGAGGGAAACTGATATCTGGCGCGGATAGTTTCAAGTCAGTCACCTTAACCGCTCGGTCACGGCTGCTTGTCTGTCGCAGCCAGCGACAAAAGTGCTCTATGGGTGGCGACATGAGAGAAAAAAAAGGCAGAAAAAAAGTAGACGCCCGATTTGGGGGTCGAACCCAAGACCCTTCGGTTAAAAGCCGAATACTCTACCGACTTTTTTTGTTTGTTTTGGAACTAGGTTCCATTTTTATTGTTTTATTCCAACTAACAATACAGAGGCTGATTGTCGTGACTCACATTACAACAAACAGGAATACATTAAGTAAATAATACAGGGTAAACAAGCATAGGAGATACAGTAACTGTTAGAAAATTGTACAATATGAATATTCTCTTAATCAGGATTACAAGCATCTGACAACTGAACAACTCTACCAATGTCGAATGACAAATTCTCATGAGAAGACCGATAGCCTACCCACTCTGCTAGGATTGATGATGCAACATAGAATACTGACAATTGCAACTCATCAGCTGTTAAATGACTGAAGTCATTGTGGTGCATCCACACAAAATCCCATACTTTTGCGACAAAAGAAGTTATCTCTTCCTGAGGCATGAGGCAGGTCAGAGGACATAAGAAACCATGGCGTTGAGAAGTACTCCGCTCCAACAATTTCATAAACATCCTATCATCAATGTTGGCAACAAGTTTCTTCACATATTCAGGTAGAGTTTGGTCCATGCTAGCCTGAGCACGCAAGAAGCTTAGGGCAGCTTTAATATCTCCTGAAAATGCCACCAAAGTTTTTTTCAACACTCTTGAAAGCTGAACGAGTGATGAGGGATCTGATAGAATCCACTACTCCAGGTGATATCCTACGCCTTACAGCCAACTTCAGAAGCTCGTCTTGAAATGCAGGGAGGTAGGAAGCTGCAACAATACTACCAGGCATTGTAATGAGGTAACTATCGGGTGGGGGCATATAAGCTAGTTCAGATTTCGCCGCGGTGATGATGTTCTTGCTTACATCTTCACCACCCAACAATAATAGGTTACACTTCTTGCCACCCATCCATATGTCTGAAGGTAGGATTTCCAACAACTTTTGCCACTTGTAATACAAATCCTTCTGATACAGCTTTGAGCCTGCCTGTTGTATCAAGCCAGAATAATTGGCTCGCAAGCTCGCAGTCTTAAGGGCTTGGGTATTAATTGGCTCACCAGCTGTGATTAGACTGACATAGCGGATCCAATCATCGGTCATATTGCTTGGTAGACGACAGCCGGCTACTTCAAGGGGGTCCACGTCAGCAACAGGTATTTTGCCTGGTGCCATGGGGTCACAGCCACTGTTAGAGGGGGTGGTGCTCCGACGCCGCCCTTGAAATGGCTCGCCCACATCAGCCATCTTGGTATCTGCAGCGGTCTGGTGTCATCAACGCAGAGCCTGACTTTGCCGCGATATGCTTGGCCATCGAGGTGCCACAAAGTTGCTGCAAGTATTGAGGCCCCTCGCCGCACCATCAATTTACAAGCATCATAGTTTGTTAACAATGCTGATGCAGGATTCAAGTCCAAGCGTTGTTGTAGTGGGAAGCAGGCAGCATTGACCAATGCTCTAAGCAAGTAGCCATACTGGTCGCCGTCTGCATAGTATTGCCTTAAGAACTCAGCGCGATAATTGCCAAGCAATTGTTTATATGCTTGCATGGATAATCCAATCTTGTTGAGAACAGCAAATAAGGCCACCGCATAGGCGACGCTCTTATTTGAATGGTAGACGTCATCACCTTGATGTATTCGGTACAGGAACTTGGGTGACAATCCATACATAGCAAATACTAGCTTATCAGCCACATCCATATATCCCTTATTGAGGAGGGTGTTGATCAAGTCAGTAGACCGAGTGCCAGAATACATCCCCTGAATAACTTTATGTTCATGAGGAGGAGCATCGGTGAACCCTGAAAACTTCACGGTCATATTGGACTTCGAAGACGCTGTCCACTCTGCGGCCCAGATGTAATCAGGGTGTGCTCCTATATGTTTTGCTTCTTTAGCTATGGCATCAAAAATCATAGCTTGAGCCCGGGGTGTATGCTGGCGGTTAAAATCCGCGTAGTCTATGCACAAGTTATGGAACGAAGAATCCTTGGACATCTGCATCCTCTTCTCCTCAGCTGCCCTTAATTGTGAATCGTTGTAGCCTTTCTCAAAACCAACAATTGTACATAACTTCTCCTCCATGCCTGCAGTGGCTATGCTATTGATAAGAAAATGCATGTTGCCTACACCGTATATGGCTCTACCCTTGCCATTTTCAAATTTCTGGCTTGCAACAGCATCCTCTTTTGGGATTGTAGCTCTGGCCATGTCAACTAGTTCCTGGGTGGAGTATTGTTCATACAATTCACGCTTGTTGCAGCGATATCTTCCCTTGGTTGTGTTTACAAAGTTAGCACCAGCACTACCACTTGCCATCCAGATGTTACGGTTCATGAGAGCCTCGTATAACGATCTATTGGCATGCCTCAAAGAGATTATCTGAGCAACAGTTAAACCAATTTCTTGCGCCAGCAGTTGATAAAACTTCTCATCTTCATCCACGTACCCCCAGTCGTCTGGATCATTAGGCATGAAGTCGCCGCCGTTGAGGTATTTAGTACTCAGGTGTCTTGTTTCAATACAGCGTTGCAACATTTCTGGCATATAGTATGCCCTCTGATTGTACCTGCCACAGGATAACTCAAGATAAGATGAGGCAGCAACCTCTTGCGGTGTGAGATGCTCACCACTTGGTAGGCAAGAGTGCCTACGCATACAAGTGCTAACTAACTTCAAAGCTTTAGGGAACTGTGTAGGACCAAGGATAAAAGGTTTGGTGTCACGCAGATATCTGGAGAATGGCACAAACTCTCTATTGCCGAGGCTCCCCATTAAGAATACAATGAAGCATTGCTCTGGTAAACCAATAGGTAGTGTTTTGAACACATTATTTAGAAGTGCTACTTTACCAGCTGGTTCCAGGAAATCTTTCCAGGCATCAAGAGCTGGTGAGTATGATGGTTGTAACTTGAAGAAATTCTTGACAAGATTAGAAGGGTGAGTAGTCATATGGTCACCATCGGTTTCATTTGAGGCAGGATAAGCTCTATTCAGCATAGAGATACTTTTAAAGAACTGAGTTGGACTAGGCAAAGCGTTGACAATGTTTGTGCTCTTCAGCTGGATTGTGGCCTGGCCCGTAGCCTTGTCAAAATTGAGTTTGATGAATTTTTCTTCCAAATGCCAGCCAACATGACTTCCCTTCGAAGCACTCCATCGAAGGAAATGACCAGTAGAGATGTTGAATAGCGCCTTCAACACAGGATCCTTGTATGCATGTTCTTTTACTAGTTCCTTATCAAGCATTCCCTTCTCCAAAGGAAAGTCACCCCAAGGAGGATCGCCGCGTAGCACTCTGCCCACAAGCAGAGAAGCAGCATCCCGGCGAGTAGAACGCTCCGCATGAAGTAAGCTCCATAGGTAATATTGTATTATGAACGACTTCCGCTCTTGGCACAGTTCGTCATAAATTCCAAATTGGGAAAAGTCATCCAATTGGTACTTTGGGACCAATCTGGCTAGAAGCTCTAAATAATTCATACCAGTCTTAATTCTTGCTGAGATCATTGTTAAATACTCTTGCTCCAACCCAGCAACCATATTTGTTGCCTGACGTGTCCCTGATATGCAGTACCAAGGGCAGAGCGTTGAGGCAACCTCATCCCTATCGGTGATGTTGAATTGCCCATTACTGACAGCTACGTCTAGTAGCTGTAAGAGATACAACCTAATACGAAGCGCATCAGGTGGCAATGCTTCAACGAGAGCATCAATGAAAGGCAGACAGAGTCGGGATTTGCCATGGTTTGCACTGCCGCCTGGGAGACTGTTGGTCGCAGAAGGATGTAGCAATCCGCTGAAGACGATATCACAATCAGTTCCAAACACGCCTTCACACGCTGCTGGTGCACTGTGTTGAACTGGACACTGGAAGCTTAGCCACACCGTCAGACGACTCAAAGACGCAGCCAACTCCTGGTAGTCTATGATCTCAGCAGGAGCTGGCCGCGCTCCGGCCAAGGTGAGGTTGTGAAGCTGCTGCTTCCGGCGCTGAGCCATTCTTGCAACGGCTTCTTCAGACTTGCGAGCACTAAGCTGAAAAGCCTGAACGGCCCACGTAGGTGGACCAGCCAAGTCAGTAGCTAGAGCCCGACTGGCTGATTGGCTGAGCGGTAGTGGCTCAGCAGGGGTGTTGGACGCTGTTCTCCCCCGTCGCCCAACGTAGTCGCGCGTCGGATCATTCATCTCGCTCGGATGCAGCCTCGTCCATGCGTCGTCGAGCTGCAGGTCCTGGATGACGTTGTTGAGGATGCGGCAGGGCTCCGCGGCGCCGGTGGTGTCCTGCGGCCTCGCGATGCAGTTCCAGTCTCCCGCAAGCACGATCGGCCCCTCGGCGTCTGCCAGAAGAATCGCGAGCTGGTTTATCAGGAAGTCTGGCCTCTCACCTCTGCCCTGGGAGCCTGCTGGGCCGTAGACGTTGGCGATGGTCACTCCGGCGACGAGGGCGCTGAGGCCGCGGCCGCTGGGCAGGGTCTTGACGTTGGTGGCCTTGAGCGGGGGGCGGACGAGCAGGGCGGTGCCGCGGGCGTCCGCGCCGACATTGATGACCTCCTCGTAGCCCGGGACGCCAAGGACGGGGGCGCGCACCTCCTGCAGCAGCACCACGTCCGGGGACAGCTCCATGATCATCTCCGTCATCGCTTGCACCTTCAGCGCCGCCGTTGCTATTGACATGTTAAAGGACAAGATTTTTACAGCCATATTAGTTTTTCTTCGCCCCCGTGTCCATCTTCGCCTTCTTGTCGGCCACCTTGGCCTTGGTGGCGAACCCCGTCGCAGCGCTGCCCTTCAACATGGTTGCCAACTTCTCCATCTGCGTCCTCATCTTCTCCTGCCCGGCGTCCTCCCCGCGGATCCGCTTCCTCTTCTTCTTCACCTCCTCGAAGCCCGCTTCCTCGCTCGCGTTGCTCGCCGTCCTGCTCCGCAGTCTGTCCAGGCACGACAGGACGTCCTCGGCCACCTCGGAGCCATCCTCGGACCCAGACAAGAAGTCGAACGACGACATCCTGGTGCGCCGCGCGTCCTCATGGTTGTCCTCGTCGTCAGTCTCCATCCCCTCCCCTTGCCCGGCACCAGAGTACTCACTCGTCGCTACTCCACGCGTCGAGGCCTCCTCCGGCGCCGGCTGCTGCTCGCTGTCTCTGCGCGGCGATACCCCTTGCTGGTGCTGCGTCGGGCGCTGCGTCGTCTGCTCCTACGGCTGCGTCCGAACGATCTCGTCGACTCCAGTGCGGAGCTCCGGCATGCTGCCTCCGAGCGACGTGGCCTCGGCGTGGTCGGGGGAGGGGGGCGGGGACTGGCCGTCGCCTGTCGTGACGTCATCCTCTTCCGCGCTCTTGCGGCCCCGCGCTCTGTCCGCCCACGACAGCGGCTTCTTCCTGCTGGGACGATTAGCACGCATATGATCGACCTCACCACAGATGTGACACGTTGGCTTTTGGCCGTGGTAAAACACCATGGCCTCATGGCCCCCGATCCGCACGTAGCTTGGCACGTCGCGCTGCATCACCATCTTCACGATCCGGGTCCCGGACAGCAGGCCTTCAAAACATGATCCTCTCGGGTATCGCTCATCCCTAACCTCAACCACCTTGCCGTACTGAGAGAAACACAGGCACACTTCTTGGGTACTCACTTCCATTGGCAGGTTTCTTACTCGCAGCACTTTCGTTCCTGGTCCGGGCCCTTCCAACACGACGTCACATTCCGCTCCATCGCTGTAGGCCAGGCGGCAGCGCCCCGTGCTGCCGACCTCCTCGGCACGCCGCTCGTCCGCAAACTTGATGTGCACTTTCTTGCCACTCGTCTCTATCTGAACCATTCTCAACTCCTCCAGCTTCACACTAAACACAACCTTCAAGAATTCCCAAACCTCCAGTCCACTCACAGCCTTTCCTCCCAGCAGCGTCATCGTCACCGTCGCCTTCCTCGCCGTGGCCATGGCGGCGGCGTCGCCGACCACAACAACAACAACCACAGCACTTGCCGGCCGGCGGCCCGGCGCGGCGGCCTTCTTCTTCAGCAGCAGCACTCACTCCGTTCTTGCAGCACACGAGGGCACGGTGTACACGGGGCATCGGGGCACAGCCCGCTCACGGGGCGTGTGGTTCGGCGGGGCACGCGCGCTCCCACACACGTTGCGTCAGGCGAGGAGTATTGGCCGAAGCCGCACCCGGCCTGTCACGCTGTTCCGCACCCGACCGCGGCCGCTGACGGGACGAGTCAGCGTCCGTGCGTGCGTGCGAAAAGAGCGTTAAGTGCGTCAAGTGCACTTATGCACTTTGGCACTGCAGGCACTGGTGGCTGGAGGGATGTGGAGGGATTTCTTGGAGGAGTTTTTCTTTTCTAGTCGAAAAAAGGAAAATAAAGAAGCTGTTGAATTGGTTTTTCTTTTTTTAAAATCCTTTCTTTATTTTCATTTTCGAAAAAGGAAGAATTGGCAGCGGTGGGATTCGAACCCACGCCCACAGAGGTGGACTGCGACCTGAACGCAGCGCCTTAGACCGCTCGGCCACGCTACCCTCTGCCTTCGCCACGTGTCCCTCTCCCTCGCTCTCTTTCTCTATCACTCGTGAGGCTCTCAAGGGGCACTCGTCGGCACTCGCAGGGACGGAGGAAAAAAAAAAGGAAAGGGAAAAAAGGAAAAGAATAGCGCAGCCGGTAGGATTCGAACCTACGCTCCCAGAGGGAAACTGATATCTGGCGCGGATAGTTTCAAGTCAGTCACCTTAACCGCTCGGTCACGGCTGCTTGTCTGTTGCAGCCAGCGACAAAAGTGCTCTTTGGGTGGCGACATGAGAGAAAACAAGGCAGAAAAAAAGGAGACGCCCGATTTGGGGGTCGAACCCAAGACCCTTCGGTTAAAAGCCGAATACTCTACCGACTGAGATAATCGGGCCGCTGACGGGACGAGTCAGCGTCCGTGCGTGCGTGCGAAAAGAGCGTTAAGTGCGTCAAGTGCACTTATGCACTTTGGCACTGCAGGCACTTGTGGCTGGAGGGATGTGAAGGGATTTCTTGGAGGAATTTTTCTTTTCTAGTCGAAAAAAGGAAAATAAAGAAGCTGTTGAATTGATTTTTCTTTTTTTAAAATCCTTTCTTTATTTTCATTTTCGAAAAAGGAAGAATTGGCAGCGGTGGGATTCGAACCCACGCCCACAGAGGTGGACTGCGACCTGAACGCAGCGCCTTAGACCGCTCGGCCACGCTACCCTCTGCCTTCGCCACGTGTCCCTCTCCCTCGCTCTCGTTCTCTATCACATGTGAGGCTCTCTAGGGGCACTCGTCGGCACTCGCAGGGACGGAGGAAGAAAAAAAGGAAAGGGAAAAAAGGAAAAGAATAGCGCAGCCGGTAGGATTCGAACCTACGCTCCCAGAGGGAAACTGATATCTGGCGCGGATAGTTTCAAGTCAGTCACCTTAACCGCTCGGTCACGGCTGCTTGTCTGTTGCAGCCAGCGATAAAAGTGCTCTTTGGGTGGCGACATGAGAGAAAACAAGGCAGAAAAAAAGGAGACGCCCGATTTGGGGGTCGAACCCAAGACCCTTCGGTTAAAAGCCGAATACTCTACCGACTGAGCTAATCGGGCCGCTGACGGGACGAGTCAGCGTCCGTGCGTGCGTGCGAAAAGAGCGTTAAGTGCGTCAAGTGCACTTATGCACTTTGGCACTGCAGGCACTGGTGGCTGGAGGGATGTGAAGGGATTTCTTGGAGGAATTTTTCTTTTCTAGTCGAAAAAAGAAAAATAAAGAAACTGTTGAATTGGTTTTTCTTTTTTTAAAATCCTTTCTTTATTTTCATTTTCGAAAAAGGAAGAATTGGCAGCGGTGGGATTCGAACCCACGCCCACAGAGGTGGACTGCGACCTGAACGCAGCGCCTTAGACCGCTCGGCCACGCTACCCTCTGCCTTCGCCACGTGTCCCTCTCCCTCGCTCTCTTTCTCTATCACTCGTGAGGCTTTCAAGGGGCACTCGTCGGCACTCGCAGGGACGGAGGAAAAAAAAAAGGAAAGGGAAAAAAGGAAAAGAATAGCGCAGCCGGTAGGATTCGAACCTACGCTCCCAGAGGGAAACTGATATCTGGCGCGGATAGTTTCAAGTCAGTCACCTTAACCGCTCGGTCACGGCTGCTTGTCTGTTGCAGCCAGCGACAAAAGTGCTCTTTGGGTGGCGACATGAGAGAAAACAAGGCAGAAAAAAAGGAGACGCCCGATTTGGGGGTCGAACCCAAGACCCTTCGGTTAAAAGCCGAATACTCTACCGACTGAGCTAATCGGGCCGCTGACGGGACGAGTCAGCGTCCGTGCGTGCGTGCGAAAAGAGCGTTAAGTGCGTCAAGTGCACTTATGCACTTTGGCACTGCAGGCACTGGTGGCTGGAGGGATGTGAAGGGATTTCTTGGAGGAATTTTTCTTTTCTAGTCGAAAAAAGGAAAATAAAGAAGCTGTTGAATTGATTTTTCTTTTTTTAAAATCCTTTCTTTATTTTCATTTTCGAAAAAGGAAGAATTGGCAGCGGTGGGATTCGAACCCACGCCCACAGAGGTGGACTGCGACCTGAACGCAGCGCCTTAGACCGCTCGGCCACGCTACCCTCTGCCTTCGCCACGTGTCCCTCTCCCTCGCTCTCGTTCTCTATCACTCGTGAGGCTCTCAAGGGGCACTCGTCGGCACTCGCAGGGACGGAGGAAGAAAAAAAGGAAAGGGAAAAAAGGAAAAGAATAGCGCAGCCGGTAGGATTCGAACCTACGCTCCCAGAGGGAAACTGATATCTGGCGCGGATAGTTTCAAGTCAGTCACCTTAACCGCTCGGTCACGGCTGCTTGTCTGTTGCAGCCAGCGATAAAAGTGCTCTTTGGGTGGCGACATGAGAGAAAACAAGGCAGAAAAAAAGGAGACGCCCGATTTGGGGGTCGAACCCAAGACCCTTCGGTTAAAAGCCGAATACTCTACCGACTGAGCTAATCGGGCCGCTGACGAGACGAGTCAGCGTCCGTGCGTGCGTGCGAAAAGAGCGTTAAGTGCGTCAAGTGCACTTATGCACTTTGGCACTGCAGGCACTGGTGGCTGGAGGGATGTGAAGGGATTTCTTGGAGGAATTTTTCTTTTCTAGTCGAAAAAAGAAAAATAAAGAAACTGTTGAATTGATTTTTCTTTTTTTAAAATCCTTTCTTTATTTTCATTTTCGAACAAGGAAGAATTGGCAGCGGTGGGATTCGAACCCACGCCCACAGAGGTGGACTGCGACCTGAACGCAGCGCCTTAGACCGCTCGGGCACGCTACCCTCTGCCTTCGCCACGTGTCCCTCTCCCTCGCTCTCTTTCTCTATCACTCGTGAGGCTCTCAAGGGGCACTCGTCGGCACTCGCAGGGACGGAGGAAGAAAAAAAGGAAAGGGAAAAAAGGAAAAGAATAGCGCAGCCGGTAGGATTCGAACCTACGCTCCCAGAGGGAAACTGATATCTGGCGCGGATAGTTTCAAGTCAGTCACCTTAACCGCTCGGTCACAGCTGCTTGTCTGTTGCAGCCAGCGACAAAAGTGCTCTTTGGGTGGCGACATGAGAGAAAAAAAGGCAGAAAAAAGTAGACGCCCGATTTGGGGGTCGAACCCAAGACCCTTCGGTTAAAAGCCGAATACTCTACCGACTTTTTTTTTTTTTAAATGTTTATTGCGTGTCTTTTGTACATAGTTAAAAAATATTTACAAATATTAAAATCAGATTGGCTTAGTCGGCCTGACCATTGTAAAAACTGTTTCAAACTTGAATTTGCCGTAGGCTTAGAGTGGAAAATTGCAAATGTTTTACAAATTTCTTTTTACGGCCCTACGGGCTGAGGGCTGTTTGGCCCAGACGGCCTGACCATTGTGAAAACGATTAATATCTTATTGGCCGTAGCCTTGGAATAATGCCCAGTTGACCATTGATAAACGTCTCCGCCGCCCCCCGTCTGCAGCAGGAACCGGATCGTCGCCAAGGGTGGCCGGGGACCGCCCAGGGCGGCTGCACGGAACCTGCAACAGAGGGGTGGGGGGTGAATATCTACTTATCGAAAACAATGCAATAATTATTTTAAAACAAAATTAAAAACAGGAAGATAAGGATACAAGATTCGGTCTACATATTAATTTACTGGAATTAGCCGAATACTCTACCGACTTTTTTTTTTAAAACATCAATATAATTCGGGGTAACAGATAACAGATACATTAATAAATAAATAAATAAATAGATTAATAAATATAGAAACTCAGGTACTTCATTTTACAGTGATATATCTTGATGTTGCCGATTGAACATTACGAGAACGGTTAAAACAAAACTCTAAGTGCCCGGTAAAATGGTCGCCAAGAGATGCCTCTCTGCTCCAGGACAGCGGTGGCGGCGAGGGGCTTATTACCACCGAAGTGGGTTCGGCCCCCCGCGCCCTGCACCGACCTGAAACAGAGAAGCATCACTTGAGCGTCCAGAATTTAAAACGTTAAAAGCCAACAATAAAAGGATCAGTTAAAAGAACAAAGGTAAAAGGTAAAGCAGGATCTTTAAATAAATGAGCACTATTAAAAAAAAAAACATTGAAACGGCAGAACACATAACTTTTTTGGTCCGTCTCTGTGGCCCATTGTTTGTCACTACTCCGCGCTGCGGGTGATACCCCGCGCGGTCCTCGGAGCTCCGCAGCAGACACCGCGTCGCGTCGCTACTCCGCGCGACGCTCGGCTGGGCTCACCGCTGCCGACGGCCGCGGATCCGAGAGATCATCGTCAGGCTCACGATCCGTCCGTGGACGGTCGGTCCTCACCTCCTGCTCACGGATGGGGCTCCAGGGCCCCACCGGCTCATCGCAGGCACTGCTCACGAGGGGTGCGTTGCACCCCCGGCTCATCGCAGCGGGCTCACATAACGGAACCACGACCTCGGGCGATACTCCGCGCAGTCCTCGGAGCTCTGCTGCAGTCACCGCACCGCGTCGCTACTCCGTGCGGCGCACGGCATGGCTCGCCGCAGCAGACGACGGAGACGACTCGCCGGCCGGGCTCGTGACGTCACCGCAGATAAGGTGACGTCACATTAGAGGCGAAGGCTGCCAGCCCCTCAGAGCTTCTCTCGCTGTTCCAGGTACCGTCGGAGCGCTGCAGCCGTGATGTTCCTCCTCGTGGCCATGAAGTGGACCGCCACGCCCAGAGTCCAGGTTGCGGCGGCCCCGGGCGGCCCCGCGGGCAACGTCGGCTTGGTGATGGACCTCTCCGTAATTGCCACGCCCGTGGAGTCCAGGACCCGCTGTCGCAGCCAGACCCAGGCGGCCTGCCGCTCGGCGCCGCAGCGCGCCAGGCGGTGCTCGACGTCCTCTGGTTCCTGGCAGCGCGGGCAGTCCGGCGCCGCGGCCTGCTTGGCGGCTTGCAGCCGGATGGCGGTGGGGAGCACGTCGTGCACTGCCTCGAACCAGGTGGAGCGCGCGTCGACGGGCAGGCCCTTGGCGTGCACGCACCGCCACACCTGCAGCTGCACCTCCGCGTCGACCTCCCTCATGGCGCGGGGCACGGGCACGTCCACGCTGAGGGCCTTCTGGTAGAGGAGGTGGGTGAGGTCCTTCCCGGCAAGTCCTTCCGGGACGCCCTCCAGGGCGGCGCTCCTGCAGGCCTCGGTGAAGTGCGCGGCGCAGGCCGGCGGCCGACTCTCGGCGAAGTCCTGCTGCAGGCGCCGCAGCCAGCAGCCGGAGATGGTCTTGCAGCCCGCGCGCGCCGACGACTCCCACCTGGACACGAACAGCGCCGCGGACTTCCTGGCAGGGTCCTGCAGGCCCAGCCCGCCGCGCTCCTTGGGCTGCACCAGGACGTCCAGCGGCACCCTGACTCTCTTGCCGGCCCAGAGGAACCTCCCCAGGGCCTTGCGGATGGCGGCGCAGTGCGACTTCCGGGGCGGCGACACTTCAGCCAGGTGCCAGAGCACCGGCAGCACGTAGCCGTTGGCGAAGTGGACGCGCTGGACCAGGTTGAAGGCGCGAAGGCGCGCGTCCGCCAGCTTGGCCTTGACGACTCCCACGCGGCCCGGCCAGTTGACGGCGGCCAGCCTGCTGCTCCTCGCCGTGAAAGAGACCCCCAGCACCTTAAGCTCCCTGACGGTGGGGAAGGGAAGCTGCGCCCGGGGCGGCCAGCGGCCCACCGGCAGCGCCATGGACTTGGCGGCGTTGACGGCCAGCCCCGACTCCTCCCCGAACTGCTGCAGGACGCTCTGGAGCACGGCGACGTCCTCCGTGCCGCGCAGAACTGCCACGGTGTCGTCCACGTAAGCCGTGACGGCGAGCCGGCCCTCGTCGACGCGCAGCCCCTGCAGCCTCGCGTCCAAGGCCTTGACCATCGGCGCCGACGCCATGCAGTACAGCATCATGCTGGCCGGGCAGCCCTGGCGGATGCCGCGCCGCAGCTCGATGGCCTCGGTGACCACACCGCAGACGCTGACCCTGGTGGTGGCGCCCCTGTACATCGACTGCAGCAGCTCCACCACGGCCTCGCTGACACCGTGGCGCCGTAGGACCTCCCACATAAAGGAGTGCTGCAGGTTGTTGAACGCGCCGGAGATGTCAAGGGCCGCGACGCAGAGAGGGGTCTTGGTGTGCTCGGCGAAGCTGATGGCGTCCCTGATGTCACCCAGAGCCGCCTGCATGGTCCTGCTGGAGCCGGCCTGCACCTGCATGACGTGCAGGATGCGCCGCTGCATATCCTCCATGCGGCGCGTCAACGCCCTGGCGAACACCTTGCCGTCCACATTGAGCAGGGTCACGGGGCGCAGGTCCCCGATGCTGTCCGGGCGCCGCGCTCCTTTCGGCACCATCACCATGACGCCTCTCTTGTGGGAGGGCGCCACCGCGCGCCGCTGCAGCATGGCGTTGGCGAGCTCCACGAAGTCCCCCGCGACGACCTCCCACACCGCCATGTAGAATTCCGCGGGCAGGCCGTCCTCGCCAGGAGACTTGTGCCGGGGGCTGTCCTTGACGGCGGCCTCCAGCTCCTCCAGCAGGAAGGGTCGCAGCACGGCGTCGCTGTCGGCGGGCTCCAGAACGGGCGTGGGCACCACGGCGTCGAGCAGCGGCGTCCGGGACTCGGCAGCGGCTTGGCGCGCCGTGCAGGAAGGCAACCCATCAGGCGCCGGCTGGGTTGCCGCGCTTCCCGGCGCCGGTCGCTCCGCTGAAAACACGCGCTGGAAGTGGCTGCGTACATACTCAGCGACGTCCTCTGGGTCCTCCAGCACGTTGCCGTCGGCGTCCTTGAGCCTCTCGACGGCGCCGTGGACGCGCCGCCGCACCGCCGCCGCGACGTGATGCATGCCGACGGCCTCCCCGTCGACCTCGTCCTCGACCTTGGCACGAGCCCTGGTGCCAGCCAGCCGGCGGGAGAGCAGCTGCAGCATGCGCGCGCGCACCTCGGCCAGCTCCTGCTGCACGCCGTGCTGGTCCCCGTCTTGGTCAAACAGCCGCGCCGCAAGCCCGTTGATGATGCTGGACATGAACAAGAGCATGCTGTTATCATCACGGCGAGAGCGCTTGGTGAAAGCCTTACAGAACTCCTGGGTCTTGATCTTGGCCTCCTCCCACCAGTCCACGACGTCCTTCTCGCCGCGGCAGTGCCTCCACTGCAGCCACCTCTCCTTGAAGGCCGGCAGGAAGGCCGGGTCGGCGAGGACGCCGGGGTCAAACTTCCACAGCTTGGCGGCGCTGCGCGCGGGGCGCGGGCACGGCGCGGCGTCCAGGGCGATGTCTACGGCCAGGGCGAGGTGGTCGCCGAAGGCCGCGGCGTGCAGGCTCGCGGCGCGGAGTCGCGGCGACAGGTCAGCGGTCACGTAGGCGCGGTCCAGGCGGCTGGTGCAGGTGGGGCCCCGGTAGGTGTGGCCGGCGTCCCGTGGCCGCAGCTGCGTCCACGCGTCGGCCAGCCTCATGCCCTCGACGACGTTGGACAGGATGCGGCATGGCTCGGCGGCCCCGGTCGTGTCCCCGACGCGCGCCACGCAGTTCCAGTCCCCCGCGAGCAGGACGGGGCCGGCGGCGTCTGCGAGGAGGAGTGCAAGCTGGTTCAGAAAGAACTCCGGCCTCTCACCTCGTCCTTGAGATCCTGCAGGGGCGTAGACGTTCACGATGGTGATGCCCTCGACGACGGCGCTGAGGCCGCGGCCGGACGGGAGCAGCTTCACGTTAGTGGCCTTGAGGGGGTTGCGGACGAGCATCGCCGTGCCGCGGGCTTCGGTGCCAACGTTGACGACGGCGTGGTACCCGGGGACCTCCAGCACGGGCGCGCGGACCTCTTGCAGCAGCACGACATCAGCTCCAACTTCCAGAACAAGCTCAGCGAGGGCGGCCAGCTTCACCAGGGACGTTGCTGCACAGGTGTTAAAAGACATCAGTTTAAAAGCCATTTTTTGTCTTAGAGCCACCCTTGCCTTTGGAGTTGTTGTCTGTCTTCGTCTTCTTCAGGAAGGACGCCCTCCCGCTCTCCACGCTGTTCGCCGACACCTTCTTGTGCAGCAGATCGCCCCACTTGTTGAGGTTGCCGTCGAAGGTGTCCTGCGCGCGCTTGCGCTTCTTCTCCTCCATGCTGTCCGTGCTGCTGACGCTGCTGATGCTGCCGATGCTGCCGATACTCCTGATTCTGCTGCGCAGCTTGCGCCCGCCGCCTCCGTCCATCTCCATAGCGTCCTCCGCCTCCGACAGCACCAAGCCCTGGACAAACTCAAAGGCAGATCCAGTCTCACTCACCACGTCAGCCGTCGCTACTCCTTGCTCTTCCTGCTCCGTCACTATCCCCTGCGCTGGCGGCTTCTCCGGCTCGCTGCTCGCGTGGGGTATCGCCTCGGGCTCCGGCTCCGTCGTCTGCTGCGGCATGGAGGCCCGTGGCGTGCTGAACAACTCGTCGTCGTCTAACCTCAAGTCCGGCAGGCTGCGTCGCGGCGTCCGGGCCTCCAGCGAGGGGGAGGGGGGGTTGGAGGGGCCGCCGATCGTGACGTCTCCTTCACCGTCCTCCTCATCAACATCGCGGTCTTCTCCGCCGTTTCGGCCCGCTGCTCGGTCTGCGTACGATGGCGGCCGCCTCCTGTCAGGACAAGTCAATCTCATATGAGTGGTATCTCCACAAATGTGGCAAGTCGGTTTTTGACCAGCGTAAAACACTTTAGCCTCACTGCCTCCGGCCCTGATGTAACTGGGCACGGGTCTCTTCATGACCATCTTCACCACTCTAGTGCCAGTCTCCAGCCCCTCAAAACAAGAGCCCCGCGGGTGAAGCTCCGCCCGCACGCCCGCCACATTCCCAAACTGCTCCAAACTCAAAATCAAATCTTCGTTACTAACCTCAGGTGCCAAGTCCACAACACGCACAAACCTCACTCCGGGGCCGGGCCCTCGCAGCGTAACGAAGCACTCCGTCCCGTCGCTGTACTCGAACGCAGCCTTCTCCGTCGCCGCTACCTCCTCCGCACGCCTCGTCTCCACAAACCTCACTTGCACTCTCTTGCCGCTCGTCTCAAACTGCACAGTCTTCAATTCTTCAAGCTTCACATCAAACTTCTTCTTTGCAAACTCCCAGAACTCCAATCCACTCACACGTTTCGGTCCATCAAACTGAAAAGTCACCGTCTGCTTTCGGACTCCCGCCATGGCTTGGCGTGGCCGGCCTGGCCGCCAGCAAACAACAACAACAACAAGCCTCCGCCGGCCGGCGGACTGAGCTAATCGGGCCGCTGACGGGACGAGTCAGCGTCCGTGCGTGCGTGCGAAAAGAGCGTTAAGTGCGTCAAGTGCACTTATGCACTTTGGCACTGCAGGCACTGGTGGCTGGAGGGATGTGAAGGGATTTCTTGGAGGAATTTTTCTTTTCTAGTCGAAAAAAGGAAAATAAAGAAGCTGTTGAATTGATTTTTCTTTTTTTTAAATCCTTTCTTTATTTTCATTTTCGAACAAGGAAGAATTGGCAGCGGTGGGATTCGAACCCACGCCCACAGAGGTGGACTGCGACCTGAACGCAGCGCCTTAGACCGCTCGGCCACGCTACCCTCTGCCTTCGCCACGTGTCCCTCTCCCTCGCTCTCTTTCTCTATCACTCGTGAGGCTCTCAAGGGGCACTCGTCGGCACTCGCAGGGACGGAGGAAGAAAAAAAGGAAAGGGAAAAAAGGAAAAGAATAGCGCAGCCGGTAGGATTCGAACCTACGCTCCCAGAGGGAAACTGATATCTGGCGCGGATAGTTTCAAGTCAGTCACCTTAACCGCTCGGTCACGACTGCTTGTCTGTTGCAGCCAGCGACAAAAGTGCTCTTTGGGTGGCGACATGAGAGAAAACAAGGCAGAAAAAAAGGAGACGCCCGATTTGGGGGTCGAACCCAAGACCCTTCGGTTAAAAGCCGAATACTCTACCGACTTTTTTTTTTAAGATATTTATTGGTCCGTAACAACAAATTATAACAAGCAGAATAAAACAATGGACCTAACAAATATTATACACCGCAGATTGATTAAGGACATTACTAGTACAGGTGCAAAATATATTTAAAAACAGCGTAAAAAGTTAATTTATCAATCATTAACGGCGTCGCACGATGCCTCTCTGCTTCAGGACAGCGGCGGCGTCGGAGAGCCTATTTTCACCGAAGTGGGTTCAGCTCCCCGTGCCTTGCGCCAGCCTGAAACAGAGAAGCAGCATGTGAGCGCGAAAATAATCGACAATAAAACTATCCTTTTTAAAAAACAATGTAACGTTTCTAAAAGACTAGGTAGTAAAAGCATATTAAAAGAGGTAAATAACTAGAAGAACGTAGTATAGCAAAAACATCAATCTTAAAAGAGGTAAAGGGCAGACACGTAACTGGCAGTACCCCGTGCTGTGCTGCGCCGCGTCGCTACCCCCGGCGCTGCTCTGCGCCGGCCTCGGCAGCAGACTGCCCGTCGCTACTCCTGGCGCTGCTCGGCGGGCGCCGTCCGCAGCGTCTCTACTCCCCGCGCCGCTCGGCATCGGAAGCAGACGACGCACTCCGCGCCGCTACTGACGTCCCCGCCTGCGTCTCCTTGGCCCTCCGGGTGACGTAGACGCTGGACAGGGCGCCGGGCTGTGACCACCTTCGGCGGCCCGGAGGGATCACCGCCCCTGCTCAGGATCCGTGCGTGCACGGTCCTTCCTCGCAGCCTGCTCACGGATGCAGCTCATGGCTGCGCCAGCTCATCGCAGCACGGCTCACGGATAGTGCAATGCACTACCGGCTCATCGCCGCAGGCTCACACAACCGAACCACGTCAGGGATCTTTTCCCGGCCGCGGAACCGAGAGATCACTGCCATGTTCCCGATCCGTGCGTGCACGGTCGGTCCTCACATCCTGCTCACGGATGCAGCTCATGGCTGCACCGGCTCATCGCAGGCACTGCTCACGGAGGGTGCATTACACCCCCGGCTCATCGCAGCGGGCTCACATAACTGGACCACGGCCTTGATGGAGGTAGCGGCGCAGGCTCGCCGCCGAGATGGTCCTCCTCGTCGCCATGAAGTGGACCGCCGGGCCCAGGATGGCGATGGCGGCGGCGCCGGTCGGCCCCTCGGGTAGGACAGGCTTGGTGATGACGCCCTCGTCGACGTCGATGGCCGTCTGCTGTCGGACGTGCTGCTGGAGCCACGCCCAGGCTTCTTGGCGGTCTGCCCCGCAGCGGGCGAGACGGTGCTGGACGTCCTCCGGCTCGGCACACTTCGGGCAGTCTGGGGCGGCAGCCTGCCTAGCCGCCTGCAGCCGGATGGCGGTGGGCAGGACGTCCTGGACTGCCTCATACCACGTGGAGCGGGCGTCCACCGCGAGGCACTTGGCGTGTACCACGCGCCAGATCCGTCCCTGGAGGTCCTCGGCGACGTCCCTCATGGCCCTGGGCGTTGGCACGTCGGCGGCGAGGCTGGCGGCATACATCTGCCGCACCAGGTCCTTGGCGAACAGCTGCGGCGGCGCGGCGGCGACTGTCCCCCGGCACCACGAGTAGTGCCTCGCGCAGGCAGGCACCGCGTCGACGTCCCCGTACTGCTGCTGCAGGCTCCGCAGCCAGGTCCCGGACAGCGTCTCCATGGAAGCGCGCGCCGCGGTCTCCCACCGCGCCGCGAGCAGGACGGCGGCCTTCTTCGCCGGATCATGGAGGCCGAGGCCCCCGCGCTGCTTCGGCTGGACAAGGACATCAAACGGAACCCGAACTCTCTTGCCCGCCCACAGGAACCGCCCCAGCGCCTTCCTGACGTTGTTGGCCTGGCTGACGGGCAGCGGCGCCACCTGGGCCAGGTGCCACATCAGGGGCAGCACGTAGGTGTTGGCATACTGGACGCGCTGCACCAGGTTGAAGCTCCGCAGACGCGCGTCGACGAGCCTGGCGCGGACCGCGCCCACTCTGCTGGGCCAGTTGACGGCGGCGAGGCGGCTTGTGCAGGGCGTGAACATGACGCCCAACAGCTTGGCCTGCTTGGCGACGGGGTAGGGCATCGGCGTGCGGCGCGGCCAGCGGCCTACGGGCATGGCCACGGACTTGGCCTCGTTCACGAGCAGGCCCGACTCCGCACCGAACTGCTGCAGCGTCTCCTGCAACACCAGGACCTCGTCGGGGCAGCGCAGCAGTACAACAGTGTCGTCGACGTACGCTGAGACCGCGAGTCGACCAGTGGCGGCGGCGGCGGCTGGGACCTGGAGACCTTGCAGACGGCTGTCCAGCGCCTTGACTAGCGGTGAGCTGCAGATGTTGTACAGCACCATGCTCATCGGACAGCCCTGCCGGATGCCGCTGTCCAGGGACACGGCCTCGGTGAGGACGCCGCTGAACGAGATCCTCGTCGTAGCGGCGTCGTACATGCTGGCCAGGACCTCGACGACCTCCTTGGACACGCCGTGGCGGCGAAGGACCGCCCACATGAAGTCGTGCCTGACCGTGTTGAACGCCCCCGCGATGTCCAGTGTCACGACGCAGAGGGGCTCCTTGGCGTGCTCGGCAACGGAGATGGCGTCTCGGACGTCGCACAGAGCACCCTGTAGCGTCCTGCTGCAGCCTGGTTGCACCTGCATGGGGTGCAGGATGGCGCGCTGGACGGGCACCATGCGCCACGCCAAGGCCCTGGACAGCACCTTGCCGTCTAAATTGAGGAGTGTCACCGGCCGCAAGTCCTTGATGGTCTCGGGGCGCGCGGTCTTGGGGATGAGCACCATGACGCCCTGCCGGTGGGAGCGCGGCACGCTGCGCCTCCGCAGCGCCTCGTTGGCCATGGCCGTGAAGTCCTCCTTGACGACCTCCCAGGCCGCGAGGTAGAACTCCGCGGGGAGACCATCCTCGCCCGGTGACTTCCCGCGTGGGCTGGCCTTGAGCGCGGCCTCCAACTCGTCGACCGTGAAGGGCTGCAGCACCTCGGCGCTAAGCTCCGCGCTCACGACGGCCTCCGGGACCATGGCGTTGAGCAGCGGCGTCGCTGGGGTGCCCGGCGCCGTGGGTGCAGGCAACCCGTCTTGGTCCCCGGCTCCGCACCGCGTCGGTTGGGTTGCCGCGTTGCTGGGCGCTGGGGGCGCGGCGAACACTCTCTCGTAGTGCTGCCTGGCGTGCTCGGCCATGCTGGCGGGCTCCGTCAGGACGTTGCCGTCGGCGTCCTGCAGCATGCTGACCTGGCCGCCGATCCGCCGTCGCAGCGCCGCCGCGACGTGGTGCAGACCCACAGCCTCTCCGTCGACCTCATCCGCGACCTTGGAGCGAGCGCGTGTGCCAGCCAACCTCCTCGACAACAAGACCAGCATCCTCTCCCTGACCTCCGACACCTCCTCCTTGAGCTCCTGGACGTCACGCAAGCAGGCCGGGTCGTATAGCTGCAGAGCAAGGGCGTTCAAACAGCTGGACAAGAAGGCGAGCATGCAGTTGTCCTGGTGGCGGGCCTGCTTGGAGAAGGCCGTGCAGAACTCCTTCAGCTTCGGCTTGGTGGCGTCCCACCAGTCGGCGTCTCCCTGCTGGTCGCCGCGCTGCCGTCGCCACCTCCCCCACTGCACCTTCAGCTCCTCCAAGAAGGCCGGGTCCTGGAGAATGCCGACGTCCAGCTTCCAGAGTCCCTGGCGCTGCTGCCGCTGTCCGCGCGGCGCGGCCTCGAAGGCCACGGTGGTGCTGACGGCGAGGTGGTCTCCGAAGGGCGCGGCGTGACGCTCGGCCGCCAGCAGCGTGACGTCACGTGACGCGTAGAACCTGTCAAGGCGAGACGTGCAGGAGGGGCCGTAGTAAGTGTGGCCTACCTCGCCGGGGTGCAGCGCCCGCCATGCGTCGACCAGCTGCATGGACTCCTCCACGTTCGCCATGACCTTGCAGGGCTCCGCCGCGCCGGACGTGTCCGCCGCCTTGGAGACGCAGTTCCAGTCGCCTCCGAGGATCACTGGTCCAGCCGCGTCTGCAAGGAGCACGGCCAGCTTGGTGAGTAAGAAGTCAGGTCGCTCACCCCTCCCTTGCGAGCCGGCCGGGCCGTAGACGTTGGCCACGGTGACGCCCTCGAAGACCGCGCTGAGGCCGCGACCGCGCGGCAGCACCTTCACGTTGACGGCCTGGAGGGGCGGGCGAAAAAGCAGCGCCGTGCCGCGCGCCTCAGTGCCCAGGTTGACAATCTCCTCAAAGCCGGGACATCCGATGATAGGGGCCCGGACTTCCTGCAGTAGCACGACGTCCGGGGCCACCTCCTTGATCAGCGCTTGCAGCGCCTGCATCTTCACTGCCGACGTTGCTGCAGACATGTTAAAAGACAACAGTTTCACAGCCATTTTATTTCTTTTTAGCTCCTCCCTTGCCCTTGCCTTTGCCACTGCCCGGGCCGTCCGTCTTCGGCTTCTTCAAGAAGTAGCCCGGGGCCATCCGCGTCGCCTTCTCGTCCGCCGTCCTGTTCATCAGCATGCCCTTCAGCTTGTTCATCTGCCCGGTCATCACTTCCTGCGACCGCTTCCTCTTCTTGTCGTCGGTGCTGCCCACGCTGCTCGTGCTCTCCGCCCTGCTGCGCAGCCCGGGCCTGAGGAAGGTGGCCAGCACGTCCTCCGCGTCCAAGGGGGCCGTCTCGGTGTCCAGCATCTCGAACGTCGACGTCGACGTCCTGGAACGGGAACCCTGCGTGCTTGCCTCGTCATCCATCCAAAACCCAAGCTCACCTGCGCTCGGCTCTACTCCCTGCGGCAGTGCAGTGCTGGGCTCCTGCGGCGATACCTCCTGCGACAGCTCTGCGCCCGGCGTCGGCTGCTCTGGCACTACCTCGGTCGGCTCCTCAGCGTCCGTCGTCTGCTCCGTCACTACCCCGGTCGTCTGCTCCGCGTGCGTCGTCTGCTGCGACGATACCCCGTGCTCGTTCTCCGCGCGCGGCGACGTCATCATCGTCTGCATCGGCGTGGAGTACAGCTCCGGCAAACTTCTCGGCCGGTGTATCGGCGTGCCGGGCTCGGAGGGGCCGCCGTCATCAGTGACGTCACGGTCTTCCTCGCCCTTTCGGCCCGCTGCACGATCTGCCCACGACGGCGGCCGCCTCCTGTCAGGACAATGAATACGCAAATGAGTAGTATCACCACAAACATGACATGTTGGCTTCTGCCCTGCATAGAAAACCTTGGCCTCGCAGCCCCCGGCCCTGATGTAGCTGGGAACGGGCCTCTTCATGGTCATCCTGACGAGCCTCGTCCCTGTCTCCAGCCCTTCATAACACGAACCCCGCGCGTGGAGCTCCGCCCGCACGCCAACAACCTTCCCAAACTGCTCCAAGCTCAATACCAGATCTTCATTACTTACTTCAGGTGCCAAGTCCACTACCCGCAGAAACCTGACCTCGGAGCCGGGCCCTCGCAGCGTGACGCGGCACTCCGTTCCGTCGCTGTACTCGAACGCAGCCCTCTCCGTCTCAGCCACTTGCTCCGCACGCCGCGCCTCCGCAAACTTCACATGGACCTTCTTGCCACTCGTCTCGATCTGCACCACCTTCAATTCTTCTAGCTTTACATCAAACTTGCTCCGCACAAACTCCCAAAACTCCAACCCACTCACTCTCTTCGGCCCATCAAACTCAAACGTCACTGTTTGCTTCCGAACATTCGCCATGGCGTGTCGTGGCTGGCCCGGCCTCAGACAAACAACAACAACACAGAGCCGGCCGGCGTGGCCCGGCCCGGCAAAACAATCACAGTCTGATTTTCACTATCACAGTCACTTTTTCTCACACACTTATCACAGACGAAATATCACAGAGAGAGGCAGCACCGCGTGTGCTCGCGAACTCGGTCCGTCAGGCGGGGCTTATTGGCCGGCGGCCGTACACCTGGCCCGTAACGGAGCGCCCAGCGAGCCCGTCCGCTCCGTGCGGCGACTCGAACTGAGCACGCCCACAGAGGTGGACTGCGACCTGAACGCAGCGCCTTAGACCGCTCGGCCACGCTACCCTCTGCCTTCGCCACGTGTCCCTCTCCCTCGCTCTCTTTCTCTATCACTACTGAGGCTCTCAAGGGGCACTCGTCGGCACTCGCAGGGACGGAGGAAGAAAAAAAGGAAAGGGAAAAAAGGAAAAGAATAGCGCAGCCGGTAGGATTCGAACCTACGCTCCCAGAGGGAAACTGATATCTGGCGCGGATAGTTTCAAGTCAGTCACCTTAACCGCTCGGTCACGGCTGCTTGTCTGTTGCAGCCAGCGACAAAAGTGCTCTTTGGATGGCGACATGAGAGAAAACAAGGCAGAAAAAAAGGAGACGCCCGATTTGGGGGTCGAACCCAAGACCCTTCGGTTAAAAGCCGAATACTCTACCGACTGAGCTAATCGGGCCGCTGACGGGACGAGTCAGCGTCCGTGCGTGCGTGCGAAAAGAGCGTTAAGTGCGTCAAGTGCACTTATGCACTTTGGCACTGCAGGCACTGGTGGCTGGAGGGATGTGAAGGGATTTCTTGGAGGAATTTTTCTTTTCTAGTCGAAAAAAGGAAAATAAAGAAGCTGTTGAATTGATTTTTCTTTTTTTAAAATCCTTTCTTTATTTTCATTTTCGAACAAGGAAGAATTGGCAGCGGTGGGATTCGAACCCACGCCCACAGAGGTGGACTGCGACCTGAACGCAGCGCCTTAGACCGCTCGGCCACGCTACCCTCTGCCTTCGCCACGTGTCCCTCTCCCTCGCTCTCTTTCTCTATCACTCGTGAGGCTCTCAAGGGGCACTCGTCGGCACTCGCAGGGACGGAGGAAGAAAAAAAGGAAAGGGAAAAAAGGAAAAGAATAGCGCAGCCGGTAGGATTCGAACCTACGCTCCCAGAGGGAAACTGATATCTGGCGCGGATAGTTTCAAGTCAGTCACCTTAACCGCTCGGTCACGGCTGCTTGTCTGTTGCAGCCAGCGACAAAAGTGCTCTTTGGGTGGCGACATGAGAGAAAACAAGGCAGAAAAAAAGGAGACGCCCGATTTGGGGGTCGAACCCAAGACCCTTCGGTTAAAAGCCGAATACTCTACCGACTTTTTTTTTTTGAAAAACTTTTATTGGCCGTAACAATAAGGACAACAGTAATAATAAAACAATAGGCAATAAAAGATTATTTTCTACCTCCTTCCCACATTCCTTCCCTCCTTTCTCACACTGCAGCGATTTTTATTGATACATGGTTTTAACATGACATTCAGCACAAAAAGAAACAGCTGTGACTTTAAACTTAAAACCTCTTCTTCTTCTGGCGCTACCCCGGGCGAGTAGCGCCACAATGCCGCGCTCGGCGCTACTCCTTGCCGGCCTTCAGTCTGCCTTCTGCTGCGGCGCTACTCCGCGCTGAGCTCCGCACGCTGCCGCCTGCCTGGCCGCCGGCTCGTCGCTCTCTCTCTCTCTCTCTCTCTCTCTCTCTCTCTCTCTCTCTCTCTCTCTCTCTCTCTCTCTCTCTCTCTCTCTCTCTCTCTCTCTCCCTCTCCCTCTCTCTGCACCTCGTCGTCGCGCCCGCCTGGCTCGCCGACGGCCAAGCCGAATACTCTACCGACTTTTTTTTTTTAACAATATATATTTCATCAGTTATTAACAATATAGCAATATAACATTTTTATAACATCTGAGTTTTTAACATTTCTAAAAACGGTTAAAACGGTTAAAATTGGATGTCGCGCGACGCCTCTCTGCTCCAGGACAGCGGCGGCGGCGAGGGGCTTATTACCACCGAAGTGGGTTCGGCCCCTCGTGCCCTGCGCCGACCTGAAACAGAGAAGCATCACGTGAGTACCAAAAGCTTTTACAAAAAATGGGCATTACAACACGGAGGATAAAATCACATTATAAAGACTTGAATAATAAAAGAGCATTAAGAACCTAAGTACGCAACAATTTAACTAATTAAGTAAAAACCAAGCACCGAAGGGTTACATAACTATTAATCAAGCTTATCTCCGTTCCAGGTGACACCGGAGTGCTGCATCCTTGACGTTTCTCCTGGAGGCCTGGAGGTTGATCACTACGCCCGCAGTCCAGGTTGTAGCTGTCCCGGGCGGCCCCGCGCCCAATCAGCTGCTGTGTTGTTGGTACGTTGGTAGGTTCCCCCACTGCGGAGTTGAGAGATCCTTGCCCCTGTTCCCGATCCGTGCGTACACGGTCGGTCATCACAGCTTGCTCACGGATGGTGCTCAAGGCACCACCAGCTCATCGCAACACTGCTCACGGAGGGTGCGTTGCACCCCCGGCTCATCGCAGCGGGCTCACATAACAAAACCACAGTAGGAGTACGCCCAGAGCCCAGGTTGTAGCGGTTCCGGACGGCCCCGCGTTCGATTGGCTGCTGCGTTGAGTCGGTACGTTGGTAGGTTCCCCCACTGCGGAGTTGAGAGATCCTTGCCCCTGTTCCCGATCCGTGCGTACACGGTCGGTCATCACAGCTTGCTCACGGATGGTGCTCGAGGCACCACCGGCTCATCGCAGCACTGCTCACGGAGGGTGCGTTGCACCCCCGGCTCATCGCAGCAGGCTCACATAACAAAACCACAGTAGGAGTATCCACGGCGTCCGGGGCTGATCACCTCTTCTGCCATCCCCTCTCTAGCTCCACCGCAAGCGTGCTGAGGAGCTGGACGAGCTGGTCGTGATCCTCTGGCGTTCGTCCACAGATGTCGGGACGCAGCATGAGTTCCGGGCCGACCTCATTGGCTGCCAACCCCGCGAGAGCAGCGACCTGATGCACCGCCGCCTGCCAGCGGTCTGCTCCGTTGCACTGGACGAGCCTGTGGATCAGGGTGTCGTCATTGTCGCACTTTGGGCAGCGGGGCGAGTCTGCGATGCCGTGCCGGTGGAGCCGTTCCCTCGTTGGAACCAGGTCGTGCACCAGGAAGTACCAGGCTGCCCTGGTCGCCGCCGGCACCGTCTTGTTGCTGACGTTGAGCCACACGCAGCCCCAGTCGCAGTTGGGATGTCTCAGCTCGACCCTGACTGGCGGGGCCGGGTGCTGCAGCAGCATGGCGTGGTACGCTGCCTTCCCCAGCAGCTTCCCGGTGATGTTGTCTGGGAGCGTGTTGCAGTGCTGCAGAAAGGTGCGAAAGTAGGCCACCCTGGGCGGCACTTGCTGGGGTGTGCGGTAGGCAGCCTGCAGCTCTCGCAGCCACTGGCCTGTCAGGTTCGGTGCCCGGGCCCTTGCCGCCGACTCCCAGCGTCCCACGAACATTGACAGTGGTTTCCAGAGGTGGTGGAGCAGGCCGAGGCCTCCGTCTGCAGTGGGCCGGGACAGCCTTTCCACTGGCACGGAGTACATGAGTCCCGTCTTGACGAACCCTCCGAGGGCCTTCCGGAGCTGGTTGGCCACGCCCGAGGGGCAGGGCAGCACCTGTCCGAGGTGCATCACAATGGGCAGTGCGTAGATGTTGCAGTAGGCGACACGCTGGCGGAGGTCCAGGCGGCGGAGGCGAGCGTCCGCTAGCACCGCGCGCACCGCTCCGAGGCGAGCCTTCCAGTTGCCGGCTGTCATCTTGGAGATGAGTGCAGTGAAGGTGATGCCCAGGATCTTTACTTCCTCGGCATACGGGAACGGCATGTGTTGGCGTCGGTCCCACTTGCCTAGGGCGAGTGCTTTTGTCTTTTCTAGGTTCACCTTGAGACCAGATGTGTCGGAAAATGCCCGCAGCGCCTCCATGAGGGCCGGGACCTCTTCGTGATCTGTCAGCATGGCCACCGCGTCGTCCACGTAGCTGGAGGCTGCGAGGCGACATGAACCGATGCTGATACCGCGCAGGCACCTGTCCAGCACCCACATCAGTGGACTCATGGCCAGGTTGAAGAAGGCCATGGAGAGTGGGCAGCCTTGGCGCACGCCGATGAGCAACAGGAATGGCAGGGTGAGTGTTCCGTTGACTTGTATTCTTGTTGAGGCCCCTTGGTACGCTGACTGGAGGAGGAGGATCGCCGCCTCGTCGAAGCCCAGGCGACGGAGGAGCTCCCACAGGTACCTGTGTTTCACATTGTCGAAGGCCCCCTGGAGGTCCATGGAGACCATGCAGGCCTGGCTGCCCTTGTCCAGACTGACCTTGGCCACCAAGTCCCGTAGGTCACACAGCGCTGCTGACATATTCCTCTCGTCCCCGCCCCTGACCTGGAGGGGGTGTAACCACTTATGCTGTATGGCCCGGAGCCGCGCCTCGAGCACTCTTGACACAAGCTTTGCGTCCGCATTCAGTAGGGTTATTGGCCGGAGCTGTTTTAGGGTTTTTGGGTGTTTGACCTTGGGTACCAACACAAGAATCCCTTTCTTATGGCCTGCTGCGACCTCCCTGCGGTCTATAATTGCGTTAATTACCTCCACAAGGTCAGGCCCAACGATTTCCCATGCTGCTTTGTAGAAGTCTGTTGGAATCCCGTCTTCTCCTGGGGACTTGTTTGCTTTGCTTCTTGTCAGTGCCGCTAAAACTTCTTTTTCTGTTGCAGGTTGCAGTAGGGCGGCATTCTCCTGTACCGTGATTTTCTCTGGGAACTCGTGCGGGATGTCTCCAAGGTTAGCGTCTTCCCCGGCACTGAACTTGGCTTCATAGTGGGCGTGGATGTGCTGCAGGATCTGTGCTGGAGCTGTGAGTATTTCACCCGTTGGGGTTTCTATTTTTTCAAGTTTGGACTGTTTTCTTGCACGGATAGTGCTTACGATGTGGTAAAGCCCGGCGTTCTCGTCAGGGCAGGGTCGTTGTGTCTTGGCTGTGAATAGTGACTTCTTCATTCTCTTGGCCTGCAGGTTTTTGATGAGTCCCTTAATTTGTGCTTTTCTGTGCTCGTGTGCTTGTGCTGGTTCTGCTCCTATCAACTCATCGAGCGTGTTCTGGTAAAACTTCATCATGGTGGCGTCCATTTGTTTCGTCTCCTTCAAGAATTCACTGCAGAATTTTTTTATTCCTGGTTTTGCCGTCTCTTCCCACCAGGCGATGATGTCTCCGTGCCGCTCTGTTGTGTTGAGTAGCTGGTTCCAGTAGCTTGAGAGCTTCTCATGAAAGGTTGGGTCATTTAAGATGGATGAATCTAACTTCCAGAGGGGTGCTGGTTTGAAGTGGTGTTGTAGGGTCATGTTGAGTTTCAAGGATACTGCCAGGTGGTCCGAGAAGACTGTTTGGTGAAGTGACGTTTCTGTGATGTGTTTGCAGATGTTGCCAGTCGCAAGAAAACGGTCAAGCCGCGATGCAGACTTTCCACAAAAGTGCGTGAATCCGTCTTCATTGGGGCGCTTCTGCTTCCATGTGTCGACAAGGTTCAGTTCTGAAGCAAGTGTAACAAGTGCTGTGCAGGGTTTTTGTTTGCCTGTACTCTCTTCCTTTTTCATTGTGCAATTCAGATCACCTCCCAAAATAATTGAGTCATTTGCATCGAGTAGCAAGGGTGCAATCGTCTCACTGAAGAATTCCTCCCTGGCAGCGCGGCCCTGACTTCCAGCAGGAGCGTACAGATTGAGTAGTGAGAGGGGACCTACCTTTGCAGCAATGCCCCTGCCGCAAGGCAAACGGGCGGACACTTTCAGCGGGAGCCCTTTCCTCCACATTATGGCCGTGCCTCTTCGGGCCGAGCCCACATTTACTTCTTCATCGTAGCCGGGCGCCCCAACTCGTGCGATGCTAACCTCTTGAAGGTACACAATGTCAGGTTGCAAAGTAACAAGAAATTGACGAAGGAGGTTCACGTTTGCTTCCAGTTGAATATTACATATGTTGATGGTAATTATTTTTACAGTACTTACATCCATCTTGGTTTTGAGGAGGTTGTTCTTTTACTCTTGGATTCTGAGGTCTTGTTTTGTGACTTATCTTCTTCTGACTCAGGACTGTTCCTAAGCCGCTTTCTCTCCGCCTTCTTCAGTGCTGCCTTTGTCTGCGTCTTCACCCGGAGCCCCTTGCTCAGCCGAGTGACCACTGTCCATCCCGGGTTTGCCGCCTCTTCTTGACTCGCTTCAAAGGGGTTTTGCTTCTCCACCACCGGCGTGGATCTCGCGGACACGAAGGAGAGGTCAGTATTCAGTGAGTTGTTACTGCCTAGCTCCCACACGCCCCGGTCGTTGTCTAAGTCCTCTGTTAGGCTTCTCTCCCTTCCGGCATCTGGATCCGCCCCTTCATCTGCACTTCCCTCCGCGGTCACCGGGGCTTCCCCCGTCTCGACTTCGGTCCAAAAATTTTTCGCTTCTTCTGAGACTTGAACTCTAGACGTTTCCGCCGGTACGAGTCGCGCCTCTTGCGCGCCGTGCCCTATCCAACAAATCTGCGCTGCCCCGACCGAGGGTTGAACCCGAGCTCCCAGGTTGGCAGCCTGCCACTCTACCACCGAGCCATCGGCGTTGCTGAGAGACGCGCAGTTATCGCCGCTACAGTTTCTCTTGCCGGCTGGGGGGCTCAAAGAAGAAGTATCTGCGGCGAGCCGCGGCTCGCCGACTGGGCTGGTGACGGGAGTCTCGCCGGCCTTCACGGCACTACTCGGCGCGCTGCTGCAAAGTCTCTGAGGGGGCGGGGTAAATCCGCAGCTGCCCGAGTCCCTACGCGGGGTATTCCTAGCAGACGACTCTTCACCGGACTCGCCGTCGCTGGCGGGCGGCGCGCTGGCGCGAAAGTCCTCCACCACAACAACTTCCTCAAAAGTCGAGTTGTAGCTACCCTCCTCCTCGTCAAAAACAGCTGACTTGGCCGCGTCCGCGAAGGACCTCTTCTGCGGGGGGGCCTGGCAGGACCTCACAAGGTGCTCCCCAGAGCCACAACGGGCGCACGTCTTTGGCTGTCCCGGGTACAGAGTGACCGCCGTGCAGCCGGCTACGGAGATGTACGACGGTACATGTTTCAACAAATTCATGCGGATCAAACGGGTGCCGTTACTCACATTTGTTTTGATTTTGTTCCGCGTCCAAAAATCAAATGCCATTGCTCCAGTTGGTTCGCCGTACTTCTTGAGGGCCTCGACGACGACGCCGTGGGGCATTCCGTAGGGCAGGTCCAGCACACGCAGCAACACGTGGGCAAGTCCGGCGTTGGTGACGGTGACGTCAACAGCACGGCCGTCGGCGTAAACAAACTGCAGGCCGTCCTTCTCGCACGCCTTGGCCACCGCCTCGGCGCTGGCGAGCGTCACCGAGATGACGCGGCGTCGAAATTCGGGCTGCACAGCTCTCACTTCCTCTAGGTTCAGATCTAGTTTCTCCAACAAGCCAAAAATCTCGTTGTTCGAAAGCTTCGGAGCGTCCGCTGGGAAGCGTAGCTCGACAACATTCTCTCGCCACCGGCCCGCCATGGCGACACGCACACACACACCGGCAGCGAAGCCGAGCCGGCCCGCCGCCGGGCACAGTTCAAAACACGAGTCACAGCACAGTTACAAACACAGTCACAGCACAGCACGGTCACAGCACAGTCACAGCGAAGCACAGCACAGAAGCACAGCACGACACACAAAGTCCAGCGGGGTAAACACCGCGTACGGCCAAACACAAAGCCCAAACAGTGGTCAGGCGGGACCGCAAGCGGCCCGGCCCGTAACCTGTCCGCTCACGACCGCAGCCGGAGCGCAACTGACTGAGCTAATCGGGCCGCTGAGGGGACGAGTCAGCGTCCGTGCGTGCGTGCGTAAAGAGCGTTAAGTGCGTCAAGTGCACTTATGCACTTTGGCACTGCAGGCACTGGTGGCTGGAGGGATGTGAAGGGATTTCTTGGAGGAATTTTTCTTTTCTAGTCGAAAAAAGAAAAAAAAAGAAGCTGTTCAATTGAATCCTTTCCTTATTTTCATTTTCGAAAAAGGAAGAAATGGCAGCGGTGGGATTCGAACCCACGCCCACAGAGGTGGACTGCGACCTGAACGCAGCGCCTTAGACCGCTCGGCCACGCTACCCTCTGCCTTCGCCAAATGTCTCTCTCTCGCTCTCTTTCTCCATCACTCGTGAGGCCCTCAAGGGGCACTCGTCGGCACTCGCAGGGACGGACGAAGGAAAAAAGGAAAGGGAAAAAAGGAAAAGAATAGCGCAGCCGGTAGGATTCGAACCTACGCTCCCAGAGGGAAACTGATATCTGGCGCGGATAGTTTCAAGTCAGTCACCTTAACCGCTCGGTCACGGCTGCTTGTCTGTTGCAGCCAGCGACAAAAGTGCTCTTTGGGTGGCGACATGAGAGAAAACAAGCTAGGGCCCGCCCTTCCGTCGAACCGAGTTGCCAGCTCCGCTTCGCTGCGCCGGCAACTCGGTTCGACAGGGGGCCGGCCCAGCTTGGCCTGCCGGCGGCCTTTCCTCGGGCCTTCGGCCCTCGCATCAGACCCAACTTGGCCAGTCGAAGGCCCGGGCCTTCGGCCCGCTCTCATCAAACACCCCGTGAGCGGGTAAGGCAAAGTTATCGATGTACCATCGTGACTTAGGTCCGCCCTTCTATTCACAATATGCAAAAGTCCTTACACTTTTTACTCCAACTGTCCTTAGAATAGGCCCATTTCATTTGTCTCTTAGCCCTCATTCCGAAAATACTCATATTTGCCATGCTACTGCAACTCCTTGCAATGGAGGCACAGCAGGAGCGCAAAACGAGCCCGTCGCACTTTTTCACATAACTCATGAAGGCGGGCTCCTGGACCCCCCTTCCGACCCCTCGTTGAAGAGGTCTTGCCAAGACCTATCGAAAACTTAAGTAAAAATTTTCAGTCGGTCGACCCCCTTTTTTCAAGATCCTGATGTGACTAATAGACGAAGTCGGGCTCCTGGACCCCCTTTCCGACCCCTCGTTGAAAAGGTCTTGCTGAGACCAATCGAAATCTGCAATAAATTTTTTTAGTCGGTCGACCCCCTTTTTTGAAGATCCTGATCTGGCCAACTTGTAAAAGCGGCCGATGGGGTCGGGACCAGGTCCATTCATCTTGTCTCGTCGCCCTGATTCCAAAAATACCCCTATGTGCCCTGCTAGCACCAATAATGGCGGAAATCCCCCTCCCGCCCATGCAAACCATGATGCAGCTGCTGCAGGCCTTGCGCGGGTCGGACGGGATTTGCACCACTGGATTGTTTGTTCGGACGGCCCTCCTGAAGTACCCTCCAAATCTAAGCACTCCAGCTCAACTCCTTCCTTGTACACAGACGACAACGACACACAGACACAAAGGCAAATGCATATGCCCTCCCCCTATTTTTTGAATAGAAGGGCGGGCCAAAAAGGCAGAAAAAACTAGACGCCCGATTTGGGGGTCGAACCCAAGACCCTTCGGTTAAAAGCCGAATACTCTACCGACTTTTTTTTTTAAATGTTTATTGCGTGTCTTTTGTACATAGTTAAAAAACATTTACAAATATTAAAATCAGATTGGCCTAGTCGGCCTGACCATTGTAAAAACTGTTTAAAACTTGAATTTGCCGTAGGCTTAGAGTGGAAAATTGCAAATGTTTTACAAATTTCTTTTTACGGCCCTACGGGCTGAGGGCTGTTTGGCCCAGACGGCCTGACCATTGTGAAAACGATTAATATCTTATTGGCCGTAGCCTTGGAATAATGCCCAGTTGACCATTGATAAACGTCTCCGCCTCCCCCCGTCTGCAGCAGGAACCGGATCGTCGCCAAGGGTGGCCGGGGACCGCCCAGGGCGGCTGCACGGAACCTGCAACAGAGGGGTGGGGGGTGAATATCTACTTATTGAAAACAATGCAATAATTATTTTAAAACAAAATTAAAAACAGGAAGATAAGGATACAAGATTAGGTCTACATATTAATTTACTGGAATCACGTAACTTATAGGTTTTTTACGTTGGTTTCTGCCACTCCTGTTCCAGGGTGACTGCAAGGTTGCTGAGCAGCCGCAGCAGCTTGACATGGGCCTCGTCGTCTCGTCCGCGGATGGCCGGCCTCAGGAGCAGGTCGGGACTGATCTGCGAGGGAGGCACCCCGGAGAGCTCTGCTAGTTCCTGGACGTGGGCGCTCCAACGCTGCCCGCCGCCGCACACCGTCAACCTGTGGGCAAGGGTGTCGACCGTGCCACACCTCATGCAGACCGGAGACTCCGCCAGGCCCCGCCGGTGTAGCCTCTCCCTGGTGGGCACCAGGTCGTGGACCAAGAAGAACCAGGCGCTCCTCGTGTGGGCTGGCACGGCCCTGCTGCTCACATTGGACCAGATGGTGGCCCAGTCACACGTCGGCTGCTGCAGTTCCACTTAAAGAGCCTCACAGTCAAAGAGGCGACACGGTCACGTGACGGCGAGCGCTCTGATTGGTCTGGTTCCACTGGGGCACTTAAGGGGTTTGTAGATTTTTCATACCTCTGGTCCCGGGGCTTAGGCGGTGAAGGTGCATACGTAAATTGAATGTTTTAAACAGCTTTTAATTGCTTCAAAACACTTGGAGCTATATAGAACAAGTTTATCCGCTCAAAAATAAATATTGGCGTTGAAAAAAATAGTGACAGACTTACTTGCGGGTAGAGGGAGGGGGAAGGGGGAGAGCAGTATGAGAAATTCACCAGAGCGCACGCGCCCCAGTGGAACCAGAGGCTCGTTGTCACGTGACCGTGTCGCCTCTTTGACTGTGAGGCTCTTTAGTTCCACTCTGGCTGGTGGAGGCGCGTGCTGCAGGAGGAGGGACTGGTACACGGCCCTCCCAAGGGCCTTCCCCGTCAGGTCGACAGGCAGTAGGCCGCTGTGCTCCGAGAAGACCCTGTAGTACGCTACCTTGGACTGCGCGGCGACCGGGGAGATGGCCTGGAGGTGCCGCAGCCACTGGCCCGTGAAGCTGGGCGTCGCGGACCGGGCCGCCGACTCCCAGGACGAGACGAACATCGCCATGGGCTTCCAGCGGTAGTGCATGAGGCCGAGGCCACCCTCCAGCGTGCTGCAGGAGAGTCTCTCCACCGGGACGGAGAAGAGGAAGCCCGCCTTGATGAAGCCCCCGAGGGACTTCCTAATCTGGCCGGCGATGCCTGCTGGGCACGGCAAGACCTGCGCAAGATGCATCACAAGGGGTAGCACGTACACATTACAATATGCAACCCTCTGCCGGAGATCTAGACGCCGAAGCCTGGCGTCAGCCAGCACGGCGCGGACCGCACCAACCCTGGCAGGCCAGTTCCTGGGAGTCATCTTGGCCACCGTCGGTGCAAACGTCACCCCAAGGATTTTAACTTCCTGCACATACGGGAAGGGAAGCTCCTGTCTCTGGTCCCAGCGTCCCAAAGGGAGAGCCTTGGTCTTCTCCATATTCGTCCTGAGGCCTGAGGAAGCTTGGAAATCCTCCAGGATGTCTACCAGGATGTCTACCTCCTCCGCGGCCGTCAGTAGGGCCACAGCATCGTCCACGTAGCTTGACGCGGCTAGCCGGCATTGCCCGACCGACAAGCCTTGCAGGTGGTGGCACAGCGCCCACACGAGGGGGCTCATCGCAACGTTGAAGTACTCCATGCTAAGTGGGCAGCCCTGGCGCACCCCGGCCTTCAGGAAGATCTGCGTTGTGAGTCGCCCGAAGATCTGGATCCTTGTAGTGGCGCCTTCGTACGAGGAGCTGAGGAGTTGAATGGCCTGTTGGTTGAAGCCTAGCCTGCGGAGTACTTCCCAGAGGTACACATGCTTAACATTGTCAAAGGCTCCTTGCAGATCCATGGAGACGAGACATGCTGCGATTCTGGACCCGCCCTTAGAGAAGTGTGCCATTGCTACGGCATCTCTGATGTCACAGAGGGCTGAGGACATATTTCTGTCGGCGCCTCCTCGTACCTGAAGGGGGTGTAGCCACTTGTGCTGCAGAGCCTGCAACCTAGCCTGCATTACTCTAGACGTGATCTTGGCATCTGCGTTCAGGAGGGTGATAGGCCTCAGCTGTTTGACCGTGGTGGCGTTAGTAGACTTTGGTACGAGAACCATAACCCCGAGCTTGTGGCTGTCTGCAACGCTCCTTCTGCAGATGATGGCATTCACCAGGTCGACTAGATCAGGCCCTATGACTTCCCAAGCTACCTGGTAGAAGTCTGTAGGGATACCATCTTCCCCCGGTGACTTGTGCTTCTTGCTACGCCGCAACGCTTTGAGGACCTCCTCCTCGTCGGCAGGCTGCAGCAGGCGCTCGTTGTCCTCCTCGGTGATGACGGAGTGGACCTCATGAAGGATGTCCTCGCGGAGAGGTTCTTCTTGCGGAGAGAACTTGGACTCAAAGTATTCATGAACATGCGTCGTTATTTCTTCCTCACTGGAGAGGACTTCGCCTGCGTCCGTGTGGAGTCTGTCAAGCCTGTTCGACTTGCGGTTCCTGATTGTGTTGACAAGGTGGTACAAACTTGCATTCTCATCCGGACAAGGTTTTGAACCGTTACCGCTGTACAGATACTTATTCATCTTCCTTGTGTGTAATGTCTTGATGGCTGTTCTGATTCTTGATACTTGTTCCTGCTGCGCTAATGTGCTGCTGTGCTGTGTGTTTGTGGCAATATCATTTAAAACGTTAAAATAGAAATCAAGCAGCTTGTTTTGCTGTTGATGCATTCTAGAGGCGAAACTCTTTGCAAACTTCTTTGTTTCCGGCTTCGCTAGCTGCTCCCACCACTCGACGACGTCCCTGCTCCTCGCCGACGAACGCCGTAGCTCGCTCCACCGTGTCTTGAGCTGGGGGAGGAAGTCCGGGTCCCGCAGGATGGTCGGGTCCATCTTCCAGACAGCTGTCGCGATGCGCTCCCTGACCAGCGAAGTGCTTAGCTTGAGCGCCACGGCGAGGTGGTCGCTCACCGCGGCGTCTTGGAGGTCAATCCCCTTGATGTCCTCAACGAGCTCCTTGGAGATCAGGAATCGGTCTAGACGAGAGGCGGAGCTGCGGGAGATGTGAGTGTGTCCAGGCTGGTGCGGGTGCATGGCCGGCCAGGCGTCCTTGAGGCCCAGGGCGGAGCAGAGGTTGGACAGGGCGGCACATGGTGCCTGCTTTCCGGTACACTCGTCTTTCTTCAAAACGCAGTTAAAATCCCCAGCAATGATCAGTTTGTTGTTGGCACCCACGAGGAGTGGTGCCAGCTCCTCACTGTAAAATGTCTCTCTCGCTGCGCGACCCTGGCTCCCCGCGGGGGCATAAATATTGAGGATTGATAGTGGTCCTACCTTGGCGGCGAGGCCGCGGCCACAGGGAAGCTTCGCAGTGACGCGGAGTGGCAGGCCCTTCTTCCAGAGGAAGGCTGTGCCCCTCCGGGCAGCACCTACATTTGCTTCCTCTTCGAAGCCCGGACAGGCGATGTTTGCCACGGCTACTTCTTGTAAGCACACTATGTCTGCCTTGGTAAATTTTACAAAGCTTCTTAAAATGTCAATGTTTACTTCATATTGAATCGCGCTGATGTTAAGAGTAACAATCTTCAGGTTAACTTTATCATTGGCGGTTACTTCCATTTTGGTTGAGGATTTGACGTTTTCCTGGTCTTTGTTGCGGCTCTAGTGACGCGCCCCCTTTCCTCCTCAGGGCTGTTTCGCGATCGCTTCCGCTCCGATTGCTTCCCGGTTGCATCTTTGTCCTTCATCCCCTTCGAGAGTCTCTTGACTAAGCTCCAGGCGTCCCCAGTGCTCGCCCCGCGTGAATCCTTCAGCGAGATTTGCTTATCAAAAACAGGCGTGCTGCTCGCAGACGCAAAAGGCAATTCACTGTTTACGGATCCATCGCTTCTCAGCTCCCAATTTCCGAGGTGATTCTCGAGATCCAGGCTCAGACTCCTATCACGGGATGATCCCGCCACTTGTTCCTCTAGTTCTGCGGCCTCTTGGGCGGGCGCCTTACTCAGCGGAATCTTGTCCGCCTCCAACGGGAGTTGAACCCGTTCCCCTGCACTGCCCTCACCTTCCAGCCAGCACAAAGTTAGTGCCGCCTTCTCCGGGTCTTGAACCCGGGCCTTCAGATTGGTGGGCAGAAGCTCTTCCACTTTTTTTTTTTTTTTTAAACACATTTATTGGGCTTTATAACAGTTACAACAATAATAAAATATCAAACAAAACAAGTACCCAACATAACATTAGTGTAAACGTGAGAGCTCCAGCTATGATTATATGCACTTAGATGATAAAGAGTTAACCTAGTTTGACCACCTAGTATCACAAAGCATCACATTTTGTTACATTACCTTGCATTATATTACATCACATTCTTTTATTTCACTTCAGACCACGGTTACAGACATCACGTTACATTATATCACATTACATCACATTTGTATCATTGCATTGCACCACATCACGTCTTTTTATTTCCCTCAGATCACAGTTACAGAGTTTTTAGCAGTAGTTGTCGCTGCTCCTTGCCTCCGGCGCTACTCCGGCCGCGGTGCGGCCGCGCTGGGTAGTCTGTGGCCTGGCGATGCCCCGCGCCGTGCGGTCTGCGTCGGCGATACCCCGCGCCGTGCGGGCTGCGTCGGCGATACCCCGTTCGGCGCTCGGTGCTGAGCGGCGGCGGACGTCGTCTGCTGCCTTCTTGGCGTGACGTCACCCGACTCTCGGCGGCTGGCGACGGCGGCGCGGAGCTGGTCGACGTCATGGACCCTGTGCTCGACGAGGTACTCGGCGGCCGTCCCCAGGATCGTGACGACGGCCCTCGTGGCCGGCCCGGGCTGCGCGGCGATGTCCGGGAGCGTCAGGACTTCGGGTGGGATGGCGTCGGCGGCGACTCCGGTGACGTCGGACAGCTGCTGCGCTGTCCACGCCCAGATGGCCCTGGAGGCCGGCTGGCAGCTGGTGAGCCGGTGCAGCACTGTGTCGACCCCGCCGCACGCCCTGCAGGTGTCGTCGTCGCTCTGCTTGGTGGCCTTGAGTCTGGCGTTGACGGGCAGGACGTCGTGGACGGCCCGGTACCACGCCGACCTGGCGCGCAGTGGGAGAGTCTTGGAGTGGACGCGGCTCCAGATGGTGGGCCATTCCGCCGTCGGCGTCCTGCGCTGCACCCTAGACTCTGCCGTGCTGGTGGCCACCATGGCGTTGAGCATGGCGCGGTTCAGGGCTTGGCCGTGGACGCCATCGGGGGCCCCAGCCTCGTCGCACGTCGTCCTGAAGGCCTTGAAGTACCTCGCCGCCGCGGGTACCTTGGTGACGTCTGGGTACAGCCTGTGGAGTACCGCGAGCCAGCCCGCCGACAGCGTGCTGCTGGAGGCCCTGGAAGCAGTGAGCCACCTCGCCGCAAACATGACCCTCGCCTTGGTGATGGGGTCGTGGAGCCCCAGGCCGCCCCGGCTCGGTGGCAGGACGAGCACGTCCAGCGGGACCCGAAGTGGCTCCCCGGCCCACAGGAATCGGGACAGGGCCTTCCTGGCGTCCTTGCCGACGCCAGCGGGCATCGGAAGCACCTGTGCGCAGTGCCACATCAGCGGCAGGGCGTAAGTGTTGGCGTAGTGTACGCGCTGCAGCAGGTTGAGCGCTCGCAGCCTCGCGTCCAGCAGCGCCCTCCGCAGCGCCTGCAGCCGCGCCGGCCAGTTGGCCGCCACCATGCTCGCCGTCGTCTTGCTGAACAAGATCCCCAAGACCTTGACGCTCTCTGCGCAGGGGAAAGGAAGCGGCGTGCTCCAGGAGCCGAGCGGCAGCGCCTTGGTCTTGGCCACGTTGATGAGGAGCCCCGACTCCGCGCCGAAGCCGTCCAGGGCGTCCACCAGGATGGGCACCTCGTCGGGCTTCCCCAGCACCACCGTGGCGTCGTCGACGTAGGAGGTTGCGGCGAGCTTGATGGTGACGCCAGCGCCTGTGACGTCGGGCAGCTCGACTCCCCCCAACCTCCTGTCAAGAAACTTCATGAGCGGCGAGATAGCGACGTTGAACAAGAGCATGGACAGTGGGCAGCCCTGCCGCACCCCGCGGCCGAGCCGGATGATCGGGCCGAGCGCGCCGTTGATCCGGATGACGGTGGAGGCGTCGGCGTACATGCTTTGGAGCAGCGCGATGAAGCCGTCGCCCAGGCCGTACCTGCGCAGGACCTCCCACAGGTACTCGTGGAGCAGGCTGTTGAAGGCGCCGGCGAAGTCGACAGACACCATGCAGGCCCCCACTTTGGTGCCACGTTGTTTGTTGGTCACGTCCACGATGTTTACCGCGTCGCGCAGGTCCAGGAGCGCCCCGTGCATGTTGCGCGGGTGGCCGCCGCGCACCTGCATCCCGTCCAGCACCTTGCCCTGGACGGCGTCGAGGCGGCGCGCGAGCACCCTGGAGAAGACCTTGCCGTCCACGTTGAGCAGGGTGACTGGCCGCAGGTCGCTGATCCTGGATACGGTGTCGGCCTTCGGGACCCGGGTCATGACCCCGCGGGTGTGGCTGGGTGCGACGCGCCGGCGCCGCAGCATCTCGTTGGCCACCGCCAAGAAGTCGACCTTGACGACCTCCCATACCGCCAGGTAGAGTTCCGCTGTCAGCCCGTCGTCCCCAGGACTGCGGCCGCGCGGTGACAGCTTCAGGGCTTGCAGGAGCTCCTCCTCGGTGATGTCCCGAATCAGGGCCTCGTTGTCCTCCACGGTGATTACCTTGTCGGCCACGTCCAGGAGCAGACGCGGCGGCGCGGGCGGCGCAGACGGCGGCGGCCCCAGGATGGCGGAAAAGTGCTGCATCGCATGTTGCTCCAGGTCGTACTGGCCGCGGACCACGTTGCCGGCGTCGTCCTTGAGCTGCTCGACCTTGGTGGCGGCCTTGCGGCGGATGGCGGCGGCGACGTGGTGCATCCCCGGCACCTCGCCGGTGACCTCCTGAGCCTTGGCGCGGGCGGCGAGTCCTGGGAGGCGGCGCGCCAGCAGCTTCACGATGTCCTCCTTCATGGCGGCGATCATGGGCTCCACGGAAGGGTCCGCGGCCCGCCGGGCAACCAGCTCGTCTAGGCAGCCTGAGAAGAAGTCCAAGAGAGACTTGTCCTCTAGGGTGGTCCATATCCGCAAAGTGGGTATAAATGGTATGGGCGGACTCGTCAAAAGTTTCATTTGGTCATTTAAACACGATTAAAAAAAACCGGAAGTGAATCGGACAATTTTTAGGGGTCGCGCAGGGCGCGCAAAGTTTGAAAATTCAAAATTGAGTAAAAATGACCTGTTTTTGTTATTAGAGACCGTAGTTTTGACAACACAAAAACAAATATGAAACGAAAAGTCTTTTATTTGGCGTCAGGGATGACTTAGAAACATTAACAGACAAATTTGGCAGGTTTCAGGTGCACTGGTAGCCTTGTTTAAGGGTTAAAGAGGTACAAAACGTATTATTATGCCTTGTTTCACCAATCTAAAGTCATCAGTGCGACCGTCCGGCGCACCGTCCTGCATGGTGTCTGCGTGCGCCCCCCCCCCCCCCTCACGTACACCCGGGCGGACGTGTCTATGCCTGTCACCCGGCGCGCGGCGCGCTCGATTGTTGATCACCCCGCCGCGCCGCCCCGCTCTCCTCCCAGGGAGGCGAGTCTACGCCTGTCGCCCGCCTAGCGACTTCCCGTGTTTTGAGTAGTGCAAATCTTTAAGTTTTAGTGTTCTTGTTTGTGCGTGTTGTGTGATTGTGTGGCATGTGTGGCCATGGCGGGGGCATCAACAAGGTTGAAGACGGAAGTCTGGCTAATTGGCCACCCCTTGGCTTCGTTAAGTGGTTGCAAGTTGCCTACGACGGGTCAGATTTTGAGAAGGTTTTTTCACCATCACCAAGACGGACAGAAGACCCTTCGGGAGTGTGCCCGCTCCACCATTGAGGAGGCCTTGACGTACTGGCAGAAGTGTGAGGTCCCCGTACAACAAATGAAGGATGCGATCGATACATTGCTTACTCTTCATACCGAATGGGTAAAACTGAAGAAAAGTAAGAGCCGGAGTGGTGATACCTACGAACAGGTGAGACAGCACTTCAAAGATAACCTGGACAGGACTTACGACCTTGCTCATGTCAACGCTAAGGAGCTGATGCATGAAAAAATAGCGCATTGCAAAAACGAGAAAAAAAAGGCAGCTTTAATAGAGGATCTGAATTTCTATGAATTGCAAATAAACTACAGAACAGGATGCATGGCTGCAAAGGACACGCACGCACAGAGAGAAATTGAAAAGCAACAGAAAGCAGAGATGGTAAAGGCAGAATTAAAAAGAAAATACGTAGAATCCAAAGCAAGTACATCAAAATTATTTGAGACTGTTTCATGGGAAAATGTGAATGTAGAAGTTCCAGATAATAATGTTGAGATAAAGGAAGAATATGACCCAGAGTTTGACATAGAAAACGCTCGGAAGAGAAAGAAAAAAATTGACATTGCGACTCCTGCTCTTTTGTCGTCTGTAGACCGAAACTGTCAAACTGATCGGACTGCCACTCGCACCATCATGGAGACAGCATGTGCTTTAGGTTATGATCCCTCCACCCTAAATCTCTCAAGAAGTACTCTCCGTAGGAAGCGTCGAGAAAACCGATCGGAAGCTGAAACAAAATTTTCTGAGGTATTCGTCCCAAAAGGCCCTCTTGTTGTAAATTGGGACGGGAAGCTTTTACCTGATGAGAACGGTAAGTGGTTTTCTTCGCATGCACCGATTGTCGTGTATTTAAGTACATATTTTGAGTCCATTCGTTATTTTTCAGGTGTGAAGATTGATCGCTTGCCGGTAGTAGTGAAGGATTTGGAGACAGGCGAAGAGCAGCTTTTGGGGGTAGTTGCCCTCAAATCAGGCACAGGAAAGGCCCAGGCAGACGCTGTTACGGAGTTGGCAACAAAGAGGACAGTAGTTCAGAATATATGTGGGATGTCGTTTGATACCACTTCTAGCAACACGGGGTCGAACATCGGCGCCTGCGTTGTCCTAGAAGCATCACTAGGGAAACCGCTCCTTCGTCTCGCCTGCCGTCATCACGTGCTGGAGCTTCCGGCAAAGGCAGCCTTTGATGTCCTGGCCGATCCCTCTAGCGCTCCGACCATTCCTCTCTTTGACCGGTTTTCAAAATTCTGGAGCAATGCCGATCACGGTGGGTCCAAAATTAATTATATTTTAGGTCTTTTTTTGACATTGCTCGTGACAAATAGTAACATTTTCGTTTTTGCCTTCAGGAAGCTATGTCACTGCTGTGCACCTTCAAGTCGTTCGGAGAATTAGAGACGCGGATGACATCATCAAGTTCTGCAACGATCAACTGCAGCGGGTAGGCCATTTCTATTATCTTGGCGGGAAACGTCGTGGAATGCGTGATTGTTTTTACAAAAAAAAAATTGTTTATAGGAAAGAAGGCCGAGGGATGACTACGAGCACCTCCTTATGTACACTGCCACCTTCCTGGGCGGTGTTCCGCACGGAGGCGTGCGGTTCTACGCGCTAGGGCCCGCCAACAAGACCAGGTTCATGGGCATCGGACTGCACTGCCTCCTGATCGCCATGTTCAGCCGGCAGTTCGAGTTGACTCCTGCGGAGAGAACGGCGGTCATCGAGGTGTCTGTGTTTGTGGCTGTTGCTTACATTCGACCGTGGATGATGGCTCACATCGCTGCTGCTGCCCCGCGCCTTGACCTGCAGTTGCTGCAAACATTTGCACATGAAATCGTCCGGCACAAGAAGAACGACGAGCGCAAAGCACTCTGGCACGCTGCGGGCCACAAATTTTTGGGACATCTGTGGTATTTGTCGCCCGAGCTTGTGTGCTTGTCTCTTTTTGACCAAGATGTGAGTGACGCGGACAAGGAAGCAATTGTCAGTGCCATCAAGGAAAACCCAACAGATGACGAAGGCGTCTACAAAGCGTTTGTTAACAAACTTGACGGTTCAATTCAGAGATTGAAACTGAGTGATTTTGCGAATCGGGGCTCACTTCGCTTTTTCAGTAAACTGGATGTCGAGCCATCGTTCCTTGAGGCCAGTGTTGCCGATTGGGAACAACATGAGTCTTTCGTAAAGATTAAGAATTACGTTGCTAATTTACCTAGTACCAATGATGCAGCGGAGAGGGGGGTAGCTCTAGCCAAGCGATTTAACAATGTTTTGACGAAAAACGAGCAACAAAAACAGGGTTTGTACCTTACAGTATTTAATGATAGAAAAGCTGTGAAGCAATTGTGATTTTCAAGTGTGATTCTCCCAGGTATTTAAGTGACGTTAAACGTACTGCTGTGTATGTAGATAATTGTTTTATATGCATAGCGTTTAATTTTGGACGTAAACTTAAGGCATTAAATGCGTAAAATACGGTAAAAGGTAATTTGCGCCCTATATGTAGGCAACCAGTGTACCTGAAACCTGCCAAATTTGTCTGTTAATGTTTCTAAGTCATCCCTGACGCCAAATAAAAGACTTTTCGTTTCATATTTGTTTTTGTGTTGTCAAAACTACGGTCTCTAATAACAAAAACAGGTCATTTTTACTCAATTTTGAATTTTCAAACTTTGCGCGCCCTGCGCGACCCCTAAAAATTGTCCGATTCACTTCCGGTTTTTTTTAATCGTGTTTAAATGACCAAATGAAACTTTTGACGAGTCCGCCCATACCATTTATACCCACTTTGCGGATATGGACCACCCTATTGTCCTCGTTCCTGTACTCCCTGGAGAGCGCGGCGCAGAGTGAGCGAGTCTGAATCTTGCCCTGCTCCCACCACGCGACGAGGTCCTCGAAGTCCTTGGCCTTGGTCTGCCACCTCGCCCAGAACTGCTTGAAGCGCGGAAGGAAGGCTGGTCTCTGAAGCAGCTCGGGGTCTAGCTTCCAGAGCGTGCGGCGGCCGCCTGCAGCGTAGGCTTCCCCTCCGGCGTCGGTTGGGTTGCCTACCCAGCCCACCTCCAGAAGCACGGCGGCGTGATCCGACATTGGCACTGCATGGAGCTGGACAGAGATCAGGTTAACGGCGTCGCTGACATACCACCGGTCGAGGCGAGACGAGCAGACGGCCGAGCTGAAGGTGTGTCCTGGCTCGCCTGGGCGGAGGACCTTCCACGCGTCCCGGAGCCGCAGTGACGTCACCAAGGTGCCGAGGACGGTGCAGGGCGTCGCCACGCCCGTTGTGTCGGCCTTGTCGATCACAGCGTTGAAGTCCCCGCCGATGATCATCTTGTCGTTGGCGTCAGCCAGGACCAGCGGCAGGTCCTCCGTGAAGAACTTCCGCCGCTCTCTCCGACCCTGCGACCCTGCTGGTGCATAAGTATTGGTGAGTGTGACGTCACCGACTCGCGCGCTCATGGCCCGGCCGTTGGGGAGCTTGAGGATGCTGTGCAGCTTCACGTCCTTCCGCCACAGGATCGCCGTGCCTCGGCCCGCCGTGCCGACGTTCACCGCCTCCTCGTATCCGTGAAACTGAAACTCTGGGGATGAGACTTCCTGCAGGAAAACAACATGTGGTGAGTGCTTGCGAACCAGAAATTCAAGTGCGGCGAGCTTGTGCGCGGCCGACACGGCACAGGTGTTCATTGACATGAGCTTCATTTTGATGGCGGCTTGGAGGTGGCGTGCTTCTTGACCTTGGACGACTGCACTGCCTTGGACGCAGCCCGCTTGAGGGACGTCTCCGAGGCGTGTGGGTTGGCGGTCAAGGCCTTGAAGTTCCTCAGGGCGTTGCTCATGCTGCTCGTGCTGCTCGTACTGGAGGTCCTTACCTTGCGGTCTCTGAGTGACCTGGCCGCTCTTCCCGCTCCGTCCACGCCCTCGTCTCCGCTCACTACCGATTCGGGTGCATCCGAAGGCTCGCTGGCGTTGCTGACTGTCCGCGTTCGAAGTGCGTCGAAGGTATTGCCCACTGGCAGTCCGGCCAGGAGGGCTTCGAGCGAGTCCTTCTGACTCTCTGTCCGGACGGGGCGTGGCGAGCGCGGCACTGCAAAGGAATCAAAAGAATCATACCGGTCACTGAAAGCAAGGTCGTCGGTCGGGTTGTTACCCTCTGAGGCATCGTATACTGTCTCCGTCTCAGCGCTCGGCGATACTCCGGCCGCCGGGTCCGCTGCCGTGTGCTGCTGCTCCGCTGGCGTCGCTACCCCGTGCTGGTCGTCGTCCGTCGTCTGCTGGCCGGTGACGTCACTGCGCAGGTCGGGCATCGACACGGTGCGGTGCGCCGGGCTGGCCGGGCGGGAGGAGGTGTCGGTCATATTGATGCTGTCGTCATCCAGCACCACGGAGTCCTTCCTGCCCGTCACCCTCTGCGCCCAGGACGCTGGCCTTCTCCTTTCGGGACATGAGACTCGGATATGACCTGTTTTACCACAGATTTGACAGGTGGGCGTTTGGCCCGCATAGAACACCTTCGCCTCGTGGCCCCCGGCCGTGACGTAGCTCGGCACGTCCCGCTGCAGCTCCATCTTCACCAGCCTCGTCCCGGTCTCGAGTCCCTCGTAAACAGAGCCTCGCGGGTGGCGTTCCGCACCCAGCCCGACGATCCTCCCGTACTGTCCTAGGGCCAAACACACGTCCTCGTCCGACACCTCGGGCTCCAAGTCCACCACTCGCAGAATCTTGCATCCTGGCCCCGGCCCTTGCAAGGTCACCTTGCACAGCAGCCCGTCACGGTACCTGAACATAGTCGATCCCTTCGCCGCCACACTCTCCGCGCGCGCTCCCTCCAGGAACACGACGTTGACCTTCTTGCCGCCCGTCGCCGCCTGCACCGTCCTCAGCTCGCTGATCTTCAAGTCCCATTCTTGTTGCACAAACTCCCAGAACTCCAGTCCACTCACTTTTCTAGGCCCGTCAAACACAAAGCTCACCGTGGCTTTCCGGCCGCCCGCGCCGCTGGGCATGGCCATAGCGCGGCGCACTCCAAAACAACAACAAACACAGAAGACTGCTTGGCCGGCCGGCGGCCGGCCTGGCGCGCCGTCGGTGATGCACTCGTAAAAGTCCCGAGAATTGGCACAGATTTTCACACAATCACATCACAGCAAAACCTCAGGCAGCGGCACAGCAAGCGCTCTCGAACTCAAATTGGTCTAGCGGGGCTTATCGGCAGCAGCCTTACACCTGGCTAGTAACCCGTCCGACCCCAACCGGAGCCGGAGCCGAACTGAGCCATCTCCGCCGCTGGGAGGAGGCGGGTCGCTGCTGCTACCGTTTCTACCACCGGATAGCCGGTCCAAAAAAAATAAATCTTCGGCGAGCCGCGACTCGCCGACTGGACTGATGGCGCTACCCGGCGCGCTGCTATAGAGTCTTTGAGGGGGCGGGGTAAATTCGTCGCTGCACAAGTCGCTACGCGGGGTATCTCTAGCAGACGACTGAGGGTCCGCCTCGGCCTCGCCGCTGACGACGCCACGTGTGACGTAGTCGTGCGTCCGCCTATAGTCTCTGGAGACCACAACAACTTCTTCGATGGTTGAACTGTACACGTCACTGCCTACGTCACTGCCCGCGTCACCGCCCGCGTCACCGCCTACGTCATCGCCACCGTCACGCTTGTTCAACACCGAGGCGAAGGTCTTCTTGGCCTTGCACTGCTTGACCAGGTGGGCCGTCGAGCCGCAGCGGGCACAAGTCCGGGGCTGGCCGGGGTAGAAAACCACGGCGGTCATACCGGACACGTTGATGAAGGACGGTATGTGTGCCGTCAGGTTCATCCTCACCGTTCTGGTGCCATTGCTCACAGTGCTCCGGCGGCCATTCCTATTCCAATACTCGTAAACAATCGGGCCGGCCAAGGTCCCGTACTGCTTTAGATGCGCAGCCAAAACATCGTGCGGCATGCCGAACGGCAGGTCGCAGACACGCACGGGCAGGTAGTTCAACCCAGCCAGGTGCAGCGAGACAGGGGTTCGATCGCCATTGGCGTACTCAAATTCTAGCTCACCGGAGACTTTGTTGACAACTTCCAGGCACTTGGCTTCCTCGACGAACGTGACGGTGACGACACGGCGGCGGCACTCTTGCTGGACGCTGCGGAGCTCCGTCGTCGCGTCGATGCCGAGCGCTGCCTCGAGGAACGTAAACAGTTCCTTGTCCGCAATCTTCGGCGCGTCGCGCCTGAAGCGGATTTCGACACAGTTTTCTTTCCACCGCATGGCGGCGAGGAGCACAAATCACAAACACAGCACAGGTTCAAGACTCGGCACAACACAGCACAGCAGATTCGATGAGCACAAAAGCACAAACACTCGCCCGCCGGCGAGCGGGCCACGGGCCCGACAAGTTCGGACGCAGCCCAGAGAGCTCGGAGAGCAGCGCGACCAAGCGACCTGCCCCGGCGGCGGCCCGGAGCAGACTGAACTAACCACTGAGCTATACCCCCGACTGCACGTGCCGCCGGCCCCACAAAAAAAGGTGGCGCTCGCGCACTCCTGCCGCAAGCCAAGCTTGTAGCGATGGCCAGCTGCGCCGCTCCGCTCCATCCGAGTGAACGCGGTGGGATTCGAACCCACGCCCACAGAGGTGGACTGCGACCTGAACGCAGCGCCTTAGACCGCTCGGCCACGCTACCCTCTGCCTTCGCCACATGTCTCTCTCTCGCTCTCTTTCTCCATCACTCGTGAGGCCCTCAAGGGGCACTCGTGGGCACTCGCAGGGACGGACGAAGGAAAAAAGGAAAGGGAAAAAAGGAAAAGAATAGCGCAGCCGGTAGGATTCGAACCTACGCTCCCAGAGGGAAACTGATATCTGGCGCGGATAGTTTCAAGTCAGTCACCTTAACCGCTCGGTCACGGCTGCTTGTCTGTTGCAGCCAGCGACAAAAGTGCTCTTTGGGTGGCGACATGAGAGAAAAAAAGGCAGAAAAAACTAGACGCCCGATTTGGGGGTCGAACCCAAGACCCTTCGGTTAAAAGCCGAATACTCTACCGACTTTTTTTTTTTTTTTAACAATATATTTCATCAATAATTAACAATAAAGCGATATAACATTTTTATAACATCTGAGTTTTTAACATTTCGAAAAACGGTTGAAATGGTTAAAATTGGATGTCGCGCGACGCCTCTCTGCTCCAGGACAGCGGCGGCGGCGAGGGGCTTATTACCACCGAAGTGGGTTCGGCCCCTCGTGCCCTGCGCCGACCTGAAACAGAGAAGCATCACGTGAGTACCAAAAGCTTTTAAAAACTGGGCATTACAACACGGAGGATAAAAACACATTATAAAGACTTGAATAATAAAAGAGCATTAAAAACCTAAGTTTGCAACAATTTAACTAATTAAGTAAAAACCAAGCACCGAAGGGTTACATAACTAATAATCAAGCTTATCTCCGTTCCAGGTGACACCGGAGTGCTGCAGCCTTGACGTTTCTCCTGGAGGCCAGGACGTTGATCACTACGCCCACAGTCCAGGTTGTAGCGTTCCCGGGCGGCCCCGCGCCCAATTAGCTGCTTGTGTTGTTGGTAAGTTGTAGGTTCCCCCACTGCGGAGTTGAGAGATCCTTGCCCCTGTTCCCGATCCGTGCGTACACGGTCGGTCATCACAGCTTGCTCACGGATGGTGCTCGAGGCACCACCAGCTCATCGCAACACTGCTCACGGAGGGTGCGTTGCACCCCCGGCTCATCGCAGCGGGCTCACATAACAAAACCACAGTAGGAGTACGCCCAGAGTCCAGGTTGTAGCGGTTCCGAACGGTCCCGCGTTCGATTGGCTGCTGCGTTGAGTCGGTACGTTGGTAGGTTCCCCCACTGCGGAGTTGAGAGATCCTTGCCCCTGTTCCCGATCCGTGCGTACACGGTCGGTCATCACAGCTTGCTCACGGATGGTGCTCAAGGCACCACCAGCTCATCGCAACACTGCTCACGGAGGGTGCGTTGCACCCCCGGCTCATCGCAGCAGGCTCACATAACAAAACCACAGTAGGAGTATCCACGGCGTCCGGGGCTGATCACCTCTTCTGCCATTCCCTCTCTAGCTCCACCGCGAGCGTGCTGAGGAGCTGGACGAGCTGGTCATGGTCCTCTGGCGTTCGTCCACAGATGTCGGGACGCAGCATGAGTTCCGGGCCGACCTCATTGGCTGCCAACCCCGCGAGAGCAGCGACCTGATGCACCGCCGCCTGCCAGCGGTCTGCTCCGTTGTACTGGACGAGCCTGTGGATCAGGGTGTCGTCATTGTCGCACTTTGGGCAGCGGGGCGAGTCTGCGATGCCGTGCCGGTGGAGCCGTTCCCTCGTTGGAACCAGGTCGTGCACCAGGAAGTACCAGGCTGCCCTGGTCGCCGCCGGCACCGTCTTGTTGCTGACGTTGAGCCACACGCAGCCCCAGTCGCAGTTGGGATGTCTCAGCTCGACCCTGACTGGCGGGGCCGGGTGCTGCAGCAGCATGGCGTGGTACGCTGCCTTCCCCAGCAGCTTCCCGGTGATGTTGTCTGGGAGCGTGTTGCAGTGCTGCAGAAAGGTGCGGAAGTAGGCCACCCTGGGCGGCACTTGCTGGGGTGTGCGGTAGGCAGCCTGCAGCTCTCGCAGCCACTGGCCTGTCAGGTTCGGTGCCCGGGCCCTTGCCGCCGACTCCCAGCGTCCCACGAACATTGACAGTGGTTTCCAGAGGTGGTGGAGCAGGCCGAGGCCTCCGTCTGCAGTGGGCCGGGACAGCCTTTCCACTGGCACGGAGTACATGAGTCCCGTCTTGACGAACCCTCCGAGGGCCTTCCGGAGCTGGTTGGCCACGCCCGAGGGGCAGGGCAGCACCTGTCCGAGGTGCATCACAATGGGCAGTGCGTAGATGTTGCAGTAGGCGACACGCTGGCGGAGGTCCAGGCGGCGGAGGCGAGCGTCCGCTAGCACCGCGCGCACCGCTCCGAGGCGGGCCTTCCAGTTGCCGGCTGTCATCTTGGAGATGAGTGCAGTGAAGGTGATGCCCAGGATCTTTACTTCCTCGGCATACGGGAACGGCATGTGTTGGCGTCGGTCCCACTTGCCTAGGGCGAGTGCTTTTGTCTTTTCCAGGTTCACCTTGAGACCGGATGTGGCAGAGAATGCCCGCAGCGCCTCCATGAGGGCCGGGACCTCTTCGGGATCTGTCAGCATGGCCACCGCGTCGTCCACGTAGCTGGAGGCTGCGAGGCGACATGAACCGATGCTGATACCGCGCAGGCACCTGTCCAGCGCCCACAGCAGTGGACTCATGGCCAGGTTGAAGAAGGCCATGGAGAGTGGGCAGCCTTGGCGCACGCCGATGAGCAACAGGAATGGCAGGGTGAGTGTTCCGTTGACTTGTATTCTTGTCGAGGCCCCTTGGTACGCTGACTGGAGGAGGAGGATCGCCGCCTCGTCGAAGCCCAGGCGACGGAGGAGCTCCCACAGGTACCTGTGTTTCACATTGTCGAAGGCCCCCTGGAGGTCCATGGAAACCATGCAGGCCTGGCTGCCCTTGTCCAGACTGACCTTGGCAACCAAGTCCCGTAGGTCACACAGCGCTGCTGACATATTCCTCTCGTCCCCGCCCCTGACCTGGAGGGGGTGTAACCACTTATGCTGTATGGCCCGGAGCCGCGCCTCGAGCACTCTTGACACAAGCTTTGCGTCCGCATTCAGTAGGGTTATTGGCCGGAGCTGTTTTAGGGTTTTTGGGTGTTTGACCTTGGGTACCAACACAAGAATCCCTTTCTTATGGCTTGCTGCGACCTCCCTGCGGTCTAAAATTGCGTTAATTACCGCCACAAGGTCAGGCCCAACGATTTCCCATGCTGCTTTGTAGAAGTCTGTTGGAATCCCGTCTTCTCCTGGGGACTTGTTTGCTTTGCTTCTTGTCAGTGCCGCTAAAACTTCTTTTTCTGTTGCAGGTTGCAGTAGGGCGGCATTCTCCTGTGCCGTGATTTTCTCTGGGAACTCGTGCGGGATGTCCCCAAGTTCGGCGTCTTCCCCGGCACTGAACTTGGCTTCATAGTGGGCGTGGATGTGCTGCAGGATCTGTGCTGGAGCTGTGAGTATTTCCCCCGTTGGAGTTTCTATTTTTTCAAGTTTGGACTGTTTTCTTGCACGGATAGTGCTTACGATGTGGTAAAGCCCAGCGTTCTCGTCAGGGCAGGGTCGTTGTGTCTTGGCTGTGAATAGTGACTTCTTCATTCTCTTGGCCTGCAGGTTTTTGATGAGTCCCTTAATTTGTGCTTTTCTGTGCTCGTGTGCTTGTGCTGGTTCTGCTCCTATCAACTCATCGAGCGTGTTCTGGTAAAAATTCATCATGGTGGCGTCCATTTGTTTTGTCTCCTTCAAGAATTCACTGCAGAATTTTTTTATTCCTGGTTTTGCTGTCTCTTCCCACCAGGCAACAATTTAACTAATTAAGTAAAAACCAAGCACCGAAGGGTTACATAACTATTAATCAAGCTTATCTCCGTTCCAGGTGACACCGGAGTGCTGCAGCCTTGACCTTTCTCCTGGAGGCCAGGACGTTGATCACTACGCCCACAGTCCAGGTTGTAGCGTTCCCGGGCGGCCCCGCGCCCAATTAGCTGCTTGTGTTGTTGGTAAGTTGTAGGTTCCCCCACTGCGGAGTTGAGAGATCCTTGCCCCTGTTCCCGATCCGTGCGTACACGGTCGGTCATCACAGCTTGCTCACGGATGGTGCTCGAGGCACCACCAGCTCATCGCAACACTGCTCACGGAGGGTGCGTTGCACCCCCGGCTCATCGCAGCGGGCTCACATAACAAAACCACAGTAGGAGTACGCCCAGAGTCCAGGTTGTAGCGGTTCCGAACGGTCCCGCGTTCGATTGGCTGCTGCGTTGAGTCGGTACGTTGGTAGGTTCCCCCACTGCGGAGTTGAGAGATCCTTGCCCCTGTTCCCGATCCGTGCGTACACGGTCGGTCATCACAGCTTGCTCACGGATGGTGCTCAAGGCACCACCAGCTCATCGCAACACTGCTCACGGAGGGTGCGTTGCACCCCCGGCTCATCGCAGCAGGCTCACATAACAAAACCACAGTAGGAGTATCCACGGCGTCCGGGGCTGATCACCTCTTCTGCCATTCCCTCTCTAGCTCCACCGCGAGCGTGCTGAGGAGCTGGACGAGCTGGTCATGGTCCTCTGGCGTTCGTCCACAGATGTCGGGACGCAGCATGAGTTCCGGGCCGACCTCATTGGCTGCCAACCCCGCGAGAGCAGCGACCTGATGCACCGCCGCCTGCCAGCGGTCTGCTCCGTTGCACTGGACGAGCCTGGGGATCAGGGTGTCGTCATTGTCGCACTTTGGGCAGCGGGGCGAGTCTGCGATGCCGTGCCGGTGGAGCCGTTCCCTCGTTGGAACCAGGTCGTGCACCAGGAAGTACCAGGCTGCCCTGGTCGCCGCCGGCACCGTCTTGTTGCTGACGTTGAGCCACACGCAGCCCCAGTCGCAGTTGGGATGTCTCAGCTCGACCCTGACTGGCGGGGCCGGGTGCTGCAGCAGCATGGCGTGGTACGCTGCCTTCCCCAGCAGCTTCCCGGTGATGTTGTCTGGGAGCGTGTTGCAGTGCTGCAGAAAGGTGCGGAAGTAGGCCACCCTGGGCGGCACTTGCTGGGGTGTGCGGTAGGCAGCCTGCAGCTCTCGCAGCCACTGGCCTGTCAGGTTCGGTGCCCGGGCCCTTGCCGCCGACTCCCAGCGTCCCACGAACATTGACAGTGGTTTCCAGAGGTGGTGGAGCAGGCCGAGGCCTCCGTCTGCAGTGGGCCGGGACAGCCTTTCCACTGGCACGGAGTACATGAGTCCCGTCTTGACGAACCCTCCGAGGGCCTTCCGGAGCTGGTTGGCCACGCCCGAGGGGCAGGGCAGCACCTGTCCGAGGTGCATCACAATGGGCAGTGCGTAGATGTTGCAGTAGGCGACACGCTGGCGGAGGTCCAGGCGGCGGAGGCGAGCGTCCGCTAGCACCGCGCGCACCGCTCCGAGGCGAGCCTTCCAGTTGCCGGCTGTCATCTTGGAGATGAGTGCAGTGAAGGTGATGCCCAGGATCTTTACTTCCTCGGCATACGGGAACGGCATGTGTTGGCGTCGGTCCCACTTGCCTAGGGCGAGTGCTTTTGTCTTTTCTAGGTTCACCTTGAGACCAGATGTGTCGGAAAATGCCCGCAGCGCCTCCATGAGGGCCGGGACCTCTTCGTGATCTGTCAGCATGGCCACCGCGTCGTCCACGTAGCTGGAGGCTGCGAGGCGACATGAACCGATGCTGATACCGCGCAGGCACCTGTCCAGCGCCCACAGCAGTGGACTCATGGCCAGGTTGAAGAAGGCCATGGAGAGTGGGCAGCCTTGGCGCACGCCGATGAGCAACAGGAATGGCAGGGTGAGTGTTCCGTTGACTTGTATTCTTGTCGAGGCCCCTTGGTACGCTGACTGGAGGAGGAGGATCGCCGCCTCGTCGAAGCCCAGGCGACGGAGGAGCTCCCACAGGTACCTGTGTTTCACATTGTCGAAGGCCCCCTGGAGGTCCATGGAAACCATGCAGGCCTGGCTGCCCTTGTCCAGACTGACCTTGGCAACCAAGTCCCGTAGGTCACACAGCGCTGCTGACATATTCCTCTCGTCCCCGCCCCTGACCTGGAGGGGGTGTAACCACTTATGCTGTATGGCCCGGAGCCGCGCCTCGAGCACTCTTGACACAAGCTTTGCGTCCGCATTCAGTAGGGTTATTGGCCGGAGCTGTTTTAGGGTTTTTGGGTGTTTGACCTTGGGTACCAACACAAGAATCCCTTTCTTATGGCTTGCTGCGACCTCCCTGCGGTCTAAAATTGCGTTAATTACCGCCACAAGGTCAGGCCCAACGATTTCCCATGCTGCTTTGTAGAAGTCTGTTGGAATCCCGTCTTCTCCTGGGGACTTGTTTGCTTTGCTTCTTGTCAGTGCCGCTAAAACTTCTTTTTCTGTTGCAGGTTGCAGTAGGGCGGCATTCTCCTGTGCCGTGATTTTCTCTGGGAACTCGTGCGGGATGTCCCCAAGTTCGGCGTCTTCCCCGGCACTGAACTTGGCTTCATAGTGGGCGTGGATGTGCTGCAGGATCTGTGCTGGAGCTGTGAGTATTTCACCCGTTGGGGTTTCTATTTTTTCAAGTTTGGACTGTTTTCTTGCACGGATAGTGCTTACGATGTGGTAAAGCCCGGCGTTCTCGTCAGGGCAGGGTCGTTGTGTCTTGGCTGTGAATAGTGACTTCTTCATTCTCTTGGCCTGCAGGTTTTTGATGAGTACCTTAATTTGTGCTTTTCTGTGCTCGTGTGCTTGTGCTGGTTCTGCTCCTATCAACTCATCGAGCGTGTTCTGGTAAAAATTCATCATGGTGGCGTCCATTTGTTTTGTCTCCTTCAAGGATTCACTGCAGAATTTTTTTATTCCTGGTTTTGCTGTCTCTTCCCACCAGGCAATTATGTCTCCGTGCCGCTCTGTTGTGTTGAGTAGCTGGTTCCAGTAGCTTGAGAGCTTCTCATGAAAGGTTGGGTCATTTAAGATGGATGAATCTTACTTCCAGAGGGGTGCTGGTTTGAAGTGGTGTTCTAGGGTCATGTTGAGTTTCAAGGATACTGCCAGGTGGTCCGAGAAGACTGTTTGGTGAAGTGACGTTTCTGTGATGTGTTTGCAGATGTTGCCAGTCGCAAGAAAACGGTCAAGCCGCGATGCAGACTTTCCACAAAAGTGCGTGAATCCTTCTTCGTTGGGGCGCTTCAGCTTCCATGTGTCGACAAGGTTCAGTTCTGAAGCCAGTGTAACAAGTGCTGTGCAGGGTTTTTGTTTGCCTGTACTCTCTTCCTTTTTCATTGTGCAATTCAGATCACCTCCCAAAATAATTGAGTCATTTGCATCGAGTAGCAAGGGTGCAATCGTCTCACTGAAGAATTCCTCCCTGGCAGCGCGGCCCTGACTTCCTGCAGGAGCGTACAGATTGAGTAGTGAGAGAGGACCTACCTTTGCAGCAATGCCCCTGCCGCAAGGCAAACGGGCGGACACTTTCAGCGGGAGCCCTTTCTTCCACATTATGGCCGTGCCTCTTCGGGCCGAGCCCACATTTACTTCTTCATCGTAGCCGGGCGCCCCAACTCGTGCGATGCTAACCTCTTGAAGGTACACAATGTCAGGTTGCAAAGTAACAAGAAATTGACGAAGGAGGTTCACGTTTGCTTCCAGTTGAATATTACATATATTGATGGTAATTATTTTTACAGTACTTACATCCATCTTGGTTTTGAGGAGTTTGTTCTTTTACTCTTGGATTCTGAGGTCTTGTTTTGTGACTTATCTTCTTCTGACTCAGGACTGTTCCTAAGCCGCTTTCTCTCCGCCTTCTTCAGTGCTGCCTTTGTCTGCGTCTTCACCCGGAGCCCCTTGCTCAGCCGAGTGACCACTGTCCATCCCGGGTTTGCCGCCTCTTCTTTACTCTCTTCAAAGGGGTTTTGCTTCTCCACCACCGGCGTGGATCTCGCGGACACGAAGGAGAGGTCGGTATTCAGTGAGTTGTTACTGCCTAGCTCCCACACGCCCCGGTCGTTGTCTAAGTCCTCTGTTAGGCTTCTCTCCCTTCCGGCATCTGGATCCGCCCCTTCATCTGCACTTCCCTCCGCGGTCACCGGGGCTTCCCCCGTCTCGACTTCGGTCCAAAAATTTTCCGCTTCTTCTGAGACTTGAACTCTAGACGTTTCCGCCGGTACGAGTCGCGCCTCTTGCGCGCCGTGCCCTATCCAACAAATCTGCGCTGCCCCGACCGAGGGTTGAACCCGATCTCCCAGGTTGGCAGCCTGCCACTCTACCACCGAGCCATCGGCGTTGCTGAGAGACGCGCAGTTATCGCCGCTACAGTTTCTCTTGCCGGCTGGGGGGCTCAAAGAAGAAGTATCTGCGGCGAGCCGCGGCTCGCCGACTGGGCTGGTGACGGGAGTCTCGCCGGCCTTCACGGCACTACTCGGCGCGCTGCTGCAAAGTCTCTGAGGGGGCGGGGTAAATCCGCAGCTGCCCGAGTCCCTACGCGGGGTATTCCTAGCAGACGACTCTTCGCCGGACTCGCCGTCGCTGGCGGGCGGCGCGCTGGCGCGAAAGTCCTTCACCACAACAACTTCCTCAAAAGTCGAGTTGTAGCTACCCTCCTCCTCGTCAAAAACAGCTGACTTGGCCGCGTCCGCGAAGGACCTCTTCTGCGGGGGGGCCTGGCAGGACCTCACAAGGTGCTCCCCAGAGCCACAACGGGCGCACGTCTTTGGCTGTCCCGGGTACAGAGTGACCGCCGTGCAGCCGGCTACGGAGATGTACGACGGTACATGTTTCAACAAATTCATGCGGATCAAACGGGTGCCGTTACTCACATTTGTTTTGATTTTGTTCCGCGTCCAAAAATCAAATGCCATTGCTCCAGTTGGTTCGCCGTACTTCTTGAGGGCCTCGACGACGACGCCGTGGGGCATTCCGTAGGGCAGGTCCAGCACACGCAGCAACACGTGGGCAAGTCCGGCGTTGGTGACGGTGACGTCAACAGCACGGCCGTCGGCGTAAACAAACTGCAGGCCGTCCTTCTCGCACGCCTTGGCCACCGCCTCGGCGCTGGCGAGCGTCACCGAGATGACGTGGCGTCGAAATTCGGGCTGCACAGCTCTCACTTCCTCTAGGTTCAGATCAATTTTCTCCAACAAGCCAAAAATCTCGTTGTTCGAAAGCTTCGGAGCGTCCGCTGGGAAGCGTAGCTCGACAACATTCTCTCGCCACCGGCCCGCCATGGCGACACGCACACACACACCGGCAGCGAAGCCGAGCCGGCCCGCCGCCGGGCACAGTTCAAACACGAGTAACAGCACAGTTACAAACACAGTCACAGCACAGCACGGTCACAGCACAGTCACAGCGAAGCACAGCACAGAAGCACAGCACGACACACAAAGTCCAGCGGGGTAAACACCGCGTACGGCCAAACACAAAGCCCAAACAGTGGTCAGGCGGGACCGCAAGCGGCCCGGCCCGTAACCTGTCCGCTCACGACCGCAGCCGGAGCGCAACTGACTGAGCTAATCGGGCCGCTGAGGGGACGAGTCAGCGTCCGTGCGTGCGTGCGTAAAGAGCGTTAAGTGCGTCAAGTGCACTTATGCACTTTGGCACTGCAGGCACTGGTGGCTGGAGGGATGTGAAGGGATTTCTTGGAGGAATTTTTCTTTTCTAGTCGAAAAAAGAAAAAAGAAGAAGCTGTTCAATTGAATCCTTTCCTTATTTTCATTTTCGAAAAAGGAAGAAATGGCAGCGGTGGGATTCGAACCCACGCCCACAGAGGTGGACTGCGACCTGAACGCAGCGCCTTAGACCGCTCGGCCACGCTACCCTCTGCCTTCGCCACATGTCTCTCTCTCGCTCTCTTTCTCCATCACTCGTGAGGCCCTCAAGGGGCACTCGTCGGCACTCGCAGGGACGGACGAAGGAAAAAAGGAAAGGGAAAAAAGGAAAAGAATAGCGCAGCCGGTAGGATTCGAACCTACGCTCCCAGAGGGAAACTGATATCTGGCGCGGATAGTTTCAAGTCAGTCACCTTAACCGCTCGGTCACGGCTGCTTGTCTGTTGCAGCCAGCGACAAAAGTGCTCTTTGGGTGGCGACATGAGAGAAAAAAAGGCAGAAAAAACTAGACGCCCGATTTGGGAGTGGAACCCAAGACCCTTCGGTTAAAAGCCGAATACTCTACCGACTTTTTTTTTTTTTTAAAGATATTTATTGGTCCGTAACAAAAAAGTATAACAAGCAGAATAAAACAATGGACCCAACAAATATAATACACTGCAGATTGATTGAGACTTATATAATTTAAGAACAGCGTAAAAAGTTAATTTATCAACAATTAACGGCGTCGCACGATGCCTCTCTGCTTCAGGACAGCGGCGGCGTCGGAGAGCCTATTTTCACCGAAGTGGGTTCAGCTCCCCGTGCCTTGCGCCAGCCTGAAACAGAGAAGCAGCATGTGAGCGTGAAAATAATCGACAGTAAAACTATCCTTTTTAAAACAATGTAACGTTCCTAAAAGACCAGGTAGTAAAAGCATATTATAAGAGGTAAATAATTAGAAGAACGTAGAATAGCAAAAACATCAATCTTAAAAGAGGTAAAGGGCAGACACGTAACTGGCGGTACCCCGTGCTGTGCTGCGCCGCGTCGCTACCCCCGGCGCTGCTCTGCGTCGGCCTCGGCAGCAGACTGCCCGTCGCTACTCTTGGCGCTGCTCGGCGGGCGCCGTCCGCAGCGTCTCTACTCCCCGCGCCGCTCGGCATCGGAAGCAGACGACGCACTCCGCGCCCCCGCTGACGTCACCGCCTGCGTCTCCTTGGCCCTTCGGGTGACGTAGTCGCTGGACAGGGCGCCGGGATGTGACCACCTTCGGCGGCCCGGAGGGATCACCGCCCCTGCTCAGGATCCGTGCGTGCACGGTCCTTCCTCGCAGCCTGCTCACGGATGCAGCTCATGGCTGCACCAGCTCATCGCAGCACGGCTCACGGATAGCGCAATGCACTACCGGCTCATCGCCGCAGGCTCACACAACCGAACCACGTCAGGGATCTTTTCCCGGCCGCGGAACCGAGAGATCACTGCCATGTTCCCGATCCGTGCGTGCACGGTCGGTCCTCACATCCTGCTCACGGATGCAGCTCATGGCTGCACCGGCTCATCGCAGGCACTGCTCACGGAGGGTGCATTACACCCCCGGCTCATCGCAGCGGGCTCGCATAACTGGACCACGGCCTTGATGGAGGTAGCGGCGCAGGCTCGCCGCCGAGATGGTCCTCCTCGTCGCCATGAAGTGGACCGCCGGGCCCAGGATGGCGATGGCGGCGGCGCCGGTCGGCCCCTCGGGCAGGACGGGCTTGGTGATGACGCCCTCGTCGACGTCGATGGCCGTCTGCTGTCGGACGTGCTGCTGGAGCCACGCCCAGGCTTCTTGACGGTCCGCCCCGCAGCGGGCGAGACGGTGCTGGACGTCCTCCGGCTCGGCACACTTCGGGCAGTCGGGGGCGGCAGCCTGCCTAGCCGCCTGCAGCCGGATGGCGGTGGGCAGGACGTCCTGGACTGCCTCATACCACGTGGAGCGGGCGTCCACCGCGAGGCACTTGGCGTGTACCACGCGCCAGATCCGTCCCTGGAGGTCCTCGGCGACGTCCCTCATGGCCCTGGGCGTTGGCACGTCGGCCGCGAGGCTGGCGGCATACATCTGCCGCACCAGGTCCTTGGCGAGCAGCTGCGGTGGCGCGGCGGCGACTGTCCCCCGGCACCACGAGTAGTGCCTCGCGCAGGCAGGCACTGCGTCGACGTCCCCGTACTGCTGCTGCAGGCTCCGCAGCCAGGTCCCGGACAGCGTCTCCATGGAAGCGCGCGCCGCGGTCTCCCACCGCGCCGCGAGCAGGACGGCGGCCTTCTTCGCCGGATCATGGAGGCCGAGGCCCCCGCGCTGCTTCGGCTGGACAAGGACATCAAACGGAACCCGAACTCTCTTGCCCGCCCACAGGAACCGCCCCAGCGCCTTCCTGACGTTGTTGGCCTGGCTGACGGGCAGCGGCGCCACCTGGGCCAGGTGCCACATCAGGGGCAGCACGTAGGTGTTGGCATACTGGACGCGCTGCACCAGGTTGAAGCTCCGCAGACGCGCGTCGACGAGCCTGGCGCGGACCGCGCCCACTCTGCTGGGCCAGTTGACGGCGGCGAGGCGGCTTGTGCAGGGCGTGAACATGACGCCCAGCAGCTTGGCCTGCTTGGCGACGGGGTAGGGCATCGGCGTGCGGCGCGGCCAGCGGCCTACGGGCATGGCCACGGACTTGTTCTCGTTCACGAGCAGGCCCGACTCCGCACCGAACTGCTGCAGCGTCTCCTGCAACACCAGGACCTCGTCGGGGCAGCGCAGCAGTACAACAGTGTCGTCGACGTACGCTGAGACCGCGAGTCGACCAGTGGCGGCGGCGGCGGCTGGGACCTGGAGACCTTGCAGACGGCTGTCCAGCGCCTTGACTAGCGGTGAGCTGCAGATGTTGTACAGCACCATGCTCATCGGACAGCCCTGCCGGATGCCGCTGTTCAGGGACACGGCCTCGGTGAGGACGCCGCTGAACGAGATCCTCGTCGTAGCGCCGTCGTACATGCTGGCCAGGACCTCGACGACCTCATTGGACACGCCGTGGCGGCGAAGGACCGCCCACATGAAGTCGTGCCTGACCGTGTTGAACGCCCCCGCGATGTCCAGTGTCACGACGCAGAGGGGCTCCGTGGCGTGCTCGGCAACGGAGATGGCGTCCCGGACGTCGCACAGCGCACCCTGTAGCGTCCTGCTGCAGCCTGGTTGCACCTGCATGGGGTGCAGGATGGCGCGCTGGACGGGCACCATGCGCCACGCCAAGGCCCTGGACAGCACCTTGCCGTCGACATTGAGGAGTGTCACCGGCCGCAAGTCCTTGATGGTCTTGGGGCGCGCGGTCTTGGGGATGAGGACCATGACGCCCTGCCGGTGGGAGCGCGGCACGCTGCGCCTCCGCAGCGCCTCGTTGGCCATGGCTGTGAAGTCCTCCTTGACGACCTCCCAGGCCGCGAGGTAGAACTCCGCGGGGAGGCCATCCTCTCCCGGTGACTTCCCGCGTGGGCTGGCCTTGAGCGCGGCCTCCAACTCGTCGACCGTGAAGGGCTGCAGCACCTCGGCGTTGAGCTCCGCGCTCACGACGGCCTCCGGGACCATGGCGTTGAGCAGCGGCGTCGCTGTGGTGCCCGGCGCCGTGGGTGCAGGCAACCCGTCTTGGTCCCCGGCTCCGCACCGCGTCGGTTGGGTTGCCGCGTTGCTGGGCGCTGGGGGCGCGGCGAACACTCTCTCGTAGTGCTGCCTGGCGTGCTCGGCCATGCTGGCGGGCTCCGTCAGGACGTTGCCGTCGGCGTCCTGCAGCATGCTGACCTGGCCGCCGATCCGCCGTCGCAGCGCCGCCGCGACGTGGTGCAGACCCACAGCCTCTCCGTCGACCTCATCCGCGACCTTGGAGCGAGCGCGTGTGCCAGCCAACCTCCTCGACAACAAGACCAGCATCCTCTCCCTGACCTCCGACACCTCCTCCTTCAGCTCCTGGACGTCACGCAAGCAGGCCGGGTCGTATAGCTGCAGAGCAAGGGCGTTCAAACAGCTGGACAAGAAGGCGAGCATGCAGTTGTCCTGGTGGCGGGCTTGCTTGGAGAAGGCCGTGCAGAACTCCTTCAGCTTCGGCTTGGTGGCGTCCCACCAGTCGGTGTCTCCCTGCTGGTCGCCGCGCTGCCGTCGCCACCTCCCCCACTGCACCTTCAGCTCCTCCAAGAAGGCCGGGTCCTGGAGAATGCTGACGTCCAGCTTCCAGAGTCCCTGGCGCTGCTGCCGCTGTCCGCGCGGCGCGGCCTCAAAGGCCACGGTGGTGCTGACGGCGAGGTGGTCTCCGAAGGGCGCGGCGTGACGCTCTGCCGCCAGCAGCGTGACGTCACGTGACGCGTAGAACCTGTCAAGGCGAGACGTGCAGGAGGGGCCGTAGTAAGTGTGGCCTACCTCGCCGGGGTGCAGCGCCCGCCATGCGTCGACCAGCTGCATGGACTCCTCCACGTTCGCCATGACCTTGCAGGGCTCCGCCGCGCCGGACGTGTCCGCCGCCTTGGAGACGCAGTTCCAGTCGCCTCCGAGGATTACTGGTCCAGCCGCGTCTGCAAGGAGCACGGCCAGCTTGGTGAGTAAGAAGTCAGGTCGCTCACCCCTCCCTTGCGAGCCGGCCGGGCCGTAGACGTTGGCCACGGTGACGCCCTCGAAGACCGCGCTGAGGCCGCGACCGCACGGCAGCACCTTCACGTTGACGGCCTGGAGGGGCGGGCGAAAAAGCAGCGCCGTGCCGCGCGCCTCAGTGCCCAGGTTGACAATCTCCTCAAAGCCGGGACATCCGATGATAGGGGCCCGGACTTCCTGCAGTAGCACGACGTCCGGGGCCACCTCCTTGATCAGCGCTTGCAGCGCCTGCATCTTCACTGCCGACGTTGCTGCAGACATGTTAAAAGACAACAGTTTCACAGCCATTTTATTTCTTTTTAGCTCCTCCCTTGCCCTTGCCCTTGCCGCTGCCCGGGCCGTCCGTCTTCGGCTTCTTCAAGAAGTAGCCCGGGGCCGTCCGCGTCGCCTTCTCGTCCGCCGTCCTGTTCATCAGCATGCCCTTCAGCTTGTTCATCTGCCCGGTCATCACTTCCTGCGACCGCTTCCTCTTCTTGTCGTCGGTGCTGCCCACGCTGCTCGTGCTCTCCGCCCTGCTGCGCAGCCCGGGCCTGAGGAAGGTGGCCAGCACGTCCTCCGCGTCCAAGGGGGCCGTCTCGGTGTCCAGCATCTCGAACGTCGACGTCGACGTCCTGGAACGGGAGCCCTGCGTGCTTGCCTCGTCATCCATCCAAAACCCAAGCTCACCTGCGCTCGGCTCTACTCCCTGCGGCAGTGCAGTGCTGGGCTCCTGCGGCGATACCTCCTGCGACAGCTCTGCGCCCGGCGTCGGCTGCTCTGGCACTACCTCGGTCGGCTCCTCAGCGTCCGTCGTCTGCTCCGTCACTACCCCGGTCGTCTGCTCCGCGTGCGTCGTCTGCTGCGACGATACCCCGTGCTCGTTCTCCGCGCGCGGCGACGTCATCATCGTCTGCATCGGCGTGGAGTACAGCTCCGGCAAACTTCTCGGCCGGTGTATCGGCGTGCCGGGCTCGGAGGGGCCGCCGTCATCAGTGACGTCACGGTCTTCCTCGCCCTTTCGGCCCGCTGCACGATCTGCCCACGACGGCGGCCGCCTCCTGTCAGGACAATGAACACGCAAATGAGTAGTATCACCACAAACATGACATGTCGGCTTCTGCCCTGCATAGAAAACCTTGGCCTCGCAGCCCCCGGCCCTGATGTAGCTGGGAACGGGCCTCTTCATGGTCATCCTGACGAGCCTCGTCCCAGTCTCCAGCCCTTCATAACACGAACCCCGCGCGTGGAGCTCCGCCCGCACGCCAACAACCTTCCCAAACTGCTCCAAGCTCAATACCAGATCTTCATTACTTACTTCAGGTGCCAAGTCCACTACCCGCAGAAACCTGACCTCGGAGCCGGGCCCTCGCAGCGTGACGCGGCACTCCGTTCCGTCGCTGTACTCGAACGCAGCCCTCTCCGTCTCAGCCACTTGCTCCGCACGCCGCGCCTCCGCAAACTTCACATGGACCTTCTTGCCACTCGTCTCGATCTGCACCACCTTCAATTCTTCTAGCTTTACATCAAACTTGCTCCGCACAAACTCCCAAAACTCCAACCCACTCACTCTCTTCGGCCCATCAAACTCAAACGTCACTGTTTGCTTCCGAACATTCGCCATGGCGTGTCGTGGCTGGCCCGGCCTCAGACAAACAACAACAACACAGAGCCGGCCGGCGTGGCCCGGCCCGGCAAAACAATCACAGTCTGATTTTCACTATCACAGTCACTTTTTCTCACACACTTATCACAGACAAAATATCACAGAGAGAGGCAGCACCGCGTGTGCTCGCGAACTCGGTCCGTCAGGCGGGGCTTATTGGCCGGCGGCCGTACACCTGGCCCGTAACGGAGCGCCCAGCGAGCCCGTCCGCTCCGTGCGGCGACTCGAACTGAGCACGCCCACAGAGGTGGACTGCGACCTGAACGCAGCGCCTTAGACCGCTCGGCCACGCTACCCTCTGCCTTCGCCACATGTCTCTCTCTCGCTCTCTTTCTCCATCACTCGTGAGGCCCTCAAGGGGCACTCGTCGGCACTCGCAGGGACGGACGAAGGAAAAAAGGAAAGGGAAAAAAGGAAAAGAATAGCGCAGCCGGTAGGATTCGAACCTACGCTCCCAGAGGGAAACTGATATCTGGCGCGGATAGTTTCAAGTCAGTCACCTTAACCGCTCGGTCACGGCTGCTTGTCTGTTGCAGCCAGCGACAAAAGTGCTCTTTGGGTGGCGACATGAGAGAAAAAAAGGCAGAAAAAACTAGACGCCCGATTTGGGAGTGGAACCCAAGACCCTTCGGTTAAAAGCCGAATACTCTACCAACTGAGCTAATCGGGCCGCTGAGGGGACGAGTCAGCGTCCGTGCGTGCGTGCGTAAAGAGCGTTAAGTGCGTCAAGTGCACTTATGCACTTTGGCACTGCAGGCACTGGTGGCTGGAGGGATGTGAAGGGATTTCTTGGAGGAATTTTTCTTTTCTAGTCGAAAAAAGAAAAAAGAAGAAGCTGTTCAATTGAATCCTTTCCTTATTTTCATTTTCGAAAAAGGAAGAAATGGCAGCGGTGGGATTCGAACCCACGCCCACTGAGGTGGACTGCGACCTGAACGCAGCGCCTTAGACAGCTCGGCCACGCTACCCTCTGCCTTCGCCACATGTCTCTCTCTCGCTCTCTTTCTCCATCACTCGTGAGGCCCTCAAGGGGCACTCGTCGGCACTCGCAGGGACGGACGAAGGAAAAAAGGAAAGGGAAAAAAGGAAAAGAATAGCGCAGCCGGTAGGATTCGAACCTACGCTCCCAGAGGGAAACTGATATCTGGCGCGGATAGTTTCAAGTCAGTCACCTTAACCGCTCGGTCACGGCTGCTTGTCTGTTGCAGCCAGCGACAAAAGTGCTCTTTGGGTGGCGACATGAGAGAAAAAAAGGCAGAAAAAACTAGACGCCCGATTTGGGAGTGGAACCCAAGACCCTTCGGTTAAAAGCCGAATACTCTACCAACTGAGCTAATCGGGCCGCTGAGGGGACGAGTCAGCGTCCGTGCGTGCGTGCGTAAAGAGCGTTAAGTGCGTCAAGTGCACTTATGCACTTTGGCACTGCAGGCACTGGTGGCTGGAGGGATGTGAAGGGATTTCTTGGAGGAATTTTTCTTTTCTAGTCGAAAAAAGAAAAAAAAAAGAAGCTGTTCAATTAAATCCTTTCCTTATTTTCATTTTCGAAAAAGGAAGAAATGGCAGCGGTGGGATTCGAACCCACGCCCACAGAGGTGGACTGCGACCTGAACGCAGCGCCTTAGACCGCTCGGCCACGCTACCCTCTGCCTTCGCCACATGTCTCTCTCTCGCTCTCTTTCTCCATCACTCGTGAGGCCCTCAAGGGGCACTCGTCGGCACTCGCAGGGACGGACGAAGGAAAAAAGGAAAGGGAAAAAAGGAAAAGAATAGCGCAGCCGGTAGGATTCGAACCTACGCTCCCAGAGGGAAACTGATATTTGGCGCGGATAGTTTCAAGTCAGTCACCTTAACCGCTCGGTCACGGCTGCTTGTCTGTTGCCGCCAGCGACAAAAGTGCTCTTTGGGTGGCGACATGAGAGAAAACAAGGCAGAAAAAAAGTAGACGCCCGATTTGGGGGTCGAACCCAAGACCCTTCGGTTAAAAGCCGAATACTCTACCGACTTTTTTTTTTTTTTAAAGATATTTATTGGTCCGTAACAAAAAAAAAAAGTATAACAAGCAGAATAAAACAATGGACGCAACAAATATTATACACTGCAGATTGATTAAGGACGTTACTAGTACAGGTGCCAAATATATTTAAAAAACAACGTAAATAGTTAATTTATCAATAATTAACGGCGTCGCACGATGCCTCTCTGCTTCAGGACAGCGGCGGCGTCGGAGAGCCTATTTTCACCGAAGTGGGTTCAGCTCCCCCTGCTTGCGCCAGCCTGAAACAGAGAAGCAGCATGTGAGCGCGAAAATAAACGACAGTAAAACTTCCTTTTTAAAACAATGTTACGTTCTTAAAAGACTAGGTAGTAAAAGCATATTAAAAGAGGTAAATAATTAGAAGAACGTAGAATAGCAATACATCAATCTAAAAAGAGGTAAAGGGCAGACACGTAACTGGCGGTACCCCGTGCTGTGCTGCGCCGCGTCGCTACCCCCGGCGCTGCTCTGCGTCGGCCTCGGCAGCAGACTGCCCGTCGCTACTCCTGGCGCTGCTCGGCGGGCGCCGTCCGCAGCGTCTCTACTCCCCGCGCCGCTCGGCATCGGAAGCAGACGACGCACTCCGCGCCCCCGCTGACGTCACCGCCTGCGTCTCCTTGGCCCTCCGGGTGACGTAGTTGCTGGACAGGGCGCCGGGCTGTGACCACCTTCGGCGGCCCGGAGGGATCACCGCCCCTGCTCAGGATCCGTGCGTGCACGGTCCTTCCTCGCAGCCTGCTCACGGATGCAGCTCATGGCTGCACCAGCTCATCGCAGCACGGCTCACGGATAGTGCAATGCACTACCGGCTCATCGCCGCAGGCTCACACAACCGAACCACGTCAGGGATCTTTTCCCGGCCGCGGAACCGAGAGATCACTGCCATGTTCCCGATCCGTGCGTGCACGGTCGGTCCTCACATCCTGCTCACGGATGCAGCGCATGGCTGCACCGGCTCATCGCAGGCACTGCTCACGGAGGGTGCATTACACCCCCGGCTCATCGCAGCGGGCTCACATAACTGGACCACGGCCTTGATGGAGGTAGCGGCGCAGGCTCGCCGCCGAGATGGTCCTCCTCGTCGCCATGAAGTGGACCGCCGGGCCCAGGATGGCGATGGCGGAGGCGCCGGTCGGCCCCTCGGGCAGGACGGGCTTGGTGATGACGCCCTCGTCGACGTCGATGGCCGTCTGCTGTCGGACGTGCTGCTGGAGCCACGCCCAGGCTTCTTGGCGGTCCGCCCCGCAGCGGGCGAGACGGTGCTGGACGTCCTCCGGCTCGGCACACTTCGGGCAGTCGGGGGCGGCAGCCTGCCTAGCCGCCTGCAGCCGGATGGCGGTGGGCAGGACGTCCTGGACTGCCTCATACCACGTGGAGCGGGCGTCCACCGCGAGGCACTTGGCGTGTACTACGCGCCAGATCCGTCCCTGGAGGTCCTCGGCGACGTCCCTCATGGCCCTGGGCGTGGGCACGTCGGCGGCGAGGCTGGCGGCATACATCTGCCGCACCAGGTCCTTGGCGAACAGCTGCGGCGGCGCGGCGGCGACTGTCCCCCGGCACCACGAGTAGTGCCTCGCGCAGGCAGGCACCGCGTCGACGTCCCCGTACTGCTGCTGCAGGCTCCGCAGCCAGGTCCCGGACAGCGTCTCCATGGAAGCGCGCGCCGCGGTCTCCAACCGCGCCGCGAGCAGGACGGCGGCCTTCTTCGCCGGATCATGGAGGCCGAGGCCCCCGCGCTGCTTCGGCTGGACAAGGACATCAAACGGAACCCGAACTCTCTTGCCCGCCCACAGGAACCGCCCCAGCGCCTTCCTGACGTTTTTGGCCTGGCTGACGGGCAGCGGCGCCACCTGGGCCAGGTGCCAAATCAGGGGCAGCACGTAGGTGTTGGCATACTGGACGCGCTGCACCAGGTTGAAGCTCCGCAGACGCGCGTCGACGAGCCTGGCGCGGACCGCGCCCACTCTGCTGGGCCAGTTGACGGCGGCGAGGCGGCTTGTGCAGGGCGTGAACATGACGCCCAACAGCTTGGCCTGCTTGGCGACGGGGTAGGGCATCGGCGTGCGGCGCGGCCAGCGGCCTACGGGCATGGCCACGGACTTGGCCTCGTTCACGAGCAGGCCCGACTCCGCACCGAACTGCTGCAGCGTCTCCTGCAACACCAGGACCTCGTCGGGGCAGCGCAGCAGTACAACAGTGTCGTCGACGTACGCTGAGACCGCGAGTCGACCAGTGGCGGCGGCGGCGGCTGGGACCTGGAGACCTTGCAGACGGCTGTCCAGCGCCTTGACTAGCGGTGAGCTGCAGATGTTGTACAGCACCATGCTCATCGGACAGCCCTGCCGGATGCCGCTGTCCAGGGACACGGCCTCGGTGAGGACGCCGCTGAACGAGATCCTCGTCGTAGCGCCGTCGTACATGCTGGCCTGGACCTCGACGACCTCCTTGGACACGCCGTGGCGGCAAAGGACCGCCCACATGAAGTCGTGCCTGACCGTGTTGAACGCCCCCGCGATGTCCAGTGTCACGACGCAGAGGGGCTCCTTGGCGTGCTCGGCAACGGAGATGGCGTCCCGGACGTCGCACAGCGCACCCTGTAGCGTCCTGCTGCAGCCTGGTTGCACCTGCATGGGGTGCAGGATGGCGCGCTGGACGGGCACCATGCGCCACGCCAAGGCCCTGGACAGCACCTTGCCGTCGACATTGAGGAGTGTCACCGGCCGCAAGTCCTTGATGGTCTCGGGGCGCGCGGTCTTGGGGATGAGCACCATGACGCCCTGCCGGTGGGAGCGCGGCACGCTGCGCCTCCGCAGCGCCTCGTTGGCCATGGCCGTGAAGTCCTCCTTGACGACCTCCCACACACCAAATGTTTTTGTACTTTTTTTTGTACAAACTATTTGAACAAAGTGATTTGTGTGATTTTTTGTACAAAATTGTATGAAAAAACGTACAATTTCAGGAGAGGTGAGCTTATGTACAAATTTGAATGAACATTTGTACAAAATATTGTACATGGAATACGTACAAAATATTGTACATGGAATACGTACAAAATATTGTGCATGGAATACGTACAAAAAAAATTGTACAATTAATACGCATAAAAATTGTAAATAGTGTTCATACAAAATATTACACATAGAACACATGCAATAGAATGTGCTGATACTACGCACAATAAAGCAAAGCACCCAATAAGTTGTAACAGTTCTACTTATTATGTTTGATAAAAAGACAGTCTTTTTACCTGGATATCATTGCTTAATCTTCTACATCCTTCAAAATGCCATCCACCTCTAGGAACGTATCATTCACTGAGTCACAAGTTAACCGAGTCTAATCAAAACTATTTAGTGGAGTCACGGGCACATCTACCCACCGAGCACTTGCAGAGTTTTGACAGATCAAGAAACCATTGAAACGAAAGAAAATGTTGAATTAATTGGCAACAGTTGTCACCACCTTGAAGCAAGACTAGAGACAAGAAAAGGAAAGGCAAAGCTACTGATGTAGCCTATGGTGTGTCTGATAGCTTTCAAGAAGCACCTGGTAGTAGCTTGTTGTGATTCATGTGTGTTCATGACATGTCATTGCACATGCGTAAGAAGTGTTCAAAAATGACTTACTACTGCTGCATAACAGCACCATAAGAAGCACCATTCTTTTTTTTCTTACTTGGAGCAGCATCTTGGAGTGACACATGAGGAGTGACAGTGACAGTTTGTTTTGATGTCTGCTTCTCTTTTTCTGTGAACTATGAGAAATTTATGTCCCAGTGTGCACATGTTAGTTTTTCATAGCGCAGTGTCATGCGGCAAGTAGCCTCACACAAGTTCCCATCCTCCCTCACGTGGTGTGAACTCAAAGTTGTCACTTTTCCTCTCAGTTGTTGTGCTTGCTGCGAGCCGGCGACTTCAGTGGTCGAAATGTGCCTAGAGATTTCGTGACATTTAAGATCGCCGTTGAAATCTCTAGTGAGAGCACTGCAACTGGAGAACTGACTGCAATCATAAGAATGAATAGCCTGTGTGTCTAGAACGCACGTTGGGTACGTACTGCTTCTGGCTATATCCCAAACAAAAACGCTATCGATGGCGACTCAAAGCTTCCAACAAGTGTTGGCTTCTTTGTTGCTAAATCAGTCGCTATACTTCATGCCTCCAAGTTTCACTCCATAAGGAAAGAGGTTAGGGATGTGAGCCGGCAAAAGGCCAGCTGTGCCCCTTCCTCGGTGCCTTGAGTGAGATGTCGAAGGCGTGCATTGAAGCTATTCATTTATTCACTTGTAAAGTGAATTTTCGTGTGCTTTGATCCTTGCTATCGTCCTCTGTCAGGTATCAGCTTAGCGGCAGACCTGGCCATGAATTTTTAAACTTTCACATTTTTCTTGTCATTGTTTCCAGGTCTGCCTTATCTGTTAAGCTGCTCCATCTCTCCTGAGCCGAGTCTTCAGTCTTCTGCGGGTCTCTCCATTGTCAAGTCTGGGGCACTTCAATTCAATCACCACTTTATGGGTAAGTTCTTCTAAATGATACACCAAATGAAAAGAGATAAAGTATTCCAACAAGTGTAAATTTTAACCATTTTATTGATTCTTCTTGTTGTAGCATCTTTCCGTCCCTTACTTGTTCAAGGTCCGAACCTTTCTTGGTTATGGCCACGATATGTCAAGTGTATCATTAAAGAAGTCAATTTTTTTTTCAACTTTTGCTTATATTTTTTATTTGTCATTTTGTTGTAGATGACCACTAATTGACTCGTATTTGTCTTTCAAAGAATCCCTCTTTGTAGTACTTTGGTTTTGCTCTCAATTTTAGGATGCTACTACCACCAACTCATCGACTCATCGTTCATCATTTTTCACTTTGAATTTTGAGTACTTTTGAATGAACATTACCAAAGATTGAATATAGTTGCTTAAAGTATGGTAAGCCCATGCACTAAAGGAAGATGTACAGAAGCAAAGAAACATCACTATGCGTCTATAAGTTAAACAGTATGGCAGGTAGCTGTAACAGCGTGACCACTAAAACAAGCCAAATAAGAAGTAACTGCTGTTACAGCTACCTGCCATACTGTTTAACTTATAGACGCATAGTGATGTTTCTTTGCTTCTGTACATCTTCCTTTAGTGCATGGGCTTACCATACTTTAAGCAACTATATTCGATCTTTGGTAATGTTCATTCAAAAGTACTCAAAATTCAAAGTGAAAAATGATGAACGATGAGTCGATGAGTTGGTTGTAGTAGCATCCTAAGAATTATTGTGCTCTCATGCTGTTCAGAGTTTGGTTCTGTTTTGAATATAAGTGATTCTCAGTGAAAGACACTGTTTTTTTTGACTCTGTCAACCTAGGTAATTTCTGTAATTTTACATTTCTTTGTGTGGAGGGAAACTACATGCAAGGTTTTGCTGATGTCTTCCACCCAAATTGGGGTTGCAGTTGAACTTTTTAATTAAGACATCAATTAAACATCTAAATAAATGAGGCCTTTTCTTGTCTTGTCTGTTCTTCCAGTTCTTCTGACAGACGCTCATGGATCTATATTTTTTCAAATGAAAAGAAATGATTTCAGTAAATCTGAAGCTCTCCTTTTGCTGTCTTCCTTTTTCCCCCCAGTAAATTTTATACTTTGCCATGGATTTTTTGACACTTACATTTTTCTTATCATTGTTTCCAGATCTGCCTCAGAGCTCCATCCCCCTGACCCTGACCTGAGTCCTCACCGAGTCAAGTCTTCAAGATGAGGCTTTAACCGCTCTCTCCATTGCCAAGTCTGGGGCACTCCAATTCAACCACCATTACATGTGTATGTTCTTTTTTAAAAAAATTCTAAATAAAATGCAATTATGATATTGATTGGAACCCCATCAGTTTAGCGGCAGACCTTGCCATGGATATTTAGACGTTCAAATTTTTCTTGTCATTGTTTCCAGGTCTGCCTTATGTGTTAAGCCGCTAAATATCTCCTGAGCCAAGTCTTTAGTCTCCTGCGGGTCTCTCCATTGTCAAGTCTGGGGCACTTCAATTCAATCACCACTTTATGGGTATGTTCTTCTAAATGATACACCAAATAAAAAGAGATGAAGTATTCCAACAAGTGTAAATTTTAACCATTTGATTGATACTTGTTGTTGTAGCATCTTTCCGTCCCTTACTTGTTCAAGGTCCGAACCTTCCTTGGTTATTGACACGATATGTCAAGTGTACCATTAAAGAAGTCAATTTTTTTTTTCAACTTTTGCTCATATTTTTTATTTGTCATTTTGTTGTAGATGACCACTAATTGACTCGTATTTGTCTTTCAAAGAATCCCTCTTTGTAGTACTTTGGTTTTGCTCTCAATTTTAGAATTATTGTGCTCTCATGCTGTTCAGAGTTTGGTTCTGTTTTGAATATGAGTGATTCTCAGTGAAAGACACTGTTTTTTTGACTCTGTCAACCTAGGTAATTTCTGTAATTTTACATTTCTTTGTGTGGAGGGAAACTACATGCAAGGTTTTGCTGATGTCTTCCACCCAAATTGGGGTTGCAGTTGAACTTTTTAAGACATCCATTAAACATCTAAATAAATGAGGCCTTTTCTTGTCTTGTCTGTTTTTCCAGTTCTTCTGACAGATGCTCATGGATCTATATTTTTTCAAATGAAAAGAAATGATTTCAGTAAATCTGAAGCTCTCCTTTTGCTGTCTTCCTTTTTCCCCCCAGTAAATTTTATACTTTGCCATGGATTTTTTGACACTTACATTTTTCTTATCATTGTTTCCAGGTCTGCCTCAGAGCTCCATCCCCCTGACCCTGACCTGAGTCCTCACCGAGTCAAGTCTTCAAGATGAGGCTTTTACTGCTCTCTCCATTGCCAAGTCTGGGGCACTCCAATCCAACCTCCATTACATGGGTACGTTCTTTTTTTTTTAAAAAAAAATTAAATTAAATGTAATTATAATTTTGATTGGAACCCCACTCATCTTGTCTGCTATTTCAAGTGTTGTCTCTTTTGCTGATGGGATTAAAATCATATCATTGAAATTCACTCTTGTTTGTTTTTCCAGGGTCTGTTGGAGTCTATTCTATTGCTGTAGCCAATTCAGCTGAGTTGATGTGTCACTAAGAGGGCCGTTCTAAATAGGCAAGTTCAATTGAAGTTTTATGTTACTACATTCTTTCTTCATCTTTTTTATTTTGACTATACATTTGCATGTGTCATAAGTATTTTTTATATTTGTTTTATTACAGGATATCAGCATGTCGTCTGTGCAATCTTTGGTTTGTGGTGATTGTACTTCAACTGTAACTTTGGATACACTAGAAGAACTCAAACGGCATTATGTCCTACGCCACAATCAGTTATCGGTCTTTACATGTGGTGAAGTTAATTGCAAAACAGAACTTCTCAATAAGTCATCTTTAATTCGTCACATCACAGAGCAACATCCTTACCTCCTTGGGAAAACTTCTGGTCATCAAGAAAATCTTGTCGTGTTTACTGAGGCAGTTTCTACCAACCATGATCATGTCTTTCAAGATCCTGGCACTGGAAATGCTGGGGGTGAGGACATTGGCTTTCAACGGAATGAATCAGATGTAGCTCCCATGCCTAATTCAGACCCTCCCTGCCTGGACATGAATAAGCTTGCTTTAAAAATGATGATGGATCTGCGGTCCAAAGGTAGCCTGACTGGAAAAGCAATTGAGCGCTTTCAGGAAGGATGTACAACACTTCTTAGAGGCTACCGTGATATTGTCATTCATGACTTGTCAATTCAATTAAAGGACTTTGGCCTGTCTGAGTCTCAACTAGATGATGTGTTAAAGAGCGTCAGAGATGTTGGTGATATTTTTGGTAATTTGAAAACGATTGAAGATCAGTTGAATGCATTTGCTGAAGAATATGGGCTTGTCAAGCCATTGGAAAAATTCCTAGGCTATAGACTTGATAAAAGACTAGATCCCGAGACCAACACTTATTACCACACTCAAGTCAAGGTAACATTTCAATATATATCCATCATTCAAACATTGGAAGCTATTCTATCAAACAAAAAGAATAGAAACAATATATTCAAGGATTGGACCAGCCCGGATGATGTTATGAGGTCTTACTTTGATGCAAGCCACTGCAAGAACCATCCTTTTCTCAAGAAATATGAAAATGTTATTCATATTCTCATGTTCTTTGATGAGTTGGAGGTCGCAAACTCCCTGGGCTCAAAGACAATAATTCACAAGCTTGGTACTTTTTTCTTTCAAGTCTTAAATGGACCAGCTGCATCAAGCTCAAAATTATCATCTATTCACCTCCTGATTCTAGCTTATGCAGAAGACTTGAAGAGACCTGGAGCGTGGGATAAAGTGTTGACTCCCTTCATTTCAGATATGAAGAAATTATCCAGTGATGAAGGTGTACAGATTTCCATTGATGGACAACCAGTCGTCATACGTGCACTATTAACTGCTGTTACAGCTGACACACTAGCTGCGCATGATCTTCTAGGTTTCATGGGACCAGGAGCTCATCATTTCTGTCGGTGTTGTACAATCCACCGTTATGAACTTAGGCGTGATGGAAACCATGTTGCAGCTCTTAGGACCAAAGAGACACATGACCAACAAGTAAAGGAAGTAAAACAGAACCGGAAAAAACGTTCTTTGTATGGAGTAGACAAAGATTGCCCTTTGAATGTTCTTCCTTACTTTCATTGTGTGGAATCGTCTGTTTTTGATGCCTTTCACGATCTTCTTGAAGGAGTGGTGCCATTAGTAATGAAGCTTGTGCTCAGGTATTTTATTTGTGTTCGTAAACTCCTCAGTATAGATGACTTTAATTCAAGAGTGGAATCATTTTGCTATGGCTTACCAGATGCGAAGAACCGACCATCTCCTAACTTCACCACTGAAATGTTAGTAACTCGCAAGAAATTGAAGCAGACAGGATCACAGATGTGGTGCCTTATGCGAGCTCTCCCTTTTCTTCTGGTGGATAATGTTCAAGATCTGAATGCAACAGATGAGGAGCACTTGAAGCTGGTGTTTTTGATGCAGGACATAATGAGAATTGTCTTTGCTTTCGAAGCAACACAGGAAGATTTAGATAAATTAGATATTCTTATTATCGAACACCATGATCTTTTCAAGAGCTTATTTATTGATACACCTATTACACTGCATGAGGAGGAAGCATTAGAGGAACCTGGTGTGTGTGATGATGAATTTTTCAATCAAGCTGAGGTGGATGAACCTGAATCGGATGAAGATGCAGAAGTAGAGGAAGTTGCCGGAAATGAAGAAGAAGTTTCAGGAAATGCAGAAGAAGTTTTAGGAAATGAAATGGAAGTTGCAGGAAATGAAGAGGAACAAAATGCAAGAACCACAAAGAGAAGAAAGAAGAAAAAGAGGAAGCCGCTAGTCATCTATATCATCAATAAAATGCACCACCTTAAACATTATTCGGCCATGATGCGCCGTAACGGCCCAGCTGTGAGGATGTGGTGTGCGAAGTTTGAAGGACGTCTCAAAATATTTCGACAGCATTCTGCAGTTTGCTGTTACTTCAAAAATGTGCCGAAAACCATGGCACAAATGTTCCAGCTCAGTAATATCAGTGCTCTGCATGATGAAGAGGAAGAGTCTTTGGAATACAAAACTGGTAGTAGTGTTCAAGTAAAAGACATGGGCAATGAAAGTAAGCTTTTTAATAATTTGGGTTTCAAAGACACTGATACATTTGTGTTCACACACAGTGTCTCTGTTGATGGTGAGGAGTACCGTCCTGGTTTCTTTGTGAGGCTTGCTTCTCCAGACAGACATGCTCCATTGTTTGCAGTCATTGTTAGGATTTATGTTGATGTCAATAGAAAAACCGTTCATTTGCTTGTAAATCCTTGGAAGGTGCATAGCTTTAGTCTCAAGTACAATTGTTACAAAGTGGTTCCGAATCAGAATGATAAACTCTCTGCTGTAAGTGTTTCTTCTCTTGCAGATTTCAGAGCAATAGCTCCTTGGTTTGTGACTGAAAATGATGACATTTACTTGTCACTTCGTACTGGCACATTTTAATGGCATTTTGTTTTCACTCTTAGTAAAATTTCTGGAAAATGATGTTTTAATTCTTATTGATCTAGACCTAACTACATGTTATTCTGAATGGTGTATTGGAGTCATTCTGCCTTTAAAACAGCTCCATTGGTTTAGGATCAGCTATTTTGACTTGTAATGATGAAACTTGCTAGCCTTTGCAATTGTGTTCATCCCAAAATTATTTTTATGTGTGGAAATTCTTTTTGACTGCCTCAAAGTAACTGGTTGATGTGTTTATGTTACAACTTAATTACAAGAGGAAACTTGTGAATTCTGTGCTTAATTGTATGTATCCTATAACTGCAGTACTTTAAACCATTGTTTGAAAGAATAATATCAAAATAACAAGATTCCAGAACCCCCAATAGCGGTCTGTGGTGCTGTGTTTGAGCTAGAGTTAGTTTTTAGGGTTTTAGTTATTCTTAAGAAAAATAACTTGTCACTAAACAAGACTGATTAAACAATAAGTTTCTAATAGGAAACAAAAAGATTTCTTATTTTAATCCTATATTTTTTATTTAAATGGTGAATGCAATTTATTTGCACCAGTAACACATATTTGACAAAATGTAGAGTTTTTATGGATGACTCCTGTACATGGGGGGCCTTACAGAACAACAGGAATCGTTTTGACGTATGAGTGTTACTTGAGTCTCGTATTCGTTCAATCCATAGAATTTATTTTGACCTTATTACATGCTGGTACCTGTCAAGCCTTTCTGGCCCATGTTTGGTCCTCTCGTCCGGCTCGCCCAGAAATTATGGTTTGTATTTTAAATAACTCAACCTGCATCCTTTTCTTCTCAGATTGGAAACGTTTTCCCCCATTTATTCGAGGATGAGAGAGAAACTCCTCTGATACACCGTGAACAACAGAATGGCACTCCCTGTCACTGGGGCGCCACCTATCGGGGGATAAATCGCTTAGATTTGAAACACCTTGCCTACAGTCTTGGGTCTTGAGCTGTGCCAAACATTGAAAATACTCTGAAAATAAACCTTTCATGTTTCATTTCTATTAATCTTTACGTAAAAATGCTTGCAAAGGTAGTAAATTAATTTTGGTCAGTTTTGAGGCACAACAGCCGTGAACATGGAACGTACCCGCGACCAGACTAGCTCAGCTACTTCCGCCACCTCCGTATTAGCCCGCGGAAGCCGAGTTGAAGTTAGCGCGCGAGACGAACAGCAGCTCGGTACTTTAAAGGGTATTACAGACTGAAAAACGTCTCTTTCCATGTGGGACGTTAAAAATTAGTGCTTCTGCAGTGCACAGTGCAATCATATCGTTAGGGCTTCGAAATCTGAATTGAGGTAGGTGGGAACAAACCATTTGTTCCATCCGATTCACGTCGTTCGTCTTAGCGATCCTCTCGCAACGGTCTCTACCTCAAACGGATTTGGAATTGGAAACTTTTCTACTTTTCTAGCTCTTTAACTTTCATTACTTCTTTTCATTCAATTTAGATGGAGTACCTAGACGATGATCAGTTATGTGAGTACCTTATGAAGAAGGGCATGAATCCCGGCTTGGCGCGCCGTTTGAAAGGTTAGTACTTCATGCGTAATTTATCTTTCATCGGAGTGCAGAGTTCAAATGGGCGTAATGTGGCTCGGAAGCTCTTCATGTACTTATTATTTTAGAATGCTTGGCAAGCTCTTTTCGAAAACTTGTGAAGCGGAGCCGTTTAAAAGTCTAGTGCTCAATTGACAGTGTACCAGTGTACCGGATCGCCGCCACAGAGTCGCCACTGTCGCTTTGTTGTTACGAATGATGTGGTGTAAAATCTCCTCTTCTGCGGTTTGAAAAGTGTAATGCCAATGATGTCATCTTTTATAACTGTGACAACACAACGTGTGATGCTCGTGGCGAATAACTTGGATTCGTTTGGAATCATGAAGTCCTCTCGTTGATGCTGTTCTTTACGAGTTCTCACCTCACCCTAACCTGTCTTTTGGTGCTAAGTCAGCAGTTTAAAATGAATATGCGGCCACTGACTCGCTTTGTAATTCCAAGCCACTCAATTATTTAAACGGAAGGTTTTTTTCTGTATTGGATGTTTTACTTTCAAAGTATTGAGTGTGTGTCAGAAATGAGTGTGGTGAAATAAGAGCCCAAACCATTTGGCTGCACGTAGCTGTGATTTGATGTGCGAGATGTTGGATCAGTGCAGTGGAACACTAATGCCTTTGGAAATTATCTTGGCCTCAGTTTACTTTTACTTTTGTAGACTCTTTTCTCATCCGTCTTGTTTTCTGTTTGTTTAGATGAACAGATTAATGGGGATGTGTTCATGACCCTATCCGCTGAAATCCTCAGAGCGTGCGAGTTCAAAGCTGGAGACATTTTGACAATTCTGAAGTACAGCAAGATGCCATATGAAGCAGTAAGTAGTTTTCATGTTTTGAAAGTTGTTCATTAATTTGAAATACAATATTTCTTATTCAACTTTTTGTGCTATATTTCAGGAAGATACAATTGAAACTCCCAGAAATGTCAATGAGAATGAATCTTCGTACAAGAACGATCAGAGTTTCTTTGACACAATCAGAAGGAAGGACCCCATCACTGATGACAATTTGGATGGGTCTGGTCAAGGCAATGATATTGATGAGTTTAGTCAAAGCAACGATTTCCTTGGTGGTTTGGAAATGGCCCAACATGCCGAATTATCAGAGTACTTTACCCCTATTGAATTTGAAGAATTATCTAGCTACGAAAAAGATGCCATGTATAATCAATTGAAGCGATACAATGCAGCACTTGTACTTGGTAACATATTTCATGGTTTCTCCAATTTTTTTCACAGTTTGATTAAATTTGTAACTGATATTTTATTTTTGTCAGTGGGAGTTGAAAAGGCTGAAAGCTGCAAGCCACCTTTCATGAAAAAGGCAGAGACAGTTGCCAAGGCACTGAAAAGGGTAAGCAATACATTTAAATAGTATAACAATCTTATCTGGGCTTAATTTTTCAGTGTTTATTAAGATTACTTCTTCTACTTTGTTAACAGAAGAAACTGTCCCCTTCCTCATCAAAGCTTCATAAAGTATTTACTGCATTAAATCACTTTCCATTCTTTTTTGTATGATTTCATGTTTTATTAATCTAGTTGCTTTATTCTTATATTTGTGTCTTAGAATGATTCTGCAAACAAAGAGAACACTAGTCCAAGACCAACCTCTAGTCGAAAATCATCAGAGAGACTGCAGTCTTCAGCTGGCAAAACTTGGAGCCTAGGAACAGCATCTGATCAGCTACTAATCAAAACTTCAGAAAATGAATTTAGAGGAGGGAACTTAATGGTATGTATCAAAGAGAAGCTGTATCAGACAATTTTTAACAGTTTTCATGTCTGTAGAATTTCTGCTGTTATTGTTTTCAAACCACTAGATTCGGACAACTATTAAACCCACCCCAACCTCAGGGAGTTCTGGGACCAACAACGATCAACACCAAGCCTCCTGCTCAGGAACTGCAAACAGACGACAAGAAGAATCTGAAAATACTGGGTCTTCTTCTGAGTCTGATTTGGCCTCAGGAGAAGAAACAGATGGAGACATGGAACCCCCTTTTGATCTGTCTGTTGAGTCAGCTCTTTCTCCTGAGTGTTTGAAAGTTGCATCCATGGAAGTACATCTACCCCAAGTAAGTTCTCTAAGATTAATCATTTTTATGATTATATTTCTGGTTTTCGTCACAAGTGTGTAAGCAGTAAGTAAAAGTGTTTTGTTGTGTTCTGTTGTGCAATTTTTAGAAATATGGGTGTTGTTTTCTTTGTTTTCCAGTGTAGGTCTCTAATGTATCAAATCTTACATGTTATTTTTTACTTTTATCTGCCCATGTTTATTACTAATTTTCATGTTTTCTTGTTTGTCTGTTTCAGTATGACATACGGAAAATATTGAATGAAATTTTTCTTCAAGCTAAGCCAGACTTGAGGCGTGCCATTCGCTCATTGGCAAAGTCAACCACAATGATCCCGAGACTCCAAAGGGTTCGCATAATGAGAGCTATTACACTTTATCTATTCAACACTATATCTGAGTATGTTCATACCTATTCTTGGGTTCATTTTAATTGGTTTTTATCATTCTGATGATGGTCTGCATTCTCCTACTTTTCAGTGGTAAGAAACCTACTCCGGATATGAAGGAAGGTTTAGCCAAAAGTTTTGTCTTGGCTTTCAATACTTATCTTTTGCCACCATCCAAAAGCCAGAAGCCTTGGGTATGTATATTTTTGTATGTCTGTTCAGTAACTGTCATTGTTCACAACCAAATTAATTTGCGATTTGCTCCGTCTTTTTCATGTTAGTCTTTAATATTTGATAGAAACGGCACAGGGTACTTGGCTAGCTCCTGTCGAGCTTGTGACAAGCCCTTCAAAAAGAAGAGGAAAATTGCCAAAAAGACTGTACCACTGGATTCTAATTCTGAATATAATGCTGACTATGTGAGTTAAACTTCCTGATCTAGCTCTGACAATGTGTCCCTTATTTTACAACTTTTAAATTTGAATTGTTCTTAGGTGAAGGAATTAGCTGTGCTTATGCCAGATCGATCCAACAAGAATGCTATCTTGGATGCGATGGCTAACACCTTTCCAATGAGAAATGTAGAGAGAGCGCGCGGTCTACAAGTGTTTGATTTTATGGAGAAATATCCTCATTTTGCTAGCTTTGATGGGGAAGTTGTAAGTACTGACTTTCAGTTTTGTCTGCAATTAGATTTTTGTGTAGGCTTACTATGATTTCTTAATTACTCTTTACAGCTGCGGGAAGAATTTAAGCGCCTTCAGCCCACTGCAAAGGACATGTGTGCTGAGTTTTCACGACTTCTTCCTGAGATCTTGAAGCTCCCTGAAAAGAATCCAATCATTATGGACTGTGAAGATGGTAATGTCAAATGATTCTTTAGTTCATTAAGTAACATCTAATTCCTTTTTTTTCTGATCATGTCTTTGTGTTTTTGTTACAGAGACATTGCGTGCACTGCAGCTCATCTCTCAAAACCTGCCACATGACGTGACCAGAAAAGGAGGCTCATCGTGGGGAAAACTGAGCCGTGTGGTGGATATCATGAAGGTTAGACTGAAGACTTTAAATACATTTTCTTTTCTAATATTTAGTTATGTTGTGTCTTATATTGCTCAATACTTTGACAGCATGGACAGGACCTGGAAGCTTATGTAGCTTCAAAGGGAGAACCTGGGGTTCCCATTCAGCCATACCTCATTGCTGTCAGAGGCATCATAGGAAAGAGAATTGCGAGAAACTTTCTTGTTCTTGATCGGAAAGTTGTGCAACTTCCATCAACAACTTTAAAGGCCATAGACACCTTAATTAAGGCCTTCTTTGTTTTTGATGTGTGCTACCCTCTTGGGTGGCGCAACACTTTTCATTTTTTGGCAGTATGTTTCTATAAGGTGTTTGAGAAGGCAAGGAAACGTCCTGATGCCATTACCCCATCAGAACATGAACTATTCTCCAAATTAGAAGGAAAGTTGTAAACCACTAAACAATTATACAGTATAATTTTTTTGCTATTATCATTCTCAATTATGTTGAAGTGAAATCACATGAATTTTTATTTGACCATTTTTGTTAACTGTATTTTTTTCCTGCATCACCTGGCCTTGTGTCTAGGTGTAAATCACATCAATTTTGTTTGATACTGTGTTAAAATTTTCTGGCCCATAGCTCAGAACATGCTTCTCATTTAAGTAAAGTAACTTTTGAAAAAGCTGTTTGTAGTTCTTATTTTGGCATTATCCCCAGGATCCAAATGAGGGGTTGAGATTAATGGATTTCTGTGCTACACATATGTACAAGATTAAGTCGGCATTTATGATAAGCAACAAATGGAAAGATGAGGGGAAAAGAGTAATATGGAAAGATAGTTTGAGTCATTATTTGATATTTTCTCTTATTGATTTTCATATGAGGTTCTGCAACTGAAGTTAAACTTCTAAATAATTCTGTTGAAGGATCCTGTGATACCGGTAAGGCAACTTTTTGTTAAAAATAAATCAGTGATGCGAATCTACTTAATTTTGAATATGGGGTTTTGAAGCAGTGTAGGCCAAGCTTGGTTTTTTATATAGTCTTTATTTTGTGTAAACTTTCAGTGTTTTTTTTAATTCATTGCTTTCCCTTTAGCCAGTTAGGTGAGCACATAATGGATTCCACCTTTCTATGGGCCAAATCAGGGTAAATCATCAACAGAACAACAACCAGCTCAAGCTCAAGGCAAACTGTGACGAGAAACAGCAGTCGGTACCAGCAAAATCAGCGGTCTAGTTAAGCAAGCAGGTGCAGTGGCCAGGAGCAGCAGATTGGGTGAGTACATGCAACACAAAGTACAAAAATATTAGAATTTCTTTAATAGTTATTAACTTGTAGTTCTCTTGTTTTTTTTTTGTTTTTTTTCTTCAAACAGACATTGATAGAGATACGGAAGTCATCAACAGAGCCAACAACCAGCTCAAGCTCGAAGCAAACTGTGACAGGAAGCAGCAGTCGGTACCAGCAGACTCAGCGGTCTAGTTAAGCAAGCAGGTGCAGTGGCCAGGAGCAGCAGATCGGGTGAGTACATGCAACACAAAGTACAAAAATATTAGAATTTCTTTAGCAGTTATTCACTTTTGGCTCTTTATTTTTCACACAGCTGCTGACAAAGTTAGAGAGCTTGTGTGGATAACAGCAATTAGCAGGCCAGCCCAATGGATTCAGCAGCCAATCCAATGGCCCTCTGGTTAAATCGAAGTGCTAACTATCCTTCAAGATGCAGGAATGTTTCACATTATTCATTGTTCTGATGTTATATTCACAGTGACTGTTGCGGTATCAAAGAATACACATCTTTACCAATGAATGTGGTTTCAATTGTTGACCGACCTGAACCCAAGCTGTGTGTGTTATATTCTTGTAATAAATTTATTATTATATCCAGTTTGTGGTTCCTGCTATGGTATTAGGGTATGAAGGAAGTATTTGAGTTTCCCAGACATTGCCAGTTAAAAATTGTACGTATGCCTCGTACAAGTCAAATATATAAATAATTTTAAAATTGTATGATTTTTTTGCACAAATTTTGTACAAATTTTGTGTAGAAATATTGGATTGGATCATTTCCAAATTGTACATAAATTTTGTATAAAAATGTGCAAAAAGATCACACAAATAAATTATACGAAAACTTTGGACAAATTTGTACGAAAGTTCATCTGCGCAAAAAACAGTAGCCCATACGTACAAATTTATACGTGCTTTCAAACAAAAAAGTACATAGTCGGTTAGTGTGCAGGCCGCGAGGTAGAACTCCGCGGGGAGACCATCCTCGCCCGGTGACTTCCCGCGTGGGCTGGCCTTGAGCGCGGCCTCCAACTCGTCGACCGTGAAGGGCTGCAGCACCTCGGCGTTGAGCTCCGCGCTCACGACGGCCTCCGGCACCATGGCATTGAGCAGCGGCGTCGCTGTGGTGCCCGGCGCCGTGGGTGCAGGCAACCCGTCTTGGTCCCCGGCTCCACACCGCGTCGGTTTGGTTGCCGCGTTGCTGGGCGCTGAGGGCGCGGCGAACACTCTCTCGTAGTGCTGCCTGGCGTGCTCGGCCATGCTGGCGGGCTCCGTCAGGACGTTGCCGTCGGCGTCCTGCGTCATGCTGACCTAGCCGCCGATCCGCCGTCGCAGCGCCGCCGCGACGTGGTGCAGACCCACAGCCTCTCCGTCGACCTCATCCGCGACCTTGGAGCGAGCGCGTGTGCCAGCCAACCTCCTCGACAACAAGACCAGCATCCTCTCCCTAACCACCGACACCTCCTCCTTGAGCTCCTAGACGTCACGCAAGCAGGCCGGGTCGTATAGCTGCAGAGCAAGGGCGTTCAAACAGCTGGACAAGAAGGCGAGCATGCAGTTGTCCTGGTGGCGGGCCTGCTTGGAGAAGGCCGTGCAGAACTCCTTCAGCTTCGGCTTGGTGGCGTCCCACCAGTCGGCGTCTCCCTGCTGGTCGCCGCGCTGCCGTCGCCACCTCCCCCACTGCACTTTCAGCTCCTCCAAGAAGGCCGGGTCCTGGAGAATGCCGACGTCCACGACTGAGCTAATCGGGCCGCTGAGGGGACGAGTCAGCGTCCGTGCGTGCGTGCGTAAAGAGCGTTAAGTGCGTCAAGTGCACTTATGCACTTTGGCACTGCAGGGACTGGTGGCTGGAGGGATGTGAAGGGATTTCTTGGAGGAATTTATCTTTTCTAGTCGAAAAAAAGAAAATAAAGAAGCTGTTGATTTTTCTTTTTTTAAAATCCTTTCTTTATTTTCATTTTCGAAAATGGAAGAATTGGCAGCGGTGGGATTCGAACCCACGCCCACAGAGGTGGACTGCGACCTGAACGCAGCGCCTTAGACCGCTCGGCCACGCTACCCTCTGCCTTCGCCACGTGTCCCTCTCCCTCGCTCTCTTTCTCTATCACTCGTGAGGCTCTCAAGGAGCACTCGTCGGCACTCGCAGGGACGGAGGAAGAAAAAAAGGAAAGGGAAAAAAGGAAAAGAATAGCGCAGCCGGTAGGATTCGAACCTACGCTCCCAGAGGGAAACTGATATCTGGCGCGGATAGTTTCAAGTCAGTCACCTTAACCGCTCGGTCACGGCTGCTTGTCTGTTGCAGCCAGCGACAAAAGTGCTCTTTGGGTGGCGACATGAGAGAACAAAAGGCAGAAAAAAACTAGACGCCCGATTTGGGGGTCGAACCCAAGACCCTTCGGTTAAAAGCCGAATACTCTACCGACTTTTTTTTTAAAAAAATTTACCACGTTCTGCTTTTCCCCTCAAACTGTCTGAAAACCTTGGCAAGAGTTATCAAAGAGGGCGTCAAGAAAGGACAGTTAAGCTGGGGGGCCAGATCTTTGGCAGTGGCAGGAAGAGCTTTCATGCACCTTACGAAAAGAGAGCATACAGACATTCCGTTGTGTTCTAGGTGAGTGAGACAAGACGCCTTAACAAAAGTCTTCGCAGGTTCAAGACTCATCCCATTAAAATGCTCAATGTCCGAAGCTAAGAACACACTGAGGAAATGGGACAGCAGGATTTTGCAAGCCTGGGCTCCTTTAGTCAAGAATTTATTCACTCTCAGGATATAATTCCTATGAGGGGCAGGCACATCGACCAGATCTTTAAAACATGCTATCTTTTGTAAATTTTCCTGAAAGTTCCTCTTAAGATATGCTGCACTCATTTGGTCGTCGTCTTTAGCCAATGACCTTAGGGACACTGCAGCCATATAAGCTATGGTGTTTCCCATTATAATCATTGTGTCAATATTGTTCTTCTTGACCTCAGAAATCTACTTGACCCAAGTTTGATGAAAAGAATTAACTGAGGTGGCATCAGCATAATTCGACGTATCCCTGCAGAACTGGCGTATCTGTGGAGCGACAGCAATCAAAGGCGTCTCTGTTTCGCGCCGCTCCAGGAAAGGCGGATCTGTCCGCTGCCCACAAGAAAGGGCCGATCTGTTTGCGAACGCCGAAGAGAGGCGGAACTGTCATTTCTGGCGAAGTTGAGTTTTTAGTGGATTAATATTATTTCGGCTTTCTTTTTTTCATTTTTGAACAGCAAAAAATTCAATTTCGAGCGTAAACTTGCCAAATTAGCGTTTAAGTTCTTGGCGTATCTACGGGACCGTGAAAGTAGTCCTGCATGAAAGGCGTATCTGGTATGCAGTGAGTGGCTGGCTGTCCGAACGGCGCAATCGCTATCAAGATACAAGAGGTTGAAGGCGTCAAAATGTAAAAGTCTTGTCCTTCGGTTGTGTCATTCCCAAGTTTTGGCTTATTTCGAGAAAGCGGTCAGCAGCATGTCGTCTCGGGCAGCAAAACTAGCAGCGCTTGGGAAGAGAAAGCACGCTGAAAGAGAATTCGGTATGTAGGAGGTTAACCCCAAACATCACATGTATGAACTTTTGGTGCAATTTTCTTTCTTTCAATTAGTTTCACTATCAATTGAATTCGCATATTTTTATTTCCCCCAAAAAAATCGCTGCCCCAAGGGCTTCCTTGCAGTATTTTTAACCTGCGCCTTGGTTGTTGTCATCTTTTAAATCTGTTTGGTTGTTGTCATCTTTTAAATCTGTTTGGTTTCTCTATTGAAGTCCCTGTTTTGTTTTTAATTTTTCACCCATAGCAGTTATGTAATTATTTATCAAACTGCTTCTCATCTTTGTCATAAGTGTCATTGGCTGTCAATTTTCCTCCAAGTCAATTCATGCTATTACTCAATCACACAAAATTTTTATGTTATTGAATCTGTTGCAGGGATTGACAATCCACCTGACTCACCTCTTCCCTCCACTGTTACTCTTGCTCCAGAATCTGAGAATGATTACCAACAATTTGCAAAATTAATAGGTCAGTACTTTTGATTTCTTTATTTCCATAGAGTGAGCACCGTTTATTAAAATTGATTGCAGACCAGCATTATTTAACATTTATATGCTGTTCCTTTCATTTGAAATTTGTGTTTTTTCAGGCTCAAATGGAAATAGTCAAGGTACTGCTGCAAGAACGGCATCAACACCTCAGAAATCGAGGCCAATTTTGACTGCACGCCGAACACAGGGTAAGTCAAATTATAGTGAGTGCTTGTGTTTTACAAGGGCATTATTTAATTATGTGATTAATTTATTTATTTATTCATCTTTATGCAGGCATAGCCAAAAGAAACTTGAATATTGCCTCAAAACCAGCTGAGGTTGTCATAGGTTCTACATTGGGTAAATATTTGACCACAAGCTCTCATAATTATAGACTGCGGCTACTGGCTCGATTTAACCTAAAGTATTTATTTCTAGGTTGTATACCAGGCCCATCCTCTGAAGCTACATCAGGTAATTTGTTTCTGTTTGCATGTCTTCTTTTGAAACCCATTTAAGTGCTGCATGAACTTCAGTGTGTTTAGTTTCAATGTCACCTTGATGCTCAACATTTCCGGAGAGCTTTCAATGTCAATTTTAGCCCTGTCTTCAAACTTTTTCTTGCACCAAATTAATGATTGTAAAATGTACATCTAAGTTATCACTTCCTGAGTACATCGGTGAGAGATTGTCAGCAGTCGAGGAAGTGAAACTTGGTAGCATGAACATTTCACGTTCACAAGTTTAGTGCTTGAAGATATTTTATTTTAAACACAGAGTTGATTGTGACATGAGGCTTCAATGGCTTTTGGACATGGCATAGAGCTTTATTTGAAATACTTTACTGGAAGACCACAAAGCAAGCCTATAATTGTTTTTATTTCCAGGGGTGGGAACTGCATCGTCCAATCTATCGAAGACAGAAATTAGGATTGATTCAGAATCTTCAGTGGGAACTGCATCGTCCAATCTATCAAAGACAGAAATTAGAATTGATCCAGAATCTTCAGGTATATAATTGAAGGCACATGTGTCCTTTCTAGTTAAGAGAGGAACTGATACTAATATGTGTTGTTTATTTTCAGGTGTTGAGAGTGCCTTTTTACTGTCAGAGACAGGAGAAAACATTAGAGACTCAGAATCATCAGGTGCATAGATTATATACTTTTTACTTTTATCTGTTTTTAATGGTTCTGTGAATAATTTGTATATTCTATTATCCAGGTATAGGAAGTGCATCTTCTTTATCAGGGGAAGAAACAACAATGGAATCAGAAATATCAAGTAAGTAGTTTGTTTCTTCTTTTTTCTTTTCTCAAATATTAGTAAAATTTGTTAATTTTTACTGTCTTTTCTCAGGTGGTGGTACAACATCCCACTTATCAGAGACAGGAGACAAGATGGACACAGGGGAATCAGGTAATCTTTTTTGGGTATGCTGCAGCTATGAATGAACCTGTCAATACTCCATGTCCACACTGTAGCCAAGTAGAGTTTGCATTAAAAGTCTCTGGCACAGGGAGTATTTACAAGTCCATTCTCTAAATGAATTTTACTGTGATCTGATAATTTATTTTATCTGTTTACTGGCAGGTGATGAAAACATGAGAGTCTCTGATTCAGCCAGTAAGGATTCTGTACCATTTCTGAACGAAACATATGACTTGATGGAAACTTCAGGTGTTTATTTTTTATATCAACTATTTCCTTGTGGGTTAAGGTTTTGATTGTTCTCGGGCCTTCAGAAACAATTTATTAATTGAGACTATTCCAATAGTTTTGGAGATAAATAAAAATAATACTGGGCTCTTTAGATGTATTTTATTTTTCTGTAGTACTTGCAATAGAATCATGTAAAAATTGTTTTAATGGTAAGAAAAGAATACAGCTAAAATTGTAATTATCTATGTTTCTCTCATAGGTTTGGATGCATCGTTTGGAAATCTATCACTGCTGGAGAAAACTCAAGATGAGAATTGCAATGACATACCAAACAAGAATGCACTCTATTCCCCTACTAATCAGTTACCTTCTGTGACCTTCATAGAAAACACCAATGAAGAGTTGATAGCCGAGGTTTTAACTTCAGTTGATGTAACGCAGTCAAGCAGTTTTCTTGTCCTCCCTCTCCACTCTGATGAAATTCCCATGCAGAAAATACGCTGCTCAATGATTTGAACCTGACTGACGCTAACAATAATGACCAGCCAGCTGGATTGAATGTCGATGAGCCTGAAGATGGACTGAATTATGAAGAGCCTAATGCTAATCAAACCAATGAAGATAATAATATTGATCCAAATGTTGAAGTGCCTAATGCTGCACAAAACATTTTAGAGCCAGTCCATAACAATTTTAATCAAGAACCAAATGATGAACAACTTGAGGAGCAAGAACACGATGACCCAAATGACGATGAAGCGTATCCAAAACCCCGAGCTAGTCAGCCATGGACATGGAAGCGCAACACAGTGAAAAAACTTAAAGATACAGGACTTGCCCATGTGAGTCTAAAGGGCAAACAACATCAAGCAAGATCAATGAAGGATGGATGCACAAACTCATGCAAGAAGAAATGTCATTTTAACTTTAGTGAAAATGTACGCCAGGATATATTTAATAAGTTCTGGGCCATAGGTGACCACACCAAGCAGTGGTTCTTTATTTCTAGCCATGTTCAAGCCATCAACGTAAAGAGAAGAACTGTAGTCCTGGATCCATCTGAAACTCATCGTAGGCAATTTACTTACTGTCATTTTTTGCCTCTGAATGGAGCTGAGCAGCCAGTATGCCTTAAATTTTTTTGTGGTACATTAGGCATAAATGAGAAGTGGGTGAGGACTGCGATGACCAAAAAAATAAATCACCTTGGTGGAGTGGGTGATGACCAAAGAGGTAAAATTAAAAAACCAGGTGTTGTAAGCACCATAATAAAGAAGGACATAATGGAGCACATCAAGAAATTTAAAACAGTTGAAGGCCACTACACTAGAAAAGATAGCAAGTCAAGATATCTTCCAGAAAGTTTGAATGTAAGGAAAATGCACTCTATATATGTCATTGAGAAGCAAGCAGCAAATATTACTGTAAATGTTGCTACTCTAAGGCAATACAGAGATGTCTTCCGCAAAGAATTTAATCTTACGTTCTTCAAGCCAAAGAAGGACCAGTGCCCCAGGTGCCTATCATGGAAAAACAAAACTCCAAGAGAAAAGACTGAAGAACGTAAATTGAAGTTTGAAAAACATTTAAAGGATAAAAAATTAGCTGATGACCTCAAGACGGAAGACATCAAAATGGTCAAGGAGGCACCTGACCTGATGAAAAATGTATGTGTTTGTACTTGTGACCTTGAGAAGGTCTTACTCTGCCCCAAAGGAAATAATGGTGCATTCTACTTCAGCAGTAAGATAAATGTTTATAACTTCACAATTTTTGTCAGTGGCGAGCAGAGAGGACATTGTTATGTGTGGGACCAAACGGAGGCACGCAAAGGAGCAGCTGAAATAACAAGCAGTCTGTGGTCTTTCATACAGAAGAAAGTGGATGAGGGAATCACAGAATTCCGCATCTACAGTGATAACTGCGCAGCTCAGAACAAAAATCAATATTTGTTCTCCATGTATGTGATGGCATCTATCCGTTTCAATATTAAAATAACACACAGGTACCTTGAAGTCGGGCATACACACATGGAGGTGGACAGCATGCATGCGTGTATTGAGAACTCAGTGCGAGACACTGACATTTTCATACCTAGCCAGTGGTACACTGCTATTCGAATGGCAAAGAAGAAACAACCACTTTATGAGGTAAATGAACTAAGTCAGGAAGGTGTGTTTGATTTTGTACCTTTAGCTGCTCATCAACGTTGGGACAATCTTCGAACATCTCTTTTCAAAGAAGTGTCTGTGGATGGAGCGGAGCCTGGTGTTGTTCGCTACAAGAATGAATATGAACAGGAATTCACTACCTATAACATCTTCAAGACACAACGTGGCCGTTCCGTCAACTGGAAGACTATTTCCATCAAGAAAAAGTACACTGCCAAAATTCCTCCAAGACAAGTGGAGCTGGAAGATTTAGCAGAACTCTGCCGCACTGGAGCAATTCCAACATGCTATCACAAGTATTATTTAGAAACTCTTCCATCAATTGCACAAGAAGGTGTTGAGCCACCCCCGCCTCCAGTTTTATCTGATGTCGAAGATTTTTCTTCTTCTGATGAAAATGACGAAGATGTTTCAGATTCTGACGACTGATTCTAATGCTAACATTATCCTGTGATTTTAAATTAGTGTGACATGCCTTTTGAAATGTTATTTTAATTTATATGACATTGTGTTCATTACATGATAAGTATTTATTTGGATTATTTGTATCATTTATATTGAGCAAAATGAGATTTTGTGTTAATAGAATAAGTAGTCATTGTGCCATACTTTGACCAGCAATGTTCCTTCATAATAATTTGTAACTGGCTAGCAAGCAATATTTAAATAAATTTTATTTTTATTTTGTCCATTAATAATCAAAGTTCAGTTATTGAATAGGAATCCTTTTTCGGTTTTCAACAGGACAACTTTATAATTTTTAGTTCCCTTCCATTTTCTACAAAAATGATTTAAAAAAAAATTAAATAAGGTGATTTTAATGCTTTTTTGTTTTAACCAAACTGAGAAAATTAGGTTTTTAGCCAAAGTTAATGTTGAGGATCTAGGGCATAAAGAAAACGAAGAGCGGGTGAATGGCTACACGGTCTATTAATATGTTGAAACTTAACATTCAAGAGTCATATCTCGCAAAGTTAGGCATCAGTGCTTGTTCGGAACGGTACGAGGAACACGGGGAAAATGGTCTCTCTTCGATTTGGCACCTCAGTGATTTGTCTTTGACCTCCAAACTTTCATATTGCTGTATCCAGAAATCTCGCTCTATGCACTTCCGCCTCTCTTCGGCGTTCGCAAACAGATCGGCCCTTTCTTGTGGGCAGCGGACAGATCCGCCTTTTCTGGAGCGGCGCGAAACAGAGACGCCTTTGATTGCTGTCGCTCCACAGATACGCCAGTTCTGCAGGGATACGTCGAATTGTAGTTTCCTAGAATTGCTTCCTTCGTCTGAGTATTCATCAATTGCTTCACGTATTCTGTAGATAACTGGGATGGTTTTACATCCTCAGAAGTGCACAACTCGCCCACTGAGATACCGTCAAACTTGTACCAGTCTGGCCTCCCTATTGAAGTCCAAATGGGAACAAGGTTGTTAGAGTCGACAGCTACACTGGCCAGAGACAGGGCTTTGGAAACTAGGTCTATCACAGATTGGCCTTCAGGTACAACATCGGAGTAGAAAAAATTGTACCACTCCACCGCGAACAGCCCTAGCCAGTTAGGGTCGTTCAAGTAGTTGGCAAATGGGTGTCTTCGCGCCATTTCAAGAGGGATCTTATCATCCCAGTCTCCCCATTGCTCTGCAAGAGCACTCACTGCCGAGACTGTCACTTGCTCGAACGCTAGAGTGACCTCGTCTTGGGCCATAGTATTAGAAGTATCTGAATCACAGGAAAGATTGAGACTAGAACTATCACAGTTCAAGATGAAAATTCGAGCTTATCGGGCCGCTGAGGGGACGAGTCAGCGTCCGTGCGTGCGTGCGTGCGTGCGTAAAGAGCATTAAGTGCGTCAAGTGCACTTATGCACTTTGGCACTGCAGGCACTGGTGGCTGAAGGGATGTAAAGGGATTTCTTGGAGGAAATTTTCTTTTGTAGTCGAAAAAAGGAAAATAAAGAAGCTGTTGAATTGATTTTTCTTTTTTTAAAATCCTTTCTTTATTTTCATTTTCGAAAAAGGAAGAATTGGCAGCGGTGGGATTCGAACCCACGCCCACAGAGGTGGACTGCGACCTGAACGCAGCGCCTTAGACCGCTCGGCCACGCTACCCTCTGCCTTCGCCACGTGTCCCTCTCCCTCGCTCTCTTTCTCTATCACTCGTGAGGCTCTCAAGGGGCACTCGTCGGCACTCGCAGGGACGGAGGAAGAAAAAAAGGAAAGGGAAAAAAGGAAAAGAATAGCGCAGCCGGTAGGATTCGAACTATTTTGACTGTCGACTTTAGGTGAGACGCGGAATAAGGCTAATATCTGATCTAATCTTTACCGTTTTATTGAGGTTATATCTGAGGTTGCTTACAGAGTGTTCTGACACACCGTGGCTGACCCTCTCTCCTCTCGACGTGCACGTACCTGGGTTCCAACCGCGACTGCCGAACCCAAGCTCCGCCGCTGCGCTCCCGGCGCGCGGGGGCTTTCCATACTTAGGGCTCGGTCAGACTCGGTCGGTCCAGCACACTGCGATATCTCGAGGGTCAGACCACGGGACGAGACAATAGTTGAAACAGCGGGAAATACAAACGTGCCGGGGGCACGGCCACCGTGTCTACACGACAACCGCGCACCCCAAAAAATTCTCGACCCGAGAATATAATTACATAGAAAGAAAAAAAAAAAATCATTTTATTTACAGTATTGTTAATATAAATGTTGATCTTGGTAAAAGAATTTACTTATCACTTAATACCAAATTACATATCAAACAAAAGGAAAAAGAAAACATAAACCATTCAGAGGATGCCAACTTTACAAGACAATAAAACAACGTAAAAATATTACCGCAAAAGTACTACAATGAGATTATTTAAGAAAAATATTACAAATGCTAAGGAAATTTAATTGAACTTTTACCTAAAAGATCTCAAAGAATATACACGAAGAAAAGACAAAGGAGAAAGACAGACAGATGAATATGAATGAATGAAGGGATGAATTGGTTTTATGGTCAGTCACTTTACAAAATAATGAAAAGAATACAACAAATAACAATAATTTAAAATGGTGACTCTTGAATTGAGAATGCACTTTGCGCTACACTGCGCAGTTTATTCAGGACTTCATTCTCAAGTCGGGACGGTGTTGGAGTTGGATGAGGGGTGAACTTTGGTGTAACTTTTGGAGTTGGATGATGTATTTCTTCTTGCTTCGGAGCTGATGCTGAGTACTTCGGTGGGATGTCATTTGAAGTCTTGCCCTTACAACAAGCAGCCAAGTATACTACACCCTGCCATACTCCTGAGAATAGTTTTAATTTACTCTCCAGTGTGTAGGCTAGCGTGAGCATGGATGCAAGACCAATTAATGAAAATATAACAGTTTCAATTTTACCACTTGTAAACAACGGCATGTCATGCCACACATCACCGTTGGGAACAGGGGATGGTGTTACAAAGTGCAATGGAGGCAGAGTTACATTATCCTCTAATACCAACTTAACTTTATGATGAGGTACAAATAGATTTAAGGCGGAGAAATTTTCACCAGCCCAATCATTAACAATTTTTACTGGAGATAATGACGACAAACATGGACCATGCGACGGTATAAGCACATCGCCATTTGACGATATGTCTTGCGCCACACAATCACACGGTAACGAAACTTCATAGCGACCATCAGATATAGGCGAAAGTTTATGAGTAATACGTGATGAACAAATGATATGGACAGCAGACAGAGGATTTAAGACAGAGAAAGTGGTTTTGTTTAGAATTTCGACAGTAGACTCTAAAGTTTTAATACAATTTAATGGACAATTTTGACGAATGGAAATTAAGCTGGCATCGTGAACTAACGTAGAAATACAAGCTGGCAAGTTTGAAGGCGAATGGAACCTTGGTAAAACATAGACATTAGTACCCTTAATTGGAACACTATCACTAAGATCACGAACCGAAAAACCATCTGAAGCTACTGTGACTCGACTGTTAAAAATAGAACATGTAAGATTTGAGGCAAGGAATTTAAGTGGACTGAAAGATAGCACATGCCATGAAGTTTGAATGGAAACAATTGGAACAGACAAGGTGATTTTAAGGTTACTAGTTGAAATGAGTTGACAGGAAGCTGTAGAAAGTCTATAATATTGTGAAACGTTAGTAATATCAAAAATAAATTTACTCTTAGCTTCGGATAGCTTTCCAGATTCGGATAACAAAACATTAACAAGAGCGGAGGACGGAACGGCGACTGAACTTAACACATTTTGCTTACAAGAATCGAAAATTGAACGAACGGCCATTAAGTGTGTTTGTAACAAATTAATTTTGGAATGCAAGATGGAAATAGCGATAAGTCTTGTATGACTGTTATCGGCCTGAAATTGGCTGTCAGACAGCTCGGAAAATACAAAATTTACGGCGGAAGTTAAATTGATCAAGCGAGATTCCAGAACAGAGTGGAAACCTTGGAGTTGAAGAGAATTTACTTTTGTAGCATTGACTAGTTCATGATTGGATTTACTGAGAGTTTCTACATTTTGGCCTAGTTTATTGACAGTAGTTATTATCTTGTTAAGTTCAGATTCCGTAGCCGTACCTTCAATCCAACGACGGATTTCGCCGATAAATGGAACTAGAGCGCGCTTACGCCTTAAACTATTGGTGACAGATCGGAAAACATTAGAAATTTCAATTAAAATACTATTGGAAGATTGCTCGATATTTTCAACTGCTGTACAAAAATTGATGAACCTAACACCCATTTTATTTTTACATTGATCACTAGACGTAGCCGGGACAGAGTGGAAAGACATATTTGGAAGATTGATTGAGAATTCTATTTCTACAAAGCCAGTTGCGACAAGATCATGAGTAGGCTCTACTCTCATAGCTCTGGTCTCAACGACCGGTTGGCCGATATGGTGCCCACTGCACCCTTGCCAAACCACAGAGAGCAATACGCAAAGAAATAATGGAACCATCGTGGCAGAACCAAGCAGACGCACGCGAGGAGAGGTCAGTTTGAATAAACAAAAACTGAAAGAATAAAAAAAATGAAACTATAAATTATCTATAAATGAAAATTGAATTGAAACCAATATATTTATACCAGGACGAGTCAGAACAAACACAGCACACAACCTCAGTAAATTTACTATCAAAAAAAAAACTTAAAATTACACCAAACGTCTTACTTTATGCAAAAGTAATCAATCAAAAATAGAACTAAGCTTTCTTCAAAAATACCCGAAACGAGAACAACTTTAAGAAAAATAATAATTCTACAAAAAAAAATATATGCACTATTTTAGCATTGCAAACTTGAATGTGCATGTCAACCTTTTGAACTTTCACATTGAGCGATAGCAAAAAAAAAAAAATACTTAAATCTTCACACAACTACCGAAAAGTAAGTTAAGGGAAAAGAACGAAGAGCGGAAAATTGAAGGGGGGGGGGGGGGTTATAAAAACAAGGATAAAAGAAAAGTTTACGACATATGTGTCATAGATTATAGATTATAGGTACCCATGAGACAACATAGCGAGACAAGAGAGGCGGAGACTAGACAAACAGATGAACTTAACGCGTGCACGCATACAAAACTATGAGCAATAAAAATAAAAATGCATTAGTAATTAAGTCAACCAAGTACTCACTTCCAATCAAACAACATTCACACCCATTTTCTCACACATTCGACGCGTCAATCACACACACATGCATTACCAACACACATACAGACTAACACCAACGCAGTTATTAATAACGCTCGCAACAAAACACCAATCTGTAAGGGAACAGAGGCTTATTTGTTCAAAGACAAAACAGACACAGTAGACACGACAACATTTGGGAACACTATTAAAACACATATGGACAAAAGAAATTAAAAGGAGAAAGAAAAGAAAAAAAATGGTCACAATACCACCTGGAAAGGAAAAAAAAGAAACAAAAAAAAATCAACACACAATGCCAATTACATTTCATTAGTTTTATCCCATAAGTGGAACACAAACTCACTTGGGAGTTGTAATTGATTTGGACGTGCAATCATCTTCTTTAGATGTGCAACGTGACACAACCGTGTCCACGTTTTGCCAGGACGAGAACACAATCGAACCACATACAGAACACTAGACACCTTACGGACAACTTTACCTATTCTATATCTTTTTTGTAGTTTAATGGGATTTAATTTAGAAGCTTTACGTTCAAACCACACCAAAACTTGTTCATTTTTCTTGAAAGTTACCTGTTTTCTGTTTTTATCATAAACGGATTTAAATTGTGCTTTTGCTATTAACTTACTATGTGTTGCAGAACGTCTAATTTCTTGGAGTAATTTAAGTCTACGCATTATTGGAATTTTAACAGGAAGTAAAGTTTTATTCATGAATGGAGTATGCAACCGTTTACCAAAGACTATTTCATGAGGGGATAATTTAGTACTTATTTGGGGAGAATTATTCATATGAAAAGCTACAGCTGGAAGCAAAGCATGCCATTGTTTTGCTTTATTAAGTTTACCATTCACCAAAAATTTAAGTGTTGTTGTGAACCTTTTTACACTACTTTCAACTGCGCCAATTGACCAATGAGCAGCACTAGCAGCAAACTGAATTTCAAAATTGAAAGATTTAGCAAAATCACGAAAATCATGACATTTAGTTGCAGAACAAACATCAGAATACAACTTTTGAGGAACACCAAATTGTGCAAAAAATAACTTTAAATGTTTAATTAACTCTTTAGAACTTGTAGTTTTACACGAATATAACACACAATAATTAGAATACATATCACACACAATAAGACATTGAGAAAAACCACGACTCTGTTTGTTATTAAACACATGACAATAATCAATTATAATATCTGTAAACACATCAGAGGGAACACGGCGAGGCTGTAATAAACCATACTTCTGATTAGTCGCTTTGAATTTACCACACAACTCACAAGATTTAACATAAGCTGCAATATTAGAGTACATTTGAGGCCAAAAATAAAATTTTGAAATTGCAATTTCCATGATTCTGATGCCAGAATGCATACAGAGATCATGAAATTCTCTTAAAACAAACGGAACAAGAACAGAAGGAACGACAGTTCTAGGAAATTTAGTGTTTGTTACTAACAAACCATTACGAATTTGAAACTTTGGAACATTTCTCGAATTACAATTTATGGAAAGAGACTTAATTAACTGCTGAAGTTGAGGATCATCGCGTTGAAAATCACGAATGACCTTAGTTAAGGAATGAATGTAAACACTTGAAGAAATATCATTATTAACAATTTCAGTATTTTCAGAATTTTGATTTGCAATTTTGGTTTCTTTCTCTCGAAGCTCTTCACGCGTCCGCATTAGATAAAGACTGAAATATACTTGGGATGAATTAGAATTCGGCGCTGGTAAAAAAATAGGACGCATACCTGTATCAAGTAACCAAGATTTTAAAAGAGGATTATCTGAAAATTTGGACATTAACAAATCTCTCAAAATTTGAATTGAATTTAAATTCCATGCAAAGTCAGGAACAACTTGAAGAGTTGTCAAGGCCTCTGTAATTGATGCATAACACACATTTTTATACTGCACTACACACGGAAAATCGTTATCAAGGAATGCATATTTTCCGGACAGAGAAGAAATTGGTTGCAACCTAGGATCAAAAATCTGATGGTTAACATTATGGAAATGCAATGAGGAATGAGGTGAACCGTGAGAGGGCGAAACACGACCACAATCACGATTAGGAATAGGAGAAGAAACAGTTGGAACTACACGAGGGACAATAGGGTTGGTAACACTGGAGGCATCCTGAGATGGGTTGGCAACACTGTCCGTCAATTTTTTCATGGCACGTGTCTGAACCTGTAGAAGGCGATTATTAGTGGAAGAAACAGAATCACGATTATCGCTGGATACACACGAGGCTGCACACAATACACTCTCATCCGAAGATTTTCCATTCTGTGATTGGGTAAAATAAGTTGTTAAATTGGGAGGTAAAATTACATCACAACCTGCTGGAGGCTGAGGCAACCGAGAAAGGGCATCTGGAATTTTATTTCGTTCAGAAGGAACCAATTCGTAATCAAAAGAAAATTTAGATAAATACGCAATGAATTTGTCAAAAGGTGCTTTAGGAGCCTGCATCTGGAGTAAATACTTTAATGAACTTGCATCCGTCACCACTGTGAATTTTTCAAGGAGTAGTAATTCTTTTTCAAAATAACGAACACACTCATACAACGCTAAACATTCAATATGATAAGCACTCCAAGTTCTTTGAGACACTTTAAGATCCTTAGAGAAAAATCCAACCGGTAAAAAGTATTTACTTTTAGCTTGAGACAAGAAACCACCAATACCAACTTTAGAACCATCAACATGTAATTTTGTTTTCAAAGCAGGGTTAAAAAGACTCAAAGTAGCATGTTTAAGTAAATGATTATACATATCCCGAATCATCTGTGTATCGGTTTCTGTCCAAGAGAAAGGGACTTTCTCACAAGCAATTTCGTTCATATGTTTAGTTTTTAAAGCAAAATTGGGAATAAAACGACGGAAATAAGAAAGAAAACAAATAGACGACTTAACCTGTTTAGGAGTTTTAGGGTTATCTAAAGCCAATAAAGGACGAAAACGGCTTGGATCTGGACTTACACCTTGAGCACCTGCAACTTTCATGCCTAAAAGAGAAATGGATTTTTGAAACAACTCAGTTTTATCCGGCCTCATCAATAGATTATTAGATCTGAAACGCTGTAACACTGATTCAAACAACGAAAGAGCTTCATTAAACGTTTTACCACCCATGACTATGTCATCAACATAATGTTTTAAGTCTAGACCTTGCAAAACCGAAGCCATTGTCGCTTGAGCAATTTGAGGGGAAGTTTTTAAACCAAAGGGAAGGCGAAGAAATTTAAACCGACGTTGGCCTACTTGAAAACCAAGTAAATCTGTTGACTCAGGTGTTAAACGGATTGTGTGAAAATAACTAACAACATCACCAACAGACAAATACTTTTTATCGGCACAATATTGCAGACACTCCTCTATTGTGGTCTGTTTAAATTTGTATTCATGAAGTTTTCTATTTAGCGCTCGAGCATCAAGAAGCAGACGACCAATCGGATTTTCTACAGTGGAGCCACGTTTTAAAATAATAAAAACAGGCAAACAATTATTAGTAAAAGATTCAGTAATAACTCCCTCTTTAAGCAATTTGTCAACTTGAATATTAGCTAATTTTTGTTGTTCTAAACTCCACGGCCAATTCTTTTTAAAATAATTTCCGGACTCTTTTAATTCAAGATTTGCAAATATATTGGGGACAAAAGAGCCTGGTTTCAATTCATATCCAAAAACATCTCTATACTTTTCTAAAACTGAACGAACTTGAGATTTTTCACTGTTTGTTAAAGCACAACCAGAAACGGACGGGAGCTCAGGGCGCTCCTCCTCCTTCACAACATTACAATGTTCAATAAGCTGAACTTGATCCGGAGAGAGATCAATGCACCCATTAGAAATATTTTTAACTAAGGAATTGAAATCTAAATGTACAAAATTACTATCACACAAATTTCTATCCTCAAAACAAATTGAACCAATTTTAGTAGCAGGCGGTAACTCAATTACATCATCAGAACCATTAAACACAGGCACACACATGGAATCAGAAAGAAAACACTCAATTGAATACAAATAATCAACGCCAAGAATACGTTTGGGAGTCAAAACAGCTGGTAACACTTTGGAAGGAAAATTGACACAAATCGGAACACAGGTAAATGTTTGGGGGGCAAGGGAAACAACAGTTGGAGCAGAAAATACCTGTAAATCAGATGTGTGTACTTCAGGAATATTGATTAAGGACAGACGAGCACACTCATCAACATGGGATGGATGGAGAGGGGGGGGAACAAAAGGAACAATAGGTGGGGGAAGGACACCCAACCTTGAGACTGAAACTGATTTTCCTTTAAAGTAGAAAGTAGCTGTACTAGAACCATAAGATAAATCTGCTTTAACTTTACTTAGAAAATCATCGCCTAAAATTAGATCTACACTGATATCAGCAACCAACAAAGGGTGGTTGAGAGAAAAATCAGAACCAAAACTAAGAGACGGGTTGTACACTCCATCACACGACATAATATCATTATTAGCTACCTGAATTAACATATTTGTTGGTTTTAAAGCTTTTCTATCGGTACAAAATTTAGAATGAATCAGAGATCTAGAAGCTGCTGTATCAAGATGACCACGAAGTTTCAAACCATCGACATATACAGTAACAGGAAACAATTTATAATCAATAAACATTAAATTTACAATTTCTACTTTTGGAACAACAGGTGGAGTTACGCTCTCAGGAACAAAGGGAACAGCAAGGGGATTGAGCTGCACTGGGAGCGCAGGGCTACTAGGAGTTGGAACAGGGGTTAGAACAGGAGTTGGGACAGGGACGTCACGACCAGGTTCATGGTGAACAATTGGAATCTTCTTTCCTTTGCGGCCAACAGTGAACCAAGCATTTTCTGGAACGGAAAGAGGAGAAAAGAAAGGAGGGGGAGGAGAAGGGAACGAATATGAACACCACAGTGGAGGTGCTGCATTGGAAGGGAGCAAACACTGAAAATGGCCGGCCTCATATGGAGGCAGAAAATTTAAATAGATTTTCTTAGGGCCAACAGCAGAAACACAAGTTTTAGGGTTAAACAAATGAACAATTTCTGGGGTATGAAGTACTATAACTACTTGAAAACAATCGGCTGCTGCCTGAACATGAAGCCCTGTGGCGAAACTGCCAGATATATTATGCAAATCATAAAATGAATCTCTGGACAAATTGGAAAAATCAGAAAAGTCAGACCAATTTTGGAAAATGTGTCTCTGGAGAACTACTCTGAGACAATGTGAAGCATTAAAAGAATGGAACAAACAATAGCTTAACGCAGAATAAAAACAATTACCATCCTTTGGAGTATCTACAACTTCGAAATTTTTCATACTACTTTGTACATAAGAATCTTTCCGCTGGGGCGCCTGGGACAGGGTAGGGAGAGAGAAAGGAGAAGAAGAACAAGAAGAAGAGCATTTTGAACCCTTAACTACACTCGCCCAGGACGGTTGCTTGCTTTGCTGCTGAATTTCAGCCCCAACAGAAGATTTTTTACTACTTACTGATGGGGCCGCTTGGCAAAAAACTGCTGTTTATGAGGGCAAGAACTAAGAAGGTGATCAGTGCCATCACAAAGGTAACACTTTCGTTGAACGGCACTGCCCATCGGAGCTGCAGGCATGATAGCAAACGGAACACGCGCTGAAGAATGTTGTTGAACATTTGGTCTGAGATTAGAAAAAGGGACATACCATGGTGTCCGCTGCTGGTAGTTGTTGTACTGGCCTGAACTCTGCTGAAAATTATTGTTGTAGTACTGGAAACCACCACGGCCACGGCCACGGCCTCGGCCACCACCACCACGGCCACCATAGCCTTGGTTGTTACGGGCCGGTGCGCCGTTGTTGTTGTTGTTGTTGTTGTTGTTGTTCTTCTGCTGGAAAGAAACCATTAGTTGCTCAAACCTGGCTGTTAGTGGATCCTCTGGGGTAGCACTTTCCGGCTTGCTCGGGGCATCACCGCACACTTCTGCAAACATAACCTTCAACTTTTCCATAGCTGCTACCTGATCCTTCTCGGCTTTTTTCTTGAGAAGCATTTCCTCCATCAGGGCAAACATGGGGTTTGCCGCTGTCGCTCCGGCCGATTGGGAAAACCCGGTGGACCCGGCCGTCCGGGCCGGCCCAGCCGAGCCGGCGGGGTCGTTGACCTGGCCTGGAGATAATCCTACGAGACTCTGTTGCAATTTTAACTGTTCAAACCTGGCTATAAAATCTTTAACAGTGGTGCATGTTTGTTGTACCATGAGTTGAGCGTCTTCACGGGGGAGGATTTGCAACAAAATGCGGCATAAAACCGGCTCAGAAATAAGGGGTCCTGCCGCCCGCGAAGCCTGCTTCACTCTATAAACAAAATTACGGAAAGACTCAGAAGGAGTCTGTCGCATAGTTAGGAGTTTCTGACGGATAGCATCAAAAGAAATTTCTGGAGTAAACGCTTCAACTAGAGCCTGTCTATATTCAGCCCATGGCCTTTCCTTATACTCATCATGGATAGATTGTGCAGAAGAAGGCAAAATATTACCTATATAAAATGGAACATCTTCTTTTTTAACCTTAAATTTGGAATATAACTGCTGAACATTATCCAGCCACGCCTCGACGTTGGACTCATCAAACACTGGAAGAGCGGGCTGGAGGGACAGTGGCACGTTATCACCGGCCATTTTTGGAAAAAGTTTAGAATTTAGTTTAACAAAAACCTCAACCAAAAACTCAGAAGGGTCTGGATGCTTTTTTTGAACCTTGGCTAATTCCGACACGAAAGTATGTACAAAGAGCTTAAACTGAGAGTTAGCTTTCGTGGCAATAGAACTTACTGAAGCATATAAAGACAAAGTGGGAACAGGTACTTCAGAAGTAAGGGCTTCGGACACAATGCGGGAAAACGTAAACTCTCCTTCGGCTAGTTCATCTACTACGGCAGTGGGAAAATTATCAATATCATTTAAAACTTGTTCCACAAGCGAAGTTGCGTCTTGCACTGAAAATCGTTTAGATCCAGTTAACAAAAAGAATGGTCTAAGTTCCTTGGGAACCGTACACACCGTGTTCAAAAAACAGGCAACGTCTAACTCACGATCTCCGGTGTACATTGAAACAGTAGAGAAAAACACACATTGGGCTGAACACGATCAACTCAAAAACAATACACTACACTAGGAAACATAAGCAATACACTTCACTACACTTCACTACACTTAGAACAGACACAAACACAAACACGTGGCGAAAGAAAAACCAACTAAAATTCACCACAAAATTAAGCACAATTATTGCGAAACAAGACACTGAAAACACGTCTCTACAGATACATAAGAAAGAAAAAGGAGACTAGAGAGAGAAAATAGAGAAAAGGAAAAGGGGGGAGCCGCGGAAGGACAAACACGTGGTAGGGTCAAAAGCTCAAAGTTCAGCGGTAGAGAAAAAAAAAAATTACGGATTTCCTGGTCGATGCACCACAAATATTTTGACTGTCGACTTTAGGTGAGACGCGGAATAAGGCTAATATCTGATCTAATCTTTACCGTTTTATTGAGGTTATATCTGAGGTTGCTTACAGAGTGTTCTGACACACCGTGGCTGACCCTCTCTCCTCTCGACGTGCACGTACCTGGGTTCCAACCGCGACTGCCGAACCCAAGCTCCGCCGCTGCGCTCCCGGCGCGCGGGGGCTTTCCATACTTAGGGCTCGGTCAGACTCGGTCGGTCCAGCACACTGCGATATCTCGAGGGTCAGACCACGGGACGAGACAATAGTTGAAACAGCGGGAAATACAAACGTGCCGGGGGCACGGCCACCGTGTCTACACGACAGAACCTACGCTCCCAGAGGGAAACTGATATCTGGCGCGGATAGTTTCAAGTCAGTCACCTTAACCGCTCGGTCACGGCTGCTTGTCTGTTGCAGCCAGCGACAAAAGTGCTCTTTGGGTGGCGACATGAGAGAAAAAAAGGCAGAAAAAAAGTAGACGCCCGATTTGGGGGTCGAACCCAAGACCCTTCGGTTAAAAGCCGAATACTCTACCGACTTTTTTAAAAAAAAACAGTAGTTTTCTTTCGTTCTGTCACTGTTTTTTTTTTTTTCGTGTTTTCATAGGAAAAATAAAGCAACCCTGCTTATACACATTAAAGCAACGAATCGTAAGAAAATAAATGCAAATTGGCAGAGTTAGGCGCCCAAGAGAGGATGGCACAGAATATGATGCATGGTCCTCAAGGTTGCTCGATACAAAGGTTAGTCAATCATGTTTGGCTGAGCGATTAACGAAGCCAGTTACTCCAGTGGGGTTGAAAAGTTTTGTCTGTCTGTCTGTTTGTTTGTCTGTCTGTTTGCGTGTCCGCACTACTCCTCCCAAACGGCTCGGCCGATCGAGACGAGATTTTGCAGGGTTGTTAGGTATATCCTTGGCTCACCACACGCCGAAATTCAGCTCTCTATCTCAAATAATTTAGTCGTACTAACGAAAAAACACTAAAAAACGGCAGAAAAAGTGCAACTTTTCAGTGACTTTATATTTTAGAGACATTTTTACATGATTTCGTATGTTTTGGAAGGTGCTGATGACGAAAATGAAATCAATTTCGACCCCTGACCAAACTTTTACCATCGAATTGGCTACCTCGGCCCGAATTTACTAACATAATCATCTTTGACCCTTCTTCTTGAAAAAAGGGGGTCGACCGACTAAAAAATTTTATTGCAGATTTCGCTAGGTCTCAGCAAGACCTTTTCAAAGAGGGGTCGGAAGGGGGGTCTAGGAGCCCGACTTCATCAGTTGGCCGAATCAGGATCTTGAAAAAAGGGGATCGACCGACTAAAAAATTTTATTGCAGATTTCGATAGGTCTCGGCAAGACCTTTCCAAAGAGGGGTCGGAAGGGGGGTCTAGGAGCCCGACTTCATCAGTTGGCCGAATCAGGATCTTGAAAAAAGGGGATCGACCGACTAAAAAATTTTATTGCAGATTTCGATAGGTCTCGGCAAGACCTTTCCAAAGAGGGGTCGGAAGGGGGGTCTAGGAGCCTGACTTCATCAGTTGGCCGAATCAGGATCTTGAAAAAAGGGGATCAACCGACTAAAAAATTTTATTGCAGATTTCACGTGGTGCATTACTCAATGCCTCAAAAATCCTTGAGACTGCTTGCCGAAGGCAAGCAGGGAAGCGCCGCAGCCCAAGGTAGGTGAAACGCCAGGCGTGGATTGTCGTAACTGGCGCAGCATCGCGAAGCCTGTTACGACAAGACACGGTCTGGCGTAAACCTACCTTGTAGTTAAGATCACTAGGTATCTCAATCCTAGATCACTTGTTCCTATTATATAACCTACATGGTGAGCAATTATCTTTGGTCCTCTTGTGGGGTTAGTCTGATGGGAATATAATACTGTTCAACTGTGCTAACCCTATCTACTCTAAAAGGGTAAGTACTGCTCCAAGGCACGTAATATTGAGAGATACTCAGTGGTGAAACAGCAACGTCCTGTGAGATTGTGTCCATTATGTTAATATATATGTTAGTTTTCCGCGAATTATGGCTGATGTGCCTGGTTAATTGACTAATATGAGTATCTGCAACCCCGACACACGCATACAGTGAATATAAATTATCTCAATCACCATACTTCTCCATTTCCATTGCCCTCACCATCATTGTTAGGGCCCTCGTTCCCATCATCCCCCTCATCACTCTCGTTTCCCTCTCCTTCCAGGTTGTTAGGGCCACCTCCGTTCTGGTTGGGGCCCCCGTTTTCCAGCGCAATCACATTCATCTCGAAGCCCTCACGCGGTACCAACCCGGTTATAATGTTGAACCCTGCTTGTACAAATCCAAGGGTCCAGGGCAGTCCACTAGCGACCCGCTCAGGATTGTTTGTTTCAGGGTATTCCCCATACCCCCCAGCTTCTAAACTAATCAGGCCGCTGAGGGGACGAGTCAGCGTCCGTGCGTGCGTGCGTGCGTAAAGAGCGTTAAGTGCGTCAAGTGCACTTATGCACTTTGGCACTGCAGGCACTGGTGGCTGGAGGGATGTGAAGGGATTTCTTGGAGGATTTTTTTTTCTTTTCTAGTGGAAAAAAGAAGCTGTAGAATTGATTTTTCTTTTTTTCAAATCCTTTCTTTATTTCTCATTTTCGAAAAAGGAAGAATTGGCAGCGGTTGGATTCGAACCCACGCCCACAGAGGTGGACTGCGACCTGAACGCAGCGCCTTAGACCGCTCGGCCACGCTACCCTCTGCCTTCGCCACGTGTCCCTCTCCCTCGCTCTCTTTCTCTATCACTCGTGAGGCTCTCAAGGGGCACTCGTCGGCACTCGCAGGGACGGAGGAAGAAAAAAAGGAAAGGGAAAAAAGGAAAAGAAAAAGCGCTAGGATTCGAACCTACGCTCCCAGAGGGAAACTGTTATCTGGCGCGGATAGTTTCAAGTCAGTCACCTTAACCGCTCGGTCACGGCTGCTTGTCTGTTGCAGCCAGCGACAAAAGTGCTCTTTGGGTGGCGACATGAGAGAACAAAAGGCAGAAAGAAAGTAGACGCCCGATTTGGGGGTCGAACCCAAACCCTTCGGTTAAAAGCCGAATACTCTACCGACTTTTTTTTTTTATACTGGGGGTGGGAATCTCTCCTCTTAGGCGGCCCAGTCCGCATTTATTTTCATTTACAATATGTACAAACATTGAAGGTAGAAACAGGTACATGATTAGGACAGAACAAATGATCTCTTGATAGGAAGAGGTTTGTCCAGTTGATAGGACCAATCACATGGATATTTGAAAGTTAGATATTTATACAAGTTATACAAAGGAAAAGAATTGCAGGCCGTGTCGAATAGGAGCGACGAGACTCTCACGATGGATGTTGCGGCATCAGTAACTTCATCTTCTGGATACAAGGCAAGCTGCAGCATGAGGAAGTCGTCTCTTGTCAGTCTGGATCCACGAAAGTTATGTCCGAGAAACATAATCTTTGAGAAATCGTTGGTGATGAGGGTCTTCTCAGTGTTGAGTTTTATGCCATATCTGATAAAGAATGATGCAATGTCGTCGACTCCAATGCATTGGCTGGGATATGCAAAAAAATGGAGTCGTCCCCGAGGACGTAAATAACGGGAAAACACTTGAATACGTGCGCATGAAATAACCTCATTATAATGAGATTGGCGATGCTACCTATTAGTTGAGTAAAGTAGCTACCGCTTGGAAGTCCAGCAGTCACAGTATACAATCGACCGTCAGGCATTACAATTGGATTGTTCATGAAGAGGAACTTGCAGAAAGCAAACACCTGGTGGTCAGTAAGTACCCTAAAATTGAGCAAAGTCTGGATGACATCCCAGCTCAATGAAACAAGGCCTTTTGATAGTGAGGCATCAAATTTGCTGAAGTCCAAACAATATAAGTACTGCTTCATTGCAGCTAACTGATGAACCATCGAAGGCATTTGATGATGTAGGTCTCTGCCAATATAGATGGGGGTTGACGAAGACATAATCTTGCGATAGAGTGGATCCGCTATTAGACCTTCAATCAGGATATGATGCCGGATCCATACGTGTCTCAATTTTGGATTGGAAGTAGTTCCCAACTGGGTACGGGAACCTGCTTTATCTGGGACGAACCAGTAGTTGTGTTTGAACCGTCGAAATCCCCTTAAGGCACGAAGAGCGTTGCGTTTTCCAAGCTTGAAGTTGGCTCCTTTTGGTCCAACGTAGCCGTAACCTGCGGATGTTCCGCGATGGTAAGCAACTTTGTGAAAAGATGCTGGGCTAAGAAGATTAGTCTTGCCGAGTGGGGCAAGATCTCTTTGGACTTGAGCTAAAGCTTGTGGTAGCAACGGGTCTTGTAGAAGTGCGAAGGAGGCAGCGTGGTCCTCCTCGAGCGTACGATTGAAGAAGTTGAAGCTCTTCTGATGCAGTTCCATGGAATACATCCCACGGGGGTAGTCATCAAGGGACTTCAGGGTCTCTTCGCTCGCTGTGCTCTTCAGATATACAAGGACGTAGGGGTCCACATGGTGTCCTCCTCGATGAGGTGAGAAGGGACGAAGACGCCGTACGAAGGTCACAGTAGACATACTTCACTCGCCGGGGTGCAGCGCCCGCCATGCGTCGACCAGCTGCATGGACTCCTCCACGTTCGCCATGACCTTGCAGGGCTCCGCCGCGCCGGACGTGTCCGCCGCCTTGGAGACGCAGTTCCAGTCGCCTCCGAGGATCACTGGTCCAGCCGCGTCTGCAAGGAGCACGGCCAGCTTGGTGAGTAAGAAGTCAGGTCGCTCACCCCTCCCTTGCGAGCCGGCCGGGCCGTAGACGTTGGCCACGGTGACGCCCTCGAAGACCGCGCTGAGGCCGCGACCGCGCGGCAGCACCTTCACGTTGACGGCCTGGAGGGGCGGGCGAAGGAGCAGCGCCGTGCCGCGCGCCTCAGTGCCCAGGTTGACAATCTCCTCAAAGCCGGGACATCCGATGATAGGGGCCCGGACTTCCTGCAGTAGCACGACGTCCGGGGCCACCTCCTTGATCAGCGCTTGCAGCGCCTGCATCTTCACTGCCGACGTTGCTGCAGACATGTTAAAAGACAACAGTTTCACAGCCATTTTATTTCTTTTTAGCTCCTCCCTTGCCCTTGCCCTTGCCACTGCCCGGGCCGTCCGTCTTCGGCTTCTTCAAGAAGTAGCTCGGGGCCATCCGCGTCGCCTTCTCGTCCGCCGTCCTGTTCATCAGCATGCCCTTCAGCTTGTTCATCTGCCCGGTCATCACTTCCTGCGATCGCTTCCTCTTCTTGTCGTCGAGGCTGCCGACGCTGCCGACGCTGCCGGTGCTGTTCACCCTGCTCCGCAGCAGGCGCACGCCGTCGTCGTCGTCCTCCGCGGCCTCCTCGGCCTCCGACGCCTCGGACCCCGGGACCATCTCGAACGCGGATGTCCAGGACCCCTGGTCGTCTTCCTGCAACTCGGTCTCTGGAACTACTCCTCGCTCACCTCCTTGCGGCGCTACTCCCTGCTGCGGCTGCAGCAGCTCCTCAGTTACGCTGCTCGCGTGGAGTAGTGACGTGCGTGCCGGCGGCACCTCGCGCTCAGGCTGCGTCGTCTGCTTCGGAGTGCCCTGCGGAGTGGAAAAACACTCGTCCTCTAACCTCAAATTCCTTGGAACACTGCTGCTGCGGGGCGTCTTGGCGCTCGGCGAGGGGCGCGGGGACGGTGAGGAGGAGCCGCCGAGCGTAGCGTCGCTTTCCTCGTGCATGTCCTCGTGCGTGTCCTCGTCCTTCTCGTCTTCTCTGCCGTTTCGGCCACCTGCTGTGCGATCCGCATACGTCGGCGGCCTCCTCCTGTTAGGGCAATCAGAACGCATATGGTTAGTCTCTCCGCACACATGACAAGTAGGCTTCTGCCCGGCATAGAACAGCTTAGCCTCGGCGCCCCCGATACGCAGGTAGCTGGGCACGTCCCTCTTCATGGTCATCTTGACGACGCGCGTGCCCGTGAGCAGGCCCTGGGAGCAGGAGCCGCGCGGGTACCTCTCGTCGCGCACCTCCAGCACGTCCCCGTACTGTCCCAGGCCCAAGGCGATATCCGTCTTCTGGACCTCCACCGGCAGGTTGCACACACGCACGTACTTTACGGCCGGCCCCGGCCCGTTCACAACAACCTCGCACTCACCTCCGTCCGCGTACACAAACCGCCGCCGCTCCACCGCAGCTACCTCCTCCGCTCGCCCACTCTGCTCAAACTTCACGTGCGCCTTCTTCCCACTCGTCTCCATCTGCACTGCTCGTAGCTCTTCCAGCTTCACATCAAACTCGCTCTTCATAAACTCCCACAACTCCAGGCCACTCACTCCTTTCGCTCCTCTGAACGAGAAGGTGACCGTTTCCTTGCGGAGGGCCGCCATGGCGCCTCGGACGCAGCCCAAACAACACCCGGCCGGCCGGCCGCTCCGCCCGGCTCGGCGCGGTACACAAACACAGAGCCGGCCGGCGTGGCCCGGCCTGGCAACAAAACACAACACACAGAACACAAGCACTTCTCCTGGTCAAGCACTAAAACTATCACAGTATATAATCACAGCCTATTATCACAGTCACTGCACAGCGGCTCTCGGGCACGGCGCGCCACCATGCCGCGCTCGGCGCTACTCCTTGCTGGCCCTCAGTCTGTCTTCTGCTGCGGCACTACTCCACGCCGAGCTCCGCACGCTGCCGCCTGCCTGGCCGCCGGCTCGTCGCTCTCTCTCTCTCCCTCTCTCTGTCTCCCTGTGCACCCCGTCGTCGCGCCCGCCTGGCTCGCCGACGGCCAAGCCTCTCCCCGCGACAGCGTGCTGCAACAATAAAAAGGACAGAAATTTATCGCCTGCCTTTAACTAGACCTTTTATAACAGTGACCTGATGCTTTGGCGGCGCGTGCTCGGCGTCCTCTGCGCAGTGGGCGGTGTCCCGGTCGGCCTTGGTCATGACGGTCTTGGTGTTCTTCACGGCCGCGGACCCGAGAGATCACTGCCATGTTCCCGATCCGTGCGTGCACGGTCGGTCATCACATCCTGCTCACGGATGGGGCTCCAGGGCCCCACCGGCTCACCGCAGGCACTGCTCACGGAGGGTGCATTACACCCCCGGCTCATCGCAGCGGGCTCACATAACGGGACCACGACCTGGCGCTCTCTCTCTCTCTCTCTCACCGGCGCAGGTGTCGGCGCAGGCTGGCCGTCGTCGCCGTCCTCCGCGTCGCCAGGTGGTGCACCGCGGGCCCCAGGATGGCGATGGCGGCGGCCCCCGCCGCTCCGGCGGGCAGGACGGGCAGGGTGATGACGGCCTCGTGGACGTCCAGCCCCGTCTGCAGCCTGACGTGTTGCTGCAGCCATCCCCAGGCGGCTCGGCGTTCCGCCCCGCAGCGCGCCAGGCGGTGCTGCACATCCTCGGGCTCGGCGCACTTGGGGCAGTCTGGGGCCTCTGCCTGCCTGGCTGCCTGCAGACGGATGGCCGTGGGCAGGACGTCGTGGACCGCCTCATACCACGTCGAGCGCGCGTCCACCGCGAGGCTCTTGTGGTGCACCGCTCGCCAGACCTCCCGCTGCACGTCGTCGGCTACGTCCCTCATCGCCCTGGGGACGGGCACGGCGACCTCTAGGCTCTCTAGGTACAGGTGGCGGTTGAGGTCCCTGCCGGCCAGGAGGGGCGGCGCGGCGTCTAGCAGGGCCCGGCAGGACTGCGAGAAGTAGGAGACGCATGCCGGCGGCCTGGTGGCTCCCTGGAACCTCTGCTGCAGCTGACGCAGCCAGCACCCCGAGATGGTCGGTGTCTCGTCGCGCGCCGCGGTCTCCCACCTTGAAGCGAGCATGGCCGCCGCCTTCCTCGCCGGGTCTTGGAGGCCGAGTCCGCCGCGCTGCTTGGGCTGCACCAGGACGTCGAAGGGCACCCTGACCCTCTTCCCGGCCCAGAGGAAGCGCCCCAGGCCCTTCCTGACGGACGCTGCGTGGCTGGCCGGCAACGGCGTGACCTGCGCAAGGTGCCACAGGAGCGGCAGCACATAGGTGTTAGCGTACTGCACGCGCTGCACCAGGTTGAGCGAGCGCAGCCGCGCGTCGACAAGGGTGGCGCGGATGGCGCCGACGCGGCCGGGCCAGTTGACGGCTGTGAGGCGGCTGGTCTTGGCGGTGAAGGTCACGCCGAGCACCTTCATCTCCTTGACGACGGGGAAGGGCAGCCGAAGTCGGGGTGGCAGGCGACCGACGGGCAGCACCATGGACTTGGCGGGGTTCACCTTGAGCCCGGCCTCGTCGCCGAACTGCTTCAGCACCTCCTGTAGTGCATCGACGTCCTCCTGGTTTGTGAGCACGGCCACGGTGTCGTCTACGTAGCTCGACGCGGCGAGGCGCCCGTCACCCACCTGCACGCCCCGCAGCCTGCTGTTGAGGGCCTCCAGCAGCACCGAGCTGGCAATGTTGTAGAGCATCATGCTGATGCAGCAGCCCTGGCGAATGCCGCTCAGCAGCAGCACAGCCTCGGTGAGCATCCCGGCGATGCTGATGCACGTCGTCGCGCCGTCGTACATCGACTGCAGCAGCTGCACAATCCCCTCGGCGACGCCGTGATGACGCAGAACCTGCCACAGGAAGTCATGCCTCAAGTTGTTAAAAGCTCCTGCGATATCCAGGGCGGCGAGTGCCAGGGGGGTCTTGGTGAGCTCCGCCATGCTGATGGTGTCCCTGATGTCCACCAGCGCGCCGTGCATGGTCCTCGTGCAGCCCTGCTGCACCTGCATAGGGTGCAGGATTCGCTGCTGGACGCCCACCATGCGCCGCGCCAAAGCCCGCGAGAATATCTTGCCGTCCGTGTTGAGCAAGGTCACGGGGCGCATGTCCTTGATCGTCCTGGGGCGCGCCGCTGTCTTCGGCAGCATGACCATCACGCCCCTCTTGTGGGAGGGCGCCACTGCGCGCCGCTCCAGCATCGCGTTTGCCACGGCCGTGAAGTCCTCTCCGATCTGGTCCCAGACTGCTGCGTAGAATTCCGCGTTCAAGCCGTCGTCTCCAGGCGACTTGCCCCGTGGGCTCGCCTTCAGTGACTGGTACAGCTCGTCCTTGGTGAAGGGGCGCAGCACCTGGTCGGCCTCCGCCGGTGGGACTGCCGCGGGAGTGACTGACTGGAGCAGGGTCGCCGCGTGGGCAGGCAACCCGTCCGGCGCGAGTTGTGTTGCCTGCCGCCCCGGCGCTGCGAACACTGCTGCGAAGTGGCTGCGTACGTACTCTGCGATGGCCTCGGCGCCCTGGAGCTCGTTCCCGTCGGCATCCTGGAGCGTCTCGATGGTGTTGACCGTCCTCCGGCGCAGCGCTGCGGCGACGAAATGCATGCCTGTCGTCTCGCCGTCGACCTCGTCCTGGCACTTGGCTCTCGCGCGCGTCCCCGCCAGCCTCCTGGACATCAAGGCTAGCATCCTCGCGCGCACGTCCTCCAGCTGCTGGCGGAGACCCTCCTTGTCCTCCTGGTCGGCCGGGTCGTGCAGCTGCAAAGCAATGGTGTTCAGGCATTTTGACAGGAAAGAAAGCATTTGGTTGTCCTCCCTGCGCACTCTCTTGCCAAATCTCTTGCATGTCTTCCTGGCCTGGCCCTTGGCGAACTCCCACCACTCGATGACGTCATTGAAGTCACCACGTCGCCGCCTCCACTTGGTCCAGTCCGCGCGCATCACGTCCAGGAACTGGGGGTGCTGCAGGATGGCCGCGTCTATCTTCCAGAGGCCCTTGGTGCGCCTGGCCGTGCTCGGCGCCGCCTCGCCTGCCACCGTCGCTTCCACGCTGAGCCCTAGGTGGTCGCCGAAGGCCGCGGCGTGCAGCTTCGCTCCCTGGAGCGTGACGTCACGCGTGACGTAGACCCTGTCCAGCCGCGAGGTGCACGTCGGGCCGCTGTACGTGTGGCCTGCCTGGCCGGGGTGCAGCTGCGTCCACGCGTCCACCAGCCTCAGGTCCTCGATGACGTTGCACAGGACGCGGCACGGCTCGGCTGCCCCGGTGGTGTCCGCCGCCCTCGCCACGCAGTTCCAGTCACCGCCGATGAGCACCGGGCCCACCGCGTCTGCCAATAGAACCGCCAGCTGATTAAGGAGAAAATCAGGTCTCTCACCTCTTCCTTGCGTTCCCGCGGGGCCGTACACGTTGGCCACCGTGACGCCCTGGATGACGGCGCTGATGCCGCGGCCGCTGGGCAGGATCTTGGCGTTGTTGGCCTGCAGGTGGTCTCGGACAAGGAGGGCCGTGCCACGCGCGTCGCTGCCATTGTTGACCAGCTCGGTGTACCCAGTAGAGGCCTGTGGCGGGCGGGTCTGGGCGCTCCCGAGCGGTCCGTGAAATTCGGCAGCATACCCGGTCCGGCCCGGTCCGGCCCGTGAGTGGCCCGCCCGCGATGGCCCGTCTCCGAAGCTGGCTTGCAGCTCGGTCCGGCGGACCTTCTGCGGTCCGACGGACGCCCGCCAACTCGAGCGGCTACGCTACGCCACGCCGCTGCTGCTCGCCTGGCTTCGCTACGCTACTACGCTACGCCACGCCGTCCGCGTCCGTCCATCCATTGTCCGTCCGGCGTCTGCTACACAGCGTTGCTGCGGTGGCGGTGCGTGCTCCTCGCCCCCCCCCCCCGTCTCTCCCTCTCCGCACCTCCCTGCCCTTCCCCGCTCCGCTCCTTTCCTCTCCTCACCCTCACACACACACCGACCGGCGCCCCGCTCTAAAGGGAAAAGGAGGAAGGGGCTGGCAAGAAAAGGGGCGTTGTCGATTGAGAGGTGGACGCAGACGACACAGGTGCGAGGCGCGAGGCCCGGCTCCTGCTGAACGTCCCCTACAGGAGGCCCGCATTTTACCACCCTCCCCCCTCACATTACAAACTGCAGTTGCAGTCTGGCCCGGTTGGAATGGAATCGTGACCAGAACCCGGCTCCAGCCAGGATGATACCCCCACCCCCCACCTCAGCGCAATACGCGTTTACGTTAGTTGCGTTGTGCTAGGAATTCGGGGCGGACTTCCCTGCCCTTCCCCTTCCCCTGTCCGTCTACTCCTCAGCCTTGTGTCAAGGTTACGTCGCGAGCGCGAGGCGCGAGGGAGGCTATCTTTACCCCCTCCCCTTCCGCACCCACTCTACAGTCTGCACCCCACCCTTTAATAAATTACGCACAATTTTTAACAAATATAACGTTAGATGTATTTTTGGCCAGCAATACAAATACAGAGAACTTTTTCTCAGAAACAAAACACTATATATATATCTGTCTACATATTCATACTAGGATACACATGTAAATTATATTAAATTGTACACATTTGGTTAGGAAATTGTGACTAGTGACTTATCACATACAAAAACAAATTAATGAAATAGTTTTTTAGTACATAGACTCAAAAAATCATAACAACTTATTCCTGAGCAGGCTGATCAGGGTTTTTTTGGCGTAGGTTGTCTTTTACCATCAATGTGTTGTTCACAGAACGAGAGAGCATGTTTGTTGCTTTTTGTGAGATGAGCGTTTTTGCGTCGCTCCAGTTACGCTCGCTTGCAGCGCTTGCTGCAGGTATAGCCAAGATCTTCATAGCTAATTTAGCAAGCGTTGGAAAGCGCACAGAACCCTGCAAACAACAAAGCGCAAATAAAAATTAGGTAAAAATTTTAAACTTTAGGTCCGGGCCCGCTCCCTCGTCAAACCTCGTGGGCAGCTTAGCTGCAGCTCCAACTCGCTGCACTGCCACAGGGTGCATAAAAGGGCTGCCCGGCCCGGCCAATGAACAGTATGTTATCTTACAGCATAGTAAAACGCACCTGCACTTTCCACCACGAGAGGAGGTTCATACCGTCAGCTAGGACTACCTCTGGCATAGTCAGATACTGCTCCACCTCGTCCGTATCAACTAGTGTGTCCTGCACCATCAAGAACCCAAACAGCTGCTCGTCAGCACTTTGCCGCGGAGCTGATGCTGCAGCATCTGTGTTGTTGGCTGCAAGAGGGTCATCGGCCCTAGCTGCTTGCTCCCGCTCTCGGATTGCCCTCAAGCGCTCCCTCACAGCACTATGCACCTGCAAATCATATCAGAGCTTATACATGGGGTCGTATTCATTCGCTTTAAAAAAACAAAACAAAAAAAAAAACGGAAAGTTTTTCTTTCAATTTTTAGAGTGTGTTCGTACCGATTCCCTTTCTTCAGCTGAAAGCATGGTGAGTCTCTTCATCTGAGGCCACAGGAAGCACGCTATTTTGTGCTCCATTTTGATCTCCACCTTTTCGTGCAGAAGGTAAAGTGCCTTCTCCCGTATGGCTGCCATGACATTGCAGTCATTGGCATTGGGTGAGCAATGCTTCCTCAAGCACTCGAATACAGGCAGTGCGTAGGGTAGAGTGGGGTAGGTACTTCCTTCGAGCTTCTCACTGTATGTTTGAAATGGAGTCAAAAACACAATGAGCTTGTCTACAAGCGACTTATCAATACTGGACAGGTCTGGCAGTGTTGATGTGCTTCCTCTTGACTTTTTGTTGGCCTTAGCCGCTGCCAGTACTGTCTCAATCTAGAAACAACAACAGAAATAAATCAATTATGCAATCAAAACATAAACAGTAGCATAAAACATATTAAAAAATTGCAGTGATTGTGCACTAAGAAAAATTAAGTACCTCTGCCCAATTGCTCTGCACTGATTTCAGCATAGTAAGGTACGAATTCCACCTGGTTTCGACTTCCTGTTTGAGAGTCTTTGCAAGCACCCTGTTGGATCCGCTTCGCTTGAAATACGCTACAAGCGCCTTGCACTTCTCAATAGTCGTTACAGCATCCATACATTCTAGCTCCTTGCGAGCTGTATCTTTCATGGATGAAACCATTCCACTATCAGACGTAACCGGATCCAAGTGCTCGAACAGAGAAGCCAGCTTAGAGGCACTGACAGAGGCTGCAGTAGTATAGTGAAGCCCACATGAGCCGGAGGCTCGGTCACGACTTTGAGGCTCGCGGCCCCCAGGCCGTTGGTGGGGGGTAAACGTCACCAGGAGTAGCGGCCGCCGGCCGGCCCGCGCCGCACGAGCCGCGAGCACCCTCCCGACGCCCAATGACTCACCCTAGCTCATGCGAAGAACCATCGTCGGAAACGCCGTATCCACCGGACGCACCCAGTGGACCGACGACACGGTCAGCCCCTCGCCCTCAAAAGCACTGAGCTCCGCCGCGACGAACGCGGTGACGGCGTCACCACCATGCAGCTCCGCGCGCCGCGTTTGGACTACCACCGGCGCGTTCGGCTCCGTCCTGCGGCTGGTGACGGCGGCCTCCAGTACTCCGCGCGCGACTTCCTCGACCACGAGCTCCACCGTTGTCGGCATCCTGAGCGCAACTGCGGGCCCCTGCTGGAAAGGAGGCACTGCACCGCCTCACCCGCCCCCCCACTCGCCCATGCAGGTCGTGACCACAGGTGACAACGGTTCCAATCAACGAATGTTCTACCGCGGATTCGTGATCCTCCAATATCGGGAGGGGAAGCGCGGAGGCGTCGCGACAAGGCTGATATCAGGCTGATTTAATGTTCATGGTCGTAATGGCGCAAGGCACACACCCTTTCTATGAAAACGAAGTACCCCATGAGCAAAAACGCGATAACAGGGCCTCGCCAAGGCTGATACCAGACTGATTCATCGCCCACGCTTATAACATTAGCCGCCGAAGGCGTCCCCAACGAGGCAACGACGCAACGCAAAACTGCACTTCTTCCCTTTCTATGGAGGTTAGGTCGTGCGCGACCTGGCCCACCAGTAGGCTTGTTGTAGTGGTACTCACACTCCCCTTCTATGAAAACAAACGACACCATTAAAAAAAAGACGCGATAACAGGGGGTGAGCGTTTTATTGTCGTTGCAAGCGCAGTCCGACGCTTCCTAACGTGGTAATAATGTGGGACTTTTTTCCCTTTCTACGGTGGCTGGGCTGCGTGCGACTTGGCCCAACACTGGCTCGATATAGGAAAACATCGAAAGTTATTGCCCACGACCTCTCAACTAACAACGGGCCCCTAGCGAAAGCTGTAAGATGTCCCTATAGCGCCGATAACCCCGTTAACCCGTCAATGGGCTGGGTGCATGTGCACAGGTGGCGGTATTATGCAACTCCAGTTAAGCCCCACCACACCCGCGATTTTGCCGTTTATACTTAAGACCGGCCAAACCAACCTCAGTTGCGTTCAGCAGCCCGAGCAGTACCAACCTCACCTCCGGCAGCAGCACCAGCCCAGTGCAGTGTGACTCAGTGCAGTGCAGTGTGACCCAGTGCAGTGCAGTGTGACCTAGTGCAGTGTGACTTAGTGCAGTGCAGTGTGACCCAGTGCAGTGCAGTGCGACCCAGTGCAGTGTGACCTAGTGCAGTGTTGTGTGACCCAGTGCAGTGCAGTGTGACCTAGTGCAGCGCCAGAAGAAGTGCGAGTGCCACCCAACAAAGGTATGGCTCCCAACCGGAAGTTGAAGATCTCTCTTGAGGGAAACATCGGAGCTGGCAAAAGTAGTTTCATGCGTTATCTCCAATCGCTGGGCGATATTTCGGTTGTGCCCGAGCAGGTCGAAACCTGGCGAAATGTGGGGGGAATCAATTTGCTCGAATCGGCGCTCCAGGGGGACACTACCACACTGGCCAACTTTCAACACTACGCCTTACACACCATGATGATGGCAAACTTGCATGCAGAGAGGGACAATACGACAGCCGGCGTGACGATAACGGACAGGTCACTTTACACCCAACAGCGCGTGTTTTGGGACGTCCTCCACACCAATGGGCTAATGAGTTGGGAAACCTATACGACCCTCGCTGACATATTCACCTCAATGCGCGCCGCCGGGCTGTACAACCCACCCGACGTTTTCATTTATCTAAAGCTCGACCCGGCCGAATGTTATCGTCGGTGTCAAGCTCGAGGCCGCCCCGAGGAGCGGAATTATTCGCTAGAGTACTTTCAACAGCTGGATCAAAATCACGAGCATTGGCTGACCCCCGGCCCCCAGGTGTGGGTTGTGGACTGCAACGGAAAGACGATGTCCGACATGCAGCAGGAAGCGGCGCGTATCTGGCCCAAAATCGAGCGATCCCAGTGGTTACACGAGATTATGGAAGGCGAGGGGCCCGACGACCCCGACGAGCCAGAGGCGTGCAGTTCATCCATGCCCGATTTGTCACAACTCGGAGACAGCCCACCGCACTCGTGCTAACTCACACATTTCCCTTTACAGACTCATGGCATCGCTTCAGCGCAAACTCGACAGCCTGACACGCCCCCAAAAATCACTCAAATTTGCCGAGCTGAAGCTTAATCAGCGCTACCCTCTCACCGTCCTAGAAGAATCATCGTATCAGTCCCCAACGGGCCTCATTGAGTCCATTGCAGCCACCATCTCCTTTGCGAAGAATTCAAGGGAGACACCCGCGGCCCGTAGAATATACCTTCCCAAGCGTTTTGAAGAAATAAAAGAGAACATTCCACAAATAAACCAAGAGATTCAAGCCGGCGCTTCGTATTATCTGAGGTGGCTGGGCTCACAAGGCAACACAAACATCGTGTCGATTGAGCGCGATTAGTAGCAATGGACATTTGTTTGCTCTCCAAAACCACCCGCACGCCCGAACACGCGCCAAACGATTCCCCACTTATTCAGCTTTATTCGGCTTACGAGCAGTGGTTGCCACGCCGAGTGCCAATTATCTGCAGTCTCCACATCAAAATTAAACTGCCCGACAATACGATTGGGCTGATTATCCCGGAGCCGTCCCTTGCCGCCGTGGGTATTTACTGCCAGCCGCAGCTACTTAACCCGGCGCGCGCAAACAATAGCATTGCCCTGACCTTCCGCAGCGATCTGCAGTCGTGCCGCCTCCCCGCCGCCCGCGCAGTAGCACACCTTATCGTCCTCCCGGCCATACGCCTGCCAATGCGAATTCATAATGGAGACATTTTCATGCCCGGATTGTCGCAAAACATTCCGACACAGGCAGAGTTTGAACCGACACCGCAGGCTGACCCATCACCAGCCGGCAGAAGGAGCGGGGGACTTAGTGCATCGATGCAACCAATGCCCTAGGACGTTTTCCAGACGATCGAACTTAAATCGCCATTTGCGCACCCACCACAGGGAAACTCCAGAGGGGCTCGGGGGAGAGGAAGAAGACGCCACCGGGCGCCAAATTCCCACACTAGCCAACGATGTCGACTTTTCTGTGACGAGCACTCTAAATGACACAGTTCAGCAATTTGCCCTTAACCTGTCCTCGCGTGAACGTGGGGATCTCAATCTTTTGCTATTTGACTGCTTTTCCACTTTTGAGCGCATCCTTGGGGCACTGACCGCGCGCGGACACAGCGTGCGTTTTTACATTTACACCAAAGCCCTACTCTCAAAATTCGAGGTTGAAGCCGAAACGGAAAAAACAATTGAAGCAAAATTTCGCTCTTCTGCCGCAAGTATTGCGGGCGCTGAAAGCGGCGCCCATGATGAAATTGAGAAAAGCCTGATGCAGCTAATTGCTCAGCTCGATGCCTATAACGAGCAAGGCTCCGGCTGGACCCTGGTCGAGGTGTTGGAGTTATTCCTTCACGCGATCGTGACCGAGCCGCTGCGGGGCGGCGGCGGCAGCCCGTTTCCCAACTGCATCAGTAAAAAAAAAGGTCGCCGCTCCATTGTCGATCCGCCGGCACACGGTGGGCGGTGTTTTTTGTTTTCTGTGCTCGCGGGTTTGATTCATTCGGCACAACCGGACATTGACCCGGCTCTGTTTCAAAGCGTCGCGTTTTACGATTTCCACACCCACCACCTCAATACAAGAGGACTCAAATACCCGACAACACTGCGCGACATTAATACGTTCGAAAAGCAAAACCCCAACTTGGCCATTAACGTGTTTTCGTGCGAGGTATCCAAAAAGAAAGCGCTTTATTTCCCACTGCGCATATCTGCCCACTGCAAGACGCGGCAGACGCTGTCGCTTTTGTATTACAATGAGCATTACGGCTACATCACTTCCAAGTCCGCGCTCTTTTCATCTCAGATCTCAAAAAGCGACAGGCACAAGCGGTTTTATTGCGATCGCTGCCTTTACCCCTTTGCATCAAACGGGGCCCTGGAGGAGCACGGGGCGGTCTGCGGCAGTGAGAATCAAATTATTGTCATGCCGAAAGGTGACGGGGCCATTGTGAAATTCACCCGCTTTGAATACACCGAGCCCGTCAATTTTAGCATAATTTTTGACACGGAGTCCCTTCTCATCCCGATTGAGACAACGCAACCCTCTCCCCAGCATTCGTGGAACCACAAAACACAGGAACACCACATGTTTACCTTCACTTACATGGTTATTGATTTTATGGGTCGGATCGTGACTAAACCCACCTATTACTGCGGGTGGGACGCGGCCGACGTGTTGTTGACCCGACTGCTAGAAGAAGGCAATAGGCTTTTGGCCTTGCCCGAGGTGCCAATGAGCCCTCTCACAGCGGCCGAGCTACTGCACCACGAGCGTGCCACACAATGCGAGCGATGCCTTCGGGAATTTTCTGAGCAGAACCCAAAGCGGCACCACCACAATCACTGCTTTGGTAACTACGTTGCCCCACTATGTAACGAGTGCAATCTGCGTATCAGACACGAGTCTCGTGTAATAAAGGCGTATGCTCACAACCTGAAGGGGTATGATGGGCTGTCACTACTGAGAGCCATTGCCAGGCGATACAACCCCGACAGCGACGACTTCTCCGCGGTGCCCAAAACAATAAGCAAATACCTCACATTTAGGTACAACTGTCTCCAATTCTGTGACACGCTGTTGTTCATGCCCGCGAGCTTAGACACGCTAATTCAGTCCCTCTCCCCACACGAGTTTGGGATTTTCGAAACACACTTCAAGGACCAACCCGCAGACGTTGTTAAGGCTTTGCGTCAAAAACTGCCATGCCCTTACGAAGCTTTCACGGGGCCGGAGGTGCTTTCTGCGCCGCGCCTTCCCCCTATAGAGTCTTTTTATTCATCACTAAGCGAGAGCGGCATAACTCAGAGCGAGTACGAACACGCCCTTTATGTGTTTGATGCTATGGGATGCGACACAGTGGGCGACTATTTGCAAGTGTATAACACAGTTGATGTCCTCATGCTCGCCTGCGTTTGGCACAGCTTTGTCAGAACAAACCGCAGTAATTATGGACTAGACCCCTCCCACTTTATCACAGGTCCTAGCTACTATTACCAGTGCTGCCTATTCAAATGTAAAGAAACACTTGAACTAGTTACAGATGTAAATATGTACTGGCAACTCAATAAGAATATCCGGGGCGGTTTTGCGGGCGTCTTTAAGCGCGCGTGTGTCGCCAACAATCCCCACATGTCTGATTATGACCCCGCTAAGGAGACCACATATTTAGGCCAATTTGATCTAAATAGTCTGTACACAACCACACAGGCGATTTACAGCATGCCCACCTCGGGGTATCGCTATCTGTCCGAGAGCGAACTGCGCTCCTTTGACCTCGGGACCATTAACAATGAATCCGAGGTGGGCTTCCTTATTTGTTGCGATTTACACTACCCCGAAGACATTAAGGAAAAAACTCGTTATTTACCTCTGTGTGTCAACAACGAGATGGTGACCTTCGACATGTTATCGGCATATAACAAACAGTTCCTCCGCAAATACAACCTGCGTTTCCCACCCGGCGTTCGCAAGCTGTTGGCCACACAACTTGACAAAAAAGAGATACTCTTGCACGGAGAGGCGCTTGTCTTTTACCTTAGACACGGCCTCCAGCTAACAAAAATTCATTACATTATCGAATTTAAGCAGAGTTTCTGGCTTCGGGACTGGGTTAACCTCAATAACGACCTGCGGCGCACCGCAACAACCACAACACAGAGCAACGCTGCAAAGGCAGCAGTCAACTCGGGCTCTTATGGCAGCTTTTTGTTAAGGAAACAGCGCTTCAGAAATGTACGGTTCGAGGGCTCAAGTGAGCGAATAAAGAAAGCTGTCCGGATGCAGCTGGTCACGGGCTGGCAAACGGTTGATGACAATTGTGTTGCCGTTGAGACAAAACCGCGGCGGGTCGTTATGGACCGACCACTAATTGTGGCGCTTTGCATCTTGGACCTGTCAAAAGTTATTCTTTACCGATTTTACTACGACGTATTTAGCCCCCTATTTGGCCGCTCTCTGGCAATGGCATACTGTGACACCGATTCAGTTTTTCTTGAAGTGCGTGGGGAAGACATGTACAAAAGGCTCCACGAGGTGAGCGAGCACTTGGATACAAGCAACTATCCCAGCACTCACCCCCTTTATGACCTCAGCGGAAAACAACTGCTTAACAGGATAAAAGACCAGTATGGTGGGAGAGTAGTAAAGGCTGGCTACTTCCTTCGGAGCAAGCTGTATGCAATAATTACAGAGGACAATCACATTACAAAAAAGGCAAAAGGCGTAAAGAAAAGCGCTGTGCGCAATAGGCTGACACTGGATGATTACAAAAATTGTTTAGCCCATCAGAGTCGCATGATGCACTCCTTCTCGCGCCTCGATGTAGAGGGCTTCCGCATTTTTACCAAGGAACTTAACCGCGTGTCACTCAGTAGCTATGACGATAAGGTTTTCGTGAAAGCAGACGGCAATGTTTTCCCATACGGACACCCGCAGGCGGTGGACACGTTTTGGCAGCCCTGGACGTAGTTCTTTGCAGTGATATGTTCCTTGTTTTTCGCAGTGCCTCAGACATGGACGCCCTCCCAGATGAGCTTTTGATAGAGATCTTCGCGCGCATCGACCACACCCCCACCCTCCTGAAGAGCCTACCGCTTGTTTGCAAGCGTTGGTGGAACGTAGCGAAAGACCCCGCGGTCTGGCGAAACGTCAGGCTGGATTTGTTCGCCCACTTTGACGGAAATCCGCCTTCAATTGAAATGCTTGTACTATCCAAGGCGAGCGCCTTAGGGAGTTTGTTTCTCCGTGTCTATCATCCCAGCAGTTTGCTGCAGGTGGTGCGCCCCATCGAGACTTTTGCCGATGTGCTTAAACAATCGACACTCGTTGTACGTGATGAGATTTCTATCGAGGACTACCCGCCGCGCGAAATACGCCGGGGCTACCTGGAAATGGTGTGGCGCGGCAGGAAGCACCTAAAACGGGTTGTCATGTTTGTGGACGACAGAACAAAAACCTCAGAGGGGCACAGTAGTTTGTACGTACTCTCTCAGCTGAAATCCGTCAGGGAGTTGCGCCTCCACGCCTCCTCCAGTTTGAAGTATAGTGGGGAATTGCGAGGGGGTCTGACAAGCCTTGAAACGCTAGAAGTGTACGAAAGACGGGGAACATCGCATACGGTGCAAGACTTAGTTCAAGACCTGCTGATAAATGGTCTAGTTTCCCTAGAGTTTTACTCTTCAGCCGCCCCATCAAAAGGTCTGCTTGACGCGATGGCTAACTGCCACACGCTTGCCGCCTTGCATGTTAGCGCCGAATGTAGGACCATTTTCCGCCAGCTTTAGGGTGGTCCCTGTGTATAGGAGGGGATAAATTTTTTTCGATTTTGTTTTTGGGCACCCGATTTTTCGTTTCCATTTGATGTCAGGAGTCTACATTTCAAATTTCATCGAAATCGGACAATATTTAGTACTAGTCCTGGGCCGTTAAAAATTGAACGAAATTGAACATTTTCGGTATACTTGGTCTCTAGTCACCAATAATTATTTCTACGCACTCCAACCTGTTCCTTGACTAAAGGATAGCCAGAAAATATCCTTTTGTGCTGTCTGAAGTGTGTTTAACGCCCCCGTTCAAGGTGTTCCAAAGTTGAACAAAAACTCAAAGTTGTCATATCGCGACGCGGTTTTCACTGTTCGACGCAGAATCGCACGTGAAACAATTTGTGTTCTTACTATTTGTTCCGTAAAACGTCACGTTTATCGACAAAGTGAAGATTGAAGCACAACTACCAATTTTGAAGGCTGCGACGGGATTATTTAGGCGCCGCGGTAAATCTCTCCGTTTCACGTTGGCGTTGGCACCACTGCGACCGCACCAGCCAGTGTGTATTGTTGCAAACAGAACGTTAGAAGGGCGGCAAAGGCGGATTCACTGGAAATGGCAGTCAAAACCAGAAGCGCAGATCCAGTTTTCCTGGTGCCAGAGCGAGAAGCTCCTTTGGCTGGATTGAAATTGCCATCCAAAGGCCAAGTTTTGGGTCGGCTTTTGTTCTTGAGAAGGGGGACTCATGTCACAAGAACGCTCAGAGAGGATTCCAGGTACATACACTGCCCTAAAATAAGCCCCCTGCTTAGTTAGCCAGAGAATGAACTTGATTCCCGTACGTTTTATTCCCTCTCAGTTCTGTCGTTCGTGAAGTCGTTGATTTCTATGAACGTGCCCGCATCCCTACACAAGAACTAAAGCGTTGTGCTGCAAAACTTGAGGCGCTATACCATGAGTGGCAGAACCTGAAACGCCTCCATTCTCGTGAGAGTACGAACCAGCGCAGCAAGGAGAGTAAATTTATAGAAACAATGGACGATTTATTCGACGTGGCGCACGGCAGAGCGCTGGACACTATTAAAAATGAGGAGGACAAGCAGTTTTTGATACTGCAGAGGCAAAAGGGAAGGCCTGGCTCGATGGCCGGCGTTGACCGATCCTTAGCGATCCGCGAGGCAAGGTCGGCTGCCCGAGTGCGTGCGGAGGAGGAACGCCGCCAACGCCACGAGAGAGAGATGCACGAGCGGAGAGGAACACTAAATATGTCCGTGCTGTCTTCCACGTCGAGCAGCGAGTGAGTTTGCTTGCGGCGCCAGCCATGATTTGGAGATACATCTTTGCTTTTTAGCTAAAACGCGGGGCTTTACTCTCTAGCGCTCAGCACACTCCTCCGGAACGTGTCCAATCCCTCCAGGAAGGTGATGGCGAAGTGGCAGGTGCTTCGCAGGTCACAGAAGTGCCCCTTGCTGCAGCCGCCTCGGCACCACCCCGCCGAGGAACGCAGGCGGTCATGACACCGATGCTGGCAGCGGCACTGGACAGGGCAGGTGTCAGCGACCGCTTTGCCGTTCTCCTGATTGCCAGTGTGGCACTGAGCCTCGGCATTGAACTAGGTACGACGAGCTGCTTTTAACAGCTTGATCTTTTTTGTTACGTTCGTTAAAGTTAATCGTTAGCTTCTCACCCAACAGAACAACTCGCTCTCAATCGTACTACTGTTCGGCGTGCTCGATTGGCTTATCGGAAGGAGATAGCCGAGAAGCTGAAAACAGATCTTGATGTTTCCGGCTTTGTCGTCGTACATTGGGATGGCAAGCTGCTGCCAGACTTAACTGGTCGGAAAACAGTGGACAGACTTCCAGTGTTAATCTCTTGTGGCCCTGAAACGGAGCTGCTTGGAGTGCCAAAATTATCTGCGGGAACAGGAGTGGCCCAGGCTGACGCTGTGTTTGTGCTACTTGTGACGTGGTTATTAGCCAGCATTGTTGTTGCCATGTGCTTTGATACGACATCGTCCAATACCGGTGCCTACAACGGAGCGTGCGTGTTGCTGGAGCGGAAGCTGGGCCGTGAGTTGTTGCACCTCGCTTGCAGACATCACGTCGCTGAGCTTCTCCCTGGTGCTGTGTTCGAACAACTGTTCGGTGCGTCTTCGTCAGCCGAAGTACCGCTTTTCAAACGGTTTGGAGATGCTTGGGAAAATTTTGTCAGTCATGATTTTGTTGAGGAAATGTTTGACAATTCTCTTTTAGAAGACCTGGCAGACTGCAAAGACAGAGTCTTAACCTTCGTCAGAGGCCAGCTTGAAATGTTCCACCCTCGTGGCGATTTTCGCGAGTTCTTGGAGCTTGTTTTGTGTGTTTTGGGCGCATTTCCTGATATCAACTTCCTAGTGCCGGGAGCAGTAAGCCACGCACGGTGGATGTCTAAAATAATTTACTGCTTGAAGATCTGGCTCTTCCGTCACATTTTTAACTTAACCACGAGGGAAACCAGTAGGCTGAGAGAAATGGTCCTGTTCATCGTGCGTGTGTACACGGAGTACTGGTTCCTTGTGCCAAGTGCAACGTCAGCAGCTTCAAGTGATCTCTCTCTTATTCAAAAGCTGCTCCACTACAGCTCAGTCTACGGTTCAAGCAGAAAAGACCTCTACTACACAGCAGCTGTTAAGATGTGCCGGCACCTGTGGTATCTTAGCGAAGAGCAGGTGGGCTTCGCATTTTTTGATGAATCGCTGTCTGTCGAGGAAAAAAGACAAATGGTTAAGTCATTGAACAGCAGGGAAGGAGGTTCTTCGCGCGTGGTGCGTATCCAAGTTCCGGATCCCGAAGTCCTAAGCTGCTCAGTTGTGAGTGACTTCGTCACGAAGAACACAAAGAACTTCTTCGAGATTACTGCGTTACCTTCAGATTTTCTAGCAGATGACCCGGCAGAGTGGGCAAATTCTGCGTCTTATCAAGAGAGCCGGCGCGCTGTCCAGCACGTTCAAGTAGTGAACGACACAGCGGAGCGAGGGGTCGCTCTCATCGAGAAGTTCAACGGCAAGCACACCAAGGACGAGGAGCAGCTGCAGTTCTTGCTTCTTGTAGTGCAGGACCACAGGCGGAGGATTGCTGATTTCAAAAAAACCACCCTTCTTAAAAAATTGTGAAATTTGTGAAAATAAACCATAATTTTGCTAAAATGTACTATTTGTCGATAAACGTGATGTTTTACGGAACAAATAGTAAGAACACAAATTGTTTCACGTGCGATTCTGCGTCGAACAGTGAAAACTGCGTCGCGATATGACAACTTTGAGTTTTTGTTCAACTTTGGAACACCTTGAACGGGGGCGTTAAACACACTTCAGACAGCACAAAAGGATATTTTCTGGCTATCCTTTAGTCAAGGAACAGGTTGGAGTGCGTAGAAATAATTATTGGTGACTAGAGACCAAGTATACCGAAAATGTTCAATTTCGTTCAATTTTTAACGGCCCAGGACTAGTACTAAATATTGTCCGATTTCGATGAAATTTGAAATGTAGACTCCTGACATCAAATGGAAACAGAAAATCGGGTGCCCACATAAAACCTTTGACTTTCATTTTTAAGGACCACCCTAGCCAGCTTCCTAATCTAAAGGCAGCCTTTGTCTGTTTAGACCCCCCGCACACCCATGGTATAGTTAAACGGGTTTTTTCAGAGATTTATACTCCCACGCTGGTCGACATTCACGTTTTAGTTATAACGTCCCACAGGGAGGGCCAGTTGGACATATTAAAGCAGTGTCAGGAGGGCGTATTAGCGCTAAAAAGGTTGGGCTTTAGTGGTCATGTCACCTATTTTGTGTGGTAGTGACATATCCCATTTTCTTGCAGGCCGACGCACCATGGCCCGACACGTCCGCATTGAGCTAAACCCATGGAATAAAAAGGCTTTGGTGGCGTCCGTGCATGCAGACGGCGGTCGATCGGTGCAGCTATGGAAAGGAGACCGACTATTGGACGAACTGAGCGAGGGGGAGCTTTTAGGCGTCCTTAAACAGACCCATCTCGTGGAGCCTATCACCTCACACCTCATCGACGGTGGGGATGAAGCGGGCAGATGCTTTCGCCTAGCCTCTCACTATCTGCAATTTATGACGTTCCGCGATAAGCCATTTATTTTACTTGAGCGCGATTCCCACTATGACGAGTGTTGTGGCATACCTTGCTTTAAACAAATATTTTTGGGGCGCACTGCGTGGTCGGCCTTGCTCGAGCACGGCGCGGCCTTGTTGGCACACTTGCAAGGCGTGGATATAAAACAGCCCGGACAATGCCACCAATAGCGAAAAGCACTCAGCATGGCTCGATATGAGCTTGTTACGGATAGCCGATTAAGGACACTTCTTGCCAAAAAACTAGATCTTCTTAACTCTTACGAGAGGCTGAAGGAGCGCCGAGACGAGTTGCATAAATTATACCACCGGGCAAGGTCCGCTCCAGCCGAGTCCCCTCTCCCGCCCGCGGTCCAGCCGCAGGTCCGCGCTGGTGGGGAGTTCCCCGCAGCCGATAGCCCCGTCGGGCCTAGAGTCCCGAGGCGGCCTCGACGAATACTTCGGCCCCCGCCAACGCCCCCACCTCTTCCGCCCCCCTGGGAGCCGCCTTCTTTCCGGCCTAGGCGCAAGCCGAAAAAGCCCGCCTGGTCTATGTACTATTCGGACATGCTAGCAAGTGAAAAAGATGGTGAGCAGACGCCACCGCCCAAAACCGAGTACGAGGGCTATGGCGGGGAAACGTCGCTACCCCCTAAACACCCCAGTTGGTTTGCTACCCCCGTCTGGCGCGCATATCGTGGCAAAGACATTCTTGATCGCCCCCTAGCTCCAGCGGGCTACAAGCGGCGTGGTCCGTATAAAAGGGGGAATCACTCTGGACAGTCAGCAGGATGGCAAACGCTCTAGGTCTTGTCCATCCGAGTCTACTTCTAGCCGTGGGGAGTTCACAGGCTGGTAAAAGCACTTGGTGTGTGCGCCTAGCGCGGTCTGCGCGGGAATTATACGGCCACGACTTTACTAAAATTATATGGTGCTACAATGCCGGTGAGGCCTCAGCTCCCCGCTCAGAGCTGGCCGATGTCCGGGGTATACAGTTTCACGCGGGAGTGCCTGACGACTTTGACCGCTTTCCCAAGGGCTCACTCATTTTCATCGACGACTGCTCGCAAGAGTGCGCCGACAGTGAGGCTGTTTTGAGGCTTGCGACGCGCGGCATTCATCATGACCAAAAATCGGTAGTCCTCTGTCTGCATAACCTATATTACAAGGGGAAGAACTTTCGTACGCTCTCCCTGAATGCCAATTATTTTGCTCTTTTTCGAGCGCTTCGCGATCGCACACAAATTGGCGTGTTCTTGCGACAGTTCAGTCCGGCCAATTGGCGGCAGTATCAAGACGTATATAACAGGGAGGTGGCCGATAAACCTTACCGGTATCTCTTTGTAGATTGCCACCCCGCCTCGAGCGTGCCAGACGCCTTTCGCATTCGTACGCAGATTTTTCCCGACGACCCCGGCGTGGCAGTCTTTTGTTCCGACGCGCAGCTTCAACATGCCCTGTCCGACGAAACGGCGTCTTAAGCGCCACATGCCGCTCCTGCGCGCTCTTCAGACGGCTCCTCCCGCAATGCGCAGAGCTCTTATAAAAACAGCAGATGCTAGCTTTATGAAAACACTGTCCGAGTGCAGCTTAAACGTGTTGCATGGAAACCAACCGATATCGCCACGCTGTAAAGCCACTTTGCGCAAGTACAAGGGCGAGCTTCGACTTTTGGCGGCGCCCCATAAGGAAGTCCCTATCGGTCGGAAAAAGCGCATACTTTCACAGCGTGGTGGTTTTTTGGGTGTGTTGCTTGGCTCTCTGCTAAGCGGCATCCTCTCTAAACTTGTTTCAACATGAAACGCTACCACATCATGAGCGATGCACAGCTAGAGCGACTTTTGGAAAAACAGCCGGAGCAGGTGGGGGGGTCGATAGATATCGATGCGGAGATGCGACTGCCGCGGGTCCATCAGCTGACAAAGGACATTGCAAACGTCCTCAAGTCCAACGATGCGGACTTGTTCGGCAAGTTTAAGGCGATGCAGGAGGAGCTGCATGCGCTGTACGAGTGGTTTAAGCAGCGTGAGGATAAAAGGGAGGTTGGCAAAACGTCGGAGACGCATGTCGCCCCTCAGGTGCGATTCGCGCCCCCGCCGCCGCCGCCGGCGTCTCCAAAAGTGGTACAAAACCGTCGCCAAGACACCGCTGCCAAGAAGATTAAAGAGAAGTACCGCCGCGTTCGCAGACGGCCGTCAATAGTGCAAGACGAGGTGCTTGATTACACACCCCGACGCGTGCGCTCAAAGGGTGCCCCGCTAAAATGGCGAAACATAGACGAGGCTCGAGTGAGGATACCACGGCTGAAACGACTTTAGGAGATCTGTACTACGACTTTGACCGGCCGGCAAGTTTTGCCTCTGTAGAGAAGCTGCGGCGGGCCGCCCCGCCCAAGCTGAGGGCCGACGTATTGCCGTGGCTGCGCACTCAGGCCCTGTACACGAGCCTTGTGCCCCGGCGGCGCACTTTCCCAATGAACCCGTACCTGCCCACCGGACGGAACCAGACTTGGGAGATTGACTTAATGATTATGGACAATGTACGGACTTGGAACGCGCCGTACCGATACGTTATGGTGGTCATCGACATTTTTGATAAGCATTGTTGGGCTGAGGCCATGACGCGAAAAACGATGGTGGCTGCCGCACAGGCGTTTGATGCCATCCTGGAGCGAGCGTATCCCAGGGTGTGCAGCGTACTTCGCTGTGACTCTGATGGCGCCTTCCTTGGAGGGGCATTTCGTAACTTGTTAGAGTCAAAGGGTATAAGTCTGCAGCCGGCTGGGGGCACTGTTAAAGCATCGCAGGTAGAGAGGCTAATCCGCAGCTTAAAATCGAAACTCTTTAAAATCTTCTATTTTAGGGGCGTGTTTAAATATACCGACATTCTTCAACGCGTGGTTGACACGTACAACCGTACGCAACACTCCTCCACCCACTTTGCTCCCGCGGATGTCACGGAAAACGATGTATATGATATTTGGTTCCGGAACTATATGACCCACGCGGGCCGACCTCCGCGCCGACCCCGGTTTAAAGTGGGTGACTACGTTCGTCTTCTCATTGACCGGGGCAATAGTTTGTCGGATCGGGGCTACTATCAGGCGTACACCAGCGAAATATTTCGCATTTTTCGGGTCCAGACAAAACACGCCACTGGTTATTTGCCACAGCCGCTGTACCACCTGAAAGATCTGTAGGGCGAAACTATAAAAACAGGCTGTTACGAGCAGGAGCTGTCTCTCGTGTCTTTCAACCCGACCGCGTCTGGGCAAAAGGTGGAGAAGGTAGTGTCGTATCGCGCGGTGCCTCGGAGTAAGCAGTTGGAGTACGAAGTGAAATACAGGGGGTCTGACAAGACAGAGTTTGTGTCCGAAGCTAATTTGCGTAATTTAATGTAACATGGCTTACGAGCGAAATTCCTTTTTCGTTTTCTTAAGTAGTGACAGCTCGGAGGACATTTTCCCCGATAATGTAAAGTCTAGCTTTTCCACACAGCTTGCAAAACCCATCATGCTTGACCCGCAAGTACGGTGGGGTGTAGGCTTGGCAGAATTACTCACTGCTCCGGGCATACCAACAACGGGGAGGTCTGCGGGGTTTGGCGGGGGCGGAGGGCAAGCGCGGTCTGCCGCTGGCTCTGGCCCCGGCCAGTCTGGGGGTGTAGGGACTGGGCGGTCAGCCGCTGGCGCCGGCTCCTCCCAGCCTGCCGCTGGGAGTGCGGGGCAGCCTCCTGCTGGCTCTGGTTCTAGCCAGCCTGGAGCTGGGGGTGCGGGGCAGCCTCCTGCTGGCTCTGGTTCTAGCCAGCCTGGTGCTAGAGGGGCGGGGCAGTCCCCTGCTGGCTCTGGTTCTAGCCAGCCTGGAGCTGGGGGTGCGGGGCAGCCTCCTGCTGGCTCTGGTTCTAGCCAGCCTGGTGCTAGAGGGTCGGGGCAGCCCCCTGCTGGCTCTGGTTCTAGCCAGCCTGGAGCTGGGGGTGCGGGGCAGTCTCCTGCTGGCTCCGGTTCTAGCCAGCCTGGTGCTGGGGGGAGGGGGCAGCCCCCTGCTGGCTCCGGTTCTAGCCAGCCTGGGGCCGGGGGGAGGGGGCAGTCTCCTGCTGGGTCTGGTTCTAGCCAGCCTGGTGCTGGGGGGAGGGGGCAGCCCCCTGCTGGGTCTGGTTCTAGCCAGCCTGGTGCTGGGGGGAGGGGGCAGCCCCCTGCTGGGTCTGGTTCTAGCCAGCCTGTCGCTGGGGGCACGGGGCAGCCTCCCGCTGGCTCCGCCTCTGGCACTCCACTCCAAAACCAAAGGCGATACTTTTAGTACAAATTTTGGCGATACACTTAAGTATTTCCCTTTTTTGGCGATACATGTCAGTATCGCCAAAGCTGTGGCAATATCCAAATGTATCGCCAAATGTAGGGCCAGACTTAAAAGTATCGCCACCAAAGTGGCGATATTCACAAGTATCGCCAAAATTTGATTGGGATGTATGAAATGGTCACAAGATGCTAGAAAATCACTCCAGAGTCAATGAAACAAAATAGATTTGATACACGGTGTGGATTTCCTTGTGTCAGAGTGCATGTGTGTTAAAATTTAAATGACTGTCATGCAGTTCACATTCCTTGATGGCTGCCATAGCAAATCATGTCTGAATTGAGAAAATTTGCTGCTGTGCATTGATCCTTAATTATCTCTGCTGGTTTAACTTACAGGGAAGATAGCCCTCCGTCAGTCCAGGTTGATGAGGGTGTGGATCTCTGTCTTTCCACCTCAAACATAGCATAAAAGCTCCCTGTTGTTTACATTCCATAGGATGCTCTTGTCTTGTTGATTTGCAGTGGGTTGGAGCCTGGCTTGTATCAAAAGAGTCTGATTTCACCTCACTAACGGGCTGACAATTGAACTGAAACATTTTGCCAAAGTCTAAAACTTGAAAACTACGTCTGGATGCTTCAAGACTGTCCGACACACTCAAATTTGAACCCAAATTGCTTGAAAGAACGTGCCCAAAACTAACGCGACGATACGGCAGCAGCGGCTCCATCTTAAACTGGGAAAGAATAAAAAAACAAAAGACTGTTCGACTGTTCACCCTCCGGTCGCTCCGGTCGTGCGTTTAAAGAAAGTTATCGTGCCGATAGAGCACTTGTTTTGATTCGAGAAGGCATCAGGGAGAGGGGAGAGGGAGAGGGGAAAAGGGGTTGGTTGTGTCGCCGTCACTCAAGTGAGTCTCGAAATTTTGCGACAATTGCGCTTTACATATTACGTTTTGTGATTCAGTTTTCCGATTTGCACAATTCTACTCACCCTTCTCGTTTTCTATAATTTTTTTGCACTGTTGATTTTGCTATTTTATTTCCCTGCTGGTTTCGATTTGCTTTCGACCTATGGCTAACCTTAGCTCTGCACTGAAGCAAGCTTGTTCGTTCTTGTTTCGTTTGTTGTGGTGTGTTTTCCTAATCTCTTGCATTGTTTTGTTGAAGGGACGAATAAGCCAGAACTCAGTGGACATCTGCGAGGGGTGTCCGAGCTGAAGCAGAGCTCAGAGCCGTTGATTTGGGATGAGACGTGAAGGTGTTGGCCTGAATCAAGCATGTGAACATTGGAAGTCTTCTGCTGGTCTTCTGCTTTCACCACTGGCAAGTTATTTTTCCACCTTAGAAAGGTTTGGTAAGATGAGAGAGAGGACTTTGTCTATGGGTAGCTATTGAAGTGTATTAGCAGTGCTTCTTATTGCCTTTGTTGTCACCAAGCTGAAATGGCGACTTAAAGAAATATCTCAAGTTAACTTTGCGCCCAGCCAAGGCTGTTAGCGATGCTGTTGGGTGTCTAATTATTGTAGGCGGTCTGTTGGTTGAGGAGACACTCTTTAAATTTTAGCTGTTAATACATTCAGCAATCAAAGACTGAAATAAATTTCACTAGCATTTATTCATCTTATTTTAAATTTTGTTCCCCTAATATTAAAAGCTTCTTAATTCCTTTACAACAACCCTTGAATATGGTTGTAAGCTTATCTAGTTTGGTGCCTGTTGAATTGATAGACCATTTTATTTTATTATGACTGTATCTAATGACTGTCTGTTGTCTGTTTGTAGGCTCAAGGCGTTCGGGTCCTGTAAACTATATCTCACTGTCTGGATTGCTGAAGCTCCGTCTGTTTGTCTGCGTACTTCAGTTGTTCTACATTCTCAACCACTACTCTGCTGTACATGCATTGGCTTCCATTGCCCTGGCTCCAGCTGAGCTCATTCATCTAGCTGCTTATAAACAGGTATAAAGCTGTTTTTTAATTTTAATTGATGCATTTGTAGGAAAAATGGCTGACAGTTTGGAATGAAAGTCTCACATTTTTAATGTGTCATGGTTTTGTTTTGGCTGTTTGGCTCAATGTAAATCTAGTAGGTACTAAGTTTAAAAACATTAGAAAAACCAAAGCATTGAATAAATATTATAATGGCACAATGTGGTGATAAGTTTTAAACAAATGACTATCTTCATGGTCAACAAGATTTCTTTTAAACTCCATTAGCTTAGCAACAGTAATAAAAATACTTCCCTTGAGGTGATTTTGGTCACCTTAATTTGTAATAATAACAACAATAATAATGAATAACTTAACATTAATTGGCACCAACTATTAGATATATATAACATTTGTTTGTCTTGGTTCCTTGGGATGTCCATCAATAAAATGAATCTTAAAATTTCCTTTATGTTACAATAGACTAGACTGGTGATTAATCAGCTCCAGGGAAAGCCAAGTTGAAAAGAAAGTATGGCGCTATGCTTAAAATTAGGATTGTTGCAGAATCTGTCCGTGTACATGAAGCGATGCAGTTGGTTGTCAACTTGGAAACCGTTCCAACTGGCACCCTGTCTCCAACCTCATCGTAATCAGTGGTGACATGTGGAGACCGCTCTTCATAGTTGTCATCCAATACTCCAGGATCTCCATCAGCAATGACAGCCTGGGAAGAAGACAATATTAGTGTCTGTTCAGCCCATCTTATTATGAATAAGATGGTTAAGATGCATGAAAACTACACTTACTTCAATTACAGAAACCAGTGGTTTCACTTTGTCATCCTTGAATTTATTAGGAGTGAGCTTTTCCTGCAGTGATGTTATGCAGGCCAAAGTGTCTTCCTCATTGAAGTGTCTTTTCAGTGCAATTAAAAGTGAACTTGCATTTCTATTTAGCTGTTCTAATTTGATGTTCTCCCTTAGTGAATATTCATAGATAAGCTGAAACATTCATAAGAGAAGTAAAGTTTTAGTTTGAGAAGGCTTGGTTTTCCGTGTCCCTAAAAAAATAAGTTTGTTTTAGAATGTGAAAAGATTGCCAGTTCCTCATTTTTTTAATGCGGCCACATTGACACAAAGTCATCCAGCTCTCCTACTTTCACCTGAGTGTTTCTTTGTTTAAAAGTTTTGTTGAAGTTCAGTGTACTCTAAGCCCTTTACTATCTTTTGTGCTGCAGCTTTTATTTGTTGGTTGAATGAAGATTGCCAGTTGATACATGTGTAAATTACCAAATTAGTGTGATCATACTATCTTGAAAGTATATGGAGGTGTCTTTTCATTGGGCAATAATGCATTTAGACAAACAGTTCAATAGGTCTGAAATATTTACTTGTCAACAGCAGTAAAAAGTCGGCTACTTAAAACAACTTTTGTTATTTAATGTTTCTTCATTTCAGCGGTAGAAAGCACTGTCTAACATAATCAGATATTCAAATACTTTTGTGAAATTTAATTATTAAATTGGAATAGCTTGCACAAGACAATACAAACTAAGACAGGGAGAAGGGATGTGCTAAAAGATTTGTCGAGACAAACTTGGTATCTGTCATTTATGGCTTACAACTAACTGTATGAAGCTCCTGCGTGGGACTACAACATAAGAGCTTGAAATCAAGGGCATATAGTACAGAGTGTGGTTGTAAGCCATTTCATTTGCAGCTTTCAGTTTAAAGTGACTAGTATGTTTCACTTTGAATGCATTCAAGTCTTTATCATACAACTCCGTTTGCAACTCCTGGAACACAAAGTATAACTGATTTTGTATTTTCAAAATGGCATTCACTTTTCCAAACTCGCGAGGTCCATTGTGGGGAATCAAGTTGTTTGGAATAATAACACTTCCGTTCCTATAAGTCACCCCATTAACAGAAACCACTTTGAATTGTTGGACTGTTTCATTTGAGGACAGTTGGGGGAAAACTCTACAAATGTCATCTTTCCGTTGGAGAGAGTGCAGTGGCTTTGAGACAGAGGCTCCGCAGAAGTCTGAGCTGGCGAGGAAAGGACCTCTACTTCCTCTTTTACTTAGCAGCATCAATCCACACTGATTCCGCTGGTGGGCCATTGATAATGTCCCAGCATGGTCCTTCAGATTTCGGTACAGCCTCCACCGCCGTTTGAAGAATGCATGCTTTGCTTCAAACCTGGGAAAAAGTAAAATAAAGTCAACAATTAAAATTGGCAAAAAGTTAATAAAAACAAGTGAAGGATTGCAAGATTGACCTACCTAGAACACCAGTATTGGCAGGGTGGTCCATACAATAAAATATGGGTTCCAAAGTGCAGTTCGTAATGCATCTTTGGGATTTTCTTGTCAGGGTATAACTCATCAAACAGAGCGTGATGCATTTCAGTCAGATGACGAAGTCGGGGAAGATCATTAGTTTTAAATTCTTCTGAGAAAAGAAGATCTGTGATGTTCAGTCTGAGAATCAAAAGCTGAAGGTTCTTTTCATCACAAACTGATTCTAGCTTGTTAGTTCCAGGCTTCCTCTTCCTCAACACAAAGGGTAAAATGTATGCCAGGTTCAAGGTTTCTGCAGCAGTCAGCCTTAGTTTGCCTTTGTGGATGTGATCTATGTCAATTCTGGCAGGTTTGTTAACTCCAATAAACTTGGAGTACATTTTGATCCTACTGTTGAGAACTTTGATTGACATGCTCTTCTTTTCAATCAAGACATGGTGAAGTGTACAACAGATGTCCAGTTTCAGAGTTCCTTCCAAAACATCATGAAGAAAATCTTGAGGGAGCACTTTAGTAATATCGCACCCATGAATTGCCATCAAAGCACTACGACCATTGATACCATGGCATACTGATGGACTGTGCCCATTTACATCAGTTTGTGAACCATCCTGGAACATTTTGTTTTCCACTTCTTGCAATTCTAATAGGTGGCAGTTCTTGGATCTCAAAGTATAATGAGACTCATTGAAAGAACGATACAAGTCACTTTGGGATGCATAGCACTGCCTGCATGGTTTGTTGGAGAAGGCTGCAGATTCCTTGAATCTGCCAATATTGGCAGACCCAGGATTGTCACCAGAGCAGGTCAAAAACAATCCATGAAACCGTTCCTCCACACCATTTATGTTAAACACAACACCAGTGGAAGAGAGCTGATTGATGCTGTTCACAAAATCTGCCAGAATTTTTTCAAATCCATACTTCTTGATGTAAATTGCCTTTGCAGCACCCAACATAAAGACTGAGCGAATGGATGATCTCAGTTCGGGATGTATATTGTACAAAGTCCAGTAAATAAAATTCAGTCCGTGCAAACCACTTTTACTGCTTGCACTATCAGTCATTTCAGCTGCATCAGTGTAGATACCCACTCCAAGCGTGTGAGGATCTTGCAAAACAATTGGATGGTTCTGATAAACAGCATCATGAAGGGCAGTTTTGTAAACCCCAGGAGTGTGGGGCACAGGGTTTTTCACACAGTGCAGAACTTCAGGACACGATAGTATTTGTTGCAAAGAGGGTAGAAATGGTATATAGTAGCCCCATTCCACTGGTACCTCCTTAATCGTACTTCCTTGCATGACCTTCTTTTCAAGAAACGGCACCCGAACGGGCTTTATAAGACCTTGGAAAAGGTCTATGTAATCATCTAATTTTTGCCTTGAGTCCAAACCCTCAAATATATTTTGGCCACACATACTATTTAGGACATTACTTATTTCTGAATATGATAGAGCATCATGGGGCCCACATGCAGATCTAAACTTATCCTGCAAGAAAAAACACAAAGAAATCAACAGTTATTTAAGAATATTCATTTGAGCACTTGAAAATCATAATCAAAAATTGTCTATAAACTAAGAGAGACTAACAGCACTTACAGAAACTATGCTCAAGAAAGTTTCAAACATTCCATTGACTTTGCGAATGATATTGTCTGTCACCTTTTGAGTCACGCCTTGTACATCTTGGATTTCGATCAAAAGGGCAGCAGCGTCGCATTGCAGCTTGTCAATTAAGTCCATGGCTCAATCTAAAACAAAACTTTGAAAGTGAAAACTTTGCAGTGCTGTCCGTTGCACGTGATGCCATTCCCATGATTTGAAACAGAATATATTTACCATGTGTCAGGCAAGAAAGAGAGATAAGATGAATTATCGTCTATGAATGGGATCACATAGCCTGTCGTCTATCTGGAGCTTTCATCGCTCTGTCCTGTCTCCTGAGTGTGAGCCCGCTGTGGTACCAAGTCCAAAACAACAAGTGGTCTTGCCCCCCCCCCCTCTCTCCTCCACCGCCCCGCACCTATTGCCAACTGCCAATGTACCGCGAATCTAGATTTTTTTTCTCCGATGGGTTTACCTAAGACCTGATGATCAGAGGAAAATGAAAAATAAATAAAGTAAGAATAAAAGAATTAAGCAAAAATGAGATTAAAACCGATCGAAATTTTTTTTGATGAAGAAGCGTTTAGTATTGTGTGTTTGTTGTGCTGTACAGCGGCAAATATCATCGGGCGCGAAACGTTTCAAGATGGCTGGAACAGTTGTGTCGTTGAGTGTTGAAGACCGCAAATTCCATCTAATATTGCCCTCAAATAACCTTTCTGGTTTACGAGCTGAATTTGATTTGCTTTGCAAAGATTTTCCGGATCTTGTGAACCGTCTAGGCCAGTACTTGCCTCGATTTTCGTGGAAAAAAGTCCAGTTTGCAGGAACGCCATTTGAAAATGATTTTTTTGAGATCCTTCCAAGTGATAAGATTCCCAATTATGCTGTCATCTCGGTCCTGTGGATCAAGAGGCACGGGGTGAGTGTACACACAGCACACAACTTACAGGATTTAGGCTATATCAAGTTAAGGAAATTCAAAATCCACAGATGTGGCCAGGGGTGAGGTAGGGAACTGTGAAGAACTCCCCACCTCGCCCCTCACCCTATCTGTGAACTGTAAAGTGTAAATTTCCATAACTTGATATAGCCCTACTAAAACCTCATTTTTGTAATTTTGCAGACTTTCCTGACTTCATTCATATATATTGACTGGTCCTATGCTTTAATTAGTTTATACTTGTCCTTTTATCATCCTTTTCTTTTTCTAGGAGGAAAGTACTGAGACCCATAGCAACAATATTGGAGAGTCAAATGAAAGTCAAATACTCCAAGGTCAAATCGACACATCAGACCCTCCAATGGTGAGTTTAAGTATCTCTCTTTTGTTTTAAAAAACAGAAGATATTATATATTATATTTATTATTTTATTTATGAAATTAATGTGTGCCACTTTGTTTCTAGCAACAGGCCGGCATTGGAAAAGCTTATGACAAAGAAAAACTGTCAAAGTTTTATACCCAGGCTGTGTGGGAGTCTCTAAGTCCTGCTGAGCAGGACAATGAACTTGTGCGCCTTGAGCAACACATTCTTCTCAAATCAATGGGTAAGAAAATTTTAGAGCCATGTAGGGCCCATAAATAAAAAATTCATTTGACTGGTTCTACTCTGGTTTGTGGTTGTCAACACAACCACAGGAGTAAGAAAATCAAAAGAAGACTATCTTCTGAAGAAAGATTCTGTTTCGTTTATCTGTTATTCGCTCACTTAAACTTGTATGTACATTCTACAGACATCAACTCAACGTTCCGCCCAGTAGTTGTCACTGCTCGTGGGGCACGGAAACGAACAGCAACAACAGAGAAAAGGCCACAGAGTAAAAGTTCAGGGAGCACAAATGATGGCAGGAGGAGTTCAAGCAGAGCACACACGGAAACAAGGGCAGAGCCCCAGCCATCATCGTGCAGCAACAAAGTATATTGACACAAATATTTTGTTGTAAAATTAATTCGAAGAGTTTAAGTATGTTAATACGTTTAGACTGTACTCCCTCCACCCTTCTGTCTCTCTCTCTCCAGGAAAACCAGCCCCCAATAATTGTTGTCCCAGATCATTTCTTGGATTCGGAGGACGAAGAGGAAATTGCTCAATTGATAAACACATCAAGTCCAGTGGTTGAGGCAAGCACATCTTCTGGGATGACACAGAAGCAGGCTAAAGCCCCAAAGGTAAAGTAAAATATTTACCACAATAAGTCTTAGGAAGTTAAGTCTAACATTTACTTGTATTTTTTTACTACAGCTTCACCTACGGAAATGGGGAAGCCGTTTCAATCAACACAATGCACTGCCAAGCTTTAGTGAAATCTTGAAGCAGAAATTGGAATCAGGAGATCCCGATAAAATACCTACCCATATGCTGCTTTCCGAAATTAAAGCTCACATCATTGCTGGAATAAACCCAGGGGCAAAGGTTCAGCCTAAAGATTATAACACTGTCTGCCAACGAATAGTACAAGAGTATCCCATTTTAGGCGACGTAGATAATCACACAAGCTTTGTAAGTAAGATAAAAATAATGAAAAATTTATTGATTAAACAAAATCATAATTTGCTCGGCTATAAACTGTAAAATGACAATGTCTTTACAGAACGGATTAAAACTATCAGTCAGGAAATCATTTTCTCAAGAAAAGTACTACAATTCAAAAGGGAAAGAAAAAAGAAAGGCCAAAAGGCTCTCCTTTCAGCAACAACCAAGGTAATCAAAAAAAGGCATTCACAAATAAATCTAACCAGCATAGTAACAACATATTGGTTTCAGGAATGAAGCTTATACATCTGAAAAACAAACGGATCCAGCTGAGTTTGTAACTGAACTAAAAGAAAACTCGTCAACTGAGGCAAGAAAGAGATTCCTTATCCGTTCGACAATCAGCATAAGGAACACTCAGGTGCAAGTAGCAGAGCTGGATGACTTTGTGTCAATGTGGCCTCATTACGAAAATGGAGAACTGGTAATCTTTTCACATTCTAAAACAAACTTATTTTTTTAAGGACACGGAAAACCAAGCCTTCTCAAACTAAAACTTTACTTCTCTTGTGAATGTTTCAGCTTATCTATGAATATTCACTAAGGGAGAACATCAAATTAGAACAGCTATATAGAAATGCAAGTTCACTTTTAATTGCACTGAAAAGACACTTCAATGAGGAAGACACTTTGGCCTGCATAACATCACTGCAGGAAAAGCTCACTCCTAATAAATTCAAGGATGACAAAGTGAAACCACTGGTTTCTGTAATTGAAGTAAGTATAGTTTTCATGCATCTTAACCATCTTATTCATGATAAGATGGGCTGAACAGACACTAATATTGTCTTCTTCCCAGGCTGTCATTGCTGATGGAGATACTGGAGTATTGGATGACAACTATGAAGAGCGGTCTCCACATGTGATTGTCACCACTGATTACGATGAGGTTGGAGACAGGGTGCCAGTTGGAACGGTTTCCAAGTTGACAACCAACTGCATCGCTTCATGTACACGGACAGATTCTGCAACAATCCTAATTTTAAGCATAGCGCCATACTTTCTTTTCAACTTGGCTTTCCCTGGAGCTTATGAAAGCACTCTAAGATTCTTAGAAAGATATATTCATGGCAGCCTATCAGAATACTCAAGGAAAAAAACAGGCAGAAGAGAATACAAAAGTTTCATGGCAAAATTTAAAATAGATTAAGAGTATCATTTAAACATTCAGTAGACTTAAGTTTGACAACAGTAAACTTAAAATGTCATTAAGATCAAGCAACAGTCTAAAGTCTATTGTAATATAAAGAAAATTTTAAGATTCATTTTATTGATGAAAAACCTAAGGAACCAAGCAGTACATACAAACAAATGTTATATCTAATAGTTGGTGCCAATTAATGTTAAGTTATTCATTATTATTGTTGTTATTATTTCAAATTAAGGTGACCAAGATCACCTCAAGGGAATTAGTTTTATTATTGTTGCTAAGCGCCATACTTTCTTTTCAACTTGGCTTTCCCTGGAGCTGATTAATCACCAGTCTAGTCTATTGTAACATAAAGGAAATTTTAAGATTCATTTTATTGATGGACATCCCAAGGAACCAAGACAAACAAATGTTATATATATCTAATAGTTGGTGCCAATTAATGTTAAGTTATTCATTATTATTGTTGTTATTATTACAAATTAAGGTGACCAAAATCACCTCAAGGGAAGTATTTTTATTACTGTTGCTAAGCTAATGGAGTTTAAAAGAAATCTTGTTGACCATGAAGATAGTCATTTGTTTAAAACTTATCACCACATTGTGCCATTATAATATTTATTCAATGCTTTGGTTTTTCTAATGTTTTTAAACTTAGTACCTACTAGATTTACATTGAGCCAAACAGCCAAAACAAAACCATGACACATTAAAAATGTGAGACTTTCATTCCAAACTGTCAGCCATTTTTCCTACAAATGCATCAATTAAAATTAAAAAACAGCTTTATACCTGTTTATAAGCAGCTAGATGAATGAGCTCAGCTGGAGCCAGGGCAATGGAAGCCAATGCATGTACAGCAGAGTAGTGGTTGAGAATGTAGAACAACTGAAGTACGCAGACAAACAGACGGAGCTTCAGCAATCCAGACAGTGAGATATAGTTTACAGGACCCGAACGCCTTGAGCCTACAAACAGACAACAGACAGTCATTAGATACAGTCATAATAAAATAAAATGGTCTATCAATTCAACAGGCACCAAACTAGATAAGCTTACAACCATATTCAAGGGTTGTTGTAAAGGAATTAAGAAGCTTTTAATATTAGGGGAACAAAATTTAAAATAAGATGAATAAATGCTAGTGAAATTTATTTCAGTCTTTGATTGCTGAATGTATTAACAGCTAAAATTTAAAGAGTGTCTCCTCAACCAACAGACCGCCTACAATAATTAGACACCCAACAGCATCGCTAACAGCCTTGGCTGGGCGCAAAGTTAACTTGAGATATTTCTTTAAGTCGCCATTTCAGCTTGGTGACAACAAAGGCAATAAGAAGCACTGCTAATACACTTCAATAGCTACCCATAGACAAAGTCCTCTCTCTCATCTTACCAAACCTTTCTAAGGTGGAAAAATAACTTGCCAGTGGTGAAAGCAGAAGACCAGCAGAAGACTTCCAATGTTCACATGCTTGATTCAGGCCAACACCTTCACGTCTCATCCCAAATCAACGGCTCTGAGCTCTGCTTCAGCTCGGACACCCCTCGCAGATGTCCACTGAGTTCTGGCTTATTCGTCCCTTCAACAAAACAATGCAAGAGATTAGGAAAACACACCACAACAAACGAAACAAGAACGAACAAGCTTGCTTCAGTGCAGAGCTAAGGTTAGCCATAGGTCGAAAGCAAATCGAAACCAGCAGGGAAATAAAATAGCAAAATCAACAGTGCAAAAAAATTATAGAAAACGAGAAGGGTGAGTAGAATTGTGCAAATCGGAAAACTGAATCACAAAACGTAATATGTAAAGCGCAATTGTCGCAAAATTTCGAGACTCACTTGAGTGACGGCGACACAACCAACCCCTTTTCCCCTCTCCCTCTCCCCTCTCCCTGATGCCTTCTCGAATCAAAACAAGTGCTCTATCGGCACGATAACTTTCTTTAAACGCACGACCGGAGCGACCGGAGGGTGAACAGTCGAACAGTCTTTTGTTTTTTTATTCTTTCCCAGTTTAAGATGGAGCCGCTGCTGCCGTATCGTCGCGTTAGTTTTGGGCACGTTCTTTCAAGCAATTTGGGTTCAAATTTGAGTGTGTCGGACAGTCTTGAAGCATCCAGACGTAGTTTTCAAGTTTTAGACTTTGGCAAAATGTTTCAGTTCAATTGTCAGCCCGTTAGTGAGGTGAAATCAGACTCTTTTGATACAAGCCAGGCTCCAACCCACTGCAAATCAACAAGACAAGAGCATCCTATGGAATGTAAACAACAGGGAGCTTTTATGCTATGTTTGAGGTGGAAAGACAGAGATCCACACCCTCATCAACCTGGACTGACGGAGGGCTATCTTCCCTGTAAGTTAAACCAGCAGAGATAATTAAGGATCAATGCACAGCAGCAAATTTTCTCAATTCAGACATGATTTGCTATGGCAGCCATCAAGGAATGTGAACTGCATGACAGTCATTTAAATTTTAACACACATGCACTCTGACACAAGGAAATCCACACCGTGTATCAAATCTATTTTGTTTCATTGACTCTGGAGTGATTTTCTAGCATCTTGTGACCATTTCATACATCCCAATCAAATTTTGGCGATACTTGTGAATATCGCCACTTTGGTGGCGATACTTTTAAGTCTGGCCCTACATTTGGCGATACATTTGGATATTGCCACAGCTTTGGCGATACATTTGGATATTGCCACAGCTTTGGCGATACTGACATGTATCGCCAAAAAAGGGCAATACTTAAGTGTATCGCCAAAATGTGGCCATGAGTATCGCCTTTGGTTTTGCAGTGTCCCTTCCCCGCCCCGACGACCTATAGGTGGAAGAACAAAACCCCAGATAGTGTGCTGGTCGTGTTAGACGCCAACAATAGCATCGAACTAGAGGGAGCAAGGGATTACAAAATAGAAACATTTTATGAACGCAATATTGACGAACTAATCAGGTACGGACGTGATGTTCTTCGAAAGGCGTTTTTGTCGGCCATAGGCAGAGAGCTGCGCCGCAAAAGTCTAGCACCGCCACCTGGTGGGCCATCAACAATCGCATTCTGGTTCAAGAAGAGGTTTTACCCGGTGACGGGAAAACAATTCAGAAATGTCGATGCCTTTTTGTGTAATTTGGGAGAGCACATGGTGGATCTCGCAGTCTATAAGGATTTCCTCATCGCATTGGCGGGCGAGATACGAAAAGGGGAAGCCTATGATGTTGCACATCCGGGTCGCGCTAGGCGCCAGGCAGCCCCCCCTGGAGGGCCTATCTTTTGCTACCTAGACATTGTTCAGCCTGTGCGTGTGGGCGACTCGTTTTCAAAATTAATTCGAATAATTGCTGGCGGGGAGGATCACTACACGTTTACGGACAAGTACTACATGCCCGTGCAGACGTACTCCTTCTCTACCATTTCCGTCCTGCTGGCAGATAGACTGGGAGAGCGATATGCATTCACAAGTGGGTCCAGTCCCACCATTTTAGCACTGCACTTTGTCGACTTGGACAAGGAACGTATATAAGGCTGTTTGTCTCTATATAAGCCGAAATCATGGACGAGTTTACGAAGCACTACCTTCAACAGAGTGGCGGGGCTGTGGGAGGAACCGGCAGTGGCGATTTATCAGTAGGACCAGTATACCGCGCGGGCTTTGTCCGGGGGCAGCGGGGACGCGGGCTTGTCGGGGATTTTTTTAGGGGGGTTTGGTCTTTTGTATCCCCCCTGTTTAAGTCGGGGGCCAGCGCTTTGGGCAAGCAGGCCCTAAACACGGGTGCTAGTATACTGACTGACGCGGCTGCGGGAGGCTCGGACATGCGTGGTATTGCAAAAAAGCGACTCGTGGAGGCCCGCGATGGCCTAGCTGCTAAGATGAGGGGTGGGGCCAGGCGGGGGGTTAAAAGGCGAAAAACGACAAGCAAGAAAAAAGTTACCCGACGGCGCAAGAAGGTGCGGACGCCTAGGTCGAAATTAGATATATTTAGCGCTCTTTCCCCGGCGCCTGGGCGCGGGGCGTATAAAAGGAAGTAGTGCATAGCCGTGGGGCATTCGATGCAGAATAATGGCGACCACCGCCCAGTTTCAACCCGTGGCCAAGAGCGAGTTTGACTTTTTCAGACCGCGAAATGTGCAGGTCTCCCAAGTCGGGTGTGAGACGATTCCTCTTAAGCCCATCAACAGCGTTAATGCGTTTTCTAAGCGTTTGGAATTTTTTCATCCGGGAAAAAATACGGACTTTTACCGAAACCTGGCAAACACATTTTTGTATATGAAGTTTAAGGTTGCCAAACCGGATGGCACCCCTTTGGATGCCGCCAAAAAGGCGACCGTTGTTAATTATATAGGACAAACTATTATTAGCAGTCTGGAGATAGCTCTCAATGGGATTGTTGTCACGCGGAACACGGATAATTACCAATACCGAGCTTACATAGAGGCTCTTCTCACTGGCAATGATTCGGACGCCTCTTGCCATCTGGCTGCTGGCGGCTTTCGGCTAGACACGGGATCGGGGACTCAGATCACAGACTTTGACGATGCCAATAACAAGGGCTGCAAGGCCCGCTTTGATTGGGTAAAAACAGGTGACGTGGTCGAGGTCATATCGCGCATGCACACAGACATAGGAAAGAGCCATCTTTACCTGCCCAGCGGGTTGGATCTCAGCGTTAACCTAAACTTGGCCTCAGACGCCTTTATTTTGATGGCCGCCGATGGTGTCACCGCCTCGGACGCCGCATTCCACCTAGTGGACTCGACTCTGTACACGGAAATCGTCCACGTGAACCCGGCCGTGCAGACCGCGATAGAAAGGGTGTTTTTGGACCGAAACGCTATTATTCCAATTCAGAGTGTCGAAGTTCATGCCGTTAACGTGTCTTCTGGGCAGAAACACGTGTCAGTGGACAATCTGTTCACGGGGAAACTGCCCTCAGTTTTGCTGGTTGCCATCGTCGAAAATTCTGTGCAGGCGGGTACTTTGACCAAGAACAGCTTTGTTTTCCGACACTTTGACTTGACAAATTTGAACGTTTATGTAAATGGGACGCAGCACGCATTGGGACCGTTCGATTTCGCGAAGGGGAATTCCGCCCTGGGATACCATTCTCTGCTAAAGGCGTCCGGACTCTTGTCACACGGGGAAAGTCCAATGGTCACCCAAGAGAGGTACCAGAATGGGTATTCGTTGTGGGGTTTCGACCTTTCGCCCGAAGGGAGTGCTGCAAGCCATGGCACGCACTCATCCGTCCAGCGCGTGGGAAGCATTCGTTTGGAGGCGTTGTTTTCGAGCGCGCCCACCGTCACGACCACGTTCCTCATTTACAGCATTCGAGAGGGCTCGTCTATTGAAATTGATAAAATGAGGAATGTTTATTTGTCCCTCTAACAGATGGATCTGTTGGCGGGGCGGCTTCGTGGCCTTCGTCTGGTCGACGCAGTCCCACGCTGTGCTGCGGTTACGTTTGAGTTCCTTGGTGACGCAGATGCGAATATCTCCGCTGTGGCCTTTGACTGCACCACCTGGAACCTGCGCGATGTTATGCTCTTTAATGTCGCCCACAAGGCGGGTGGGGTGTGGGTGGTAGAAGGAAGAGAGAGGTGGTCTGTGGTGCGAAATCGCATCGTTGATTTGCTAGCGGCCTGTGGGGCTCGTTTGGTCTTTGTGTGGGGGAGTGAACAGGTGGATAGCCTTAAAACCATACCGGGCTTCTGCTGCGAGGTCGTCGATTTGAAGTCCGTGGCGTGTTCCTCGTCTCACACGCTTCACCCATTCGGGGGGGTTTGCCTTACAACGAGAGGAGTGCTAAATTGGTTTTTAAGGGGGGGGCTGGCCTGAATAAAAACACGATATTTTGTTTAACAGATGGAGTCGGCCCTTTCTTTCTGCGGTGGCAGAGGGTTTGTCGGCTCCGACGGGGTATACATCACTCCAGTGTTCGTATGGGCGTGTGAGGAGCGTGACGATTTGAAATTGGACGGTTATTGGTCTTCCTGCGATTCGCATGTTCAGGGGTGTGCCTATTGGACCGAATTCGCCAGCTGCGTCCATCAGCACATGTCGCCTCGCGGCAGCTTGGCGATTGCCATGTCCCCGCGGCAGGGCGCGCTGCTGCGTGCGTCGATGTCACCGAGGGGGAGCAGTGTGGTCGTTCTAGGTGGGCAGGGTATGACCACCCCCCTCGATACCTCGCGCGCGGATTGGTTTTTCTCTCCTCACTTGAGCGCCCACGAGGAGGGTTGGTGCCGGCCCGGCTTTTTGCACCGCGTAGCCCAACGGGTTTGGGAACTGCGGCGCTCGTAAATTTTTAATTCGCTTGGCAGATGCGCGGAAGAGAGGTCTGTAGGGTGAGCTTTTTGAATCGTGTGGTTCAAAGGCTGTGGGGTGGATAAATAGGGCGGGACGCGTGCCTCGTGTCCAGAGGATGTCTAAAAACGTGCGACCTCGGGGGGCGGGTTTGAGCACTGGCGATGTTGCCAGGGCCCTGCTCGGGCGTTGTGAGACTCGGGATCATTTCGGGGGAGTATATTCGTTAGACACACTTCCTCAAGCCCCCTTTGAAAACCGCCCGGTCTTGGTGGTGTGCAACACGGCCTACCAACATAGTGCAGGCGAGCATTGGGTGGCTCTGTATTTAGACACCGGTGGTGGGATTAGTTATTTCGATTCATATGGGCTGCCGCCCAGTGGAATACACCTTATGAACTTTATTTATAAGAATAGCATTAATGGGTCATGGAATAGTAACCACACGCCACTGCAATCGTTGGATAGCGCGGTGTGTGGGAAATATGCATGTTTATATTTGTATTATCGGGTGTTGGGATATACTGATAAGGATTTCGTAAGCATGTTCATAAAATGTAAAAAAAAACCCGGATGCCTTCGTTAATTTGTTATTTAAAAAAATATTTGGCAGAGTGGGCGCTCGTGGGGGGTGTGTTGGCAGCGCCGGGCCTCAGTGGTCATATAAATATGCCGTGTAGTAATGGTTCGAACACATTTCCAATTCTGGTTTCGTCAGCAATGGTCTCGACTCCCCCCTTTGGGGGGTGTGAGAATAAGTCCATTTGGGACGATGTGCTTGGGGACTTCCTTGAGCTCCCCGACAAGGTCCGGCTCGGCGTGTTGGCCCAGTGGTACGAGTTTTGCCAGTCCATTGCTGGCGAAACGCCCAAAAACCTGTCAGAGCTGTCGGACTCTTGGAGGCGGTACACCAACTACACGCCGCTTAGCACCCCTTGTGGAGAGCATACAAACAACACCGCACTAGCGGTCCTTTGTAACGCCACAAGTTTGGATCACACCTTAGTGATGCCGCCTTGCAGCGCCACGAGTTCGGCAGCGCTGGCTGTCGCTCTGACCTCTGCCGCTTTCATACTCGCCGGCGTGGGAGGGCAGAGGTTGGGACGTTTTTTAAAGTCAAGAGCTAACATTACTTCCGTCTAAATTTACTTCAGATGGAGTGTGACCACGGTGTCGTCCGGGTACAGCCCCCTACAGGTGTGGTGTGGTTTTTCCGCCGCCAAGACGGCGGTGTTGTTATCGGCCAAAAGGAGCCCACACAAATTTTAGATTTAATAACCACGATGTATGAACTATATGATTTTATTGAAGAGCACTCTCTCGAAATCCGCGCCGTGATGGCAACGGAGTCCAATTCGGAAGTCATCCTGATTTACGAAAAGGCTTCCGTTGACCAGGATAGCGGCGTGGGTTGCGAGGAGTGACTCGTCGTCTTTGTTATATATATTGTTATTTGTTATATGTATGTTTCACATTATATTATATGTTATTTGTTATGTGTTTTGTAATCCCTTGTAGCAATAAATAGAAAAAACCCAAAAAACCAATAAAACCAAAAAAATATTGCGGCATCCTCCCAACAAGTGTTATATTAAAAATCATTTGTTGGGAGGATTGCGCAGTAGATGTTTGGTTGGCATCGTCGGCGAGGTGCCCGCGCCGGCCGCCTCACACCGCCCCTCGTGGAGCAGTCCTCCTTGGGGTAAGAACAACCTGGCCTGGGTGGTGGTTGTGGTGGTGGTGGTGGTGCTTAGATGAGGCTCGCGCGCGGCGCGCGCCGGTCGGCTGCCGGCTTGTGGCGCACCTCCCTACTCCCGGTGACGTTTGCCCCCCACCAGCGGCCTCGGGGCCGCGAGCCTCAAAGTCGTGACCGAGCCTCCGGCTCATGTGGGCTTCACTATACTACTGCTGCTGTTTCTCGGCTTCCAGCCAGATCAAATGGGTCCAAAAAGTCAATAAGATCCGCCACGGCCTCAGTCTCAATGTCTCGTAGAGGAACATTGTCATCTTGACTTAGACCAGCTGCAGTCTCAACCTGCGATAAAGAATGTGCAACTTTAGATAATAGCGATGACGATAAGACCAGTTTATTCAAATGCACTTACCTGATCACGAAGGTCCCTAATGCATTTTAGCATGGGGGTATGTGACTGTGAAGCCGGAACTGTCACTTTCAGTAGGGGGTGCTTCTTTGGCAGCTTAGATCGCACAAGATGGACCCACAGATTGGCTTCCTGTATGATAGAGTTAGCCTCAGGGGAGCTTTCTATCACTCTTTGGATCAAAGCAGCGTACTTCACGCTGAAAGAAGTGCGCACAACAATATTGAGTGCGTGGCACATGCAGTACAAGCGTTGAAACTCTTCGAGTGCCTTCACAATGTCGGCTCCTCCATCGGTCACAAAAAAAATCTCTTCTATTAGCTTTCGGGGAAATCCAAGGCTTACAAGCTGTTCCACCAGAAACTCCCTAAGTTGGCTGGAGGAAGAAGCACCTTCTGTTGAAATGGAGAAAGCCAATCTTGTGACGCATTCCCAATTTTTGATATAGTGCAACACCACGTTTGCAAAATGGTCACTTTTGTGGCTTTCTGTCCAGCCGTCAGTGGTCGCGGCACACCGGTGCTCTTCCAAAACAGGCATTAGTTCCCTCAGCAAATCTTCTCTGGCCTCATCAGCTTCTTGGCCCATGTGGGTTTTCACTGTGGTTGGGTGGGGAACTAATTTCTTGCTGTCCATGCGACCGTGCGCAACTGTGAGATCGATGGTTTTTTGAATCAGTTTGAGGAAGCCCTCCCCATTCATAGCCTCAGGTGGTCTCAAATCTAGAGCGCAAAAATGAGTACAGGCCCGTGTAAAGGCGAACTTAGCATCGGGTGGAGGATCAACTAGAGGAGCTTGTGCAGCTTGAGTTTTCCGCGTGCCATCACTAGTGCACCTCTTGACGTGGCGGCCTAGAGCAGAGGAGCCTGTAAAGTTGCCCCTAAATATATAGGCCTCCTTGCATCCAGTGCATTGAACAGCTTCGACGGGAGCTTTGGTGGCTCTAACCCGCACTTGCAGCAAGTGGTTCCAAATGTCACTTTTAGTGGCTCTGCTGGTTTTCGGCTTCCCGCATGCTTCGTACTCCCCCGAGGCCAATTTCGCTTTAACCATCTCTTTAAACTGATGGGCAGATTCAGAAACTTCCTCAGCCTCAATTTCAATGTCGGCTTCATGGCCATTTGATGAACTTGTGCCAGGAGAGTCAGATGAAGATTCTGAAATCTGTCACGAAACATTTAGAGTTTAGGCGAAGCAAGGATAAATAAAAAGAAAGCAAGTAACAAACAGCAGCCCGCAGCAGGTTAAGAGTTAACCTCCAACATTTCCCCTTTCCCTCCCCCCGGCCACAGCAGCCCGCCCCTGCTTGAAGTGCGGGTGCTTCCATATTAAAAGCCGCAGCACGGTGAGTGGGCCAGAAGACCGGCGCAGGCGGACAAAACTTTAGACGCGTTTTCGGCTCCAGGGTCGCTACACTGGACTCGAACCGGACGTGTGACCCCACCAATGGATTCCTCGTTCAGAGAACAATCCATTGGTGGGGTCACACGTTCGGTTCTAATCTAGTTTAGCGACTCTGGAGCCAAAAACGCGTCTAGAGTTTTGTCCGCCTGCGCCGGTCTTCTGGCCCACTGTGCGCCCGCCCCGGCGCCCCGCCCCTGCCCGCCCCACCTGACCCTGCCCCGCCCCGCCCCGCCGCCCAGGTAGTTACGCCGCACCCTGAGTGCGCGGGTGCATGTGCACCTACAAGCCGCATCCACCCGCGCGCGCCTGCCTCGCGCCAGTGGCGCACATGCACAGGTGCGCATGCACCCTGTATATGCAATGCCAGGAGCGGGTGGTGGCTGGGGCTGGCGCCGAGCCGAACACCGTGCTCGTGCTCGTGCACGAGCACCGTGACCACGACAATATCGTGACAATACCGTTACAGTACACAACAAAACCCACGCCCACGCCGCCCCCGGCCCTTCGCCCTCGCCCTCAGAACCCCAGACCAGCTGCAGGCCGCAGTTTGTTGCAAATACACACACTCCAGTCCAGGACACGGATACTGTTTACTTACTCGAGGTTTTTTGGAGGTTTGCTTAGTCCCAGGATTTGGCGTTTCAGCCTTCCGCTTCTCCTTCGTCTTCACCTTATCTGCATTCATTGTTCCGGCGACCAACGTTAGCACTAAATCCTGGCTGATGCTGCTTCTGATTGTTTGGGAAATTTCTATGGTTTCGGCCGGTCCGGCACCGGCGGCTCGGCTGCTGTATCTGTGGCTGACCCCCTTTCCCTTCTCCTTTCCCCCCGCCCCCTCCTTCAAGGCCATCGGTGTCAGCTGACGACGGACGCGGACGGTGGCTTGGCTACGGCTCGGTTCGGAGCGGCCCCCCCTCACCCCTCGCCCAGCCGATGGACCGGCGGCAAACGCGTCCGTCTGTCCGCCGGTGCCCACGCTCCGACAGAGTCCGTACATCCGAGTCGAGACCCGCCGGACCGACGGAGTCCGAGCCGAAGTTGGCGGGTATCGAGGCCCGTGAACTTCGGGAAGTATTCGGCTGCATTCGGCAACAAGCTGTCGCAGCAGTGGCAGCGCTGCAGCGGCGCGCCGGCCAGGCGGCACCTACCCCACCCCACTCCACTTTTTTCACGGGCTCGGCAGGCCCGCCCGCCACAGGCCTCTAGTACCCAGGGCATTCGATGACAGGCGCTCGCACCTCCTGCAGCAGCACGACGTCGGGGGCCACCTCGTGGATTGTCTGGAACATCGCCTGCATCTTCACCGCCGCCGTCGCTGCTGACATATTGAACGAGAAAACCTTCATCTTCGTTTACTGCCCACCCCTCGCTCCCCACGCCCTCTCTTGCTGGGGAGGTCCACTGGCTTGGACACCATGGCGGCGAGCTTCGACATCTGGTTACGCATCTTGCCCTGCGCCTCGTTCCTCTTCCTCTTGGCGCTCGACGTGCTGCTCGCTGTACTTGCCCTGCTCGCAGCGCTGCCCGCCCCTCTCCTGCCGCCCGCGAGGTCCGCGGCCTCCGTCAGACTCTCGACGTCGGTGTCCGCGCTGTCGGTGGCGTTCACAACGGCCTCGGTGTCCAGGGCGTCCTCGAGGGTCTCGATGGTCTCGGCCAGGATCGCCTCTTCTGCCCCGGAGGGGGGAGCGATTTCGCTCAGCATGCTAAATTCAGACGACACTTGCGAGTTACTCACTGCTCCCAGCCTAGCCGCCACTCCGTCCGGTGTTGCTCCATGCTGCTCGGCTGCGTCCGGAGTGCTGGTCACCTCGCCGCTGCCGCTGCTCAGGTCAGGTCCTGGGTTCGAGTCCCGCTGCTGCCGTGCCTTCGAGAAGCTGAAGCTGTAGTTTTCCTCTTCTTCGCTGTCGGGGATCACGATTCGCCTTGCTGCAGCTAGAATGACAGTGGTGTTAGAACAGTTGTGCAACTCAGACATGTCATCCCACGGTTCGGACGTAGCCGTCTCTCCGGTCCCGAACACTTCGCTGCGCAGCTCAGGCATGCTGCCTCCGAGGCGCGTCGCTGGCTGCGTCCCAGGCGTGGACTCGCCTGAGGGGGTGGGGGAGGGGAGCGGGGGGTCTTCGCCACTTGCCGTGACGTCATCACCGCCTTCGTCGTCGTCGTGCCGGCCCCGGGCCCTGTCCGCCCACGTCGGCGGCCTTCTCCTGTTAGGGCATTGCACCCTAAAATGGTCCGTCTCCCCGCAGATCTGACACGTCGGCCTCTGGCCGCTGTAGAAGGCCATGGCCTCCACCCCCGCGACGCGGATGTAGCTGGGAACCGGCCTCTTCATCACCATCTTCACCATCCGCGTCCCCGTCAGCAGCCCCTGAAAGCACGACCCCCTCGGGTACACCTCCTCTCTAATTTCCACGACCCTTCCATACTGTCCCAGACACAACCCGATTTCCTCCCTCTTCACCTCCACAGGCAGGTTCCTGATTCTCACGATCTTCGCCTCCTGGCCCGAGCCCCTCATCACTACGTCACACTCACTCCCGTCACTGTAAACAAACTTGCATCTTTCTCTCTCGCACACCTCCTCCGCACGCTTCCCGTCAGCAAACTTCGCGTGGATTCTTTTCCCCGACACTTCCACCTGTACTACCAGCAGCTCTTCCAGCTTCACATCCCAGTTGTTCTTCAGAAAGTTCCAGAACTCAAGATTACTCACTGGTTTCGGGCCCCCGAAGGAAAACGTCACCGTCTCTCTGCGTGCCGCCATGGCGTGGCCGGGGCAGCCGCCCGCCCGGCAAACAACAACACGTCGGCTCGGGCTGGCTAGCGTCGGCGGCGGCAGCGGGCGGCGTGAAGTTCCTCTTCGGTGGCAGGGTCTTCTTGTCCTTCGTAGGGCGTAGGGCGCTAGCAGCGCGGGGCGCAGGCGGCGCCGGCACTTCTCTCCCTTCGATTCTTCACAGCCCTTCACTCCCCAAACAACGACATGACGGCTGGCGGCACTCTCAAAACAACAACAACACCGGTCTCGGCGAGGCGAGCTAATCGGGCCGCTGAGGGGACGAGTCAGCGTCCGTCCGTGCGTGCGTGCGTGCGTAAAGAGCGTTAAGTGCGTCAAGTGCACTTATGCACTTTGGCACTGCAGACACTGGTGGCTGGAGGGATGTGAAGGGATTTCTTGGAGGAATTTTTCTTTTCTAGTCGAAAAAAGGAACATAAGGAAGCTGTTGAATTGATTTTTCTTTTTTTTTAAATCCTTTCTTTATTTTCATTTTTGAAAAAGGAAGAAATGGCAGCGGTGGGATTCGAACCCACGCCCACAGAGGTGGACTGCGACCTGAACGCAGCGCCTTAGACCGCTCGGCCACGCTACCCTCTGTCTTCGCCACGTGTCCCTCTCCCTCGCTCTCTTTCTCTATCACTCGTGAGGCTCTCAAGGGGCACTCGTCGGCACTCGCAGGGACGGAGGAAGAAAAAAAGGAAAGGGAAAAAAGGAAAAGAATAGCGCAGCCGGTAGGATTCGAACCTACGCTCCCAGAGGGGAACTGATATCTGGCGCGGATAGTTTCAAGTCAGTCACCTTAACCGCTCGGTCACGGCTGCTTGTCTGTTGCAGCCAGCGACAAAAGTGCTCTTTGGGTGGCGACATGAGAGAAAAAAAGGCAGAAAAAAGTAGACGCCCGATTTGATGGTCGAACCCAAGACCCTTCGGTTAAAAGCCGAATACTCTACCGACTGAGCTAATCGGGCCGCTGAGGGGACGAGTCAGCGTCCGTGCGTGCGTTCGTGCGTGCGTGCGTTAAGAGCGTTAAGTGCGTCAAGTGCACTTATGCACTTTGGCACTGCAGGCACTGGTGGCTGGAGGGATGTGAAGGGATTTCTTGAAAGAATTTTTCTTTTCTAGTCGAAAAAAGGAAAAAAAAAGAAGCTGTTCAATTGAATCCTTTCCTTATTTTCATTTTCGAAAAAGGAAGAAATGGCAGCGGTGGGATTCGAACCCACGCCCACAGAGGTGGACTGCGACCTGAACGCAGCGCCTTAGACCGCTCGGCCACGCTACCCTCTGCCTTCGCCACGTGTCCCTCTCCCTCGCTCTCTTTCTCTTTCACTCGTGAGGCTCTCAAGGGGCACTCGTCGGCACTCGCAGGGACGGAGGAAAAAAAAAGGAAAGGGAAAAAAAGGAAAAGAATAGCGCAGCCGGTAGGATTCGAACCTACGCTCCCAGAGGGAAACTGATATCTGGCGCGGATAGTTTCAAGTCAGTCACCTTAACCGCTCGGTCACGGCTGCTTGTCTGTTGCAGTCAGCGACAAAAGTGCTCTTTGGGTGGCGACATGAGAGAAAAAAAGGCAGAAAAAAAGTAGACGCCCGATTTGGGGGTCGAACCCAAGACCCTTCGGTTAAAAGCCGAATACTCTACCGACTGAGCTAATCGGGCCGCTGAGGGGACGAGTCAGCGTCCGTCCGTGCGTGCGTGCGTGCGTAAAGAGCGTTAAGTGCGTCAAGTGCACTTATGCACTTTGGCACTGCAGGCACTGGTGGCTGGAGGGATGTGAAGGGATTTCTTGAAGGAATTTTTCTTTTCTAGTCGAAAAAAGGAAAAAAAAAGAAGCTGTTCAATTGAATCCTTTCCTTATTTTCATTTTCGAAAAAGGAAGAAATGGCAGCGGTGGGATTCGAACCCACGCCCACAGAGGTGGACTGCGACCTGAACGCAGCGCCTTAGACCGCTCGGCCACGCTACCCTCTGCCTTCGCCACGTGTCCCTCTCCCTCGCTCTCTTTCTCTATCACTCGTGAGGCTCTCAAGGGGCACTCGTCGGCACTCGCAGGGACGGAGGAAGAAAAAAAGGAAAGGGAAAAAAGGAAAAGAATAGCGCAGCCGGTAGGATTCGAACCTACGCTCCCAGAGGGAAACTGATATCTGGCGCGGATAGTTTCAAGTCAGTCACCTTAACCGCTCGGTCACAGCTGCTTGTCTGTTGCAGCCAGCGACAAAAGTGCTCTTTGGGTGGCGACATGAGAGAAAAAAAGGCAGAAAAAAGTAGACGCCCGATTTGGAGGTCGAACCCAAGACCCTTCGGTTAAAAGCCGAATACTCTACCGACTGAGCTAATCGGGCCGCTGAGGGGACGAGTCAGCGTCCGTCCGTGCGTGCGTGCGTGCGTAAAGAGCGTTAAGTGCGTCAAGTGCACTTATGCACTTTGGCACTGCAGGCACTGGTGGCTGGAGGGATGTGAAGGGATTTCTTGGAGGAATTTTTCTTTTCTAGTCGAAAAAAGGAAAAAAAAGAAGCTGTTCAATTGAATCCTTTCCTTATTTTCATTTTCGAAAAAGGAAGAAATGGCAGCGGTGGGATTCGAACCCACGCCCACAGAGGTGGACTGCGACCTGAACGCAGCGCCTTAGACCGCTCGGCCACGCTACCCTCTGCCTTCGCCACGTGTCCCTCTCCCTCGCTCTCTTTCTCTATCACTCGTGAGGCTCTCAAGGGGCACTCGTCGGCACTCGCAGGGACGGAGGAAGAAAAAAAGGAAAGGGAAAAAAGGAAAAGAATAGCGCAGCCGGTAGGATTCGAACCTACGCTCCCAGAGGGAAACTGATATCTGGCGCGGATAGTTTCAAGTCAGTCACCTTAACCGCTCGGTCACAGCTGCTTGTCTGTTGCAGCCAGCGACAAAAGTGCTCTTTGGGTGGCGACATGAGAGAAAAAAAGGCAGAAAAAAGTAGACGCCCGATTTGGGGGTCGAACCCAAGACCCTTCGGTTAAAAGCCGAATACTCTACCGACTTTTTTTTTTTTAAAATGTTTATTGCGTGTCTTTTGTACATAGTTAAAAAATATTTACAAATATTAAAATCAGATTGGCTTAGTCGGCCTGACCATTGTAAAAACTGTTTAAAACTTGAATTTGCCGTAGGCTTAGAGTGGAAAATTGCAAATGTTTTACAAATTTCTTTTTACGGCCCTACGGGCTGAGGGCTGTTTGGCCCAGACGGCCTGACCATTGTGAAAACGATTAATATCTTATTGGCCGTAGCCTTGGAATAATGCCCAGTTGACCATTGATAAACGTCTCCGCCGCCCCCCGTCTGCAGCAGGAACCGGATCGTCGCCAAGGGTGGCCGGGGACCGCCCAGGGCGGCTGCACGGAACCTGCAACAGAGGGGTGGGGGGTGAATATCTACTTATCGAAAACAATGCAATAATTATTTTAAAACAAAATTAAAAACAGGAAGATAAGGATACAAGATTCGGTCTACATATTAATTTACTGGAATCACGTAACTTATAGGTTTTTTACGTTGGTTTCAGCCACTCCTGTTCCAGGGTGACTGCAAGATTGCTGAGCAGCCGCAGCAGCTTGACGTGGGCCTCGTCGTCTCGTCCGCGGATGGCCGGCCTCAGGAGCAGGTCGGGACTGATCTGCGAGGGAGGCACCCCGGAGAGCTTTGCTAGTTCCTGGACGTGGGCGCGCCAACGCTGCCCGCCGCCGCACACCGTCAACCTGTGGGCAAGGGTGTCGACCGTGCCACACCTCATGCAAACCGGAGACTCCGCCAGGCCCCGCCGGTGCAGCCTCTCCCTGGTGGGCACCAGGTCGTGGACCAAGAAGAACCAGGCGCTCCTCGTGTGGGCTGGCACGGCCCTGCTGCTCACATTGGACCAGATGGTGGCCCAGTCGCACGTCGGCTGCTGCAGTTCCACTCTGGCTGGTGGAGGCGCGTGCTGCAGGAGGAGGGACTGGTACACGGCCCTCCCAAGGGCCTTCCCCGTCAGGTCGACAGGCAGTAGGCCGCTGTGCTCCGAGAAGACCCTGTAGTACGCTACCTTGGACTGCGCGGCGACCGGGGAGGTGGCCTGGAGGTGCCGCAGCCACTGGCCCGTGAAGCTGGGCGTCGCGGACCGGGCCGCCGACTCCCAGGACGAGACGAACATCGCCATGGGCTTCCAGCGGTAGTGCATGAGGCCGAGGCCACCCTCCAGCGTGCTGCAGGAGAGTCTCTCCACCGGGACGGAGAAGAGGAAGCCCGCCTTGATGAAGCCACCGAGGGACTTCCTGATCTGGCCGGCGATGCCCGCTGGGCACGGCAAGACCTGCGCAAGATGCATCACAAGGGGTAGCACGTACACATTACAATATGCAACCCTCTGCCGGAGATCTAGACGCCGAAGCCTGGCGTCAGCCAGCACGGCGCGGACCGCACCAACCCTGGCAGGCCAGTTCCTGGGAGTCATCTTGGCCACCGTCGGTGCAAACGTCACCCCCAAGATTTTAACTTCCTGCACATACGGGAAGGGAAGCTCCTGTCTCTGGTCCCAGCGTCCCAAAGGGAGAGCCTTTGTCTTCTCCATGTTCGTCCTGAGGCCTGAGGAAGCTTGGAAATCCTCCAGGATGTCTACCAGGATGTCTACCTCCTCCGGGGCCGTCAGTAGGGCCACAGCATCGTCCACGTAGCTTGACGCGGCTAGCCGGCAATGACCGACCGACAAGCCTTGCAGGTGGCGGCACAGCGCCCACACGAGGGGGCTCATCGCAACGTTGAAGTACTCCATGCTAAGTGGGCAGCCCTGGCGCACCCCTGCCTTCAGGAAGATCTGCGTTGTGAGTCGCCCGAAGATCTGGATCCTTGTAGTGGCGCCTTCGTACGAGGAGCTGAGGAGTTGAATGGCCTGTTGGTTGAAGCCTAGCCTGCGGAGTACTTCCCAGAGGTACACATGCTTAACATTGTCAAAGGCTCCTTGCAGATCCATGGAGACGAGACATGCTGCGATTCTGGACCCGCCCTTAGAGAAGTGTGCCATTGCTACGGCATCTCTGATGTCACAGAGGGCTGAGGACATATTTCTGTCGGCGCCTCCTCGTACCTGAAGGGGGTGTAGCCACTTGTGCTGCAGAGCCTGCAACCTAGCCTGCATTACTCTAGACGTGATCTTGGCATCTGCGTTCAGGAGGGTGATAGGCCTCAGCTGTTTGACCGTGGTGGCGTTGGTAGACTTTGGTACGAGAACCATAACCCCGAGCTTGTGGCTGTCTGCAACGCTCCTTCTGCAGATGATGGCATTCACCAGGTCGACTAGATCAGGCCCTATGACTTCCCAAGCTACCTGGTAGAAGTCTGTAGGGATACCATCTTCCCCCGGTGACTTGTGCTTCTTGCTACGCCGCAACGCTTTGAGGACCTCCTCCTCGTCGGCAGGCTGCAGCAGGCGCTCGTTGTCCTCCTCGGTGAGGACGGAGTGGACCTCATGAAGGATGTCCTCGCGGAGAGGCTCTTCTTGCGGAGAGAACTTGGACTCAAAGTATTCATGAACATGCGTCGTTATTTCTTCCTCACTGGAGAGGACTTCGCCTGCGGCCGTGTGGAGTCTGTCGAGCCTGTTCGACTTGCGGTTCCTGATTGTGTTGACAAGGTGGTACAAACTTGCATTCTCATCAGGACAGGGTTTTGAACCGTTACCGCTGTACAGATACTTATTCATCTTCCTTGTGTGTAATGTCTTGATGGCTGTTCTGATTCTTGATACTTGTTCCTGCTGTGCTAATGTGCTGCTGTGCTGTGTGTTTGTGGCAATATCATTTAAAACGTTAAAATAGAAATCAAGCAGCTTGTTTTGCTGTTGATGCATTCTAGAGGCGAAATTCTTTGCAAACTTCTTTGTTTCCGGCTTCGCTAGCTGCTCCCACCACTCGACGACGTCCCTGCTCCTCGCCGACGAACGCCGTAGCTCGCTCCACCGTTTCTTGAGCTGGGGGAGGAAGTCCGGGTCCCGCAGGATGGTCGGGTCCATCTTCCAGACAGCTGTAGCGATGCGCTCCCTGACCAGCGAAGTGCTTAGCTTGAGCGCCACGGCGAGGTGGTCGCTCACCGCGGCGTCTTGGAGGTCAATCCCCTTGATGTCCTCAACGAGCTCCTTGGAGATCAGGAATCGGTCTAGACGAGAGGCGGAGCTGCGGGAGATGTGAGTGTGTCCAGGCTGGTGCGGGTGCATGGCCGGCCAGGCGTCCTTGAGGCCCAGGGCGGAGCAGAGGTTGGAAAGGGCGGCACATGGTGCCTGCTTTCCGGTACACTCGTCTTTCTTCAAAACGCAGTTAAAATCCCCAGCAATGATCAGTTTGTTGTTGGCACCCACGAGGAGTGGTGCCAGCTCCTCACTGTAAAATGTCTCTCTGGCTGCGCGACCCTGGCTCCCCGCGGGGGCATAGATATTGAGGATTGATAGTGGTCCTACCTTGGCGGCGAGGCCGCGGCCACAGGGAAGCTTCGCAGTGACGTGGAGTGGCAGGCCCTTCTTCCAGAGGAAGGCTGTGCCCCTCCGGGCAGCACCTACATTTGCTTCCTCTTCGAAGCCCGGACAGGCGATGTTTGCCACGGCTACCTCTTGTAAGCACACTATGTCTGCCTTGGTAAATTTCACAAAGCTTCTTAAGATGTCAATGTTTACTTCATATTGAATCGCGCTGATGTTAAGAGTAACAATCTTCAGGTTAACTTTATCATTGGTGGTTACTTCCATTTTGGTTGAGGATTTGACGTTTTCCTGGTCTTTGTTACGGCTCTAGTGACGCGCCCCCTTTCCTCCTCAGGGCTGTTTCGCGATCGCTTCCGCTCCGATTGCTTCCCGGTTGCATCTTTGTCCTTCATCCCCTTCGAGAGTCTCTTGACTAAGCTCCAGGCGTCCCCAGTGCTCGCCCCGCGTGAATCCTTCAGCGAGATTTGCTTATCAAAAACAGGCGTGCTGCTCGCAGACGCAAAAGGCAATTCACTATTTACGGATCCATCGCTTCTCAGCTCCCAATTTCCGAGGTGATTTTCGAGATCCAGGCTCAGACTCCTATCACGGGATGATCCCGCCACTTCATCCTCTAATTCTGCGGCCTCTTGGGCGGGCGCCTTACTCAGCGGAATCTTGTCCGCCTCCAACGGGAGTTGAACCCGTTCCCCTGCACTGCCCTCACCTTCCAGCCAGCACAAAGTTAGTGCCGCCTTCTCCGGGTCTTGAACCCGGGCCTTCAGATTGGTGGGCAGAAGCTCTTCCACTGAGCCATCGCCGCCGCTGGGAGGAGGCGGGTCGATGCTGCTACCGTCTCTACCACCGGCTAGCCGGTCCAAAAAAAATAAATCTTCGGCGAGCCGCGACTCGCCGACTGGACTGATGGCGCTACCCGGCGCGCTGCTATAGAGTCTTTGAGGGGGCGGGGTAAATTCGTCGCTGCACACGTCGCTACGCGGGGTATCTCTAGCAGACGACTGAGGGTCCGCCTCGGCCTCGCCGCTGACGACGCCACGTGTGACGTAGTCGTGCGTCCGCCTATAGTCTCTGGAGACCACAACAACTTCTTCGATGGTTGAACTGTACACGTCACTGCCTACGTCACTGCCCGCGTCACCGCCCGCGTCACCGCCTACGTCATCGCCACTATCACGCTTGTTCAACACCGAGGCGAAGGTCTTCTTGGCCTTGCACTGCTTGACCAGGTGGGCTGTCGAGCCGCAGCGGGCACAAGTCCGGGGCTGGCCGGGGTAGAAAACCACGGCGGTCATGCCGGACACGTTGATGAAGGACGGTATGTGTGCCGTCAGGTTCATCCTCACCGTTCTGGTGCCATTGCTCACAGTGCTCCGGCGGCCATTCCTATTCCAATACTCGTAATCAATCGGGCCGGCCAGGGTCCCGTACTGCTTTAGATGAGCAGCCAAAACATCGTGCGGCATGCCGAACGGCAGGTCGCAGACACGCACGGGCAGGTAGTTCAACCCAGCCAGGTGCAGCGAGACAGGGGTTCGATCGCCATTGGCGTACTCAAATTCTAGCTCACCGGAGACTTTGTTGACAACTTCCAGGCACTTGGCTTCCTCGACGAACGTGACGGTGACGACACGGCGGCGGCACTCTTGCTGGACGCTGCGGAGCTCCGTCGTTGCGTCGATGCCGAGCGCTGCCTCCAGGAACGTAAACAGTTCCTTGTCCGCAATCTTCGGCGCGTCACGCCTGAAGCGGATTTCGACACAGTTTTCTTTCCACCGCATGGCGGCGAGGAGCACAAATCACAAACACAGCACAGGTTCAAGACTCGGCACAACACTGCACAGCAGATTCGATGAGCACAAAAGCACAAACACTCGCCCGCCGGCGAGCGGGCCACGGGCCCGACAAGTTCGGACGCAGCCCAGAGAGCTCGGAGAGCAGCGCGACCAAGCGACCTGCCCCGGCGGCGGCCCGGACTGAGCTAATCGGGCCGCTGAGGGGACGAGTCAGCGTCCGTCCGTGCGTGCGTGCGTGCGTAAAGAGCGTTAAGTGCGTCAAGTGCACTTATGCACTTTGGCACTGCAGGCACTGGTGGCTGGAGGGATGTGAAGGGATTTCTTGGAGGAATTTTTCTTTTCTAGTCGAAAAAAGGAAAAAAAAAGAAGCTGTTCAATTGAATCCTTTCCTTATTTTCATTTTCGAAAAAGGAAGAAATGGCAGCGGTGGGATTCGAACCCACGCCCACAGAGGTGGACTGCGACCTGAACGCAGCGCCTTAGACCGCTCGGCCACGCTACCCTCTGCCTTCGCCACGTGTCCCTCTCCCTCGCTCTCTTTCTCTATCACTCGTGAGTCTCTCAAGGGGCACTCGTCGGCACTCGCAGGGACGGAAGAAGAAAAAAAGGAAAGGGAAAAAAGGAAAAGAATAGCGCAGCCGGTAGGATTCGAACCTACGGTCCCAGAGGGAAACTGATATCTGGCGCGGATAGTTTCAAGTCAGTCACCTTAACCGCTCGGTCACGGCTGCTTGTCTGTTGCAGCCAGCGACAAAAGTGCTCTTTGGGTGGCGACATGAGAGAAAAAAAGGCAGAAAAAAGTAGACGCCCGATTTGGGGGTCGAACCCAAGACCCTTCGGTTAAAAGCCGAATACTCTACCGACTGAGCTAATCGGACCGGGGTAATTCTTTCCTAAATCGCACAACTTCCAAAATCGACGTCTCGGATTTCAACCAAACTTGGTGGAATTGTTCCTTTGGGTGTCCTTAACACAAAAAAAAATGTCAAAAAAAAATTTCTCAAATTTTTTAAAAATTAGTCAAAACCGGTCAAAAATGGTTAAAAATTCGCAAATGTTTCAAAATTGGTCTCGATTGAGCTAATGTGGTTTGTTTTGTGCCTCACTATCGTATTCAACCCCAAACCGGTCAATATGTCCCATTAGGGCTGAAAAACCGCGTTTTAAACGTTTTGTCAAATACCCAAAAAGAGCATCCGAATTTTTTCTTTATAATTTTTTAAAAGGCGCATCTAATAGTCCTCTTACTTGTGACAAAAAATTGGGATTGTGTTTTTTGATTTTGCTGAGAAAAAAAATAATTCGAGTGAATTTATTAGGCGAAAACCGAATGAAGCTACATGCGGTGCGAAAACTGCTCGTTTTGGCCTCATCTGCGCACCAAAATGTATAATATTGGGTGTTTTTGGAAAGCTGAAGGTCTAAGGAATCCGATACATGTGTTACAATCAACGTCAAAGCTCTCGGTCACCAAATATTCGCTATAAAATGTTAGCTAAATTCATCACTTTTGTTGATTTTGACGTGAAATAAGTCGAGTTGCGAACACTTGCGAACCAGTCTGTCACAGCCACATGGTAGTATCCGAGGCCTACTTCAAGGTGTATATGGTGTGAGGCCGCGAAACGTTGCGCTTTTCGTGAAAATCGACTCCAAAGTCGCAACATCGTGTCGTGTCGGCTGGGGCCGGTGAACAAAAACAAACTCCCCCCTCCTTAGACGCTCTTGTTCCGCCCCTGTGGTGCTTGTACACGTGCAATCTCGTCAGAAATGAGGTCAGCGACCCCTAAAACCCCCGCACACGAAATTTGCTTGTGATCAAGCACAGCGTTAGCGTGTTACCCCCCTTAACTGCCCTAGTTCCGCCCCTGTGGTGGTTGTACACGTTCAATGTCTTCAGAAATGAGGTCAGCGACCCCTAAAACCCCCGTACACGAAATAAGGTTGTGATCAAGCACAGCGTTAGAGTGTTACCCCCCTTAACTGCCCTTGATCCGCCCCTGTGGTGGTTGTACACGTTGAATCTCTTCAGAAATGAGGTCAGCGACCCCCAAAACCCACGCACACGAAATTTGGTAGTGATCGGGGCACTCTATAATTTTGCGCGACTTTTTTCGGTTTTGCATCACTGTGAGGCGGTGCTCGACGTCCTCTGGTTCCTGGCAACGCGGGCAGTCCGGCGCCGCGGCCTGCTTGGCGGCTTGCAGCCGGATGGCGGTGGGGAGCACGTCGTGCACCGCCTCGAACCAGGTAGAGCGCGCATCGACGGGCAGGCCCTTGGCGTGCACGCTCCGCCACACCTGCAGCTGCACCTCCGCGTCGACCTCCCTCATGGCGCGGGGCACGGGCACGTCCACGCTGAGGGCCTTCTGGTAGAGGAGCTGGGTGAGGTCCTTCCCGGCAAGTCCTTCCGGGACGCCCTCCAGGGCGGCGCTCCTGCAGGCCTCGGTGTAGTGCGCGGCGCAGGCCGACGGCCGACTCTCGGCGAAGTCCTGCTGCAGGCGCCGCAGCCAGCAGCCGGAGATGGTCTTGTAGCCCGCGCGCGCCGACGACTCCCACCTGGACACGAACAGCGCCGCGGACTTCCTGGCAGGGTCCTGCAGGCCCAGCCCGCCGCGCTCCTTGGGCTGCACCAGGACGTCCAGCGGCACCCTGACTCTCTTGCCGGCCCAGAGGAACCTCCCCAGGGCCTTGCGGATGGCGGCGCAGTGCGACTTCCGGGGCGGCGACACTTCAGCCAGGTGACAGAGCACCGGCAGCACGTAGCCGTTGGCGAAGTGGACGCGCTGGACCAGGTAGAAGGCGCGAAGGCGCGCGTCCGCCAGCTTGGCCTTGACGACTCCCACGCGGCCCGGCCAGTTGACGCCGGCCAGCCTGCTGCTCCTCGCCGTGAAAGAGACCCCCAGCACCTTTAGCTCCCTGACGGTGGGGAAGGGAAGCTGCGTCCGGGGCGGCCAGCGGCCCACCGGCAGCGCCATGGACTTGGCGGCGTTGACGGCCAGCCCCGACTCCTCCCCGAACTGCTGCAGGACGCTCTGGAGCACGGCGACGTCCTCCGTGCCGCGCAGCACTGCCACGGTGTCGTCCACGTAAGCCGTGACGGCGAGCCGGCCCTCGTCGACGCGCAGCCCCTGCAGCCTCGCGTCCAAGGCCTTGACCATCGGCGCCGACGCCATGCAGTACAGCATCATGCTGGCCGGGCAGCCCTGGCGGATGCCGCGCCGCAGCTCGATGGCCTCGGTGACCACACCGCAGACGCTGACCCTGGTGGTGGCGCCCCTGTACATCGACTGCAGCAGCTCCACCACGGCCTCGCTGACACCGTGGCGCCGTAGGACCTCCCACATGAAGGAGTGCTGCAGGTTGTTGAACGCGCCGGAGATGTCCAGGGCCGCGACGCAGAGAGGGGTCTTGGTGTGCTCGGCGAAGCTGATGGCGTCCCTGATGTCACCCAGAGCCGCCTGCATGGTCCTGCTGGAGCCGGCCTGTACCTGCATGACGTGCAGGATGCGCCGCTGCATATCCTCCATGCGGCGCGTCAACGCCCTGGCGAACACCTTGCCGTCCACATTGAGCAGGGTCACGGGGCGCAGGTCCCCGATGCTGTCCGGGCGCCGCGCTCCTTTCGGCACCATCACCATGACGCCTCTCTTGTGGGAGGGCGCCACCGCGCGCCGCTGCAGCATGGCGTTGGCGAGCTCCACGAAGTCCCCCGCGACGACCTCCCACACCGCCACGTAGAATTCCGCGGGCAGGCCGTCCTCGCCAGGAGACTTGTGCCGGGGGCTGTCCTTGACGGCGGCCTCCAGCTCCTCCAGCAGGAAGGGTCGCAGCACGGCGTCGCTGTCGGCGGGCTCCAGAACGGGCGTGGGCACCACGGCGTCGAGCAGCGGCGTCCGGGACTCGGCAGCGGCTTGGCGCGCCGTGCAGGAAGGCAACCCATCAGGCGCCGGCTGGGTTGCCGCGCTTCCCGGCGCCGGTCGCTCCGCTGAAAACACGCGCTGGAAGTGGCTGCGTACATACTCAGCGACGTCCTCCGGGTCCTCCAGCACGTTGCCGTCGGCGTCCTTGAGCCTCTCGACGGCGCCGTGGACGCGCCGCCGCACCGCCGCCGCGACGTGATGCATGCCGACGGCCTCCCCGTCGACCTCGTCCGCGACCTTGGCACGAGCCCTGGTGCCAGCCAGCCGGCGGGAGAGCAGCTGCAGCATGCGCGCGCGCGCCTCGGCCAGCTCCTGCTGCACGCCGTGCTGGTCCCCGTCTTGGTCAAACAGCCGCGCCGCAAGCCCGTTGATGATGCTGGACATGAACAAGAGCATGCTGTTATCATCACGGCGAGAGCGCTTGGTGAAAGCCTTACAGAACTCCTGGGTCTTGATCTTGGCCTCCTCCCACCAGTCCACGACGTCCTTCTCGCCGCGGCAGTGCCTCCACTGCAGCCACCTCTCCTTGAAGGCCGGCAGGAAGGCCGGGTCGGCGAGGACGCCGGGGTCAAACTTCCACAGCTTGGCGGCGCTGCGCGCGGGGCGCGGGCGCGGCGCGGCGTCCAGGGCGATGTCTACGGCCAGGGCGAGGTGGTCGCCGAAGGCCGCGGCGTGCAGGCTCGCGGCGCGGAGCCGCGGCGACAGGTCAGCGGTCACGTAGGCGCGGTCCAGGCGGCTGGTGCAGGTGGGGCCCCGGTAGGTGTGGCCGGCGTCCCGTGGCCGCAGCTGCGTCCACGCGTCGGCCAGCCTCATGCCCTCGACGACGTTGGACAGGATGCGGCATGGCTCGGCGGCCCCGGTCGTGTCCCCGACGCGCGCCACGCAGTTCCAGTCCCCCGCGAGCAGGGCGGGGCCGGCGGCGTCTGCGAGGAGGAGTGCAAGCTGATTCAGAAAGAACTCCGGCCTCTCACCTCGTCCTTGAGATCCTGCAGGGGCGTAGACGTTCACGATGGTAATGCCCTCGACGACGGCGCTGAGGCCGCGGCCGGACGGGAGCAGCTTCACGTTAGTGGCCTTGAGGGGGTTGCGGACGAGCATCGCCGTGCCGCGGGCTTCGGCGCCTACGTTGACGATGGCGTGGTACCCGGGGACCTCCAGCACGGGCGCGCGGACCTCTTGCAGCAGCACGACATCAGCTCCAACTTCCAGAACAAGCTCAGCGAGGGCGGCCAGCTTCACCAGGGACGTTGCTGCACAGGTGTTAAAAGACATCAGTTTAAAATCCATAATTAATTTTTTCCGGGCTTGCCGTCCTTCTTGGTCTTCTTGTTGACGAGCGCCTGCCTCGCCTTGGCGATGCCGCCGTTTGCAAGCTTCTTGAGCATGTCTTCGCTCCACTTGGACACGCTGTCTTCCTCGTGCCGCTTGCGCTTCTTGTCGTCCACGCTGCCCACGCTGCGCACGCTGCCCGAGATGTTGACCCTGCTGCGCAGCTGGCGCCTGCCGTCGTCCTCCTCAGCCTCCTCCGCCTCCGACGTCTCGGACTCCATGAACATCTCGAACGAGGACGCCCTGGAGCGCACGGCCAGCTCGTCGTCCTGCAACGTAATCTGTTGACCGTTCGGCGCTACTCCCTGCTCACCTTCCTGCGGCGCTACTCCCTGCTGCGGCTCCGCGTTACCGCCAGTTTCGCTGCTCGCGGGGGCTCGCGGTGTCTTCTGCTGAGCCTCGAGCTGAACACTCGCATCTTGTTGGCGGGACTCACCGGCGGGCTCCTCCTGATCCTGCACGTCCGCGCTTACGGACTTCTCCGGATGCGGCTGCCTCTGACTCAGCGGCGATACTCCGCTCACCTTGGCGCGCGGCGGCGATACTCCCCGCAGCCGCTCAGCACGCGTCGTCTGCAGTGGCGTCGCCCAGAACTCCGTGACGTCATCATCGCTGCGCATCTCTGGCATGCTGCCGCTGCGGCGCGGCGGCGTGGCGGGCGGGGGGGAGGGGGAGGAGCCGCCACCTGGCGTGACGTCGGGCTCTTCCTCGCCCCGTGGGCCCCGCGTCCTCTCCGCCCAGGTCGGCGGCCGCCTCCTGTTGGGACACAGAGCACGCAAGTGGCCAGTCTCATTGCACACAAAACATGTCGGCTTCTGCCCGGTGTAGAAAACGGCTGCATCGAGCCCCGCGACCCTAACATAGCTAGGCACGTCCCTCTTGAGCTGCATCCGAACCAGCCGCGTCCCTGTCAGGAGCCCCTGGTAGCAGGACCCCCGCGGGTAGCGCTCCTCGCGCACTTCAAGCACTCTGCCGTACTGCCCCAAGCACAAGTTCAAATCCTCTGTACTCACTTCGACTGGAAGATTTTTGATCCTCACCACCTTGGTGCCCTGGCCTGCCCCCTGCACGGTCACCTCCGAAGTACTGCCGTCCGCACGCGTGAAGGTCGCCGTCCCGCACGCAGCCACTTCTTCGGCTCTCTTCTCATTCACAAACTTGACGTGCACTCTTCTTCCACTTGTCTCCACTTGCACCATCAGCAGCTCTTCCAGACACACATTCCACTTGCTCTTCAAGAACTCCCAGAACTCTAACCCGCTCGCCGCCTTCCCGTCAAATCCAAAAGTCACTGTCTGCTTCCTCACGGCCGCCGCCATCTCGGATGCAGCCCTCAAACAACAACAGTACCTGCCGGCCGGCCGGCGGGCCCGGCACGGCGTGAAGCTGCGTCAGAAGTCCAACTCACTCAGATTCAGCGCTAACACACATACAAAATTCACTGTCACGGACACTATCACAAACACGTGGGGCTTGTTGCAGCAGAGATACGTCCGCTCGCGAAGCACGGCGTCAAGCGGGGCTTATTGGCCGGAGCCGTACACCTGGCTCGTAACGCAGCGTCCGGCGAGCCCGTCCGCTCCGTGCGGCGACTCGAACCAGACTACGTTTGTTAAACAGTTCTCTACAGGATGTTATACTCTTGTTTTCCAGAGTATAAGCATCTATTTTTGCTATCACAGCATCATAGTCTTTTCGACGATCCACTTCACGGACACCCTCATCAGCAGCGGGGTCCAAAGTACGAACTAACAGATCCTCCTTAAATGAGTTGTACAACTCCAGTAGATCATCCCCTGCTAGGGACATGAGGATTGCCCATTTAACCTGCGATGGAGCTTCTGTCTTCTCCTTTGCATCTAGATAGATCTCAAATTTTTGCTTCCACTTTGTCCATTCCGCATGAATGTTGCCATTTTTCAGATTTACTGGAGTTGGCCTCTTTGCCGTCTCCATGGCTGACAGCAAGCCTTAGCTTCCGTCACACCAAATGTCACTACTTAAACTCCACAGAAACACACTTTCACACAAGCAGAGGTTCATTTCAAGACTTAGACCGACTGCGCCATGTGTTGATGTTGTCCGATGGAGAGAGGGAAGTAAATGACACTCACGAGGGTTTGGTACAAAAGAGGTTTATTTGAGAGTTGACGATTGCTTTTATAGAAAGGTGGGAAAGTCTGCTGGAGGGGGTGGTGGGGTGAATAGAGCCTTCCGTTATTGGCAGTCAAGCCGCGGCCTCCTAGATGCCTTGGCGGCACCAGGCATCGCCTGCCAGAACAGAGGCAGCACCGCGTGTGCTCGCGAAGCCCGGCGTCAAGCGGGGCTTATTGGCCAGCGGCCGTACACCTGGCTCGTAACGCAGCGTCCGGCGAGCCCGTCCGCTCCGTGCGGCGACTCGAACCAGACTGAGCTAATCGGGCCGCTGAGGGGACGAGTCAGCGTCTGTGCGTGCGTGCGTGCGTGCGTAAAGAGCGTTAAGTGCGTCAAGTGCACTTATGCACTTTGGCACTGCAGGCACTGGTGGCTGGAGGGATGTGAAGGGATTTCTTGGAGGAATTTTTCTTTTCTAGTCGAAAAAAGGAAAAAAAAAAGAAGCTGTTCAATTGAATCCTTTCCTTATTTTCATTTTCGAAAAAGGAAGAAATGGCAGCGGTGGGATTCGAACCCACGCCCACAGAGGTGGACTGCGACCTGAACGCAGCGCCTTAGACCGCTCGGCCACGCTACCCTCTGCCTTCGCCACATGTCTCTCTCTCGCTCTCTTTCTCTATCACTCGTGAGGCCCTCAAGGGGCACTCGTCCCCAGGCGAAAATGAAAACCGTAGCAGCCTGTTCGTTGCCTGTAGCCTGTACCGACAACTTACAGGCTACACCTCACATACAGGCTAGGAACAGGTTGAGACCACAGCATCCCCATTACACCGTGTTTTGAGCATGTTGCTGCTACGCGCTGGCTACCTGCAACAGCGGCCGCGCAGTTACAGGCTCCGGACAGGCTGCAGACTGTACGCTGCGTGTAGCCGCTACGCGTTGGCTACACGCTACAGTGGCTGTGCGCTTTACAGGCTCCGGACAGCCTGCAGCCTGTACGCTGAGTGTAGCCGCTACGCGTTGGCTACACGCTGCCGCGCCCGCACGCCTACACGCTGGAAACGGCCTGCAGCCTGTACGCTGCGTGTAGCCGCTACGCGTTGGCTACACGCTGCCGCGCCCGCACGCCTACACGCTGGGAACGGCCTGCAACCTGTTCATTGTGGGTAACGTTTACATGTAGCAAACCGATTGCATCCAGCGCACGGGACAGTGGAGGGGGAAAGAGGGTCCCTGCGATCGCCACCAGCCAGGCGGCAACTGCTGGTATGTGCGGGCGTTGCCCCTCCGAGAGGCACGCGCAGAGGTGGCCGAGTGGTAAGGCGATGGCACTGTGATCGGACGGCCCGGGTTCAAGCCCGGGTCGCTGCCGACGCAGGTGGACCGTAGTAAGCTACTTGGCCATCTACTTGGCCATGGGGTTAGGTTAGGATGTAGGCTCGTAGGTAGAATATAGGTAGGATAGGACCCTAAATGCAAAGAACAAACAACCAAAAAATAAAAGAAAACAAACGAAAAATAAATATTTTTTTTTGCTGCCGGCGCAGCCTGTTTTGGATACACGCAGAGCCGTTGTTGAAAGTCCGTCCTTTCACCTCGAACGCATACGCCAGCTACAACCTGCCGAGCGGCGCGCAGTCTCTTGCCTGTAAGGGATACAGGCAACGAACAGGCAACGAACGCGCAAGCGACGGCCCGCCGAGCGAGCTGAGTCTGTTGCCGGTTCGGGATACACGCAACGTACACGCAAGCTACAGGCTGCAGCCTGTTCGGAATACGCGCAAGCTACCCGGAGTGCGTTGGCTGTTGCATGTAGCGCTAACAGGAAGCGCGTCCCAATATACATGATGAAAACAGGCTGCTCATTGTGAGGCTTACATGGTACAAACCGACATCAAACGTAGTGCATCATGTATCACTAACAGGGTGATTTTCGCCTGGGTCGGCACTCGCAGGGACGGACAAGGGAAAAAAGGAAAGGGAAAAAAGGAAAAGAATAGCGCAGCCGGTAGGATTCGAACCTACGCTCCCAGAGGGAAACTGATATCTGGCGCGGATAGTTTCAAGTCAGTCACCTTAACCGCGCGGTCACGGCTGCTTGTCTCTTGCAGCCAGCGACAAAAGTGCTCTTTGGGTGGCGACATGAGAGAAAAAAAGGCAGAAAACAGTAGACGCCCGATTTGGGGGTCGAACCCAAGACCCTTCGGTTAAAAGCCGAATACTCTACCGACTGAGCTAATCGGGCCGCTGAGGGGACGAGTCAGCGTCCGTGCGTGCGTGCGTGCGTGCGTGCGTAAAGAGCGTTAAGTGCGTCAAGTGCACTTATGCACTTTCGCACTGCAGGCACTGGTGGCTGGAGGGATGTGAAGGGATTTCTTGGAGGAATTTTTCTTTTCTAGTCGAAAAAAGAAAAAAAAAGAAGCTGTTCAATTGAATCCTTTCCTTACCCAGGTCTAAAAATCTTGTGTGGTTTACAGGATCCCGTATCATTTTACAGGATCCCGTCAAGTTTGACGGGATCCCGTACGGTTTTTGCGGGATCCCGGAAGGGTTTGCGGGATCTTGTGTGGCCATACGGGATCCCGGGAGGGTCATGCAGGATCCTGGGAGAGTCATGCAGGATCCCGTAAGCTCACTCGGGATCCTTTAAGCCCACTCGGGATCCTTTAAGCCCACTCGGGATCCCGCATTCTCATTCCGGATCTCGGGTAGTGTCTTGCAGGATCCCGTTAGCTCACTCGGGATCCTGTAAGCCCACTCGAGATCCTGTATTGCTCATTCCGGATCCCGGGTGGGTGTCTATACAGGATCCCGGAAGGTTCTACGGGAACTTGTAAGCCCCACCTTAGATCCCGTGAGCTCACTCGGGATCCTGAAAGCCCGCCCATGGACAGGCGAGGATCCCGGTTGGGCGTTGAGCGAGATCGTCTGGGGACGCACGAAGGCACGCTGAATCTGTTAGCGCATGCTCTTTTGCGGCGGGACTGGCGCGCCAGTTTGGTGGTGGGTAGGCCATGCGCCGAGCTGATCCATGCACCGGGCTTGCCTACCTGCACGGCGCTAGTGGGCCAAGACCGGCGTGGGCGGGCAAAACGGACGGACACGTTTTGGTCTACAGAATCGTTAAAATAATTGTGCCTAAATTCCTTGCATGACGTCCTCTCAAATAGTTCACGTTTATTCGGCAGCTATGGAAAATGCTATGTTGTAGAGGGCAGGGGTGAGAAATTAATAAAATTTTCTTCATTTGAAAATATGGCACTTTTAATTCTTTAATAAAATCTTTAGTCTCTTTCATAAAAATTTGGTATTTCACACACAAAGGAGTCATCTTCAACTGTTACCATAAAGCATTTCCTTTGAACACTTGAAAATAAAATTAATTCGGACTGTTCAAAAATATCATGGGAACATTGTTTGATTGAAGGTGCAATATCCATGCCTTGTGCTATGCGGATAGGTTTTATAATACAAAGCAGCTCTTCTGTTGATGACTTCACAAACTTATCAATAACAGCAAACCTACCATCACTGAGCATAACACAACTGTCATCGTGCACATTAGACTTAGTGTATGACTTAGAACAATATAAAATCCTATCTCTCATTACCCTATTAAAATACTTGACTGTATTACCCTCAGAAACACTCACATTTTTATGACGTAAAAGGTTTGCTTCATTTTCGCTGACTTGACCAACAGAGGGTGGGGATGAAACCTCAGGAGATCGACCTATTTCCTCATTATCTTTAGGATACTTTGACTTCAAAATTTGACTACAGAATTCAACAGCTTCATCACTAACTTTTCCCACCATCAACTTGGATGCTGTTTTTATTGCCGTGTACTTAGTAGCTATTTCATTCACAACACTTTGTGTTCCCCGAATAAATTTAAGTAAATAACCATTGCCAGACTCAAAGACAAAATTTGAATAACACCAAAGTGCTCCATACCTCTTCACCAATTCAGGAAAATGTCTGCAAACATGGAGATTATAACTGACATTAACAATCCCGTAAAGCCTTTGGAATCCTACACAAAACTTATCTAAACAGGTTGTAGCCTCTAAAAGTTTAGCAAGGGAGATTGAGTCACTCAAAAGTATATGAAGTGCATTAACAAACAGCTTTAAATTATTATAATATCTGTCGGCTAATAATCCAACTAAACAAGGCAAACTATAATACAACAAAAAGGCTCTAAACTCTTTGGCTTTCCAATCTGATCTATCAGAAAAAACTCTGGGACGACGAGTCATAGCTTGAGGAGGCGTGATCTTTTCCATTCGTTTATCCAAAATTTGAAGTTGGTTAGGAGTCAAAATATTACCAATAATATTACAAAGATCAGAAGTAACACCTTCAAGGGCTGCATGCAAGTAATCTATGGCTACGCCCCACACTATTCCAAAAGTGTTACAAGATAAGAACTGAAGCAGAGCAGTGAATTTTAACAAGATTGATATACCCAGAAACCCATTCACACTTTCATCCTTTTTCAAACGACCTTGCTGCTGCAGCTTGTCTGCTTTAACCATGTCCCTTATGACTTCTTCATCTGTCCGCAGATTGTATACTTCTTCTTGGCTGTAAAACTTTTGCTTTGGAAGTCCCTCAACAGTATTATTATTTGGATGATAACAATACAAGCAACCACATTTACCATTAAATTGTTTTTGGCAAAGCACTTTTGCTTTACAAACAGCATCAACGGAGCATATTAATGGATACACTGGGCACTTTACACGATCACCATTTGGCAAAGAGCGAGAAACACCATCAGCAGATAAGTTGACCAGTTGTTCGGCAAATGGCTCCAAAAAAAGAGCCATGTTTGGGGCAGATTTTGAAAACCAAATCCCTGCTAAGAGAAGGTTCTCTTGCTTAAATCTTTGCTCTGGAACTACCTCATTGATGTAATACCATATAGGATACATATCATTGTGAGTGCTTTCAAAAACTTGTACACCATCTGTATTGAAGGTGACAGTAAGAGCATTTGGATTTTCAAGAGGACCTCCTGGCTCCATTAATTTTCTATAAAACTCTCCATCACAAATATCAGCAATAACATTTGCATCCCTTTCAGTGCGTGAAACAAATTTCAAACCAGGTTTTGATAGAAACTCCTCAATTTGCTCACGAAGGGAAAAAGTGACAAAATAATTTCCAGAAGTGACAGAATTAACATCAATTTGCTTCTTGCACTTTGGGCACTGACATGTATCAACTTTCTTCAAAAACTTCTTCTTTGAGGACATGTAAAACTGGCAATTACAACACACAGCAGCACCCTCAGGGACCTTAGAATTAATGTCAATGTTTTTTTCACACTTAGGACACTGAACAGATTGATTCTCAGTGAAGTCTTTAACAGAACCAACACATAGACTGCAGTCTGAGCACACAATAAAATCACTGGAAGAATCATCACTCACTGTCTTGCATTGGGGGCACAGTAACTTTCGCGGTAACTTTTCAAAGTCTTCATCTTTTCCCAGATAAAGTTCACAATCAACACAAAAGTAATGTTTAGTGATTGTCACTGACGGGGTGAATAAAGTTTTAAAAATATAATATGATACATCCAGAACCGTATCACCAAATAGAAAGTTCACGAACTTTATCTGATCTTCTATGAAGTGCTGCGTGTGACAATGTCGTACTGCCATGTGAAGAATAGCCACCAAAACGTCAAGTTTTGAAAGCTTAGATTGATGATTTAGAGGCTTGTCCAGGTAGTGTTTTTTGATAAATTTGTCTTGCTTCTTTGATTGTTTATCTATGGTCTGTAACAAAAGAAATTGCAATACAAATTTACCCAATCAATTATAATTCAATCCTTTCTTCATGAGTTGAAAGTTCCTTGCGTTACCTGTTCATTGGTTTCAGTATCAGATTCATCGGCTTCAAACTGTGCATTATCAGATTCATCGGCTTGAAACTGTTCATTATGTTCATTATCATCATAAGTTGACATCACTTCATCGGCTTCTAACTCTGACTGGCTCTCGTTCACCTCAGACTCTGCACTGTGCGAACTGCTACTTTGCCCCAAATGTGAAGATCCTAAACATCAAACAAGGTTATGTCAAGGTTTGTGAATGTTGTTAATGTCGTTAACCACAGCCACAACACTGCAGTTCACTGCACACCACCACACAGCTCTGCACACTCCAACAAAATATAAGGGCTGATAAACTTACCAGCAACAGCCAGATTCCTGGAATGAATAGTTGATCGGGGGATGGGGACATTTGGGTCCAGCAGCCAACGTTTATAAGGCCCCCTCTTACGCTTTGCTTCTGGGCCATCCTCATTTCCTCCTAACAAAAGGTAAATGCAAGGTTAAATAAACTTTATTAAATATAGCAAAATAACTATTCTGTATGATTTAAAAGTTATATTTACCCTGCATTTGTGACTGTTATGATGAGTCATTAACCTCAATATGAGTAGAAGTACAGCAGAAACTTGAAAAAGATTCAGTCAAGTCGCACTCAGGAGCAAAATTTAAAACGTAATGATGATAAAAGGAAATGTTAAAAACTAAAACTTTAAAACCAACACTCGAACTCCTGGCCCTGGCAAGTGCATAGTGGGTAGTGATAGGCTGTTGGCACGGCACGACGGGAACGGAAAAAAGGTACAGCTGCAACTCTGCGTTACTAATTCTCTAGATAGGAAAAAAAAATGAAAGCTATGTCTGGTTGACAAAAACAAACCACCCAAAATTTTGGACTTTTCAAAAGTATTGTGCACATTTAATCTTAATTTGTTTAAATGAATCGAGTCGCGAACAATCAAAAACAATTACTGATGTGGAGAGCAGGGGTTGGTACCATCAAAAGCAGCACTGATGACAACTGCCCATCGCATTTCGTGATACACAGAGTTGCTCTACTGATAACTTTCCAGAGTTCCACTTAAAACTACTTTTGACTATTGGGTGACTTGAAATCCATTTTCCAAGAGATCTCGAAAGGTATAGGCATCAGGTGTGCATAATATGCAAAGATTTGAAACGATGTAACCGGTTCAAGTTATTTGGCGGTGGTAGCCATCTTTGACGCTGGCGCGCTGCGTGTCTTGTCTTGCCTTCAAGTAAACTCCAATCCTGCAACGGCTTTGTCTTAGCATGTTCAATTCTGTTTGTTCGCCAGAAATGTCGTTTAGTTCTTCGAATCTGGAAGATGAACCTCATGCACATGTCTCATTTACGGATGGCTCCAAGTGTAATGTTCCTATCAAGTTCATCTGCAAGTTCCCCATGAAATGGCGAGAAGATGGCTGGAACAAAAATTACTTGCACAAAGTGTTCTGGAGCCCCGATGAAAATGATTCACCTGCGGCGATGTTGAAAAGGCAGCCTGAAATTCCAGAAATCAAAGAATCACGGGAGGTACCAGGGTATTACCGGGCGGCGGTTGAATTGGTTAAAGGTACGCGTTTTATTGTCCGCCCACCTATAGTGGTTTCTTTTTCTAACGTGCCTTTCAACGGTTTTACGGGGTCTCTAGTTTCTTTGACTTCGATTCATTTATTCTTTTTACTACTTTGGTCACATTGAAATTGAACTTGGTTAACACTCCGTGTGACTTCTAACCTCTGATTGTGTGTTCTTATAACTGGTTTTGCATGGGGCTGTGATCACAGACACAGTCATCACATTTTAATCAGATGAGACAATTTATTGTTTGAGTTTTATCATGTAATTGTCATGGAGTGGAAATGGGTGTACTTTGAACTATTAATATAAGTAATTTCTGTATATTTCAGGGTGAGCCCTTCTTGAAAAAAGCTGCGTTATTAACCTTTGATTTTGGGTCATGCCTTAAGGAAGTAGAGAAACAAATGTCCACGGCTGCTGTCTTAACGGTTTAGACCATAGCTGCGGTGGCCATGATCCTTTCAATTATAGCCAGTCAGTATTTTTCGCCACCGGAGCTATGATCCAAACTATTGTAACAGTAGCCATGCACCTGTCTTTACTTCCCTACATCTTTTTACATTACAAAATCATGAAAGGTTTAACACGGTTCTTCGCATTACGTGCAGGGCTGATCCAAAACTACAAACAAATTTATTATTTTGATAGACTGAGTATCACTCATTTCTCTTCCAAATGTCTCCTGATAAAATTCATCAAATAAATTATTTCAAGTGAGCGTAGAACTATGAATAGCAATGACTTTGATGTGTTGACTGCGGTATTTATCTCAAACGCTTTGGCCTTTTCTCTCTCCAGATTCATTGCAAGAGCTTGAACACGAATTGGATTCTGGGAAACGACTATCGATTGGGCTGATGAAATACAAATATACAAGTGGTGACTTGGGGCAATCAGAGTCCCAACTGCAGGAAGCGGCCAAAGCTAAACAAATAGCTAAAGTTACTAACTCAAAACGGCCTACCAAGAAACAGGAAAAACCTGTTGTACTGAAGGTAATGCTCCACTTTAGTATTTATTTTTAACTATAATAATGATGGTGTATTAATGACATATGTTTTTTCAGCACAAGAAGCAGGATACTAAGAAAAGCAAGGAAAAATTACCCACACATAATATGGAATCAATTAAATCTATCAGAGGCAACCTACAGGAGCAATATCCAGATCTCTTCGCAGAAGGTAAATTTTATTTTATTTCAAAACCCTCTCCCCATTTTCTCTCTCTGCATTAAATTAATGCTGTTATTTATGTTTTCAGAAGGTGATGAAGATGATGTTGATCTTAAAGATGTTAGGTCAAAGTCTCCTGGCAGGCAGCAGTCTAGCAGAAACATTAAGAAAACTGAAGAGGAGAAATCTGATGGCTTTCCCAAGAAAAGCAAAATTAATTCTCAAGTCCCCAATCTGTCTAACAGCAACACTAGAACAAACAGTCATCTCAAGCAAACTGTTCAGGTAATTGGTACTATATCGTAAAAATGCCCATTCCAGTGGCAGTGACTAATGAGTATATTGACTTATGTTTGATCAACCAGGAGAATGAAAGAACAGAACCGTTTGATTATCTAGATAGTGCCAGAAATTCTTATCTAAAGGTTGTGGGAAAGGAGACTGGTAAACCAGAGGCTGATAGAGGTTTGTTTGGTTCATTTTATGATTTTTAACAAGTACATATCCAATTATTTCTTTTATGATTTGTCACTTCTTGTTATGTCTGAAATTTTTTAACCATCACAGAGATTGACAAGAACAAAATTTGTGGCGGCAATTCATCTCATGATAACAAAAGTGATACTGGAAGTGACATATTGAACGATCACCCTGATGGTGGTGATAATAACGAATTGAATTCCAACAGCGGGGATGAACTTGATGCAACAATTCCTGCTACCCCAGCTTCTAAAGGTATAGTAATCAGCCACAAGCAGAGTTTGCACTTTTATAAAATAAATAAGAAAAAGTGCATAACTTATATTTTTGGTCAAATTTTTGTTTAGGATCATCACGATCATCAAGCCGTTTGTCAAAAGCAAAGAGGAAGCTTCTCGAAGATGTGACTTCATCCAGTAGTGACGAAGAAGCAAATTGGGAGAAAAAAATTAAACTAGACCCTGACTTCACTCCACGCAAATATGTTAAAGCAACAGAGGACATCAAAATCCTAGAAGTCAAAGTTAAAAGGATCTCTGATTTAAACTTAAAACATCAGGAAAAAATCATTAACTTAGAGGAGGAGAATGAAAGACTTCAAAGAGACTTTGATCAGTTTAAAGGTATGGAGATTATCTCTGCATTAGAATTTTGAACAGATTTGTGTAATCCTAACTACGACCTTTCTTTCTCAGCCAAGTGCCAATGCAGCAAAACAACAAGAAGCCCGAAGTGGTCTCCCAATACTTCAACTCCAAAACTCTCTCGTGAACAAAGAAAGGAGACTCTCAGTCCTCAATTGAGTCCAGCTCATCATGGTAAGTAACAGTCTTATTTTCATTCTTATTGTGTGCATCGGTTATCATAGCATGTTGGGCCTTTATTTTTTCAGACACCAAAGGACAGAAACTTTCATCTGGTGACCGCAAGGTTCAAGAACAAGTGCCTTGTGATTTAGATCAGAAGATCAAAACAGAAAAAGGTGAAAATTGTCAGTATACATCTCTCTAGTTTACCTTCTTTTTGTGGAAATCATAATTGCTCTAAGTTCCTTTTTACTTTCTTTTTCAGACACTTTCTTTGCTGAAGAATTTTGCGAAGTCTCACTGAAGGATGCTGATAGTGGGGGAGAGTCTCAAAAGGTAGAGACTCAAAGGGATTCATGGAAAGGAATCGCTCCTAATCTCAAAGATATGATTTTAAAAATACCTTCCGGGCCTAAAAAAGATCTCAAGTTCATCAAGGAACTTGGTATAGTCATGTTTGGACCGGAAACGTTTGCTAGTTCTTCCATCTTTGGGACTAAAAAAGGAGCGAAAGGAAAGAACATGGAAGAAAAACAGGCAAAGCCTAAACTTGATCCTGTCAAGTTAGATGCCTTGAAAGGTACTTTTCAAATCCAATTCTTTTGTATATCAGTGTCACCTGTAATTTTGTTTTAATACTGAAATTTCTTCTGCAGTTCTTCTCAAGGAACGAATTAGCAAAGATGAACGGGTCCCATTGGATGATGTTCCCAACTTGGAGCGGTTTCAGAAGATCAAATTATATGACACTCTACGAGATGCCCAAAAGTGGTGTAAGGAAAGGGGTTTTGGAGTGGGGGAAAAAAATAATTACATTGATGAAAAAATTTTTGAGTTAAAAAAAGGATAGTTGGCTCTAGAGCTAATTTAATGATTCTGAACATTCTGTTTCTTAACGCTCTTTTTGATGTTACTATTGATCTACGCAACCTTGTGACAAGTGAATTTTTCTGAACTCCAAAGATGCAACATTGCAAGTTTATTTTTTAATTACTGTTAATTTCAAACAATACATTCAATTGTCCTTAAAATTAGTTTTTTTTGTCTGAGAGTGACATGCAACATTGTTTTAGTTCTAACTTACATTGTTTTCTTATTATTTTCTACTGATAGTTTCAAGTTATCTTGAAGAAATACTTTGTTTGACTGAGGGTGACGTGCAACATTGTTTTAGTTCTCTTTTAACTTGAATTTTATTTTTATGTTTTACTGCTGTTGATTTCCATTCAATACATTAGTGTTTTCTTGAAGCAATATTTTTTTCCTTTGTCTGAGAGTATCCTATCAGAACTGAGAGTGACATGCAACATTGTTTTAGTTCTAACTTACATTGTTTTCTTATTATTTTCTACTGATAGTTTCAAGTTATCTTGAAGAAATACTTTGTTTGACTGAGGGTGACGTGCAACATTGTTTTAGTTCTCTTTTAACTTGAATTTTATTTTTATGTTTTACTGCTGTTGATTTCCATTCAATACATTAGTGTTTTCTTGAAGCAATATTTTTTTCCTTTGTCTGAGAGTATCCTATCAGAAACATGACTCATTTTTCTGGTAAAACTAGTGGTTAAGTTTGTCATGCAGACATACTTGATGCATCGGTGTGGGAATTTGAGGTGTGGGCGCCCATCTTCATTTGGTGAAGAGCTCCAGGAAAGTGCACCGCGGGCGAGCAGGCATGTAGGGCATGTCTGCGCGCGGCACTTGGGTCCTAGGACTTTGGCACCGACAAGCGCCGTTAGGTAGGCAAACCCGGTGCATTGCTCAGATCGGCGTATGGCCTACCTTCCACCAGGCAGGCGCGCGGCGCACGTACCGCGGGATCCCGTCCCTGCACCCGGGGCATACGGGATCCGTTCCCTGCATACGGGATCCGGTCCCTGCATACGGGATCCGTTCCCTGCATACGGGATCCGTTCCCTGCATACGGGATCCGGTCCCTGCATACGGGATCCGTTCTCTGCATACGGGATCCGGTCCCTGCATACGGGATCCGTTCCCTGCATACGGGATCCGGTCCCTGCATACGGGATCCGGTCCCTGCATACGGGATCCGTTCCCTGCATACGGGATCCGTTCCCTGCATACGGGATCCGGTCCCTGCATACGGGATCCGTTCCCTGCATACGGGATCCGGTCCCTGCATACGGGATCCGTTCCCTGCATACGGGATCCGTTCCCTGCATACGGGATCCGTTCCCTGCATACGGGATCCGGTCCCTGCATACGGGATTTTGAAAATTCGTGAAAGGATCCTTTATAATCTTACGGGATCCCGTATCACGTAACGGGATCCTGTGCTACTCAAATCCCCTATGATATTACCGGATCTCGTATTCTTTTAGGAGATCTTGTACGTAACAGGATCCGCTATGGTACGGGAATCCTTTGACGAAATTCAAAATCCCCTATGATGATAGGAGATTTTTAGACCTGGGTATTTTCATTTTCGAAAAAGGAAGAAATGGCAGCGGTGGGATTCGAACCCACGCCCACAGAGGTGGACTGCGACCTGAACGCAGCGCCTTAGACCGCTCGGCCACGCTACCCTCTGCCTTCGCCACATGTCTCTCTCTCGCTCTCTTTCTCTATCACTCGTGAGGCCCTCAAGGGGCACTCGTCGGCACTCGCAGGGACGGACAAGGGAAAAAAGGAAAGGGAAAAAAGGAAAAGAATAGCGCAGCCGGTAGGATTCGAACCTACGCTCCCAGAGGGAAACTGATATCTGGCGCGGATAGTTTCAAGTCAGTCACCTTAACCGCTCGGTCACGGCTGCTTGTCTCTTGCAGCCAGCGACAAAAGTGCTCTTTGGGTGGCGACATGAGAGAAAAAAAGGCAGAAAACAGTAGACGCCCGATTTGGGGGTCGAACCCAAGACCCTTCGGTTAAAAGCCGAATACTCTACCGACTTTTTTTTTTTTTTTAAAAACAAAATTTATTGGCCATTATAACAAGTAACAAGGTAATAAAATATTGAAAAATAGAACAATATGACACAATAAATAATTGAAAAACAAACAGGGTAACAAGTCCATGTTGCTCTGCCTTCCTGCCGCAGGCCCGCGTCGGGCACCGCGGAGATTAGGGTTTATTCCACGGCGCCCGCACGTTCCTGCAACAGAGAGACAGTGCTTCAAAATCCATTCATAAGGCCAGGTGAATTGTTTAAAATACATAAAAAGGAATCAATAAAACCATCGATAGCATAGTAGCATCATTAAAATAGCACAAAACACTTAACTTTTAAACTTTCATAACCTCGTCCTCCGCCTGCCCGTCCGCCGACCTGCGTCTCCGCGCCACTGCTGCTCGCACCGCCATCTCTCGGGAATCACTTCAACTTCCACGGCCGACGGACGGGCTGCGTCCGAGACCTCTGTCGCCTCCGGACGCCCTCTCGTTTGCGGCTCGCTATCACAGAAAATTACATCTTATTACTGGCCAGTAAAAGAAAAACGGGATTACTTCAGTGCTCATTATCACAGAAAAAAAGGAACATAAGAGAGAAAATAAAATAAAGAGAGTAGCTCCTGCTCTGCTGCACAACTGAGCGTCTTGCCAGGAAGTCTCGCAGTCCTGGACAGGGCGCCGGGCTGTGACCACCTTCGGCGGCCCGGAGGGATCACCGCCCCTGCTCAGGATCCGTGCGTGCACGGTCCTTCCTCGCAGCCTGCTCACGGATGCAGCTCATGGCTGCACCAGCTCATCGCAGCACGGCTCACGGATAGTGCAGTGCACTACCGGCTCATCGCCGCAGGCTCACACAACCGAACCACGTCAGGGACCTTTTCCCGGCCGCGGAACCGAGAGATCACTGCCATGTTCCCGATCCGTGCGTGCACGGTCGGTCCTCACATCCTGCTCACGGATGCAGCTCATGGCTGCACCGGCTCATCGCAGGCGCTGCTCACGGAGGGTGTGTTACACCCCCGGCTCATCGCAGCGGGCTCACATAACGGAACCACGACCTCGGGCGATACTCCGCGCAGTCCTCGGAGCTCTGCTGCAGTCACCGCACCGCGTCGCTACTCCGTGCGGCGCGCGGCATGGCTCGCCGCAGCAGACGACGGAGACGACTCGCCGGCCGGGCTCGTGACGTCACCGCAGATAAGGTGACGTCACATTATAGGTGAAGGCTGCCAGCCCCCTCAGAGCTTCTCTCGCTGTTCCAGGTACCGTTGGAGCGCTGCAGCCGTGATGTTCCTCCTCGTGGCCATGAAGTGGACCGCCACGCCCAGAGTCCAGGTTGCGGCGGCCCCGGGCGGCCCCGCGGGCAGCGTCGGCTTGGTGATGGACCTCTCCGTAATTGCCACGCCCGTGGAGTCCAGGACCCGCTGTCGCAGCCAGACCCAGGCGGCCTGCCGCTCGGCGCCGCAGCGCGCCAGGCGGTGCTCGACGTCCTCTGGTTCCTGGCAGCGCGGGCAGTCCGGCGCCGCGGCCTGCTTGGCGGCTTGCAGCCGGATGGCGGTGGGGAGCACGTCGTGCACCGCCTCGAACCAGGTGGAGCGCGCGTCGGCGGGCAGGCCCTTGGCGTGCACGCACCGCCACACCTGCAGCTGCACCTCCGCGTCGACCTCCCTCATGGCGCGGGGGACGGGCACGTCCACGCTGAGGGCCTTCTGGTAGAGGAACTGGGTGAGGTCCTTCCCGGCAAGTCCTTCCGGGACGCCCTCCAGGGCGGTGCTCCTGCAGGCCTCGGTGTAGTGCGCGGCGCAGGCCGGCGGCCGACTCTCGGCGAAGTCCTGCTGCAGGCGCCGCAGCCAGCAGCCGGAGATGGTCTTGTAGCCCGCGCGCGCCGACGACTCCCACCTGGACACGAACAGCGCCGCGGACTTCCTGGCAGGGTCCTGCAGGCCCAGCCCGCCGCGCTCCTTGGGCTGCACCAGGACGTCCAGCGGCACCCTGACTCTCTTGCCGGCCCAGAGGAACCTCCCCAGGGCCTTGCGGATGGCGGCGCAGTGCGACTTCCGGGGCGGCGACACTTCGGCCAGGTGCCAGAGCACCGGCAACACGTAGCCGTTGGCGAAGTGGACGCGCTGGACCAGGTTGAAGGCGCGAAGGCGCGCGTCCGCCAGCTTGGCCTTGATGACTCCCACGCGGCCCGGCCAGTTGACGGCGGCCAGCCTGCTGCTCCTCGCCGTGAAAGAGACCCCCAGCACCTTAAGCTCCCTGACGGTGGGGAAGGGAAGCTGCGCCCGGGGCGGCCAGCGGCCCACCGGCAGCGCCATGGACTTGGCGGCGTTGACGGCCAGCCCCGACTCCTCCCCGAACTGCTGCAGGACGCTCTGGAGCACGGCGACGTCCTCCGTGCCGCGCAGAACTGCCACGGTGTCGTCCACGTAAGCCGTGACGGCGAGCCGGCCCTCGTCGACGCGCAGCCCCTGCAGCCTCGCGTCCAATGCCTTGACCATCGGCGCCGACGCCATGCAGTACAGCATCATGCTGGCCGGGCAGCCCTGGCGGATGCCGCGCCGCAGCTCGATGGCCTCGGTGACCACACCGCAGACGCTGACCCTGGTGGTGGCGCCCCTGTACATCGACTGCAGCAGCTCCACGGCCTCGCTGACACCGTGGCGCCGTAGGACCTCCCACATAAAGGAGTGCTGCAGGTTGTTGAACGCGCCGGAGATGTCAAGGGCCGCGACGCAGAGAGGGGTCTTGGTGTGCTCGGCGAAGCTGATGGCGTCCCTGATGTCACCCAGAGCCGCCTGCATGGTCCTGCTGGAGCCGGCCTGCACCTGCATGACGTGCAGGATGCGCCGCTGCATATCCTCCATGCGGCGCGTCAACGCCCTGGCGAACACCTTGCCGTCCACGTTGGGCAGGGTCACGGGGCGCAGGTCCCCGATGCTGTCCGGGCGCCGCGCTCCTTTCGGCACCATCACCATGACGCCTCTCTTGTGGGAGGGCGCCACCGCGCGCCGCTGCAGCATGGCGTTGGCGAGCTCCACGAAGTCCCCCGCGACGACCTCCCACACCGCCACGTAGAATTCCGCGGGCAGGCCGTCCTCGCCAGGAGACTTGTGCCGGGGGCTGTCCTTGACGGCGGCCTCCAGCTCCTCCAGCAGGAAGGGTCGCAGCACGGCGTCGCTGTCGGCGGGCTCCAGAACGGGCGTGGGCACCACGGCGTCGAGCAGCGGCGTCCGGGACTCGGCAGCGGCTTGGCGCGCCGTGCAGGAAGGCAACCCATCAGGCGCCGGCTGGGTTGCCGCGCTTCCCGGCGCCGGTCGCTCCGCTGAAAACACGCGCTGGAAGTGGCTGCGTACATACTCAGCGACGTCCTCTGGGTCCTCCAGCACGTTGCCGTCGGCGTCCTTGAGCCTCTCGACGGCGCCGTGGACGCGCCGCCGCACCGCCGCCGCGACGTGATGCATGCCGACGGCCTCCCCGTCGACCTCGTCCTCGACCTTGGCACGAGCCCTGGTGCCAGCCAGCCGGCGGGAGAGCAGCTGCAGCATGCGCGCGCGCACCTCGGCCAGCTCCTGCTGCACGCCGTGCTGGTCCCCGTCTTGGTCAAACAGCCGCGCCGCAAGCCCGTTGATGATGCTGGACATGAACAAGAGCATGCTGTTATCATCACGGCGAGAGCGCTTGGTGAAAGCCTTACAGAACTCCTGGGTCTTGATCTTGGCCTCCTCCCACCAGTCCACGACGTCCTTCTCGCCGCGGCAGTGCCTCCACTGCAGCCACCTCTCCTTGAAGGCCGGCAGGAAGGCCGGGTCGGCGAGGACGCCGGGGTCAAACTTCCACAGCTTGGCGGCGCTGCGCGCGGGGCGCGGGCACGGCGCGGCGTCCAGGGCGATGTCTACGGCCAGGGCGAGGTGGTCGCCGAAGGCCGCGGCGTGCAGGCTCGCGGCGCGGAGCCGCGGCGACAGGTCAGCGGTCACGTAGGCGCGGTCCAGGCGGCTGGTGCAGGTGGGGCCCCGGTAGGTGTGGCCGGCGTCCCGTGGCCGCAGCTGCGTCCACGCGTCGGCCAGCCTCATGCCCTCGACGACGTTGGACAGGATGCGGCATGGCTCGGCGGCCCCGGTCGTGTCCCCGACGCGCGCCACGCAGTTCCAGTCCCCCGCGAGCAGGGCGGGGCCGGCGGCGTCTGCGAGGAGGAGTGCAAGCTGGTTCAGAAAGAACTCCGGCCTCTCACCTCGTCCTTGAGATCCTGCAGGGGCGTAGACGTTCACGATGGTGATGCCCTCGACGACGGCGCTGAGGCCGCGGCCGGACGGGAGCAGCTTCACGTTAGTGGCCTTGAGGGGGTTGCGGACGAGCATCGCCGTGCCGCGGGCTTCGGTGCCAACGTTGACGACGGCGTGGTACCCGGGGACCTCCAGCACGGGCGCGCGGACCTCTTGCAGCAGCACGACATCAGCTCCAACTTCCAGAACAAGCTCAGCGAGGGCGGCCAGCTTCACCAGGGACGTTGCTGCACAGGTGTTAAAAGACATCAGTTTAAAAGCCATTTTTTGTCTTAGAGCCACCCTTGCCTTTGGAGTTGTTGTCTGTCTTCGTCTTCTTCAGGAAGGACGCCCTCCCGCTCTCCACGCTGTTCGCCGACACCTTCTTGTGCAGCAGATCGCCCCACTTGTTGAGGTTGCCGTCGAAGGTGTCCTGCGCGCGCTTGCGCTTCTTCTCCTCCATGCTGTCCGTGCTGCTGACGCTGCTGATGCTGCCGATGCTGCCGATACTCCTGATTCTGCTGCGCAGCTTGCGCCCGCCGCCTCCGTCCATCTCCATAGCGTCCTCCGCCTCCGACAGCACCAAGCCCTGGACAAACTCAAAGGCAGATCCAGTCTCACTCACCACGTCAGCCGTCGCTACTCCTTGCTCTTCCTGCTCCGTCACTATCCCCTGCGCTGGCGGCTTCTCCGGCTCGCTGCTCGCGTGGGGTATCGCCTCGAGCTCCGGCTCCGTCGTCTGCTGCGGCATGGAGGCCCGTGGCGTGCTGAACAACTCGTCGTCGTCCAACCTCAAGTCCGGCAGGCTGCGTCGCGGCGTCCGGGCCTCCAGCGAGGGGGAGGGGGGGTTGGAGGGGCCGCCGATCGTGACGTCTCCTTCACCGTCCTCCTCATCAACATCGCGGTCTTCTCCGCCGTTTCGGCCCGCTGCTCGGTCTGCGTACGATGGCGGCCGCCTCCTGTCAGGACAAGTCAATCTCATATGAGTGGTATCTCCACAAATGTGGCAAGTCGGTTTTTGACCAGCGTAAAACACTTTAGCCTCACTGCCCCCGGCCCTGATGTAACTGGGCACGGGTCTCTTCATGACCATCTTCACCACTCTAGTGCCAGTCTCCAGCCCCTCAAAACAAGAGCCCCGCGGGTGAAGCTCCGCCCGCACGCCCGCCACATTCCCAAACTGCTCCAAACTCAAAATCAAATCCTCGTTACTAACCTCAGGTGCCAAGTCCACAACACGCACAAACCTCACTCCGGGGCCGGGCCCTCGCAGCGTGACGAAGCACTCCGTCCCGTCGCTGTACTCGAACGCAGCCTTCTCCGTCGCCGCTACCTCCTCCGCACGCCTCGTTTCCACAAACCTCACTTGCACTCTCTTGCCGCTCGTCTCAAACTGCACAGTCTTCAACTCTTCAAGCTTCACATCAAACTTCTTCTTTGCAAACTCCCAGAACTCCAATCCACTCACACGTTTCGGTCCATCAAACTGAAAAGTCACCGTCTGCTTTCGGACTCCCGCCATGGCTTGGCGTGGCCGGCCCGGCCGCCAGCAAACAACAACAACAACAAGCCTCCGCCGGCCGGCGTGGCCCGGCCCGGCCCGGCCCGGCAAAACAATCACAGTCTGATTTTCACTATCACAGTCACTTTCTTCTCACACACTTATCACAGACGAAATATCACAGAGAGTGGCAGCACCGCGTGTACTCTACCGACTGAGCTAATCGGGCCGCTGACGGGACGAGTCAGCGTCCGTGCGTGCGTGCGTGCGTGCGTGCGTAAAGAGCGTTAAGTGCGTCAAGTGCACTTATGCACTTTGGCACTGCAGGCACTGGTGGCTGGAGGGATGTGAAGGGATTTCTTGGAGGAATTTTTCTTTTCTAGTCGAAAAAAGAAAAAAAAAGAAGCTGTTCAATTGAATCCTTTCCTTATTTTCATTTTCGAAAAAGGAAGAAATGGCAGCGGTGGGATTCGAACCCACGCCCACAGAGGTGGACTGCGACCTGAACGCAGCGCCTTAGACCGCTCGGCCACGCTACCCTCTGCCTTCGCCACATGTCTCTCTCTCGCTCTCTTTCTCTATCACTCGTGAGGCCCTCAAGGGGCACTCGTCGGCACTCGCAGGGACGGACAAGGGAAAAAAGGAAAGGGAAAAAAGGAAAAGAATAGCGCAGCCGGTAGGATTCGAACCTACGCTCCCAGAGGGAAACTGATATCTGGCGCGGATAGTTTCAAGTCAGTCACCTTAACCGCGCGGTCACGGCTGCTTGTCTCTTGCAGCCAGCGACAAAAGTGCTCTTTGGGTGGCGACATGAGAGAAAAAAAGGCAGAAAACAGTAGACGCCCGATTTGGGGGTCGAACCCAAGACCCTTCGGTTTAAAGCCGAATACCCTACCGACTGAGCTAATCGGGCCGCTGAGGGGACGAGTCAGCGTCCGTGCGTGCGTGCGTGTGTGCGTGCGTAAAGAGCGTTAAGAGGATGCTTTACCTGCGGCCAAAAGGAGGGGATCGCCGCTCTGGCGGGCGGTGAGATGCGCGTTGCACCGATGTAAGTGTCACGTCACTGTGGCTTCAATTTTGATCCGAATGCCACGAAACTTGGCAGACGTGTTCGAGATGCCATGAGGAAGGCCTCGCTCGTTTTTGCCGCGTTCCAAACCGTTCATTTGAACACTTGCTTGAACAGTTTCGTTCATCAAATCCCGGCCACAGCAGCTGAGTTTCCGGGACAGTATCGAAAAATCGGAGAACGAGGTGAGATGCGCGCAGAAGTTTTAAGTAACTTTGCGTAAACGCATCGGCAAAAAGTTGAACGACCTCTCGTGAATCTTTAAAATTCGAACGCACTTCGGCGGCGTGGACGGCGTGGATCGGCCCGGGCCGGCTGGAGCGGCTCGCCATGGCTCGGTGCGGAGCCCCCTCGCCCCGCTATCCCCGCTGCAGGCCCGCCCCCACTCCTCTGCCGCGTAGACCAGCTGGGGAAGCGGGGGCAGGGGGAGGTGACAATAGTTGCATCCGCACGTGCAGTTTTGTTTCGCTCGCACCTACAGGAGAATAGACAGAGACGTGAGCGGCAAGAACGCGACCCGCCGAGGCGGGCGAGGGAGGCCCCGGCCGTCTCGCCGTCTGCCGGATCGCCGGCCGCCGCCGGACCGCAGAGATTTCGTGAAATTAGGGAAACCGGCCAAAATCAATGTTTTCACGAAAATTTGTATTTACGCGTTTCTCGTCATGCTGATCATTTCTATACCTATTTATAAAAACCGAGTTGGGGACCTAATCGCCTCTTCCTCCTTTTACCAGAGTCACTAGAGCACACTAGAAGCTAATCAGTCTGGTTTAGAACTCATAGAATAAAGTATTGCTTTATTTTCTACCTTGCCGTGCGTTGTTTGAACAAACAGGTGTTTAAAAAAACGCTGCTCTTCTTAAAACCACTAGAATGCTTTAACAATTTGATCTAGAGAGGTGCAAATTTTACCAGACGAAGCACAAAACTATGGTTAACAACTTTTAATTTAGCACCCAAGTCGATAATAGACAATAATAATGGTCACAACGGTGACCCACAAATGTATAAATACCGCGATTTGGGCCGACTTTGGGCGGCCACTGCGTAAAATCTAGGCCGTCTAATCGCATTCTCTTGACACGGCGGCGTTATTTGGACGTTCCTGTTGCATGCCGTTGCTAGAAAACCCGATTAGGTACCTTGGTTCAGGAGCTGTATAGTCGTAAAGTTGGGCCAAACGGCAAGACATGTATCGAAATGGTGATATGGGCCGCCTTTGGGTGGACAATGCATCATATCTAGGCCGTCAAATCGCACTTCCTCTACACTTCGGTGGTCTTTGGACGTTTCCTTTTAATCCTTTTGCTGGGAAAAGCGACTTGATAACTTGGTTCAGGAGCTGTATCGTCGTAAATTTGGGCCAAACGGCAACAAGTGCATAAAAATGATGACATGGGCCGCTTTTTCGCGAAAACTGCGTTAAATTTAGGCCGTCAAATCGCACTTTCTCTACACGTCGGTGAACTTTGGACGTTCTTTTTTTATCCCTTTGCTAGGAAAAGCGATTAGATACCTTGGTTAAGGTGCATATTGACGCAAAACGCGGCCCATGTCATCATTTTCATGCACTTGTTGCCGTTTGATCCAAATTTACGACGATACAGCTCCTGAACCAAGTTAGCAAATCGCTTTTCCTAGCTAAAGGTTAAGAAGGAAACGTCCAAAGACCACCGAAGTGTAGAGGAAGTGCGATTTGACGGCCTAGATATGATGCATTGTCCACCCAAAGGCGGCCCATATCACCATTTCGATACATGTCTTGCCGTTTGGCCCAACTTTACGACTATACAGCTCCTGAACCAAGGTACCTAATCGGGTTTTCTAGCAACGGCATGCAACAGGAACGTCCAAATAACGCCGCCGTGTCAAGAGAATGCGATTAGACGGCCTAGATTTTACGCAGTGGCCGCCCAAAGTCGGCCCAAATCGCGGTATTTATACATTTGTGGGTCACCGTTGTGACCATTATTATTGTCTATTATCGACTTGGGTGCTAAATTAAAAGTTGTTAACCATAGTTTTGTGCTTCGTCTGGTAAAATTTGCACCTCTCTAGATCAAATTGTTAAAGCATTCTAGTGGTTTTAAGAAGAGCAGCGTTTTTTTAAACACCTGTTTGTTCAAACAACGCACGGCAAGGTAGAAAATAAAGCAATACTTTATTCTATGAGTTCTAAACCAGACTGATTAGCTTCTAGTGTGCTCTAGTGACTCTGGTAAAAGGAGGAAGAGGCGATTAGGTCCCCAACTCGGTTTTTATAAATAGGTATAGAAATGATCAGCATGACGAGAAACGCGTAAATACAAATTTTCGTGAAAACATTGATTTTGGCCGGTTTCCCTAATTTCACGAAATCTCTGCGGTCCGGCGGCGGCCGGCGATCCGGCAGACGGCGAGACGGCCGGGGCCTCCCTCGCCCGCCTCGGCGGGTCGCGTTCTTGCCGCTCACGTCTCTGTCTATTCTCCTGTAGGTGCGAGCGAAACAAAACTGCACGTGCGGATGCAACTATTGTCACCTCCCCCTGCCCCCGCTTCCCCAGCTGGTCTACGCGGCAGAGGAGTGGGGGCGGGCCTGCAGCGGGGATAGCGGGGCGAGGGGGCTCCGCACCGAGCCATGGCGAGCCGCTCCAGCCGGCCCGGGCCGATCCACGCCGTCCACGCCGCCGAAGTGCGTTCGAATTTTAAAGATTCACGAGAGGTCGTTCAACTTTTTGCCGATGCGTTTACGCAAAGTTACTTAAAACTTCTGCGCGCATCTCACCTCGTTCTCCGATTTTTCGATACTGTCCCGGAAACTCAGCTGCTGTGGCCGGGATTTGATGAACGAAACTGTTCAAGCAAGTGTTCAAATGAACGGTTTGGAACGCGGCAAAAACGAGCGAGGCCTTCCTCATGGCATCTCGAACACGTCTGCCAAGTTTCGTGGCATTCGGATCAAAATTGAAGCCACAGTGACGTGACACTTACATCGGTGCAACGCGCATCTCACCGCCCGCCAGAGCGGCGATCCCCTCCTTTTGGCCGCAGGTAAAGCATCCTCTTAAGTGCGTCAAGTGCACTTATGCACTTTCGCACTGCAGGCACTGGTGGCTGGAGGGATGTGAAGGGATTTCTTGGAGGAATTTTTCTTTTCTAGTCGAAAAAAGAAAAAAAAAGAAGCTGTTCAATTGAATCCTTTCCTTATTTTCATTTTCGAAAAAGGAAGAAATGGCAGCGGTGGGATTCGAACCCACGCCCACAGAGGTGGACTGCGACCTGAACGCAGCGCCTTAGACCGCTCGGCCACGCTACCCTCTGCCTTCGCCACATGTCTCTCTCTCGCTCTCTTTCTCTATCACTCGTGAGGCCCTCAAGGGGCACTCGTCGGCACTCGCAGGGACGGACAAGGGAAAAAAGGAAAGGGAAAAAAGGAAAAGAATAGCGCAGCCGGTAGGATTCGAACCTACGCTCCCAGAGGGAAACTGATATCTGGCGCGGATAGTTTCAAGTCAGTCACCTTAACTGCTCGGTCACGGCTGCTTGTCTCTTGCAGCCAGCGACAAAAGTGCTCTTTGGGTGGCGACATGAGAGAAAAAAAGGCAGAAAACAGTAGACGCCCGATTTGGGGGTCGAACCCAAGACCCTTCGGTTAAAAGCCGAATACTCTACCGACTGAGCTAATCGGGCCGCTGAGGGGACGAGTCAGCGTCCGTGCGTGCGTGCGTGCGTGCGTGCGTAAAGAGCGTTAAGTGCGTCAAGTGCACTTATGCACTTTCGCACTGCAGGCACTGGTGGCTGGAGGGATGTGAAGGGATTTCTTGGAGGAATTTTTCTTTTCTAGTCGAAAAAAGAAAAAAAAAGAAGCTGTTCAATTGAATCCTTTCCTTTTTTTCATTTTCGAAAAAGGAAGAAATGGCAGCGGTGGGATTCGAACCCACGCCCACAGAGGTGGACTGCGACCTGAACGCAGCGCCTTAGACCGCTCGGCCACGCTACCCTCTGCCTTCGCCACATGTCTCTCTCTCGCTCTCTTTCTCTATCACTCGTGAGGCCCTCAAGGGGCACTCGTCGGCACTCGCAGGGACGGACAAGGGAAAAAAGGAAAGGGAAAAAAGGAAAAGAATAGCGCAGCCGGTAGGATTCGAACCTACGCTCCCAGAGGGAAACTGATATCTGGCGCGGATAGTTTCAAGTCAGTCACCTTAACCGCTCGGTCACGGCTGCTTGTCTCTTGCAGCCAGCGACAAAAGTGCTCTTTGGGTGGCGACATGAGAGAAAAAAAGGCAGAAAACAGTAGACGCCCGATTTGGGGGTCGAACCCAAGACCCTTCGGTTAAAAGCCGAATACTCTACCGACTGAGCTAATCGGGCCGCTGACGGGACGAGTCAGCGTCCGTGCGTGCGTGCGTGCGTGCGTGCGTAAAGAGCGTTAAGGGCGTCAAGTGCACTTATGCACTTTGGCACTGCAGGCACTGGTGGCTGGAGGGATGTGAAGGGATTTCTTGGAGGAATTTTTCTTTTCTAGTCGAAAAAAGAAAAAAAAGAAGCTGTTCAATTGAATCCTTTCCTTATTTTCATTTTCGAAAAAGGAAGAAATGGCAGCGGTGGGATTCGAACCCACGCCCACAGAGGTGGACTGCGACCTGAACGCAGCGCCTTAGACCGCTCGGCCACGCTACCCTCTGCCTTCGCCACATGTCTCTCTCTTGCTCTCTTTCTCTATCACTCGTGAGGCCCTCAAGGGGCACTCGTCGGCACTCGCAGGGACGGACAAGGGAAAAAAGGAAAGGGAAAAAAGGAAAAGAATAGCGCAGCCGGTAGGATTCGAACCTACGCTCCCAGAGGGAAACTGATATCTGGCGCGGATAGTTTCAAGTCAGTCACCTTAACCGCTCGGTCACGGCTGCTTGTCTCTTGCAGCCAGCGACAAAAGTGCTCTTTGGGTGGCGACATGAGAGAAAAAAAGGCAGAAAACAGTAGACGCCCGATTTGGGGGTCGAACCCAAGACCCTTCGGTTAAAAGCCGAATACTCTACCGACTTTTTTTTTTTTAACACTTTTATTGTCTATTTGAGCAGGTTAACAACAATGGATAACAGGTAACAAAAACAACTATGCCCAAACAACAATAAGCAATAAGAATTATCTAAGAAGATAAAAATACAAGGGTAAAATAGTTTACATATTCTGAATAGAAGTTAAGCTCAATTTTAGCACATATACAGAGCACAATAGAAGCAAAGTTTTTATTTCGTAGCCAGGTTAAAATTATAACAGAGCGTTTAACATTAAAGCACATCCTGCAGGCAACATGACGAAAAACAATAAAACAATAAAAGATCATAGTTTGTAGCGCCGCTGCGGACGCTACTCCGTGCATTCGTCGCTACTCCGCTCTTGCAGCGACCGTGCCGGGTGGGCTGTGAACTGTCGCTACCCCGCGCGTTGCGGGCTGAGGCGGTGAGGCACCGCGCCGGGCTGGCGGCGATACCCCGGGTGCTGGCGGCGATACCCCGGTTGCTGGCAGCCGCCGAGGAGTCCCGGTGACGTCACGCCGAGCCGTCCTCTGTCGCTGTCGCACTCGCGCCACCAGCTGCTGTTTGTCGTGGACGCGGTGCTCCACCACGTACTCGGCGACCGTCCCCAGCAGCAGCACGACGTCCTCGGTGGCGGACCCTGGCGGCGCCGCGATGTCCGGGATGACCAGGGTCTCTGGCGGGATGGCGGAGGCGCTGACCCCCGTGACCTTGGCCAGCTCCGCCGCCGTCCACGCCCAGATGGACTTCGAGGCCGGCTGGCAGTCCAGCAGGCGGTGCAGCACGGTGTCCTCGGCGCCGCACGCACGGCACGCCGCGTCGTCGGCTTGGTGCGTGGCCTTGAGCCGGGCGTTCGTCGGGAGCACATCGTGGGCCGCGCGGAACCAGGCGGCTCGGGCGGGCGGCGGCAGGACCTTGGAGGACACCCTCCTCCACACCAAGTCCCAGTCGGCCGTGGGGCGCTGCAGCTGCACGCGCGGCACGACGGCGGCGTCCTCCAGCAGGCTCCGGTACACCAGGCGCGTCAACGCCCGGCCCTGGGCGTCGTCGGGGACCTCCACCTTGGAGAAGGTGGTGCGCGCGCTGCTGTAGTAGCGCACGGCGGGTGACACGGCCTCGTCATCCTTGTAGAGGGCCTGCAGGATGGGCAGCCAGCCGCCGGAGAGGGTGCGCTCCTCGGTGCGCGCCGCTGTCATCCACCGGGCCGTGAACATGGCCCGCGCCTTGAGCAGGGGGTCGTGCAGTCCGAGGCCGCCGCGCTGCGTCGGCTGCACCATCACCGCGATGGGGACGCGGAGGGGCTCGCCGGCCCACAGGAACCGCGACAGGGCCTTCTTGGCGTCCGCGGCCACGCCGGCGGGGATGGGCAGAACCTGGCCAACATGCCAGATGTGTGACAGAGCATAGCAGTTAGCATACTCCACCCGTTGGACGATGTTGAGGGCGCGGAGGCGCGCGTCGGCGAGGGCGGTGCGCAGCGCGCGGAGCCGGCCGGGCCAGTTCAGCGGGAGCATGGCGGCGACGTTCTTGGCGAGGACGACGCCCAGCACCTTCACCTCCTGCACGTAGGGGAAGGGCATCGCCGTGCTGGTGTTCCACGCCCCGAGCGGCAGCGCCTTGGTCTTGGTGGTGTTGATCAGCAGGCCGGACTCCTCGCCGAAGGCCGTCAGCGTGTCCACCAGCACCGGGACCTCCTTGGGGTGCTCCAGGACGACCGTGGCGTCGTCCACGTACGACGTGGCGGCGAGGCGGGCGGGCTGGAGCAGGCCGTCGACGCTGGGCACCGAGACCCCCACGAGCTTCCTGGACAGAGCGCGCATGAGTGGTGACATCACAACATTGAACAGGTCCATTGAGACGGTGCAGCCCTGGAATATGCCCTTGCCGAGCATGAAGGGCGGGCCGAGCTCCCCGTTGATGCGGATCCTGGTCGTCGCTCCCGCGTACATGCTCTGCAGCACCTCGACGAAGCCCTCGGCGACGCCGTATCCGCGCAGCACCGCCCACATGTACTCGTGGCTCACGGAGTTGAACGCCCCGGCAAAGTCCACCGAGACGACGCAGGCTGAGGTCTTGTTGCCCCGTTGTCTGTTCGCCAGGTCCACCAGGGCGATAGCGTCGCGGAGGTCGAGGAGCGCCCCGTGCATGTTGCGCGTCCTCCCGCCGCGCACCTGAGAGTCATGCAGCAGTTTGTAGTGCAGCTTCGCGAGGCGGCGCGCAAGGACGCGGCCGAACACCTTCCCGTCGACGTTCTTCAACGTGATGGGTCGCAGGTCACTGATCCTCGCCAGCGTGTTGGTCTTGGGGAGCAGCGTCATCACGCCGCGGGTGTGGCTGGGCGCGACGCAGCGGCGCTGGAGCATGACGTTGACGACGGCGAGGAAGTCCTCCTTGAGCACGTCCCAGGTGGCCAAGTAGAACTCCGCCGTTAGGCCGTCGTCCCCAGGGCTGCGCGCGCGCGGTGACAGCTTCAGGCACCCCAGAATCTCCTCCGCGGTGACGGTGCGGAGCAGGGCGTCGTTCTCGTCGTCCGTGACCACGGCCTCGACGAACTCCTCCAGGAGGCGCGGCGGCGCGCGCAGGGTGGCGTCGGCCGGCGGGGGGCCGAGCAAGTTCTGGAAGTGGCGGTGCGCGTGCAGCTGCAGGTCTTCCTGGGAGTGGAGGACTCGCCCGGCGTCGTCCTGGAGCGACGTGATCCTGGTGGCTGTCTTGCGGCGGATGGCGGCGGCCACGTGGTGGACTCCTGGTGCCTCGCCGACGACGTCCATGGTCTTGGCGCACGCGCTGAGCCCGGGCAGGCGGGACGCCAGCAGCTCCAGGATCCTGGCCTTGATGTCCTTGATGCGTGGCACGACGGCGGGGTTGGCGGTGCGCTGCATGGCCAGCTCGTCCAAGCAACCGGAGTAGAAGGCGAGCAGGGAGTTGTCCGCCGCGCGGTACTGCCGCGTGAGCGCCGCGCACAGAGAGCGCGTCCTGGCCTTGCCCTGCTCCCACCACTCGACGACGTCCTGGAAGTCCTTGGCGCGCTCCCTCCACAGCTCCCAGAAAGCCTTGAAGCGGGGCAGGAAGGCCGGGTGCTGCAGCAGCGACGGATCCAGCTTCCACAGCGTGCGGCGGCCTGCATGGTCGGCAGCCAAGCCAGCGGCGCCGCGCGTTGGGTTGCCTACCTCGCCCCCGAGCTCGAGAGAGACAGAGACGTGGTCGCTGATGGACGCGGCGTGGAGGTTCACGGCGTGCAGGGGCCAGTCCACGGTGCTGCTGACGTACCAGCGGTCGAGCCTAGAGGAGCACACCGCGGAGTGGAATGTGAAGCCTACCTCGCGAGGACGCAGCGCTTTCCAGGCGTCGGTCAGCCGCAATGACGTCACCAGGTTCCGAAGCACGGCGCACGGCGTGGCCACGCCCGTCGTGTCCTGCTTGTCCAGGATGGCGTTCCAGTCGCCGCCGAGGATGAGCTTCTCGCTGGCGCCCGTCATGACCATCGGCAGCTCCTCGATGAGAAACCGCGGCCGCTCCCTCCTGCCCTGCGTGCCTGCTGGGGCATAAACATTGATGAGCGTGACGTCACCAAGGCGCGCGCTCACTGCTCGGCCGCTGGGGAGCTTCATGATGTCGGTGAGCTCGATGTCCTCCCGCCACAGGATCGCCGTGCCGCGCCCCGCAGCCCCGACGTTGACCACCTCCGCGTAGCCGAAGAAGCTGAACGATGGGCAAGCAACTTCCTGAAAGAACACAACATCTGGTGAATGCGTTCGGATGAGCAATTCCAGTGCAGCCAACTTGTGCGGGGCGGACACCGCGCAGACGTTCAGGGTCACAAGTTTCATTTTGAGGACGCCGCGAGTTGGTTCCCGGTGGTCCTCGCGCTTGTCCTCTTCGTCCTCGTCGCGGGCTCGTCTTGGCCTGGGCTAACTCGGTTCCTCTTCTTGGTCAACGCGGTGGCCACGTGCTTGACGTTGCCGGTGCGCATGCTCTTTGCCACCTGCTGCTTCAGAGTCGGCTTGGTACGGAGATTGAGTTTAAGGTTTCCCGCGGCGGCTTTCTTCGGCTTCCCCACTGGGTCGCCTGAACTCAGGGGCGTGTCGGGGAGAGGGGTGCTGGACGCCGAGGCCCACGACTGCATTTCACTGGACGACGGTCCGGATTCAGTTTCCCAGAATCCCACATTGGAGTTCAGATTCAGGCTGAGTGTCCTTGCAAGGCGGCATTCAGTGGGGCTTGCATCCTCAGAAGCAAAAAGGGGAGGAAAGTCCCGTTCCGACGGAGACTTCAATGCAGTAATTTCCGTCGGCTCAAAGACTGAGCTAATCGGGCCGCTGAGGGGACGAGTCAGCGTCCGTGCGTGCGTGCGTGCGTGCGTGCGTAAAGAGCGTTAAGTGCGTCAAGTGCACTTATGCACTTTGGCACTGCAGGCACTGGTGGCTGGAGGGATGTGAAGGGATTTCTTGGAGGAATTTTTCTTTTCTAGTCGAAAAAAGAAAAAAAAAGAAGCTGTTCAATTGAATCCTTTCCTTATTTTCATTTTCGAAAAAGGAAGAAATGGCAGCGGTGGGATTCGAACCCACGCCCACAGAGGTGGACTGCGACCTGAACGCAGCGCCTTAGACCGCTCGGCCACGCTACCCTCTGCCTTCGCCACATGTCTCTCTCTCGCTCTCTTTCTCTATCACTCGTGAGGCCCTCAAGGGGCACTCGTCGGCACTCGCAGGGACGGACAAGGGAAAAAAGGAAAGGGAAAAAAGGAAAAGAATAGCGCAGCCGGTAGGATTCGAACCTACGCTCCCAGAGGGAAACTGATATCTGGCGCGGATAGTTTCAAGTCAGTCACCTTAACCGCTCGGTCACGGCTGCTTGTCTCTTGCAGCCAGCGACAAAAGTGCTCTTTGGGTGGCGACATGAGAGAAAAAAAGGCAGAAAACAGTAGACGCCCGATTTGGGGGTCGAACCCAAGACCCTTCGGTTAAAATCCGAATACTCTACCGACTTTTTTTTTTTGGAAAACATCAATATATTTCGTTTTAACAAGTAATAGATAAATAAATAAAATAAATAAAACAGATAAATATTGAAAGCTTAGGTGCACAAATTTACAGATATTTTCTTTATGATTATACATTACTAAAACGGTTTTAAACAAGAAAAAAAAAAACAATAGAACTTCAAGTGCTTCGTAAAATAGCCGCCACGTGATGCTTCTCTGCTCCAGGACAGCGGCGGCGGCGAGGGGCTTATTGCCACCGAAGTGGGTTCGGCCCCCCGTGCCCTGCGCCGGCCTGAAACAGAGAAAACATCACGTGAGCGTCCAAGATTTAAAAAACATCACAAGCCAATAAATTAAGAGATCAGTGAAAGGATAACCAAATTAAAGAATAGAAAGACTAGTTCATTGGATAAAGGAAGCACTATTAAGAGACACCTTACAAGGAATAAAATATACAATACATTAAAAAGACGGAATACATAACTCGCTCATTGCCCGTTGCTCGTCGCTTCTCCGAGTTGCTTCCCGCGCCGCCACAGCGCTGCTCCGGCAATACTCCGCGCGGTCCTCGCAGTTCCGTAGCAGACGCCGCGCCGCATCGCTACTCCGCGCCGCGTCGCTACTCCGCGCGACGTTGGGCTAGGCTCGCCGCAGCAGACGACGGAGACGACGCGCCGGCCGGGCGCGTGACGTCACCTCACACGATGAAGGCGGCCAGCCCGCGCTGCAGCGCCGGCGGGCAGGTGGGGCACGCCAGGGCCTTGGACTTGGCCTTGACGATGGAGCGCGCGAAGCTAGCGGCGTCCGTCCTCGCGGCGATGACCACCTGGTGGACGTGGTGACCCTCAACCCACGCCGCCGTCGCGTGCCGGTCGGGGTCGTCCGGCGCGAAGGTGGGCTGCAGCAGCGTCCTGGGCGTGGCCGTGCTGCCCAGCAGCCGGGTCAGAGTGGCCCGGGTCCAGCGCCACGCGTCCCGGATCGCGCTGCACCTGGCCAGGCGGTGCGCGAGCGTGTCCGGCGCGGCGCACCTCGGGCAGGTCCTGGTGTCGGAGCGGCCGATGCGCTGGAGGCGGTGCCGCGTCGCAGGCAAGTCGTGGACGGCCTTCCACCAGGAGTCCTGGACGTCCTCGGGGATGGCCTCGTGTCGGACGTTCGCCCAGACGCGCTGCCACTGCACGTCCGGGGCCTTGGCGACCACCCTGGGCACCGGGGCGGGCGCCGCGTTGACCAACTCGGTGTATATGGCCCGGATGGCGGTGCGCGCGTCCACCTCGGGCTCCGCCGCCGCCGCCGTCGTCCTGCAGTTGTGGAAGGCCGTGAAGTAGGACGCTGCCGGCCAGACTCGCCGCTGCAGCACTCCGAGCGGAAACGCCCCCAGCAGCACCTGGAGCCACTCGCCGGCGAAGCTGTCCGGCGTGTCGACCAGCACGCCCTGCCACCGGCCTGTGAACAGCGCCAAGCACTTTTTCTGCACGACGGGGATGCCCAAGCCGCCCTGGGTACGCGGGGTGCACGCGATGGCCATGCTGGTGGTGAAGAGCTGGCCGCGCCACTGGAACCTGGCAGCGGCCCGCACTACGTCGTCGGCCACGCCCTTGGAGACAGGGAGGACCTGCGCCACGTGCCAGAGTTTGGACAGCGCGAACATGCTGACATACCGCGCTCGCTGCGTAGGCCCCAGTGCCCGCGCCGCGTTGGCAAGCAGCACGCCCCGCACGCCGGCCAGCACTGCCGCCCAGTTCTCCTTGATGGTGGCCTTGACGTTCTCCTGGAAGGTGACGCCCAGGACTTTCAGCTGATCGGGCCGCTGAGGGGACGAGTCAGCGTCCGTGCGTGCGTGCGTGCGTGCGTGCGTAAAGAGCGTTAAGTGCGTACGCACTTTGGCACTGCAGGCACTGGTGGCTGGAGGGATGTGAAGGGATTTCTTGGAGGAATTTTTCTTTTCTAGTCGAAAAAAGAAAAAAAAAGAAGCTGTTCAATTGAATCCTTTCCTTATTTTCATTTTCGAAAAAGGAAGAAATGGCAGCGGTGGGATTCGAACCCACGCCCACAGAGGTGGACTGCGACCTGAACGCAGCGCCTTAGACCGCTCGGCCACGCTACCCTCTGCCTTCGCCACATGTCTCTCTCTCGCTCTCTTTCTCTATCACTCGTGAGGCCCTCAAGGGGCACTCGTCGGCACTCGCAGGGACGGACAAGGGAAAAAAGGAAAAGAATAGCGCAGCCGGTAGGATTCGAACCTACGCTCCCAGAGGGAAACTGATATCTGGCGCGGATAGTTTCAAGTCAGTCACCTTAACCGCTCGGTCACGGCTGCTTGTCTCTTGCAGCCAGCGACAAAAGTGCTCTTTGGGTGGCGACATGAGAGAAAAAAAGGCAGAAAACAGTAGACGCCCGGTTTGGGGGTCGAACCCAAGACCCTTCGGTTAAAAGCCGAATACTCTACCGACTGAGCTAATCGGGCCGCTGAGGGGACGAGTCAGCGTCCGTGCGAGCGTGCGTAAAGAGCGTTAAGTGCGTCAAGTGCACTTATGCACTTTGGCACTGCAGGCACTGGTGGCTGGAGGGATGTGAAGGGATTTCTTGGAGGAATTTTTCTTTTCTAGTCGAAAAAAGAAAAAAAAAGAAGCTGTTCAATTGAATCCTTTCCTTATTTTCATTTTCGAAAAAGGAAGAAATGGCAGCGGTGGGATTCGAACCCACGCCCACAGAGGTGGACTGCGACCTGAACGCAGCGCCTTAGACCGCTCGGCCACGCTACCCTCTGCCTTCGCCACATGTCTCTCTCTCGCTCTCTTTCTCTATCACTCGTGAGGCCCTCAAGGGGCACTCGTCGGCACTCGCAGGGACGGACAAGGGAAAAAAGGAAAGGGAAAAAAGGAAAAGAATAGCGCAGCCGGTAGGATTCGAACCTACGCTCCCAGAGGGAAACTGATATCTGGCGCGGATAGTTTCAAGTCAGTCACCTTAACCGCTCGGTCACGGCTGCTTGTCTCTTGCAGCCAGCGACAAAAGTGCTCTTTGGGTGGCGACATGAGAGAAAAAAAGGCAGAAAACAGTAGACGCCCGATTTGGGGGTCGAACCCAAGACCCTTCGGTTAAAAGCCGAATACTCTACCGACTTTTTTTTTTTAAAAGATATTTATTGGTCCGTAACAAACAAAGTATGACAAGCAGAATAAAACAATGGACGCAACAAATATACACTGCAGATTGATTAAGGACATTACTAGTACAGGTGCAAAATATATTTAAAAACAGCGTAAATAGTTAATTTATCAATAATTGACGGCGTCGCACGATGCCTCTCTGCTTCAGGACAGCGGCGGCGTCGGAGAGCCTATTTTCACCGAAGTGGGTTCAGCTCCCCGTGCCTTGCGCCAGCCTGAAACAGAGAAGCAGCATGTGAGCGTGAAAATAATCGACAGTAAAACTATCCTTTTTAAAAACAATGTAACGTTCCTAAAAGACCAGGTAGTAAAAGCATATTAAAAGAGGTAAATAATTAGAAGAACGTAGAATAGCAAAAACATCAATCTTAAAAGAGGTAAAGGGCAGACACGTAACTGGCGGTACCCCGTGCTGTGCTGCGCCGCGTCGCTACCCCCGGCGCTGCTCTGCGTCGGCCTCGGCAGCAGACTGCCCGTCGCTACTCCTGGCGCTGCTCGGCAGGCGCCGTCCGCAGCGTCTCTACTCCCCGCGCCGCTCGGCATCGGAAGCAGACGACGCACTCCGCGCCGCCGCTGACGTCACCGCCTGCGTCTCCTTGGCCCTCCGGGTGACGTAGTCGCTGGACAGGGCGCCGGGCTGTGACCACCTTCGGCGGCCCGGAGGGATCACCGCCCCTGCTCAGGATCCGTGCGTGCACGGTCCTTCCTCGCAGCCTGCTCACGGATGCAGCTCATGGCTGCACCAGCTCATCGCAGCACGGCTCACGGATAGTGCAATGCACAACCGGCTCATCGCCGCAGGCTCACACAACCGAACCACGTCAGGGATCTTTTCCCGGCCGCGGAACCGACAGATCACTGCCATGTTCCCGATCCGTGCGTGCACGGTCGGTCCTCACATCCTGCTCACGGATGCAGCTCATGGCTGCACCGGCTCATCGCAGGCACTGCTCACGGAGGGTGCATTACACCCCCGGCTCATCGCAGCGGGCTCACATAACTGGACCACGGCCTTGATGGAGGTAGCGGCGCAGGCTCGCCGCCGAGATGGTCCTCCTCGTCTTAACCACTCGGCCACCTCGTCACATAGGGCCGTGGACCTTCGCTGAATGCCACTGAAGGAGCGAACACACGAGAATCACTGCATGAGAGAGCTGGGTGCAAAATGCTTCCGGTACCGGGAATCGAACCCGAGCCTCCTGGGTGAGAGCCAGGTATGTGCAGCAAGTGCACTTATGCACTTTGGCACTGCAGGCACTGGTGGCTGGAGGGATGTGAAGGGATTTCTTGGAGGAATTTTTCTTTTCTAGTCGAAAAAAGAAAAAAAAAGAAGCTGTTCAATTGAATCCTTTCCTTATTTTCATTTTCGAAAAAGGAAGAAATGGCAGCGGTGGGATTCGAACCCACGCCCACAGAGGTGGACTGCGACCTGAACGCAGCGCCTTAGACCGCTCGGCCACGCTACCCTCTGCCTTCGCCACATGTCTCTCTCTCGCTCTCTTTCTCTATCACTCGTGAGGCCCTCAAGGGGCACTCGTCGGCACTCGCAGGGACGGACAAGGGAAAAAAGGAAAGGGAAAAAAGGAAAAGAATAGCGCAGCCGGTAGGATTCGAACCTACGCTCCCAGAGGGAAACTGATATCTGGCGCGGATAGTTTCAAGTCAGTCACCTTAACCGCTCGGTCACGGCTGCTTGTCTCTTGCAGCCAGCGACAAAAGTGCTCTTTGGGTGGCGACATGAGAGAAAAAAAGGCAGAAAACAGTAGACGCCCGGTTTGGGGGTCGAACCCAAGACCCTTCGGTTAAAAGCCGAATACTCTACCGACTTTTTTTTTTTTGGAAAACATCAATATATTTCGTTTTAACAAGTAATAGATAAATAAATAAAATAAATAAAACAGATAAACACTGAAAGCTTAGGTGCACAAATTTACAGATATTTCCTTAATGATTATACATTACTAAAACGGTTTAAAACAAGAAAAAAACAATAGAACTCCAAGTGCTTCGTAAAATAGCCGCCACGTGATGCTTCTCTGCTCCAGGACAGCGGCGGCGGCGAGGGGCTTATTGCCACCGAAGTGGGTTCGGCCCCCCGTGCCCTGCGCCGGCCTGAAACAGAGAAAACATCATGTGAGCGTCCAAGATTTAAAAAACATTACAAGCCAATAAATCAAGAGATCAGATAAAGGATAACCAAATTAAAGAATAGAAAGACTGGTTCATTGGATAAAGGAAGCACTTTTAAGAGACACCTTACAAGGAATAAAATATACAATACATTAAAAAGACGGAATACATAACTCGCTCGTTGCCCGTTGCTCGTCGCTTCTCCGAGTTGCTTCCCGCGCCGCCACAGCGCTGCTCCGGCAATACTCCGCGCGGTCCTCGCAGTTCCGTAGCAGACGCCGCGCCGCGTCGCTACTCCGCGCGACGTTGGGCTAGGCTCGCCGCAGCAGACGACGGAGACGACGCGCCGGCCGGGCGCATGACGTCACCTCACACGATGAACTGCGCCAGCCCGCGCTGCAGCGCCGGCGGGCAGGCGGGGCACGCCAGGGCCAAGGACTTGGCCTTGACGATGGAGCGCGCGAAGCTAGCGGCGTCCGTCCACGCGGCGATGACCACCTGGTGGACGTGGTGACCCGCAACCCACGCCGCCGTCGCGTGCCGGTCGGGGTCGTCCGGCGCGAAGGTGGGCTGCAGCAGCGTCCTGGGCGTGGCCGTGCTGCCCAGCAGCCGGGTCAGAGTGGCCCGGGTCCAGCGCCACGCGTCCCGGATCGCGCTGCACCTGGCCAGGCGGTGCGCGAGCGTGTCCGGCGCGGCGCACCTCGGGCAGGTCCTGGTGTCGGAGCGGCCGATGCGCTGGAGGCGGTGCCGCGTCGCAGGCAAGTCGTGGACGGCCTTCCACCAGGAGTCCTGGACGTCCTCGGGGATGGCCTCGTGTCGGACGTTCGCCCAGACGCGCTGCCACTGCACGTCCGGGGCCTTGGCGACCACCCTGGGCACCGGGGCGGGCGCCGCGTTGACCAACTCGGTGTATATGGCCCGGATGGCGGTGCGCGCGTCCACCTCGGGCTCCGCCGCCGCCGCCGTCGTCCTGCAGTTGTGGAAGGCCGTGAAGTAGGACGCTGCCGGCCAGACTCGCCGCTGCAGCACTCCGAGCGGAAACGCCCCCAGCAGGACCTGGAGCCACTCGCCGGCGAAGCTGTCCGGCGTGTCGACCAGCACGCCCTGCCACCGGCCTGTGAACAGCGCCAAGCACTTTTTCTGCACAACGGGGATGCCCAAGCCGCCCTGGGTACGCGGGGTGCACGCGATGGCCATGCTGGTGGTGAAGAGCTGGCCGCGCCACTGGAACCTGGCAGCGGCCCGCACTACGTCGTCGGCCACGCCCTTGGAGACGGGGAGGACCTGCGCCACGTGCCAGAGTTTGGACAGCGCGAACATGCTGACATACCGCGCTCGCTGCGTAGGCCCCAGTGCCCGCGCCGCGTTGGCAAGCAGCACGCCCCGCACGCCGGCCAGCACTGCCGCCCAGTTCTCCTTGATGGTGGCCTTGACGTTCTCCTGGAAGGTGACGCCCAGGACTTTTAGCTTCTCGGTGTAGGGGAAGGCGAGGGGCACAGTCTTGACCCAGCCCCCGGCGGTGAGCACGCCGCACTTGTCTGGGTTGGCGAGGAGCCCTGACGTGGTGCCGTAGTCCTGCAGGACCTCCACGACGGCCGCGGCCTCGGCGTGTTCGCGGAGGACAAGAAAGGCGTCGTCTGCGTACGCCGACACGCGCATGCAGCTGTTGGCCAGGGCAAGGCCCTGCAGGCGCTGCTCCAGCACGAACAGCAGCGGCGCCAGGACAATGGAAAAGTAGAGCATAGAGGCGGGGGAGCCCTGCCTCACGGACCCGCCGACCGGGAAGGACGCCGTCAGTTCGCCGTTGACGCGCACCTGCGACGACGCCCCCGCATACATGGACCTCAGCACGTCAACGAACTGCGCGCCGACGCCGCGCCGACGCAGCACCTCGAACAGAAAGTCGTGCCGCACGCTGTCAAATGCGCTGAGCCACCGGAACGCCACGTCGATCGCCGTGCCAGCGGTCATCTTGAAACTTTTCTTGATTTGCCTACTCATGAAAACATTTGCTGAAAAAATGTACAGTTGGTGGTCCCGAACGCACCGGACTAAAGTTGGCCAGAAAAACGACTTTTTTTTCGACCGTACAAAAATGCGTCCCATGGCCTAAGGAACAACATATCGAGAGATGGCGGAAACAAATTTGCAAAATGTACTTCGACTCTGGACCTATAAAAAAAAAAAAAAAAGAAACGATGCAGTCCCCGAACCTAATGTTCGAGGATTGGTACCTTTCCACTCTCAGCCACCACGGACGATGTTGGCAGACGTTTGAAGTTGGCTCTTGATGTGACATGAGCGGCGGTCAGAAAAAAAATTTGTGAAGTCATAAGTTTGGATGGTGGTCCCGAACCCTGGACCTCTCACATTCCGTTGGGTGCTCTTAACCACTGAGCCACCGGAACGCCACGTCGATAGCCGTGCCAGCGGTCATCTTGAAACTTTTCTTGATTTGCCTACTCATGAAAACATTTGCTAAAAAAATGTACAGTTGGTGGTCCCGAACGCCGGACCTCTCACATTCCGATGGATGCTTTTAACCACCAAGCCACCGAGACGCCATGCGGCTCGTCGTGCAAGCGCTAAACTAACCAAACCTACCTTTGCCTAACCTAATCTAACTTTACCTAACCTAACCTAACTTTACCTTACCTAACCTAACCCGTTTTTTGTGACTTTCTTCACTAACCTAAACCTAACCACTAACCTAACCTAACTTCTTTTTAGCTGTTTTTCGTGTCGCTCGACGCCGGAACGGCATCCTTGACACTAACCTAGCCTAACCTAGCCTAACCTAGCCTAACCTAGCCTAACCTAGTGGTTTTCGGCCGTTTTTTGTGACTTTCTTCACTAACCTAAACCTAACCACTAACCTAACCTAACTTCTTTTTAGCTGTTTTTCGTGTCGCTCGACGCCGGAACGGCATCCTTGACACTAACCTAGCCTAACCTAGCCTAACCTAGTGGTTTTCGGCCGTTTTTTGTGACTTTCTTCACTAACCTAAACCTAACCACTAACCTAACCTAACTTCTTTTTAGCTGTTTTTCGTGTCGCTCGACGCCGGAACGGCATCCTTGACACTAACCTAGCCTAACCTAGCCTAACCTAGCCTAACCTAGTGGTTTTCGGCCGTTTTTTGTGACTTTCAGTTCGTGGGGCACCTCAATCACTTGGCGCCTGCCGGCCCGACCCCGCCTGCCGCACCGCAAGATGGCACCCTTCATCGCGTGGGTGGCACGCTGCGAATGGCACCATTCGCTCTCGAGGCCGCTACGCCGGCAGGCTAATCGGTCATTTAAAATTTGGTAAAAATAATAAATAAAAAATGGAACCCTACGACCCTCTCCCTCCCGCAATGGGGTTCGAGCCGCCTGCTTAACTTCGGTGTTCGGATGGGAACCGGTGTATCCAGGCTTTAACTGCTACCGCATAGTTCAGCTTCTGTAGGACCGCTATTGCCTTCCACACATGAAGGACCGCCGATGAAGGCAGCCGGCGATCGTAGGGTTGAAGAGAGAGGACAGAGAGACAGAGAGTTAAAGAGAGAGACAGAGAGTAGTTTTGGGAGCTTTTGTTTGCGCAGGCTGGTCGGTACCCAAATGGTACACCCGCTGTCCGGCGCTCCCAGACCCGAACATGCAGTCAGTGGGCCAGCTTCAAAGGACTTATCAACTCCATCCGACGAATCGGAATGGACCCACTCGCGACCAATTTCGAGTGGCTGGCTCGATCGGGGATCGAACCAGTGCCGAGGCCAATCCGCCGGAGCGGACTGCTTTTTAGACACCCGATGTCGTGGCCCGGCAAAGGCGACCTTGACCACTACACCATCCTGACTTGCACGTCTGCCGAGTGTTGGACGACGGGTTTGAGTCGCAGTGGGAGGAAGCCAGTCGAAAAATGAAAGGAAATTCGGGGACTCGATCCCCGGACCTTACGGTCGGGGTTGGACGCCTTTACACTCTCAGCCACCACGGCTCATGTCTGCCGCCGATAGAAGCGGCCTCTTGAAGTAACAAAGAGCAGAGGTCAGAGAAAAAAGTTGTGAAAGTAATAAGATTCGAACCACCGATCCTTGACCGGGAAACCGCCGCGTCGACACCTCCAGCCACCACGGCGCATGATGGCCACAGCGCAGTTGTAGCCTTAAAGCCGTTTGAAGCACACTGGGGAGGGCAGTGAAAAATAATAAATTTTGGGTCGGTGCTGGAAAGACAATTTGGTGATTTTTTACGATAAATCTTCAATTTTTTTCAAATTTTCAATAATTTTTTTCAAAATTTTAGATTTTTTTTTTAAATTTAATTTTTGGTGTACATGCTTTTGGCCAGTTATTTCCCCCTCGGTGAAATGTCAAGCTGATAGCAAATACATTAGAGCTATCAAAATAACATATGTTCTGATTGTAATTAGAAATTGTACAGCTTTTACAGTCTAGACACAAAACATTCCTCAGACATCATAAAGTCAGTCCAGCTTCTTCATAACACTTATAGATCTTATATAATGCATTGCAGTAGGCAGCAATTCTCATGTTGATGCCCAAATTGTGTTCTTTAGCCATGAACTTTATTTCCTGAAAAGAAGAAGAAGGGAAAAAAACGACAATTAAGGGTAAAATGTTTATAATATTCTTTTGAAATAAGTTTGGACTAAGCATGGGTACAGACCCCAGCAGTCTTCTCCATCGTTGCCTCTAAGCTGGCCCGAACAATTTCCTTCTCTGATGCATCCAACAACCTTCGCTTAAATTCATCAGAGGGGTGTATTTCTATGTTGCAGTTTGGTAGTGATTTATTCAGTGACTTTTGAACCGAATCTGTCAAAGCCAGTGGGAAATCATTATGTTCCAAAAACTTAGCTCTAGTGTCATTTCACAAGCCTATTTGAACCTACCCAGAAGATGCAACTGTGTCATCTCCTCATATTTGAGACTTAGTCTCCCAAAGGATTTATGGTTGACGTTCTTCACCCATTCAAAATAGGAAACCGTGACTCCTCCTGCATTCAGATAAATGTCTGGGATAATGAGCACATTTTTTTCCATCAGTATCTTATCCGCAGCCGGCGTGAGTGGTCCATTAGCTCCCTCGGCGATGATCTGGCAAGGGGAAGGGCATCGGAGTACCATTATTTTCATACTAAATGTTATACATGGCAGTTTCTCTTTCTAATTTATTTATTTATTTATTTATTTTTTAAAAAAGGACATTACTTACCTTAGCCTTGACCTTGTCGGCGTTGTCCAGGTGAATGACCTTCTCGGTGGCGCAGGGCGCGAGGATGTCGCACTCGGCGAGCAGCATCTCCTCGCGGTCCACGGGCTCCGCCCCGGGGAAGTCCTTGATGCTGCCCGTTCGCTTCATGTGCTCCAGCAGCTCCTGCGCGACAGAGCGGCCGGCGGGTAGGTGGGCAACACGTTGGCGGCGGGACTGCCTGCCGCCCACTCACGTGCCACTCACGTGGGGGTTGATGCCGTCGCAGCAGCGGATGGCGCAGTCCCACTCCACGACGCCGATGCACCTGGCGCCCGCCTTGGTGAAGAACCGCGCCGTGTGGAAGCCGACGTTGCCGAAGCCCTGCGTTGCCGGACGGTGTCAGTGTGGACGGGGAGAGCGCGGCCCGCCGCTCAGTGGGACAGAAGGCAGCCATAACTCCAGACGCGTTTTGAGCTCCGCAGTCGCTAAATGGGACTCGAACCGAAAGTGTGACCCCACCAATGGGTTGCTCTCCGAACGAGGAATCCATCGGTCTTCTGGCCCACTGTGCGCCGTTGGAACCCGCGCCCACCTGCACCACGTACGTCTTGTCCTTCCAGCCGGGCTTGAGCCCGACCTGCTGCATGAGCGCCTCCTCCTTGATGAAGCTGTTGGTGCCCAGGTACACGCCGCGGCCCGTCGCGTCCTGCCGGCCCGCCACGCCGCCCAGGTTAATGGGCTTCCCCGTCACCGTGGCGTACGAGTTGATGTCCGCGTGCCCTGCGGACAGGGTTAGGTTGCCGTCGACGGTCTCTGCGCTGCGCGCCAACCACAGTGTACCAGCAGGCCGGCGCAGGCGGCCAAAACTCGAGACACGACATTTCGAGCTTCAGAGTCCCATTTAGTGACCTCGGAGCTCAAAGCCTGTCCAGGATTTTGACCGCCTCCACCGGTCTTCGCTGGCCCTCTGTGGGTGGGCGAACAGGCAGCGCGCCGCGTACCGAGCGTCTTGGCGTACTGGTCAGCGATCCAGCTCATCTCCAGCGGCCCGGTGTTCATGTCGGGCGCCGGCACGTCGATGCCGGGGCCTGGCCGCAGGGAGCAGTGAGTGCGCGAGGCTGGCCGCGCCGTACCGCACCGCGTGCCGCACCCAGGCCCGCAACTCACCGATGAAGCCTCGCTTCACCAGCTCCAGGGTGTACCTCCTGGTGATCTTCTCCAGCTCGTTCTCGCTGTAGTCCTTGGGGTTGATCTTGATGCCGCCCTTGGCCCCGCCGAAGGGCGCGTTGACGCACGCCGTCTTGTAGGACATGAGGGCCGCCAGCCCCTTCACCTCGTCGGAGGACACGTCCGCGCTGAACCGGATGCCTGTGGAGGCAGAGGCCGGAGGCGGTGAGCTGAGCGCCGCCTCCTAGCAGGCGGGCAAAATCCCAGACGGGTTTTGAGCTCCAGAGTCGCTAAATGGGACTCGAACCGAATGTGTGAGACCACCAATGGATTGCTCTCTGAACGAGGAGTCTATTGGTGCGGTCACACGTTCGTTTCCGAGTCCTGTTTAGGGACTCTGTAGCTCAAAAAAAGAGTTTTGGTCACCTGCACCTAGCCCACTGTGCGCCTCGCCCACGACCGCGGACTCGGCGGGCCTGGAAGCCACTTACCGCCCTTGACGGGAATCTTGTGCACGCTGTGGTGCGCTCTGTAGCCGGTTATCAGGGTGAACGAGCCGTTGTCCAGCTTCACGGGGAACGTCACCTTCGACAGGAAAGAACACGGTGTCTGTCTTCTCCAACGCTCTTGCGCCTGCTCCGGAGGCTTACTGGCAAATCTAATTTTAGAAGGCATGGTGGCTGGTCCCCGCACGCAGTGATTCTAGCTTAGGCACCTCCACGCAGGCCGAGCAGGAGCCCATGATGCGCATGATGCCCTCGACGCGGTGCTTGCGCTGGCCGTCCGTGAGCCGCTGCCGGCCCTTCATGGACTTCTCGAACATGGGCACCAGCATGGCCACGGCGGAGTGGTAGTTGTACTCCACCATGGCCGTGAACAGCGGGTCACGCTCCTGCGGCATGCTCCGCAGCTGTTCCGGCATCTGCGGAGGGAGCAGCGAGTGCCACCGAATCGCTTCAACATTAAAAAGGAAACTGGGATTCAAGTCCACCAACTGGGATTTAGATTTGTCTGTTGGAACTGCTGACACCGAACAAAGCACAATACTTTCCACATTTTTTTTTTTTTTTAAATGGAAAGGAACCCCTACAAAAGAAAAAAAAAGAGAGCATATTTGATTTATGGCCCGCAGAACATGAGACAGAAGCGTTACCCCTCATCCACCGCGTCGGCTGACAGGAGGGGTGTCCAGTTGCAATCACTAATCCGCCACAGCGCTGCACACCCCACCCCTGGTTCATGGAACCCTGCGCCTGTGCTGACCTCCCTGCCCCTGTACACGCTGGTCACTGTTATTCAACGAATCTGACGTCATATTCGTTTGCACGCGAATTTTGTCACGTTCGTTTGCATACGATGTCCCATTCGTTTGAACGTGACACGGCCGTTTAATTAGGATGTCACATTCGTTTGAACGTGCGTCAACATTCAAACGAATGTGACGTCATATTCAAAGGAACGTGACAAAATTCACATTCGAACAAATATGACGTCACATCCGTTGAATAACCGTGTTGGCCGCGTCCCCACCTCGTACTTGATGGCGGAGGCGGCGGCGTCCGCGGAGGCCGAGTAGAGCCTGGCGGTCAAACAGCGCGACACGGCCCGCGGCAGCATGGCGGCGGCTGGACCGGCTGGACCACGAGGACCGCGTGAGCCCGGACGCCAGGACGACTGGGCTGCCCTTGGCTTGCGGCCTCGCGGCGCGCACAACAGCTCTCAAGAAAGACCTTTCCACGCCTTTCTCGCAAGGCCGCGCCCCACCACCCAGTGTTGCCACCATTGCCACTAGCCAAACGTCCCCGCTCTGGAAAGCCAATCAGTGCACGGAAAAAAACAAACAAATGACGCGAGGGGAGGATTCGAACCCAAGGCTGTACAGGTAATAGACCACAGCACAAGTGCACCCGGCTACGGTACACAGATAACATGCAACTGTGGCTAACATCAGCTTTGTTGGATGAAGGATTCGACGCCTCTTTATCCATCTCTCGACCAACAAAGCAGATGTGAGCCGTGAGCTGTACACGTGGTAGGTTCCAATGATTCATTTCATTAATTTAATTTCACAAATTAAAAAGAGACGTTATGAAAACAGGTTTCTTTAATGGTATATATACAAAATGAAGGATACCAAAGACACAAACATTTACACTTACACAACTAAAGTGAGGGCACATTCACACAGTTAAAGACAATCACAAGAAAATCACATTGCACTGAATCCAGAATAGCTTCTGAAAACGTGAACACAGGCAATAAATAATTCTAGAAACAATAAAAGTAAGCCTTTGAAAAGGCCTACACTGGACTGGATCAGAGAAATCAGAGCAAAATAAATAACAATAAAGAAAGAGAAAATACGAGAATGAAACATACTGAACACTTTTACGCCGTCTATGAAAAGACAAAAAAAGACACTAACACAATCTTAGTTGTACCGGCAACAACGACAAATTTACAACGTACAGGCTGCCAAAGTGGTTTTGCAACAAAATCATGAACTTGTCCGAGAAGTCGCATATTTATCCAAGACGTCAGAACCTGCCTAGATTTTGCTGCGCCCGTTGCTTACTACTAACAACATCAGTACTAAATTCGGATCAGAGGCAAGAATATAACGATACATTTGCGTGCTTCTGTGGTAACGGTTGGGGAAGAGCGCACCATGGGGCTCCACGCCCGCTCCATGATGATACTGGCCATCCCTACTTGAGAAAGAAGTTCGTGGGGCCTCATGAACGCCTTGTAGGAACTGCATGCTTATGTTATATTCCAGGCATACGTCGCAATGAATGCCTTATCCCCCAAGAAAAGTTTCGTCAATATTTTTCAAAAAACAATTTACAATATGTTTTTCATCAGGTTTCCTCGCAATTTCCTCTGCAAAACACTATGGACGCGAACTTGTGCGCGTCGCTCCAGCGCACTCCTCTCTCGTTTCCCGCGGCGGGCAGGCGGTAGGACGCGCCTCTCGGAGGATGCTGTCCGCGTTTGCTTGCAGAACGCCTCCGAGCCGCGGCCAGTACAGGCGGACGGAGGGTCCCGAAGGCGTCACACCCTCGGGGTGCTGTCCAGGGCGGCGAGGGTGCGGCTTTGGTGGAGGACTTTGGTTGGCGGCATCCGCGCCGCGCGCTGGCACGCCATTTGGTTGAGACTGCGACGGGGCGGCGGCGCCCCTCACTTGGCGTCGGGCAGCCGGAGGGCCAGCAGCTGGCGATGGAGCCGTTGCCGGCAGAAGTTGTAGAACTCCACCTCCCTGGTGAAGTTGGCCCTCACGATGTCCTTCACCTCCTCGCTCACCGGCGGCTTGAACAGGTTCCGGTTGATCCTGGTGAAACGGTCCACTTCGTCTGCGGAGTCAAGAACAAACACAGTCAGCAAACAAAAAAATAAACACAAATAATACTTAAAGGGCACATTCGTTAAAACAAAAACAAAACAAACAATATCGTTGGATTGTCAAGGTTTAGTTTGCACTCACCCCAGTAAACGGTGCTGGCACCTTTGAAGAATCTGGGTACGTAGTGCTCCAGCACGGTGAGGGTGGAGTTGAGGTCCTCCAGGATGCCCACGACGGCGTAGTGCTGCTCCACGGCCCGCTTGGCGCGCTCCAACGCCCCCACCGTGTTGAAGGGACTGCCGAAGCGAAACCGGTTTGAATTGAATTAGCACGCATCGTGAGTGTCCACAATGAAGTTCGCGCTCGCTCCGTCGGCAATCAAGTGACTATACTCACGTGCACATGTCCGAGTGTCCGCAGAAGAAGAGCGACTGGCGGCGGTGGTCGCCGATGCCCTCGTGCGTCTCGCCCTCCAGGTAGCGGCACTCACGGTCGCCGCGCAGCACGCACGTCTCGAAGTCCTTCTTGAGCCAGGCGGGGTCGGGCAGCGGGATGTCGGGGAAGGCCTGCTTGCGCTCCACGTAGTACCAGGGCGCGCGCACGTAGTAGTACCACGAGATGACGCGCTCCACGGGGTCGCGCACCAGGTTCACGTAGATCGGCTCGGGCAGGTTGAACCTGTTGGGAACAAGGACGGCAGGGCGGCGTTAGGAGGGAAACGCACAGTGGGCCACAAGACCGGTGGAGTCCAGAGTCGTTCAATGGGACTCGAAGCGAACGTGTGTGACCCGACGTGGATTGCTCTGCGAACGTCACGTTTTACTCACTGAGTGAAGTTGACGAAGCAGACATGCTTGACGTACACGGCCGGAGGGCTGTAGGCGCTCACCATGGCGGCCAGGTTCATCTGCAACAACGAATGCACCGTGAGGGTAGGCCACACTTCGTGGTCGCGCGCCTCCCGCCGTGAGGGTGGGCAACACTTCGTGCGGCCGCGCCGCCTCTCGCCTCCAGCCGAACGCCGCCAGAGTAGGCAACACTTCGTGCGGCCGCGCCGCCCCTCGCCTCCAGCCGAACGCCGCCTGAGTAGGCAATACTTCGTGCCCGCGCGACTAGGGAGTAGCCAGGGCACAGTGGGCCAGAAGACCGGTGCAGGCGGCCAATACTCTAGACGCATTTTGAGCTCCAGCGTCGCTAAACAGGACTCGAACCGAACGTGTGACCCCACCAATGGATTGCTCTCCGATCAAGGAATCCATTGGTGGGGTCACACGTTCGGTCTGGAGCTCAAAACGCGTCTAGAGTTTCGGCCGCCTGCGCCGGTCTTGTGGCCCACTGTGCAGCAGGGTAGGCACTCCTTCGCGGCCGCAGCCGAGCGCCATGAGCGTGGCTGAGAGTGCGCCTCGCGGTCCGGTCCAGCTGTGCAGGCAGGCTTCGTGGCACTCACCTGGTCGCTGGGCGCCAGGCGGATCGTCTCCACGCGCTGGATGTGGTCGCGGTGGAAGTCGAAGCGGTTCCGCAGCGACAGTCGCCGCAGCAGCTCCATGAAGGTCTGCGAGCCCACCTTGGGCACCCGGTTGAAGAACACCACGTCCGTCACGGCGTTCCGCGTGTTGTTCAGCGTCCGCGCGTCCAGCCGGTCCGCCTGCAGGCCAAGGAAAAGAAAATGAAGAACAGGGTTCGAGTACAGGCAAACCGTTTCATCTTTTGAGTTTTCTATTGCCTGCCGCTGAGGTGAAATTGTGCGCGCAACAAGAAAGAAACGAATTTGTTGTCAGGCGAGGTCTTAGGGAGGGAGAAGGGTGGTAAGCCCCTCCCCCCTCATCCCGAAGGCGGCGTGGAAAGGACTGAAAGGTGGGCAAAAAGTGCACTTTGTCCCTAAAAGAGGGCAACCTTTGCGACAAGCCCCGTCACCCTACAGCCGTCTCTGGATCCGCCCTTGTTCGTTATCTGCAAAAAGAATCTATCCTCGTTTCGGTATCGTGTCCTGCTGCCCTACACGCGTCGGGGAGGGGGGGGGGGTCAAGAATTCGCGCGGAGGAGCGGGGCGCACCGCCACCGCGAAGCCGTAGCCAAAGCGTGCTGGGCGTCCCCGGGAAGCGAAGCGGCTTCCAGAAAATAATAACATGAAGGCTCTCTGCTCGCGCGGCCCCGGGCCGGGCCCCGGTACGGCGGGCTCGGCTCTACACGGAGAGCTGCCCGCCAGTGAGGGGGGCGCACGGTGAGTCGAGGCCCGCGCGCGGTCTCGGCCGAAAACAATCACGCTGCGGCGTGGCTTCGTCGCGGACGCCGAGCACCGCGACCATTGATTCCAGAAGCACGACCAACTTGAGGTCGCGCGGCGTCGTTGATCTCGGCCGCGCGAGACTGGCGTGGAACCGCAGTGGCGCTGGGTGTCTACGCTCCTCGCTGCCTGCACTCGAAGCTCTGGCCACACTAGACGCCGTAAGTACGGTGGGCCAGAAGACGGGGCAGGCGCCTAAAACTCAGGCCCCTTTTTGAGATTTAGAGTCGCTAAATGGGACTCGAACCGAACGTGTCCGGAGAGCACGAGAGAGATAGATCCTCCGCTCGGAATCAGTCCACCCAGTGCACCGCACAGTGTGCTGGCTTCAGCTGTCGAACCCCACCGTGGGAACCCTTCCCCCTCCCCCCTCCCCCTCGGTGCACCTCGGTGTCCCGAGCCTCGCGTCATCGCACCAAGCCCCGACAAATTGCTGCCGTGGGAGCGCTGAGGGCCGTGCCGCCGTGCCATTGCCGTGCCGCCGTGCCACTGCCACTGCCGTGCCGCCACGGAGACAGCGATAGCGCCTGCCAAGTCCGGGATAGGCCACCCCCTGCGTCGACAACGCGCCGCAGCCCGGCGGCACGGCCTGCCTCCGCGGCGCTCCGACGCACGGTGGGCCGGAGCCGGGATTACCTCACTTCGGAAATAGGTGTACACTGACTGGAGACTAGACAGAATTTCCACTTTGACTAGATTGAAAATCTCTAGACATTCGTTACAAAAATGCTGCAACTAGGGTAAAGTTACGTTGTTGCGCCGGCTTCTTCAGTGACTGGACTGAAACAAGGCAGCGACTGGAGTTTAGGGTGTACACTGACTGGACGAAGTGAGGCACCCCTCGGCCGGAGCCCCCTGTTGTCGTGACCCCGCCTATCGATTGCTCTCGGAACGAGGAATCCATTGGTGGGGGGTCACATACGTTACGTTGGGTACGAGTCCTGTTTTAGCGACTCTGGAGCTCGAAACGCGTCTGGAGTTGTGGCCGCCTGCGCCGATCTTCTGGCGATGCTCTGTGCGACGGCAGCGCCTGGACGCACTCCTGGACCTATGGGAAGTGCGCCCGCGTGCACTTGTACGCTCCGCGGTACGTACGCGCAGTGCCGGGCCGTCCAGCGCCGCGGCGCCGTGGCACGGCCAGTGTATAGAGTTGCCACGCGCCGAATTTCGGTCTGAAAAGCAGCAGGGCCCGACAAGGCGGGCATTCAGGACGAGTTTAGCCCCGTTTCCACGGCGAGAAAGCGGCGGGGCGGCACGTCGTCCACGTGCAGCGCGCACATCAGGACCACGCTGCTTTATGCTTCGGGAGCCCTGCACCCCGCCCCGCCCCGCCCCGCCCGCCTCACACTGCCACACAGTGGGCCAGAAGACCGGTGAAGGCGGTCGAAATCCCGGACGCGTTTTGAGCTCCAAAATCGCTAAATGGGACTCGAACCGATCGTGTGACCCCACCAATAGATTGCTCTCCGAGCGAGGAATCCATTGGTGGAGTCACACGTTCGGTTCGAGTTCGATTTAGCGAATCTGCAGCTCAAGACGCGTCGAGAGTTGGCCGGCTGCGCCGGTCTTCTGGCCCACTGAGCGCCACGCCCCGCCACGCCCCGCCCTGCCGCGCCGCGCGCTGCGAGAGGTGACCCGGAGGACCGGGCCGAAACAATGGCCCGCATGGCGTCCTGCAGACCCGGCAGCGCCCGGCGGCCCGGAACGACAGCAAAACGCTGCGCATCCAAGAAAGGCGGCAGCGCCGCTCTGCAAGGCCACGGGTGAAACGCGCGTCCGCGTGGGGACACTTTCCCAAAGGGGCTGCAGGCCGTCATCGCGGCGTCGACGGCGACCTGGACGCCGCGCAGCCCGCCGCCGCCACGACCGCCGAGATGATTGCCAGCACGGCGTCGTCAAGCGGGCGTCGCCGGACATGACGGTGCGGGGCGGCGCACAGTGGGCCAGAAGACCGGCGCAGGCGGCCAAAACTCTAGACGCGTTTTGAACTCCAGAGTCGCTAAATGGGACTAGAACCGAACGTGTGACCCCACCAATGGATGCCTCGTTCAGACAGCATTCCATAGGTGGGGTCACACGTTGGGTTCGAGTCATTTTTAGCGACTCCGGAGCTCAAAACCCGTCCTGTATTGTGACCACCTCCATGACCGGTCGTCTAGCCCACTATGCGGGCCGGCGCAGGGTGGCGCGGCGGGGACACCCGCACGACGTGTCGTGCGGAGGATGCCACGTTTCCGAGTGGACTGCCCACTGTCAAGTCCCTGAAAGGCTCCGGGACTAAAGGACCTGACGTAGCTGTGGGCACACTCTTAAAGTCCCTCATTGAAAATTATTCTTCACATTATGTTAAAATTTCTCTCCACTGTGGTAGCGCAGCTGACAGAAACTTGCCTCTGAAAATTCACCACACTTTAGGTATTTTGCCGAATTGCTTTCGTTTAGTGGAGAAAATTTCCACCATAATATGTTGTAGTAGGTGCTGCCTTTCACCGTAAGACATTTAGAGCGTGCAGGGCGGGCTGGGCCCTGCGCGCACTGCAACGGCTGCAAAACCCAGTGTACCAGGTTCCCAGGTGCAGCGTACTCACCTCACCGCTCTCCCGCAGGTTCCTGATGATGGCGCTCACGGCCGAGCTGGCGCTCTCCCCTGCAACAGGTGCAATGTGTCCGTCAGCTGGTTGCAAGACAAAGTGTCGGGGGTCGTCTTGACCCGCCCCCTCCTTTCACCCTACCAGCGCCTAAAAGTAGGCAATTGGTCGTGCGATCCACCTGTGGGTAGGCAATGACCCCCTGCTTCTTTCGAGCGTTGATACGGCCGTGGGCAAGGCCAAGGGTACCGAGGGCCTGGAGGGGCGGCCGGGCCACGGACAGGTAACGGGAGTGCAGTGGTGTGCAGCGCGGCCCACACACACACAGTCCATTGATTCTGCCGCTCGAGTCTCTCTCCTCTTCTTCACCGGTGTAGGAGATGCGTGCCGCGGCCATGCCGTGCAGCAGTGCCTTCCCCGATAGCCGGCCGTGTCCGTGTTTTCAAAATTGGCGCCCCGTCCGAACAGAACCAGGCCGCGCCAGGATAGATCCTCGCGGAGTGCGCGGCGGGAAGGGAAAGGGGAGAGGGGAGAGGGACGCAAGCGGAGAGCCTTTAGGCGGCCGGACGAGCCTAGACGGGCCGCGGGGGTCAAGCCGGGTCAGGCTCACGCCGGACGGGACGGCCTGCGTGAGACGCTCGCATCCCTTTGGAATCCATCATGCCATGGAGTCTGAGAGACAGAGAGAGAGAGAGAGAGAGAGAGAGAGAGAGAGAGAGAGAGAGAGAGAGAGAGAGAGAGAGAGAGAGAGAGAGAGAGAGAGAGAGAGAGAGAGACCGATCATTGTTTTCAGGACGGGGGAAGGGAAACGGTCTACCTTATTTAATCCGATTTCCAAGAACCAACAGCGGGGATCGGTCCGTCCTTGTCGTGGCGGATAAAGACGTTGGACGTTTGGTCCATCCGATCTCGACAGAGTCGTAAATATTCTGGGCCACCACCATATCCCACTCCCACTGCACCGGCTGCCCCACATCTTGAACACATTATGACCTTCTTCGTCGGCACACTGCCGGAGCAGTGACACGCGACCTGACACGTGGGATGAAGTTCATGGCGGCGCCGACGCTTTCGCGCGTAGACCGCAGTGGACTACCCCTCCCCCACTTCTTCTCTCTCTCTCTCTCTCTCTCTCTCTCTCTCTCTCTCTCTCTCTCTCTCTCTCTCTCTCTCCCACTCTCTCTCTCTCTGCCGTACTTGGTGCCATGCATTTCGCGTGCTTTGCAGCCGCATTGCCACAACTTTTTTCTCTGCCCCGCAGTGACCCGCGCGGGGAAAGCCTTCGCCACTCATACTGCATCAGGGCCGGACAAGCAAAAGTAAGTTTAGGTTTTCTTGCCACAACATTGGCAAGCCGTTTTGAACTCCGAAAATTGACAAGCCATCACCCGACAAATCTTTATCACCTTGCCAATATTCAGCGCTTTGGCCACCTGCAATGCCAATTTTTTTGGCATTCTGAGGCGTATTTTTAAAGCCAGGCTCGCGACACTTTTCGGCATTTAAAACGGCTTGCCGATTTTGTGGCGAGAAAACTTGCCAGTTGCCAGTCACCGGCTGAGCAGTGGGCCCTCTCGTTCCATGTGTCGAAATGAAAGTGAAAAGTTGGTTGGAAGTTGCCACCGTTAACCTCGCCGCGGACCAGGTCCGCGGTCAGGGACCCGATTCGCTCTGCATCCGGATTTACACGTTACCCCTCCTGGTCCTATCCGCCGGACAGGCCGCCGCGGTCTCTCTCTGACACGCAGCGTGCAGCGGCAGCAGCTCTGAGCAGCAGATGGCCTGCCAGGCCGCACTGGCCACACCCAGCGCCCTGTGGGCCGGAAGATCGGCGCAGGCGGCAAAAACCTTAAATGCGTTTGGAGCTCCAGAGACGCTCAACAGGACTCAAACCGAACGTGTGACCCCACCAATGGACTCCTCGTTCGGAGAGCAATCCATTGGTGGGGTCCACACGTTCGGTTCGGGCCCCATTTAGCGACTCTGGATCTAAAAACGCGTCCAGAGGTTTGGCCAGCTGCGCCGGTCCTCTGGCCCACTGTGCGGCACCCAGCGGCGGCGGGGGCGTCCGGCAGAATGTACTTTCACTGGACGACGCGCGGCGGTCCGGCCGGTCCGGCTGGGCTCCCCTCTCGCCGGCCGCGCCGCCACCTCTCACTTCTCGCTGAGCAGCAAACACTTTTATTTCAAGGCACACACATACAAGGATGATCGCGATCGTAGGGGAGACACTCAACGCTGAGTGTGTTCACTGGTGGGCGCAGTTCCGCGCTTCATTAAGCATGGAACTACGCGCGTCCCCCAGAGTCCCCTAAAATGTATACTTAATATTTTTTTAAAAAGTTTTTTGAAAATTTTGGTACAACTTTAGAATTCTAAATTTATGGTGAACAAAACGAAAAGGGTACCTGTTTCCTTCTCGGTTTGCTGTCAGTAGCGCACACATGTCAACACTGTTTGCCGGCGGCAGCGGGCGGCTCGGTGGCGGTGGGTGCCCTGGTGGCCTGGATCGGGCACTAGAGCGCTTGGCGCGTGCACAGTCACCGGTAAATAAAGAAGACCCTCGATTTGGGTCGCCAGGTCTCGGACGGGTCAGCAGAGGCGGCTGGTGAACGGCGGAGCCCGCACCGGGGCAGCCGGCCAGCCCGAGCAGCCAGCCGGCAGATCCCAAACAGTTCTCTCGTCCCTCCGTCTCTCTCGCACCTCCGCGGGACGCTGCACGGGTGCAAAAGAAACAGGACGACGGAAGCGCTGTGCTCGGGATCAGCCAGCCAGCCCAGCCCGCGCATCCCCCGAGACCGCTCGGCTCGATCGCCGCCCGCGTGCGTTTCGCCAGGATGATGCAAATAACGCAAACGACGCGGACACCGAGCAGTCCGTGAGCAGCCTCACCGCCGCACAGTGGGCCAGAAGACCGGCGCAGTCGGCCCAGGACGCGTTTCGACCTCCAGCGTCGCTAAACCGGGCTCAAGCCGAAAGTGCGACCCCACCAATGGATTCCTCGTTCGGAGACCAATATATTGGTGGGGTCACACGTTCGGTTGCCTCCTGTTCAGCGACTCTGGAGCGCAAAACGGGTCTAGAATTTCGGCCGCCTGCGCCGGTCTTCTGGCCCACTGTGCGTGAGCGGCTACACTCCGCTTTCCCGGCAGTGATGCCTCTCGGCCCGGACGCAGCGCGGCGGCACGGCAGAGCGAAGGGTCGGGGCGCCGCGACACGCTGCAGCAGCGCGGGGGCGCGGGGGCGCCGGACCGCGGGATGGCCGTTCCGCACAGGGAAGCGGCGCGGCGGCTGGCAGCGGCCGCACTCTCGACATTTTCGTTGTCACAACTTGATGGCACCACACTGAATTACTATACGGTTTTTTTTTTCGCACACGCAACGCACGGAATGCACAACCCAGGTAACACCTATTTCATTACCAAACCAGTGACCTATTGGACTTGTCAATAGTGAGGTCAGCGTGAATTCATAGTGACAGCCGGACTCTCTCGATCTCTGCAAGAGCATGGACGAGATTTTGACCTAAAATTTTGAAGTTAAAAAAAAAACCAAACGAAAGCAAGACGATGCGCTATATTTAGCAGTGCACCGACGCCAAATCGGTGTCGCGGGCTACGGAATCTCCCACAACGCAGAGCCCCGCACGGCCCGCCGCAATGCCCGCCGCCATCACGCAGACAGCGGTGCCGCCACGCCAAGGGAAGTGACTGTTTTGCTTTCTGCCGGAAAAGGTAAAAGGGGGGGGGGGTAGGGTCCAGCAGCGTGGGTGGAGCCGTGGCAGCTGCGCGATGCCGCGACCCCCTGCAGACTGAGAGTCGTTCTCGTCGCTCAGTCTCTCTTGCTCTCGTGGGGGCGTCCCTCGGGTGTGACAGAGACAGAGCGACGAAGCCGACCATCGGAATCGGTGTCTGGTCCGCCGCCGCGACCGTCGCGTGGACCCCCCGCCGCGCGCCCCCTGCGGCGCCGGCGAGGAGTGGAGGCCCCGCGGCACGAACACTGCTTCGTCGCTCTGTCTCTCTCGCACCCCTACGGACCGCCCCATGAGTGCGAGAGAGACAGAGCGACGAAAGCAGTGCTCGGAATCAGACGGCTGTTAGCGCTCAGCGTCCACCCTCGTGTCCACCACCGGGAACACGGAAGGCGGCCACACTGTGGCAAAAAAAAAAAAAAACTTCGGAAAAGTCAGTTAATTTTTTTTTCCAGGATTCTCTGTTACTCTAAACCTAGTATTTCCTGTAGTCTCTTTACAGTATTTAGTGTGCGACTCATCCGCACGCCCGTCGCAGACCATTGAGGTCCATTGAGGTGCACGGAGACGCCTGTAAGTCCTTCAGAAAATACTGTGAGTCGCACGGTGAATACTGTAAAGAGGCTCGCGTTTTGGACGTCGGCAGAGAAAACGGCGGCCGCCTTCGTACATTCTACAAAATATGACGTCACATTCGTTGAATAAAGGTGACGAAAGGAAGAAATGGCTGGAATGGACCGAGGCGTTTGCTGTGTGCGACCTCTTTCAATCAAAAGTAAATCCGCTGCAATGAACCGTTCATGCCCCCATCGCCATCTTGCCGTTGGACGTCTGAAGGCTGATTCCGGACCATTATTTCGTCTCTCTCTCTCTCTCTCTCTCTCTCTCTCTCTCTCTCTCTCTCTCTCTCTCTCTCTCTCTCTCTCTCTCTCTCTGACTGCGAGGCGCTGCGTGCCCCACAAGCGTCACGACGTTCGTATTCGCCGAGTCGTGCCGGACTCGTTTCAGTTTTTAGGGGCTCCGATTATTGTAACTGCCAAGAACGCTCACCCGTTTTGTTTTTTTTTGTTTTTTTTCATCAACCTCGAGGGAAATTTGATTTACACAGAGACAGAAACGCACTTACAGGGCAATAGCATCTCAAAATAGTTCTGCCAAAAATAAAATTATGACTATAAACAAATGGCGGCACTGTATTTAGCGACTCTGGAGCTTAGAATACCCGTCCGGCGTTTGGACCGCCTCCTCCGGTCTTCTGGCCCACTGCGCGTGGTGCCGGCTAGACAACTACACACACGCACTCGCGCGCGTGTTGGGCCCCTAGCGCTGGTTCGCTGCGTCCAATTGCGGCGACGCGGCTGCTTTGGCCGATGGCTTTGGCCGATGGTTTTGGCGATGCCATCGAAGGAGAAAGGACTGAGCGAAAGGCGCTTCGCTCCTCTCCGCGCGGCGCGGCGCTTCGGAGACGCGAAAACGAAACAAGGGCCGCGCAATAACTCGGACCGCACCGCCCTCTCACCGTCGCAGCCAGGTCACGCTGCGGCTGATTCGAACAGCGCTACGTCTCTATTCTCTCTCTCTCTCTCTCTCTCTCTCTCTCTCTCTCTCTCTCTCTCTCTCTCTCTCTCTCTCTCTCTCTCTCTCTCTCTCTCTCTCTCTCTCTCTCTCTCTCTCTCTCTCTCTCTCTCTCTCTCTCTCTCCCCTCCCTCTCTGTGCAGCGCGAGGAAGAGGGAGACGGTTCGAAATCAGCACAGTTCGGAACCAGCCTGCGGGCGGGACTGTCTGCAGCAGATACCCAATTATAATTTGTTAGATTGGCGGTCTTGGGCGGTCCGCGGCGTCGCCAAGGCCGACTCAGCCTCCCAACGGAGCGGCTCGGGGGCCAGCGCGCTCCGTAACTGCCGTCGTGCCCCATTTTGGCTCTGTAATTCATCCGCAAGGCGACGCCGCGGTCCTCCTGCACGAGGACGCCGTCGATGTTCGGCGCGGGGCCACGCAGGGCGCCGGCCGGAGCACGCCGCCGAGTCCGTCGCGGTGCTTGCCGCTGCCATCTTCCTCGCCAGGCCGGCATGACGCCCTGCTGCTGCTGCTGCTGCTGGCGAGCATCGTGTTCGTCTCCCTCGCACTCACGGGGCGTCCCGTGCGGGTGCGAGAGAGACAGGGCGACGACAGCGACTCTCGGAATGAGTCAGCAGCGTGACGCCGTTTTCGGCCACGGTGGGGAGGTTCGCGCGCGCTTGCCTACCTCGCCGGGTGCGGCGGCGTCGGCGTCGTGGTCGACGCGTTTGTTCGGCACGGCAACGGCCGAAAGGCAACGGCCAAAAGGCAAAGGCCGAATGGCACGCCGACCAAGAACGAGCGCTTAAATACGCGCCATTGTACTTCCGAAGGTTTTATCTGATAGCCCACCGTCCGTAAGGTGGCATGAAAAAAAAAGAAACGAAAACGTTATTTTGTAGCAAGAACGCGCGCACACACATCACACTAGACATCATACACACATTACGGCGCCCCGCCCCACCCTGCCTAACACACACACACACACACACGCACACACACACACACACACACACACACACACACACACACACACACACACACACACACACACAAGGAGAATAGCCCTGCTGGCCGCCGCGCCGCCGGGTCAACATCCCATGCACCCGCGGCTCTGCTTGTGCTGCGCTCCATGGTACGAGTCCACCGCGGGCATTTTGCGACAACCCGTCTCTGCGGAAAAGCTGGGGCCCGTTGGACGCACGAAACGGCCCGCCCCGCCCCGTATCACGTCACCCCACCCCCGCCCCACCTCACCGCGCCCGCTGCACAATGGGGGCCCATGTCGCTATCCATTGTCCCGGTCGGCGTGTCAGAGTGCGTGGGGCGCGACGGCAAGGCGCCGACCCGAGGGCTTCGAACCGGCCGCTCTTCCTTCCACGGAAAGCCAAGGGCCGCTGCACAGTGGGCCCGAAGACCGGCGGCGGGGGCGGTCAAAATCCCGGACGGGTTTACGAACGAGGAAGCCATTGGTGGGGTCACACGTTCGGTTTGAGTCCCACTCAGCGACTCTGCTGGAGCTCAAAACGCGTCGAGGCCTCCTGCGCCGCTCTTCCGGCCCACTGTGCGCTGCAGACTGAATCCTGGAGTCGTTTCCGTCGCTCTGTACGTCCCTCGCGCACTAAAGGAGCGTCCCGTGTCCCGTATCGGCGCGAGAGAGACAAAGTCTTATTTTCCGCGTGGCTCCGGGGTTGCGTTGTCGGGTCTGCAGTGTTCCAAACGCTCACTGTTTTTCGGCGAATGCACGCCGTGGGTCCATGTTTGAGGTTGAATTTCTCACAGTGCAGCAGTCTGGTCGTGCCGCGCGGCCACAGCGGAGGTGTGCTGGGAATGAAGCCGATACGCAGACCCGCCACTCGACGATGAAAATGCAGCCGATGGCATCGCGGTTGTCGCAATCAGCCCCACAACAACAAGGCGTCGATGGCGCCGCGTGGGAAGGGGGGCGGGGCAGGGCAGGCGGGGCGGGGCGGGCGGGGCGGGGCGGGGCGGGCGGGGCGGGGCACGCTCCTCCGACGAGACGGTCTGCTTCGCCTCGCAGCGGGGCACGCCCCGCTGCCACTGTGGTGCACTTACTTCTGACCGGGGAGAGCGGTGGCACAGTGGGCCAGCGGTCGAACCTCTAGACGCGCGTTTTGAGCTCCAGAGTCGTTTTTGTCTTTTGTCTCATTTGTCTAATGCCTTTTTGTGTAATTCCTTGTGAGGTGAGCAGGTGACTGACCTGACAGCTGGTTGCCGGTGACGAGGCCGTCGTCCGGCTGCAGCCGCACCTCCATCTGCTTCAGCTTGCTGCTGAGGTCGCGCGTGTGCAGGAACAGGAACAGCGTGGACGACACGGCCACCAGCGCCACCAGCTCGCTGGTCCTGCGGGCAAACAGGAAATCATCATTTTCAGGAGTTTAGGGGTGAAAAAACACCCAAAAAACGGGACATTTAAGTCCCAATCGACTCCCCGTTTTTCGGCGGGGTAATCCTGTTCCGGAGTTCCGGGGCTGCGAACCAAATAGACACGTTTCACCTTATTTTCATCATATATACGATGCATATGTGCAAAAAAAAAAAAAATCAAATCCGAGAATTCGGTGTGATGTTTCCACCAAACGCTTCAAAGTATCGAGACGTGAGTCTGGCCTTTTGAGTTTCCACGCTCCTAAAAGACTTACGGTGAGGACAGGGTGAAGATTGTACATAGTATGGTAAAAACTCTCTACACTGTGGTGATGAAGCTGACATTCGAAAATTCATCGTACCTTACATATATTTTGTCAAACTTGTATCGTACGTATCATGGAGGAGAAAATCTCCACTCTAATATGTCGGTGCAGCCTTTCTGTGTGGTATAAAACGACACTTAGAGTGCAGTGAAAATAATGAGACGTTTTTGGCGGGCGGACTGAACGCGCATCCCTTCCCACGAAGCCACAATGTGCATTTCCTTTTCACGTTTTCCCTTTCCCGCTGACCGCGTCGGCCTCAGCGTCGGCCGTGTGAAGTGGGTGATCCAGCGGCCCGTGTTCCCAGCCCGTGTGGTCCCCGCTCCCCGCCGGACTCCTCACACGCCACATTTTCACATTGCGGCGTTTCAAAACGCGTCCATGTTGCACAGTGCGCACCCGCGAGAACATTGTGGCACCATTCAGTTTCAACGGGTCCGACCCGCCGCACAGTGGGCCAGAAGACCGGCGGCGCAGAGGCGGCCAAAACTCTTGGACGCGTTTTGAGCTCCAGAGTCGCTAAAATAGGACTCGAACCGAAAGTTTGACCTCACCAATGGATTGCTCTCAAACCGAGAAGTGCGGACGTTTTTTTATTATTATTTTTTTTTAAGCGTGGACAATATGCTTGTTGCTATGGCAGCAACCCACGCGTGCCCGCGCGCACACACACACACACACGCGCGACGTAAGTGGCAGCGCTTCCGTCCGCCAATTGGGCACTGCCTTCTGCCTTAGGGCACGTGCCGGCACGACCCGACATTCAACCGGCCTCTCCAGCAGACGACGCAACAAAAGAGACGAGCGCAAGAAATAGAAAAATAATAGCGACGAATGAGCGAATTGAGTGGCAGAAGGCTGATTCCGAACGGTTTGTTGCCGTCGGTGTCTCTCTCTCTCATCCAGCACGCCTGAGAGAGAGAGAGAGAGAGAGAGAGAGAGAGAGAGAGAGAGAGAGAGAGAGAGAGAGAGAGAGAGAGAGAGAGAGAGAGAGAGAGAGAGAGAGAGAGCAGCAGGAGGTTCAGGGGTGCTCAGCGCGAGAAGTGCATCGCGAACCGACTGGCGATGCAACGCAATGCGATGCAGCGCGGCTGGCGAGGTGCAGCATCGGGCGGCCCGCTGCGGTCACGGTGAGATGTGCCGGTCAGATTGGTGGCAGGTTCGTTTTTTATCGGGTTACGTGATCCGGTAATGATCGACCCCTCGCTCCGTTGCGAGTTCCCTTCACTCTCAGAACCTTCCACACTATTCGATGCCTTTGGTGCAGTGATCGGTTTTACAAATATTTTAAGCGTGCGCAGGCTAAGCACACTAGAAAAACATCTCATTTTTCGATCTGAGAAGTCGTGTTTGTGTAGTTGCGTAGTTTTGTCCTAGGACGCACAGCACTCTCGCCCACGGAGATATTTGGAAATAAATCTTTGTCTGGCGCGCTTTGCTTAGTCTCCGGGTCGCGGCTGTCGCGGCCCCCGCCCGACGTGTCGAGGCTGAGCGACTCGCTCCATGCACAATGCACAATCGCGTCAATGCAGACTGGCAGACTGTTCGTCCACTTTGCCAAACTGACACTGCGGCGCTGCGGGCGGGGCCCGCCGGCCATCGCCCTGGTTTGTTTGAAGCGCCGCGGACACTACTACTTTCTCCACCCGGGACAGCCTGCCTGCCTGCCTGCCTGCCGGGCTGGCTGGCTGGCTGGCTGGCTGACTGACTGGCGGACTGATTATTTCGAGTTGTCTGTCGAAGCTTCCGATTGATCGGCCCTATGCGATGCGCTTCCTCGGCGATTCACGAGGAGCGGATCCAGCAGACAATTCGGAGACTTTTTTGAGTGCGCACTTAGCCCCTGTAAGTAAGTGGGCAAAAAGTGCTACTTCTTTGCCCCTCTATCAGGACCGCTCTGGATCCGCCACTGCGATTCACTTTACTCGGCAGGTGCAGCGACACGGCGGCGAGGTCATGGCCGCGCGCGGTGCGTCCACCTGCAGCAGAGGAGAAAGCAAGGAGGAGGGAGGAGGAGGAGGAGGAGGAGGAGGAGGAGGAGGAGGATGCAGTATGAAGAAACGGATCTGCAGCGGTAGGAATGTGGCCCAAAAGCGTTCTGCACGAGCATAAAGTGCGTGCCGTGTGTGCAATGGCTCGAAGAATGCACCTGTGCCCAGACACAGACACGCAGACGGGGGCCGTTTTCTAGAGCGGCGCGGCCGCCCCGGGGCGAACCAAGGCTCACTCCGCCCGCCGCCCCCCTGACCGCCAAGGCCACGCTCCGCTAGTCCACGCCGCCGGGCTAACGCCAAGACCGTGCCCTGCAAAGGACAAGGGCGCTGTCCTTCGTCGTTTTTAACTGCAGGTAATAGAAACTGCGACCCGATGCTCCTCCGCCTCGCTGGGGCCGTGCCGGGCCGTGCCTTCCGTCCGACCGTCCGAAGTAGCACGGCGGTGTTTCGGTGTGCCTGCAGGCCTGCGTGGGCGCAGCGGGGGCCGCGTTCCGGGTAGCGGCGGATACCCACCGGGTACCCGGCTACGGCGGCGTGGTCCGTGCAAGTCCCCCCTCCCCACCCACCTTCCCCCGGCCGTGCTTTGTCCCTCCGCAATTTGGCTGCGAGATGTAAACATCAATTATGTGCCGCCCGACGGGACGACAATCTCCCCCTCTCCTCAAGGCACACGGGTTCCGCGGGCCACAACCCTATGCTCGCGGAATTTTCCAGCGCGAGAACGGTCCCACTAGACAGGCGCGGATCCAGGAATTTTTTTAAAAGAAGGGGGTGGCGTCATGTTGAGATTTTTGCCTACTTAGGGGCCAAGAGATGATCGTTGCCTTCGGCTCATCTGCCACCAACAAAGACCCTCAACCAAGGCCCTTCACCAAAACCCTTCACCAAGCCCCTCAACCAAGACCCTTCATCAAGGCTCTTTGCCAAGACCCCCCGCGGGCGCGCTGCTCTGCCGGCGCGACGTGGTGACCGCCTTTTCGGCTGTCACGCACAGCCTCGCCGGCAAGCCGCTGCAATTGTGCTCGCGACGCGTGGACGCGTGCAGTGGCGGTACAGTGCGGGTCAAAGTGCGGCCAGCGCGCGGCTAGGGCCGAGGCTTGCGCAACCCACCCGCACACAACAAGCAAAGTGCCGCCACCACTCCGCGCTCTATGGCGGCGTTGTTATTGGCGGGCCACTTTGAGCGCGCCGCGCATAGTGGGCCATCGCGGTGACACGCTACAGTAGGCGGTCACTGTGAGCGCGCCGTGCGCAGTGGGCCACCGCGGCGGCGAGACGCGTGGGAACCCGGGAAGGCGTTCGCGTCCCGATACCTCACTGACAAAATTTGAGTGCATAGGCGGTCAAAGTTTCGGACGCGTTTTGAGCTCCAGAGTCGATAAAAATGGGACTCGACCCGCGAACGTGTGACACCACCAATGGATTCCTCGTTCCGAGAGAGGGCAATCCATTGGTGGGGTCAAACGGTCGGTCTTGAGTTTTGGCCGCCTGCGCCGGTAGTCTGTCTGGCCCACTGTGCGACGGTACCGCACCGAGTCAGCCTGCAGCGCGACACGTGGCTCGCGAGGCCGCGGTGTCACCGCGGCACGCCCCGCACGCATTCATGCGGAAGGCCGCAGAACAAACACGAAATGAGCCATATCTCCCTGCAGCCCCGCCCCGCCCCGCCCCGCCCGGTGCCATGACGGGCGGAAAGCTGCTGTTCACAGACAAAAGGGAAAAAGCGGCACCGCGCGGCCATCGACCAGTTTATTCGGGAGCATCGTCACTTCCCCGCGTCCCGCAACAAAAAGACAGACGGCCTGCTGAGTGTGCGCATTTTCCCGCATCCAGCGCCACGCATCCCAGCAGAAATGGCGTCCCTGTTTCTGGCCCAGAGGCGTTTCTGTTTTTAGGTCCCGACAAAAGGCGTGACTGTTTATTTATTTATTTTTGAATTTTTTTGGTCCCATTGAGTCCTACGTACAGTCGCTAATGCCTGAGACTAACTTCCGATTGTCATGATCTACCCTCCTCGATCACCACTACCGATGCGTAATCACCAAGTTCAGACTGATTGGTCGGGTTGGTTAATACAATAAAAAAAAATGGTCGCCACGGCCGGATTTCACGAACCAACCCATTCCGATCGTAAAGACCAACTTCTTTTTGTTTCTTTTTTTTCCTTCGTACGTGAAACCATTCCTATAACCTAAAACCAATCAGTAATGACGTTTGCACGAAAATGTCCGTCGAAGAACGGATACTGCGTGTTAAGAAGTTTAGTGTGTACTCGTCACCAGTCACTACCAGCTGGCTTGACCCGTCCGGCACTGCTTTCTCCGCTGTATGCATATGAAGCCTGACGGGGTGGCCGCGAGTCAGTCACTCTGCGGCCTCCGCCTTCCTGTCTGTCCGTCACTTCGTCCGTCCTTCTCTTTGTATGTTCGTCTGTCTGTCTGTCCGGCCGCTGGACTACGGCGGGTGCATTCCGGGCAGCATTGCCGTTTGATGAACGTGATGCATATCCGTGCACGGCGAGGCGCGCCCCGCGGCGGAGGCGCCTTCCCACGCCACACGCACAAAAATTACTGGATTCACGGTACTTATTCGGCTCCGACACGGGTCTGGACTGTTTGCCGACACAACGGCACATGACGGCGGCAGCAAACGCCGATTGCAAGTTGGTGGTGCGCACACGTGACTCGAAAAGGCTCGGGTCACAGATAATCCTCAACCTTTTTCGACGAAATGCGGGCAAAAACGACTATATTTTGAGACGCACTCCGATAAATTTTGATAAATTTCAGAAAATTTCAAATTTTTGGAAAATTTTGGTGGACTAAATTTGGTTGGAGAAGTTATTTTTCCCTTCGGCTTTCGGCATCCTTGGGCAAAATGATCGTTGCTCCTCACTCTGAAAACCTTAAAAACTATATATTAAGCGCGGATTTCGCGGCGGCGCTTCCCGCAGTATTTCCCACACAGGAGGGCATGCATATAAAAGGCGCGGCGTTGCGCAACGCCCGGCATAACGAGTTCGTTAAGGGGGTTCTCACTAAACTAGCAGCAGTCTTTTCTTTAGTTTCTTTTTTCTGTTTTCATCCCACCCGTTAGAGTACCCCTTTGGCAAACAAGCGGCAAAGTCACCAAAAAGTAAAGAAACAGGGGACAAAACACAGGCAGCACGTTCCGTCACGTAATAGCACTCCAGTCGTCGTCGGCTCGCTTCCAGACGTGCGCAGTCCTCAGCCGCAGCCCTAGTTTGGAGCAGCACCAGTCTCCAGAACCTTATTGGAATTTAAACGCGGGGCGAAGCCGTACCCACGGCGTAGCACAGTGGGCCAGGAGACCGGCGAAGGTGGCCAAAATTATAGACGCGTTTTTGAGCTCCAGGGTCGCCAAACAGGACTCGAAACGAACGTGTGACCCCACCGATGCACTCCTCGTTCGGAGAGCAATCCATTGGTGAGGTCACGCGTTCGGTTCGAGTCCCATTGAGCGACTCTGGAGCTCAAAACGCGTCTAGAATTTGGACCACCTGCGCCGCTTTTCTGACCCACTGTGCGTAACCCTGCCCCCGCGGCCCTGCCCGCGGCGTAGCCCCAGTTTGAAGAGCCGGCGTGGGGACGCGTTGCCTCGCCGCGATTTGAACCTGCGGCCCCGCGGTGTGTACCTAGACCGCAGCGGGCCGCGTCGCACAATGAAACTAATGAATCTCCAGGAAGGGCGAGGCAACCTCGGAGCCTCATGGCAGGGCCATGGCAGAGCTTCATGGCAGGGCCCAGGCAGTGCAGAGGCCGGGCGCCGGGTACCGCTACACCGCAACAAGGCTCTCTTACCCTGTCACCCGTTTCAAACGCGCAGGAAACAAAACGAGAACAAAAGTTCGGTTAGGTTGTGTAAGGTTAGGTCAGGCAAGTACACTCAAAAACCCTTGCGAAGTTTACCCCTGCATTGTAGTACAAACTCTCTTACAAACTATTTTCTTTGCGCATCGCGAACTATTACGTTGCTACTTGCAAGGAAAATGCTTTGCGACGTTTCAAACCATTTTTTTTTTTTTTGCAGCGTTACGATTTGAAGCAAACAAAGAGTTTGCAAGGGTGTTAGCGGTGCACAGCTGGAGAATACCTTCGTAGTGCGACGTACTTTTCTTTCGCGAGCTTTCAAGAGTATATAAGGTTGTGAGGTTATTCGGGGCTACGTTGGGTTAGTTAAACGGTTCCGTTATCCAGCCGGTCGGGGAGAAGACGATGGCGCGTCGGTCAGCTCGCGATAACAGCAAGAGGCCGAGTGGGGACTTCGGACGTGTAACAGAGCGGACCGGCCAACAAACTCCTTCATTTGCACACAAAGTCCCGCCCGCGCTTAACGCACTGCATCTTCCTACCCGAACTCATGCGAATTCACAGGGCTGCTCCACGACGCTAGAAAAAGATGGGGGGGGGGGAGTGAGGGGGAGGTTTTGAGGTTCACACGACCCGTTCGCACGGCTGGTATCCTCCGCGTCACAGCAGGTGTGGCGGCGAGCGTGAGTGGACAAACAAGACACGCGACGGTGAACGAACGCGTGGCCTCTGTGATGCCGCGCGCAGTTTACTCTGGCCACCGGTACCAACAACCGAAACCACTCGGCAAATGCGAATGCCATTTCACTGTGTGTCGATCTGAGTGTGTCTGTGTGCTTTGCCTTGCCAGAGAAAGGGAGAGGACGGATGAGGAAGGAGTGAAAGGTCCACGCACATCGTGCCGTGTGTGTGTGTGTGTGTGTGTGTGTGTAAGTGTGAGCGCGCATGCACGCGGCGTGTGTGTTTGCGTGTGCGACGGCAGCTCAATAATAATAGGCTCTAACGTATGATGCACACACACGCGGTAACGCGAGGGAACGCACGACTTCGCCCGTATTACCGCTCGCTCCCCCTGCGGAGCAATGCCGAGCACCGCTTTCGTCTCTCGACCTCTTTCGCACTCCTGGGGCGTTCTGGGTAAGAGAGAGAAAGAGAGAAAAAGAGAGAGAGAGAGAGAGAGAGAGAGAGAGAGAGAGAGAGAGAGAGAGAGAGAGAGAGAGAGAGAGAGAGAGCACACCGAGCGGAATCAGTCCCCGCCTACACACTCTAAACTCCCTACGGACACCATGTACCCGCCGAACGCTATGTCGCCTGCGAACCTCGAGGTAGGCCGACCCGCCCAACACTATAGCGCCTGCGAACCTCGAGGTAGGCCGACCCGCCCAACACTATAGCGCCTGCGAACCCCGAGGTAGGCCGACCCGCCCAACACCGCGGCCCCCTCCTCTCCCCCTTCTCTCTGTGAGGAAGGTGACAGCAGCCGTGCGTGCCCGCGTATCTCATTTCCTGAAGGCGGCTAAGGCGCGCTGAGCATTACGCTGGTCGGTGTGCTTTCACCGTCAACACACACACACACACAGAGCGTATGCACAGTACGTGGCGGGCCGATACTACGCACGCCGACCCAGCGCTCTCTATTTGCCCATCAAAGGTGAGGGCATGCTCCCGAGACCGAGCACAGTCCGCATCCATTGAGATGGAAGACCAGGTCCAGCGCAAACACACAAACAGAGGTAGTACTTATTCATTTATTTTTTTCTAAATTTAATTATTTTTTTTTATTATTTTTTTGGTGGTCTATACGCCCACACTCCCAAATCTCTATATACACGATCTGACGACTTGCGTGTTTTTACCAATTGTTTTGAGCATATTTTTAGGTACTCAAAAAAAAAAAACTTTAAAAAATATACGTATTACTTTCTTGTTTGGCAAAGTAAATAGTTATGTACCTCTTTTGGGCTCACAATTACTTGGTGTGGTTGAGGGCCGCACCGCGCCGCCGGAACGCGCTCGCTCGCACGCCCAAGCGAGAAGTATCCTCCAAATTATGGTTGTAAATCGGATCTATGGCACACGGCTCGGTGCAGCTACGGGAAATTAACTTTTACGGGACAACGAGTTGTTGTAGTTGTACTCGGCGGCGGCGGCGGCCTGGTGGCGGAGGAAGAAGTGAGGAGAGGGGCGGTAGGGGGGTGGGGGCAGGAGGCGGCCGTCTGGTGGAAGAGAGAAGGGAGGAGGAACAACAAGTCCGTAAGACGGATGTACGAGGGGAAAAAACTGCTTCACCGTAAACTGGCGTAGAGCACGGGGAAGTGGGGCAGAAGCCGGATGCATTTGGAGTCGGAGGACACGACGACGGGGCGCGATGACGGGCAGGCCGGACCCAGTGGGCCGGTCTCCTCCTCCACACCGCCCCCCCTTCCTCCGGGGGGGGGGGGCCTCCCCAGCACGTGAAACGCGGCCACATACCTGCAACACAAGAGAGCAAATCGCGCGTTAGACGAAGACACCTGGGTGATTCGGCAGTGTTTGAAGCAGCTAGACCTGTGGTTGCAGACTCGATTTGAACAGAGCTTATCCGTCGGTAGTATCTCTCTCGCACTCATAGGACCAGCCTGCGCGAGATAGAGACGGAGGAATGAACCTGGCCGCCCACTCACGCCGCAAAGGTAATAAGCAAATCGCCGAGCCGATGCAGGATGCTCAGAGGCATGGCCGGAAAATGATGACGCTTCTCCGCGGCTAGGCTGTGGCTGGGCTGTGGCTGGGCCCGCTGTGACCTTGGGGGTTCAGGGGTGACCTTGGGGCGGCCTTGGGAGGCGGGCGCCACCACAAGCGCTGCTCCAATCAGCGTCAAGAACATGACAGGCACGACGCGGCCGTGTTATCGAGCCTGCCTCGACATTTGTCAAAGGCGCAGCCGAAGTTTCATGGAAAAGGCAGGAAAAATGATAAAGGGCTGCGGGAACACAGTGGAGCGACGGCCTCCAAATTTTCAGAAAAAGCTAGCAAAATGAGATAGGGCTTGCATTTTCACCGATTGGTACATCCGATTTTGCAAACTTTGAGGCCTCCGCATACCTAATTTCTCACACCGGCCCCAGATATTATTACTGCTTGGGTTCCGGTCCGGTTGCTTCCAATAAATGCCCTCTTTTCCAAAAAGCAGGTATAATAATTGGGGGAAGACAGAGGCGGGACGGCCTCGAAACTGAGCGAGCGCAAGCCGCACGGCCGCACGGCCACTAGCAGCGTTTATTTCCGCCAAAGCGTGCCGGTCGCGCTGCGCCTCTCTCGCGCCCCCACACGGCGGTCCTCGAGTGCGAGAGAGACAGAGCGACAAGACCGAGTTTGGAGGCAGCTGCGGCGGTCGCTCACAGTCTTCACATTGTCGACAATCGAATGCAATTAGTGGTTCGCCTCGGCGATATGAAGGGACGCGGCTGCCTCGGCGTCCAACAGGCGCATTGCTTTGTCGCTCCGTCTCTCTCGCTCCCATGCGAGTGCCCCATGGGTGCGAGAGAGACAGAGAGCACCGTGCCGGTCGGGTGCGGCTGCTCCACAATGTCGGCCATCAAACGGGCACTGCGGACGGCTCCAATCAATACCGGTTCAATGCGGCAGAATAAAACATAAAGAGAAATTATCACTCATGTCCCGTGTAGGGTGTGCATTTGGCTCGCTTTGTCAGAACGCTGTGTTCCTGCTGTGGGCATACGGGTGAGTTGGGCCCGTTTTGAGTACGTATTCAACGGGAAAAACCATGGGGTCTCGCTAAAATTTAAAAAAAAAAAAAAAACTGTGCACGCTGTGTGTAGCAGAATTCTGAAACAGGAACCCTTAGAACCCTTTAGAAGAGCACTCCATTCCATCGCATGATGGCACCACCAGACCAAGCCAACGGAACCTCCGACTCACCCGGAGTCAGAGATCTAAGTTGGCAGGGCCCATTTTACATAATGCACCAGCGTGCAGTTCTGCTCGTTCTGTCACGGCAAGCTTCTTCCGAAAGACGCGGCGCTCCGTTCTGGATAGGCGGCGACCTTGGTGAGGGATAGCCTCACGCCGAGCGACGAACACGAAACTAAGCGACGCAACGACGCGCGGTGCGATGCCGACCTCGGCCTCGTGCCGTGCCCCCACGGTGCGTGCTCCGCTCCCGGCGCCAATCAAATTCATGTCAAGACACCCGCGTTGGGTGTTGCGGCGGCGCGTTGCCAAACGGCACCGCATGCGAAACCGATTGGTGAGGCCGCGCGCAGCGTTTGATGCTCCCCATCCGGCGTGGCGCCTGTCTGGTGGCCACAGTGGGCCAGAGGACCGGCGCAGGCGGCCAAAACTCGTCCGACGAATTTCGACAGTGTAATCGACGGCAAATGGAGTAACTCGTTATGTGGATTCAGCATCCATTTTTCCTCGATTGCGACCTTCAATTTTTCTTAGAAACGAAAACAACATTTAAGTATCCGTCTGTGGTGTGCGAATACTTTTGAAACCCCGAAAATGTCTGATTTCCGATTCTGTTTCCGGCCTGTGTTCCACTTTTTGTTCTTCACTTCTGACTCTGCTAGAAGCGTCAATATTATTTATTTCTCACAGTGCAGCGGGTGCTCTATTACGCGGCGCGCGCGGGCCGCCTTGCCTCGTCTTTGGACGTCGTGGACGCTTCGTTGTTTTCATTTCCGCTAAACGCCGAGGAGTGCTAAGTGCCCTTGATGCTCTCCTTTGACGTCGTCACCGGTCACCGTCGTGACGGACGCTCTGGCGCTCCACAGTGGGCCAGAAGACCGGCGAAACTCTGGACGCGTTTTCAGCTCCAGAGTCGCTGAATGGGACTCAAACCGTGCGTAAGACCCCACTAATGGATCCCTCGGACGGAGAGCAATCCACTGGTGGGGGGGTCACACGTTCGGGTCGAGTCCCGTTTAGCGACTCTGGAGCTCGAAACGCGTCTAGAGTTTAGGCCACCGGCGCCGGTCTTCTGGCCCACTGTGCGCTCTGACTGTCTCGCACCCCTTCGTGCCGCCTCGTTGCGCGAGAGAGACGGGGCGACGCCAGCAGCGTTCCAAGTTCATCCACCTGCAGCTGCGGTTGTCGTGCCGGCGGAAGTCTGCACCTCGTTTCCGGAGCGCGGGCATTTATTATTCTTTCGTCTTCGTCCCGGCGGCCTGAACCTGCTCCACATCCAATGATCGAAATAGAGGTTGCCGCTAGACAGGGCGTTAGAAAATGAGCACTCGTGTCAGGAAAACCAGCCGTATTCGTAACAATTTTGTAAGGAGCCTCACACGAACGTTGCCCAACAATACTACGCCGAATCGCACGAATTCATGCAAAATAGCGCACAAATTTGAACGAAAAAGACGCATGCGCGGAATTGAGAGACCACGTATAAAATTTGTGCAGAGAAATTTAGAGTGTACGAAAAACTCGTGATGATGTTACTGAACCCTGTGCGTCAGGACTGCCCGCGGCCAGCTGGTCTGGCCTTGGCAGGGCTTGGCACAGCCTCCGGACTGATCGTCTCTCTCTCTCTCTCTCTCTCTCTCTCTCTCTCTCTCTCTCTCTCTCTCTCTCTCTCTCTCTCTCTCTCTTAACCCCCACAAGTGCGAGAGCGACAGGGCGACGAATACGGCTTTCGGATTCAGTACTGCAGGTGCAGAGGACGATCGCAGTCGCTGGCGGCCGCTGCCTTTCGCCGAGGCGGCCCGGGGAGAGTAGTGAAAATGAATTTGAATGTGAATGCGGCGTGAAAACAAAACAAAGGCCGCGTGATAACGCCGACCCGTGGCGGAGCCGGCCTGGCCCACTGTGTGGCGGGGAAGGACCTACTTGCCAAACTGGCCGCGGACGGCACCACGCAAGGCGCCCCAAAGGGGGTCCCGTTCGGAGCAAGCAGAGCAGGGCCTTCTCCTCCACATACCCTACTCCCATTCCTCCCAGCTTCCGTTTTTTTTTGTTTTTTTTTGCATCATCTTGCTCTTTGACCGGCGAAGACTGGGACGCTCTTCTTGCCCACACTTTAATGCCCTAATGGCATTTGAGCTACGCTACAGTAGCGAATAGAGTGCAAGCATAATACAAAGCAAAATTTCTCCATAAAAGGAATCCTATTTTTTCCATTGTAAGATACAAAGAAAGCCCTTTCTAATTAATACGATAAAAAATGACGTTCGTATCATGTTTGCGCCATTTCCTTCGTAATAGCGCGGGGTAAAATTTCTTCGGAAGACCATAATTTGCAGTGTAGGATGGAAGAGTCGTGGCGTTCGGCGCGCTGACAATGCAGTGGCGGTCCAGGCTGAGATTGATGCGCGACAGATTGGGCGGCCGACGGGCAGCGCGCAGGACGATAACTCACTGCGAGGCGCCGCACAGTGGGACAGCGCACGCTCTCCAGACCCTCACTGCTATTCAACGAATGTGACGTCATATTCGTTCGAATGTGAATTTTGTCACGTTCGTTTGAATACGATGTCACATTCGTTGTGACACGGCCGTTGAATTAGGGTGTCACATGTGACGTTATATTCAAACGAACGTGACAAAATTCACATTAGAACGAATATGACGTCACACTCGTTGAATAACAGAGCTACTAAGCCTCTTCTTCGTAATGCCAACACAAATCTTAGTAGTGCCATGACAGCCCGGCGAATGTAGTCACCTACGGGATTCTCAGAGGGTTGTCGTGACCAGTTTTTTGACACTCTGAAAACCCCGGAAAACTATTTAAATCAGACTTTACAAACAAATGTAGATTGTTATGATAAAGTATTTCGAGCACATAAGCCCACAACGAAATTACTTCGCAATTAACGAACTTTTTCTTCGTACGACAAACTTAGTTATTTGTACCTTACATGTGCTGGAAATGCTGTTCATGGTTTTAAGCGAGCTTGTTACGGACACATTTCTCTACATTATGATATATTTGTGTTGGACAGTGCTGAGGATCAGTGTCGTGACTGCACGGCATTCCTCAGTAGGAAATTTATAGTAAGGGTCACAAAGCGCAACTGCGCACCTGCGAGCTCATCTCGCAAGCGCCTCGTCGCTCTGGCTCTCTCGCGCCTCCGCGGGCCGCAGCCCACAGTGGGACGGAGCGACGGACGCACTGCGCGGAACCAAGCCGCTGCAACGCAGCCCTCGCAGCACAAGAGAGACGTTCTAAAGTCACTTGCAGAACTGGACTGTTACGTGGTGGGCTGCACTGGCACACGAGGAAACGGACCATCACGCGGCACGCACTCGACACGATTCCCGGTGGGACAGTTTTCGACACTGCTGGTCTACGATGCACGGCGAATGCAAACGACGCATCGCCCCAGGCGAACCAGCCCAGGCTGGCCTCCGCGCCGGCCGAGGCGACCGCGGCACACTACTCCGGCCAGGACAGCCACCCTCGCTACGCACTGTGTCTCGGTGAAAGGCTGCACTAACATGCACATGCAGATTTCCTCCATAGTACACAGGAAAAAATAATTAGTTAATCCAACCAATGTGTCGGTTGGTTTTCGACCAATCAAAGGTCTTTCGTTCTGGCAACGAAAATTTCGTTTGAGGGGAGGAAAATTTCGCTGCTGCAACAAATTTATCGTTGTGGTGGGTTGTGGTGATGGTGCCGGCAGCTGCACCGCCATATTGTAAAGGGTTTTCACCATCATATTCACTGTAAGACATTTAGAGTGCGTCGAGCAGGGCGCGTGGCCCAGGAATGGAACGGGCGGCGATTTCACGCTGAAAGGATCCTTTCGGTTCGCGCCCGTCTCCGTGTCAGCCTCGTCACAGAACGCGGCCCGGCATTCGGCTCAGCCGGCGGCGTGGCGCCAGCCGCGGCGCAGCGGTAGGTAGCAGCATCGACCACCGCGAAACGTGTGACAAGCGTTTAATATCAGCCCGCACTTTCACTCTCGCCCATCGCCACGCCGTGGCGCGCCACGCCTCGGGCCGGCAGCCTCCAGCAGGGGTCACTTTCCTTGCGAAAAGAGGAGTAATCATCTTCGGAAGGCTCGGAGTGACGCAACGGCGCGGCACCGCGCGCCTTTCAATCAGCCATTTTCCTCGCGTCGAGACCAACTGGGAAAAAAGGAGGCAAAGAGGGGCTGCACGCTCGCTCTCATGCATACGACGTTCGCTCGGCCTTCCTCTCTCTCTCTCTCTCTCTCTCTCTCTCTCTCTCTCTCTCTCTCTCTCTCCTCTCTCTCTCTCTCTCTCTCTCTCTCTCTCTCTCTCTCTCTCTCTCTCTCTCTCTCTCTCTCCCTCACACACACACACACACACACAATTACACACAAACACGACAACAGCTGACCGACCGCACTGAATCGCCCAACAGCACTTCCTTTTCCATCTCGCTCCCTCGGCGGCGATGCCGACCGAGTAACGGGTGACATCCCGGCTGGCGGGGACGGCCGGGGTCGCGGCTATGCCGCTTATTATGACATTATCTCGTTACCCCGGGCAGCCAGGCTATGCTGGCAGGCTATGCTGGCAGGCCATGCTACCAGGCTATGCTGGCAGCTTCAACATTCTTAAGCCAGCCGTTCATATTTTTTTTCTTCTTAGGCCAGCCGTTCAGCTGTCTTAGGCAGGCCGTTGAGCTGTCCTAGGCCAGGCGCACAGTGGGCCAGAAGACCAGCGCAGCCTTCGAACTATAAACGTGTGACACCCCCACCAATGGATTGCACTCCGAACGAGGAATCTATTGTTTGGGTGTTTTGGCCGCCTGCGCCGGTCTTCTTGCCCACTGTGCGTGGGGCTGTCCAAGGCCAGCGGTTCGGCTGTCTTCGGCTGGCCGTTGGGCTCTCCTCGGCGCTCATTAAGCCCCAGTGAACCGTGTCATAACGAGGCGTCCATCACGACCCGCTCTGTTTGCCGCCGCGCCATATTTGAAGCGAAATGGAGAAATGGAGCGCAGCGTGCCTTTTGCTCTTGTTCTCGTTCTGGCGGCCGGGCCGAGGGTCTGGCGGCAGGGCACCCAAGGGGTAAACAACTCGAGATAATCATTGTACACCCATGTGGTAATCTTTGGTAATCAGTGAAATAATCACAATATTCAGAATCATCTTTGATAATCGCAGTAATCACAAATAATCAGGAAAATCATAAATCATCATAAAAATCGCAATAATCACGTGTAATCAGACCATACTTTGGATAATCAAAGCGTATTTTCGATAATCAGTGAAAATCAGTGGTATCAGATACGAAATCTGCACAAATATACTCTTTAAAATATCTGATAATCAATATATAATCAGTGATAATCAATATAATCAGTTATGATCAGAGATAATCAGTGATAATCAGAATAATCTCCGTAATCAGCTATACACATTCCTCCCTCAGTCTCCTTAAAAAGTCATAATAATGACAAATAATCACTGATAATCAACATAATCACGGAAAATCAATATAATCCTCAGATAATCAAAGTAATCAGTGATCATCAACATAATCAGTGATAATCACTGATAATCAAAGTAATCCGCATGATCCGCATGATATATAATCAAATACTCACTATAATCTTCATAATCTAATAATCATTGTACACGAAAATGTCGAGTTGTTTACCCCTTGAGGGCACCGCACGGCACGCCACGCCACGGCACGCCACGGAACGCCACGGAACGCCACGGAACGCCACGGAACGCCGGCTCGGCGCGCGACCTTTCGCACTGGCCGAGGAATGAGGATGACCTGTCTGCTGGGGGCTGCCCTGCTGGAGACGGTAGGCCGGACCTGGAACGCAGCGCGAGGCAACGCGAGGCAACGCGAAGCAACGCGAAGCAGGGCGAGACCGCGGGAGACTGACAGAGGAAATGGCACCTGTAGTCCGATCCCCGCGGAGGGATAAGTGGGTCGAAAATAAACAAAAGTCCACGGCAAAAATGTTAACAACTCGCACATTTCATCCAGGACTGCGCGGCAAGGGGCTAAGCCCACGGGTCGAGTTTTATGTGGTGATTTTGTGATTTTGGCAAAAATAACGGTTTTTTATGAGAGAGAGAGAGAGAGAGAGAGAGAGAGAGAGAGAGAGAGAGAGAGAGAGAGAGAGAGAGAGAGAGAGAGAGAGAGAGAGAGAGAGAGAGAGAGAGAGAGAGAGAGAGAGAGAGAGAGAGAGGTTTGCATAGAAAATTATTTTAGGGCCCAGTGCACTGGTCTGGAAAACCAACACCCACTCGTTGCCGAAAGGCCGCGAGGCGGAGCCGAAAATTTTGTTTGGCGTGCGCAGTGGGCAAGACCGGGACAACAAAGCGCCTTGTCCGTCACTCACTCTGTCGCTCCGGAGCCACCGGGACTCCTTCCTCCGGCACACAGTTGGCCAGGACGGCCAACAAAGAGGGGCGCACGACGCGTCCGCGCGCCAACTGGAGCCTGTCGCCGCCATTCTTCCGGCGCGCCAAATTCAAACAGGCCACCAATTTCCTTCGTCCGCTAGTCGGGGCGCAGTGGGCCACGAGACCGGCGCAGGCGGCCAAAACTCTAGACGCCGTTTTGAGCTTCAGAGTCGCTAAATGACACTCGAACCGAACGTGTGACCGCACCAAACAGATTGCTCTCCGAACGAGGAATCCATTGGCGGGGTCGCACGTTCGGTTCGAGTCCTGTTCAGCGACTCTGGAGCTCAAAACACGTCCAGAGTTTTGGCCGTCTGCGCCGGTCTTCTGGCCCACTGTGCGCCGCCGCCGGTCGCCCTGCTGTGGTAACGCGTTGCTCCGCGTTGCGCGAGGAAGCGGATTCCCACGCATCCGCTGTGTTCTGTGTGCATCTCTATTCAGTGCATTGTCCAGCTCGCGCACGCGCGTTACGCAACTCCTGGACGCGTTAATCTGATGGCCGGCTTGGCCCGTCACGCCCCCGCGCGCCCCCGCGCGCCCCCGCGCGCCCCCGCGCGCTAAGCACCCCACAAGCACGCCTACACTGCGGGGCGCCAGCCAACACTACCCGCATGCTTTCATTCTAAACACCTGACAGACACCATGTATCCACAAGGGAATTCCCCACCTACCTCATAGGCCCTTCTTCGGGGCCCCAAAACCTCCAAATTTTCCCCATTTCAACACTTCAGTCTCGAAGTTAGTTCCTTCCAATCAGTTCAAAAGTAGTTAGAATAAGAAACAATAATGGTGAGTGAAAAACCAGTGCCCAGGTGGTTGCGAAGGTATTCGACGAAGCGGCCCCAGCAGGGGTGAGGCCACTAGAGCTGGTTCCGGCCGAGCGTGCGTCGGCTTCATTTGTCGCCATGACGCGGCGGGGCGTCGAGCTGTCTGGGGATCCTCTTTGTGCCCCACCCCGCCCCGCCCCGCAACGCAACGCCACGCCACGCCCTGCCCCACCCTCCCCAAGGGCCCACTGTGCCCCGACCTCGCGGCAGCGCTGCAACAGCCAGCAGCGGTCACCGACTTCAACAGGTGCGCACGACGGCGGCATTTCTTTTTCCTCGGTCCGCAATTCGCAGCGCAAAAAGCGCACTCTGCAAACTGAAGTGTGTACATAGTACACTCTTATTAGAGCACGCTTCCAAGCACACTCTTATTTACAGCATGCTTGCTAGGCACACGCTAAATAAGAGTGTACCTGCAAGTACACTTAAACTAGCCCATGCTTTTGGATACTACTAATCGAGTGTATTATGGCGTGTACTTGCAGGCACACTCTTATTTAGCGTGAACTTGCCAGGCACACTCTATTTTAGCGTTTGCCTAGCAAGTACGCGGTAAATAAGAGTAAGCTTGGAAGTATGCTCTAATAAGGGTGTACTATGGACACACTTCAGTTTGCGGAGCACTCCTCAAATCTCCACACTCCGAACTCCTCACGGAGCACCATATTTACCCCCGCGATACGGGCCGTTTTTGTGCGGAGGTGAGCTCGGATGCGGATCCAGCAGCTCGCGAGTGTTCGTGAGGAGTTTGGAGTGTGGTGGCTCGGGCTCCGCATTGGTGAGTGTGCGCGCTGCACGACGCCGAGCCCGGCAGGCAGCACGAGGGTCACGGCCGGGGTGCACGACGCCGCCGCGGTGCAACGCAACGCCGGCCGGGACGCCGCGCTAGCCGCGCTAGCCGCGCTCAGTGACATCACGGCGCGTCGTGTCCGCGAGGTCATTGCCACGCCGCGCGTGTTTCGGGACACATGGCCGTGTGCACGGCGATGCTCGGCGCAGCAGACTGATTCCGAGAGTCGTCGTCGCACAGTGGGCCAGAAGACCGGTGGATGAGCCCGAAACTCTGGACGCGTCTTCTTGAGCTCCAGAGTCGCTAAACGGGATTCGAACCGAACGTCTGGCCCCACCAACGGATTGCTCTCCAAACGAGGAATCCATTGGTAGGGGCCACAAGTCCGGTTCGAGTCCCATTTAGCGACTCTGACGCTCGAAACCACGTCTTGAATTTTGTCCGCCGGCGCCGGTCTTCTGGCCCACTGTGTGTTTCTCAGTCTGACTCGCAACCAAGCGGGACGCCCCATGAGAGCGACAGAGAGACGGAGTGACGAGGAGGACTCTCGGATTCAGTCTGCAGTGCTCTCGGCATGCCTCGCGTTTAGGTCTCCGCGCGGGCGGCGGCGTCGGCATTGGCGTCCCCGCGGTGCCGCGTCCACGCCGCGCACGGCTTCTGAAGGGGGGAAAAACAGCTAAATGCTGGGCCCGGCTAAATGGCGGGTTGAACCACCATAAACAAACGGGTTCAACCACCCTTCACTTATGCAGAGAAATCTTGGCGCTGCTGCCACGCCGGACCGCACCCTCCCGCATCCGCGTCCCACACTCGGAAAAAGACGAACACAACAGTTAAAGAAAAAGACACAGCTAGAGTGCGCACCACCAAATTTCATGTTCACAGTCAAAAAGGTTAGGTGGGCAAGGCGATTGTAACCTCTACATGGACTCGCCGCCCGATGCCGCCATGAAGCGGCGATAACTTGGTGAACTAGTCCGAAAAGACCGTCATACAGAAAACGTTGCCAGCGTTTTGACATTTCCACTTCCTTCCGTGTTTATTGAACCTTCCAGCGGTGCTGCGGTTGGCGTGACGCAAGAGACCCCAAGTGGACAAGAGTGCCGCCATTTCTATCCCGTCCGGCCGCCGGACCGGACCCGCACTGCAGCCCGTGCAGCCTGCGCGGCCGGCCGGCCGGCAGCAGCACAGTGGACCAGAAGACCGCCGCAGGCGGACAAAACTCTTGACGCGTTTTGAGCTCCTCAGTCGCTAAAAAGGACTCAAATCGAATGTGTGACCCTACCAATGGACTGCTCGTTCTGAGCGCAGTCCATTGGTCCAGTCGTTTCGGGTCCTGCCGAGCGACTATGGAGCTCAAAGCGCGTCTGGAGTTTGGCCGCCTGCGCCGATCTTCTGGCCCACTGCGGGCTGGGCAGGAGAGTTTGCCCTGGGCGACTGCCCGCGGCAAGGAGAACCGTTCCTGACTCAACGAATTCGGCCCTGCGACGTAACCCTGTTCCCCGAGTGTGGCTTTTGACAAAGCGGCCGCGCGAGAGGAGGGGAGGGAGAGGAAGCTACGACCTGCGAACGCGAGAGAGAAAGCAGACTGACCAGCAGGTTCCCACTCCTTGGTTCACTCGGCGCGGCCGCAGGGGAGCGAGAGACAGAGACAGAGAGAGAGAGAGAGGTGGCGGAGAGACGCGTGGGAGACCGCGGCACGCGTCCGGACATCTCACTTCCAGACTGACCACTCTCGCGACGTTAGTGCGGCGCCACCCGCCACGCAGCGGCACAGCAAAAAACAACAACAAAAACACGAGTACAACAACCAACCATTTATCACTTTGGGGGCGTTACACGGTGGCGCACAGTGGGCCAGAAGACCGGCGCAGGCGGCCAAAACTCTAGACGCGTTTTTTTAGTTTTTTTTTAAGTTCCAGAGTCGCTTAACTATGGCCTCGAACCGAACGTATGACCTCACCAATGGATTCCTCGTTCGGAGAGCAATTCACTGGTGGGGTCACACGATCGGTTTGAGTCCTGTTTAGCGACTCTGGAGCTCAAAAACGCGTGTAGGGTTTTGGCCGCCTGCGCCGGTCTTCTGGCCCACTGTGCGGCGGTCTTCTTGCGGACGGCCGGAACGGGAACGGCCAATGGAGCGCCGTTCGTCTCCGCGACGCGCCACTTGCAGTCCGCGCGGACTGTTTGTCCCACTGTGCGGCCCTCCGTCCGCCGGCCGCCCCGGCATGTCGGAGCGCATCCGAGCAAAAACCAATTTTCTGGACGAAGAGCCGCAGACAGTCAGTCAAGTTAGTCCCGACACTCTCGCGCGCATTTTCCCGGGCACGCGCGTCTCTCTCTCTCTCTCTCTCTCTCTCTCTCTCTCTCTCTCTCTCTCTCTCTCTCTCTCTCTCTCTCTCTCTCTCTCTCTCACACCGAAGGCACAACGGGACGTGAAGAAAGGACGGGGCTTTCTGCCTGGACAATCCCCAGCGCTTCCGCCACTCTAGAAACTCCGGAGAAGAAGAAGGAGGAGGAGGCGAAGTGTTATTGTGGACGAGGCCATAACGCGGGCGAAAATTTCACCGGCGCCGTGCGATCGTTGTAAAAGCTTTAAACACGTCGTTAAAACGGGGGCAGCGCAAATCGCTGCAAGCGATCTGGTTAATACGAGGCGTCTGCACTGCGGGCTCGGCCGACTCATTTCGAACGGCCGTCCCGTCGGGGAGCGAGAGAGACAGAGCGACGGCGGAACGAATGCGCGGCGGGCCTGGCGCCTCAGCACGCCGCCGAGGGTCGTTCTCGTCGCTCTGTCTCTCTCGCACCTACGCGGCACGGAGTGCGAGGGAGACAGAGCGACGGGCACGACCCTCGGAATCAGGAGACGCGTTACCCCGCCCGGCCGCCTAATTGGCTCCTCCGGGTCAGCACTGCCGCCTTCCCCGGCGGCGGCGCGTACCGCCATGGCAAATGGATTTTTTTTTTATTATTTTTTGTGTTTTTTTCAAAACAGATTTCATCTACGCGGCGTGGCTGGGCGCGGCGGGGCGCGTTTGCCCATTTAAAATAGCGCTACTCCGGACCGGAATCAAGCCGAGCCGTTACGGCGCCCGCCGCCTGGCGGCCAAGCCGTTCTGTTCGGTTCACTCGGCCTGCGCCCCGCGTGCAGGCAAGCCAAGAGTCAACACACACTAAACTTCTTACGGACACACTCTAAATGTCTTACAATAAAATTTGACCTATGCTATTCGTATGTTACAGTGAATTCGGCGCAAGCACAATACGAAGCAATTTCTTCGTAAGACATTTAGAGTGCACACGGTTTTTGTGAAAACGTAATTGCGGATTTTGCGTGCGTCGTCACCTGGGAGACGGCACTTTGTCAAGATAGGACCCATCGTCACGACATCTGTCTGAAATCTCGATCAAAATTCGCGCACGTCTGAAAGCTGAAAACTTGTTCTGGCAATAAATCAGGCCATCAATATCTGAATAAATTTTCAGCATCTCAACTTTCAGAGGTGCGCGAATTTTGAGCAAGATTCCAGACGTTCCTGATATTCTGACTACGATATTCTGACGAGTGTTTGCAGGGATCGCGAACAGTGTGCGCCGAGGCTCCGAGGCCGCAGCGGAGCCTCTCCCTACATCGACCCCTCCGGTCGCTCCTTCATTTTGCTCCCTTTTCCTTTCTCTCGCGGTGGGGCGGGGTGTGGTGAGGTGGGGCGGGGCGGGGTGGGGTGAGGTGGGGCGTGGCGGGGAATGAAGTGGCATGGCATGGCGCGACGGGGCGTGGTGGGGCGACTAACCTGGCTCCACTCCCGCACGGTAAATCTGCATCCTGAGATTCTCATCTCAAAACCCCAAGTGTGATCCCACCAGTGGATTCCTCGTTCGGAGAGCAATCCTTTGGTGGGGTCACACGTTCGGTTCCAGTCCAATTTAGCGGCCTCTAGAGCTCAAAACACGTCCGGGATTTTTGACCGCCTCCCACGGTCTCCCGGCCCCACTGTGCGCGTCGCCGTCGCCACGCTCCGTAATGACCACCTCGGATGATCCGGGCCGGTTCCAAACAGCAGTAGTAGCGCTTTCATCGCTCTCTTCTCTCTCTCTCTCTCTCTCTCTCTCTCTCTCTCTCTCTCTCTCTCTCTCTCTCGCACTCGTGGGGCGCGTTCCACAGGTGCGACAGAGCTGTCCGGAGGCAGCGCGGCAAAGCGCGGCCCCGGATCTGAATCCGACGCGCGCGGAATTAATGAGAAAGGCGCGGGGCGGGAAGTTAAGAAAAAGAGCGGCGATCGGAGCGGCCGGGCCGGACTGCCGGACGCGAGGGCGCCCAGGACATTGATCGTTGTGATGTTTCTGCTTTCTCTGCGGAGCACCGCCGGGCACTGCCGGGCACTGCCGGGCACCGCGGACCGAGAGCGGTTCGTTTCCATCTGCTCCGTCCCGCTCGCACTCGCGGCCCGTCCCGTGCAGGTGCGACGGAGAGACAGAGCGGCAGCGAGGGGGCTTCCCCGCGGCGCCTCGTCAGCGATACAGCGGCGATAGCGGCGATAGCGGCGATAGCGCACTGCCAACTGGCCGTTAAAGACGCCCCCCGCGCCGGGTCGCCCCGCCTCGGCCGCCCCGCCTCGGCCGCCCCGCCTCGGCCGCCCCGCCTCGGCCGCCCCGCCTCGGCCGCCCCGCCTCGGCCGCCCCGCCTCGGCCGCCCCGCCTCGGCCGCCCCGCCCTATGGATAAGGTCCACGCTGCGGCGACGGTAGCAGCAGCCATTTTCCACGTTTTCGGCAATTTCTTTTGAACGTTACGACTAATCACGACGACAGCCGATAAGTTAGAGATAAAAAGTCAATGGAGTGACAAAAATGTCAGTTGCGAGGCTGAGAGTGAATTTCTCCTATGTAGTTTTATCATTTGGGACAGACAAGAGAGTAAGCGGGGCGTAATCTCCAAGCTCTACTGGTTTCTTTGATCTTTCATCTTTAAAGGGAGCGATATTTGCTTGCGTTTTAGATAAGAATCTTTATGCGGAATCGGCTGGAGCGGAAAAGATCTTTTTTATCCGGAAACGGTAAGATAGGGCCCCACAATTTTTTTTTCTACAGGCTACCTGGGGAAACCAGAAACCGTTTTTGGCGTGCTGCCAAAAAACGTGAAAATCTTTTTTGTACTGCTGTAGCACACCCTGGGCCCGCGACACTCGGCGTGGCGCCGCAAGGAGGCATGCGCTCCTGCACACCGGCACAGTGGGCCCCCGGCACATATACACACACGCAACACAATGCCCCCAAGTTCGGACAATAGTGCCGCTATACGCCAGTGTGCCAACCAACGGACACAACATCCACAAAGTGAAGAAAAGGGCCCGGCCCGGTGGGGCGGGGGAGGGTGGGCGTGGTTGTTGGCACTTTGGTGCCGCGTCACACACACACACACACACACACACACACACACACACACACACACACGCACACGGAGCCAATGTGTGACCGCGCGGCTCGCGCGTGGTATGTAATCAATCAGAATATCGGACACAAAAGACTCGCGTCGATGTTGGGAACGACGAGCGGTCGGCGCGTTCCCCACGCCATCTGCCCGTGGCTTTTGTGAGGAAAAATGAAACGCACCTGTCGATATCCCGGAGGCTCTGTATGTCCGCCCGCCGGCGGAGGCGGAAGTGACAAGTGAGAGTGACGCCTGGCGAGGGGCTGCCGCCTGCTGCTGCCGCGGCTTCAGCCCAGGCTTCAGCCGCCACCAACATGTCTCACACAATTCTGTGGACATGGGACGTAGCAAAACGTATGTCATATGGGAAACCCGCGTAGAAGATAACGATGTTAAGTCAGATGATGACACCAATGTTGCCCAGGTACTTCCGCCGCCCGGCAAGCACGCTAATTCCAAGGGTCGCCTTGTCTCTCTCTTAATTATCATGAGGCGTTCCGCAGCACGGGTGCGAGAGAGACAGATACTCTCGGGAATCGGTGTGCAGGCGCACGGCATACAAATGTGTTGCGGTGGCGGGCGCCGCCGTCCACTGCACCGCCGCGCGCCGCTGCACCGCTTCTCGGAAGAGTGGCGCTCTCGGTGAAGGCGCGGGGCGCCGCGACGCTACCCCGTCGCCGCGGCGGCCAAAACTCCAGACGCGTTTTGAGCTCCAGAGACGCTAAATGGGACACGAACCGCGAACGTGTGACCCCCACCAATAGATTCCTCGTTCGGAGAGCAATCCACTGGTGGCATTCACACGTTCGGTTCGAGTCCCGTTTAGCGACTCTGGAGCTCAAAACGCGCCTAGGGTTTCGGCCGCCTGCACGCCCACTGTGCGCACCTCGCCTGGGGACGCACCGCTCCGTCGGCAAGGGCATGCCAAGGCTGGTTCGCCATGAGAATTTCATCCGCGAAGGAGGTCACCGCGGACAGGCACTGTGGTGGAGTGGCGGTGGATGTGTCCCTGTCAGCCCGGCGATGGGCCGGCCGGCAGGCAACACACATGTCCTCCGCTGCCCCTGTCCCGTCCCGTCCCGGCGGCGCGGCGCGGCACGGCGCGGCCCCCAGCCGTCACTCAGGCCAACCAATCGCGTCTATTCTTTCCAACGACGCGCCGCGGTATGCGCCCCGGCCCAGCCCCGGCCCGGCCTGAAGTCGCTGCAGTGCCGTCCGACGGCGAAGAGCAGCGCCCCGCCGCCCTGTCTCTCTCGCTCACCCTCAACGGGTCGCCCCGAGAGTGCGACACACAATGGGCCAGAAGATGGCCAAAACTCGAGACGTGGTTAGAGCTCCAGAGTCGCTTAATGGGACTCGAACCGAACGTGTGACCCGAACTATGGATTGCTCTCCGAACGAGGAATCCATTGGTGGGGTCACACTTTCGACACTTTCGGTTCGCGTCCTGTCTAGCGACTCTGGAGCTCAAAACGCGTCTAGAGTTTTGTCCGCCTGCGCCGGTCTTCTGGCCCACTGTGCGACAGGATCGTCGCGAGCAATGTTCAGCCTGGAGTGTCCCTGCGTGCCGCCGCCGCCGCGCCGCGCGCATTTTCGCAACATCCGCCCCGCCGGCCAACCGTACAAACCAACAATGTGTAAATAGTCTTGTTTTTGTTGTTGTTTTTTGTCATTCCCCGCAGCAAGGCCCAAGGGCGAGCTCCACAGGCATTGGCGGGCTGCAGCGGCGCGCCCCGCCACACCCTGCAGTCCGAGATGGCGCGGGGATCGGCGGGAATCCTTCCGTGCCCGGACCGTTCCGTCGTGTTGATTACACACGTGTCGAGGCCAAGGCGAGGCGCTGGGCGCCACAGCAGACCGATTCCGAGAGGCGCCCTGTCTCTCTCGCACCCAGACGGCACGAGTAGGAGGGAGACGCGGCAACGAACGCGACTCTCGGAATGAGTGTGGTGGACGCGGGCAGCATGCGATAGTCTCGGTGCGTCCGCCTAGCGGCGCCGGTCCGCCAGTCGCCGCCTAGCGGGCCGCGGAGCGCCGTCGAGCGCCGCGGCGCCCGAATGTCACACGCGGGGCCAAGCAGTCACGATCCAAGGGGCCGCCCGGATATGTGGAACGCCGCCCCGCGGAGCGCACAGTGGGCCAGAAGACCGGCGCAGCTAGCCTAGACGCGTTTGGGGGGTCCAGAGTCGCTAATTGGGACTCAAACCAAACAAGTGACCCCCACCGATGGATTGCTCTCCGTACGAGGAATCCATTGGTGGGGTCACACGTTCGATTCGAGTCTCGCTAAGCGACTGGAACTCAAAACGAGTCAAGAGTTTAGGCCGCCTGCGCCGGTCTTCTGGCCTTAAGAGGCATAGACGATTAACGCCCCTTGGAAAGACACACTAGGCCTAAAACGCCATTTTGCTTTCATGTTCGGGCGTTAGAGTGCAGAAAAATGTTGGACAAAGGGCAAACAAGGTCAACGCCCCTGAAGGGCGTAAAATTAAACTCTCTGAGTTAAAAGTGCCGGATGGAGTCCCTGGAGGGCACAATGGAGGTGCAGCAAGCACTCGCAGCGGCACGCACCCTGTCTATGGGCTGCTCGGAGTCCATCGACGGTCGGACGCACAGTGGGCCAGACGACCGGTCAAAGGCGGTCGAACTCTCGGCCGGGTTTTGAGCTTCAGAGTCGCTTTATGGGACTCGAACCGAAGGTGTGACCCTCCCAATGGATAGCTCTCCAAACGAGGGATCTATGGGCGACTCTGAAGCTCAAAACGTGTCCGGGATTTTGACCGTCTCAACCGGTCTTCTGGCCCACTGTGGGACGGCTCGCGGTGGACTGGCGCCCGCGGCGCGCGAGGCCCTTTGTGTCGAGGAGCCAAGGGCCGGCCGCCGCCAAGGGCAGCCAAGGGCCGCATGCATTGAACGGGACCGGGGCGCCGCACAGTGGGACGCCGCCTGCTGGGAACGACGGCGACGTCCTCGCGAGGCCCTGCGTCAAGCGGGACTCATTCCGAGGAGACATGTTTTCGGTGGTCGGTCTCTCTCGCGCCGCCACGGAACGCCTTGGCGTGCAAAAGGGACAGGGCGCGACGAACCGAGTCCTTCGGCCCTGCACGCGGCCGGGCACGCACGCACCGTCACGGAGCATGGCACACACATACACGACACGCACGCACACACACACACACACACACACACACACGTCTTACGCACACACACACACGCACACACACCCCTTACACACCTAATCGCACCTCCACACACGCACGCGGCCTGGGGGTGACAAGCCGCGTCACGGCCGGAAAGTGCCGCCCTTTTCGCGTCCTTGTTGCGTCAGCCCCGCCGAGATGTCAATCGCGAGGTGAAAACTGTCGTGGCGTCGCGCCGAAACAAAAACCGCACGGGCGTCCCTCCCGATTGGAACGTCGCCGCGCCGCCTGAAATGTCAACCGAGGCGGCGGTGCTGGCGGTGCTTCCGCGACGCGACCGCGTCCTCTCGCGGCTCAGTCTCTCCCCCGCACAGTGGGCCAGAGGACCGGCGCAGCCGGCGAAAAGTCTAGACGCATCGTTTTGAGCTCCAGAGTCGTTGAACATGACTCGAAAAGCGGCGCGGAACATGAAGCGGGGGTTCGACCGGACAGGTCAGCAGGCGCCTCCGGGCTTGCCTCCAGGCTGGCCTGCCTCCAGCCTCCAGGAACCCCTCAGGCTGGTCCATAAAGCGTTTCGCACTCGGTGCCGCAACGGCGGGTGTTGCGTCAGAGCGTCATGCACCGGCCGGCCGGTGGCCGCGGACACGCCGCTGGAGGCTCCAGTCACCATGGGAACCCCGCGGCCGGCACGCGCACATATTGGAACGCCGGGGAAAGGGATCATCTTCCCGCTCACGGCGGCGCGCCGCGGAGGGAGAGGGTGAAAATGGAGCCAAATTAGCGGGTGGGCGAGACCACTTTGCATCCAGACGCGAGGGAGCGGTTATGTCACGCGAGTCGACGCGCGACGCTCCCCGCGACGCCCAACGTGTACCGCTGCACCGGAACGCCTTCAACTTGTCGGGATTAAATGGTTTTTCTTCGTGATTTATGGTTTCTCAGAGTGTGACGCACCTCTCCTGTCCAATCTGAGTGTATAATTACGGTATTTATTGAACAATTCATGTTTTGTCCAATGTCGTTCAATTTTTAACGCCACTGTACCCGACCTAAATATTGTCCGATTTCCAAAAAAAAATAATTAAACAGAGTTTTTGTATTCATTGGCACCGACTCAGTGGTTGCTGCAGACGAATTTCGACCAAAAAAATAATTACGCACCACCCTTCTGATCATTACATTGAAAGGCAAAACAGGGCAAGGTGCGGTCGGCGCACTCTGCTCCGTCCAGCGCGCAGTTCTGCCGGCACTTATTACGGCCGTATTAAGACGGAATCAATTACGAGCCGGCCGGCCCGCGCCACGCCCGGCGATGCAAACCCGGTGCATTGTGGGCCAGTTCCGTTACCGTTCGGCCGCTTCGCGTGGCTTCGTGGCTGCCAATGCGCCTTCTGTATGAATGCCTTCAAAACGGGACTCGAGTATGCGAGCTTATTCCACGTCGGCAAAGGGATCCTCGACTGGATGTTGCACTGGATGTCACGGTGCTCCCTCGTCTTTCTTTTCTCTCTCTCTCTCTCTCTCTCTCTCTCTCTCTCTCTCTCTCTCTCTCTCTCTCTCTTCTCCTCTCTCTCTCTCTCTCTCTCTCTCACACACACACACACACACACACACACACACACACACACACACACAAATATTCCTAGAGGCGCCTGTCAAGTCCACCGTAGGCGACCCGCACCACTCCAACGTGCAGCAGATGATTCTGATGCCTAACCTGCCAGGCGCTAAATCAACAAGACTTCTGCACTTAAATCCTTTTCAATGCTTAATCAAAACCAAAAACTCGTACTACACTAATGTTTTTCTTGATCTTTGTCACATTGTTTATCTTTGAAATTTTCACAAATCGTAAAAAAAAAACCGGCACTACTAACCACAATACTAAACGGGGCATGCCCTCTTTTACGTTGCAATCTTCTTCACCCGCGCATTTTAAGTTTCGGAATCCCACGATACAACCTTTAATAAACAAGCCACACACTTTCCCTCCCTCTCTTTCTCTTTCTCTCTCTCTCTCTCTCTCTCTCTCTCTCTCTCTCTCTCTCTCTCTCTCTCTCTCTCTCTCTCTCTCTCTCTCTCTCTCTCTCTCTCTCTCTCTCTCTCTCAACGCCGGAGAAGCGCAGACACCGGCAACTAAAGCGCCACCGCGGTGGTCGCGCTCCGCACATTGTCTCGCACATTGTCTCGCACGGCCAGCGGTGCGGCGGTGACTCCGGCCGATGACACATTCTAGCAAGTCCTGACATTTCACTCGCAACAAAACCAAAGGGAGCCGCCTCAGCGGGAATGGGCGGACGACCACCACGACGACAGTGCGCAAGAAGACTGGAGGAAGTCTACATAGTACTGCAAGAAGTACATACAAAGCGAGTGCCGAGACCAGTGCGTCGTCGCTTCGACACTGCGGGAAACGCGGTGTTTTGTGTGTGTTGATGGCGAGTGATGCGTCGGAGTCCCCCCCTCCGCCCTGCCCGTGATGCCCGTGGCGGCCCTTCCCTTCCTGGTCCGGACCAGTCCGCTGCAGGCTCGGGTTGCGCAGGCCCGTGTTAACGCTGCTCGCAGTGTGCTTCAAGTATTGGACCAGTGTCCTCGATGAGGCGTTCTCGACCGGCTTGTCTTCTTCACTGTTCTTCAACGAACGAGACAATCGTATTTCGTTAGAATGTTCATTTTGTCACTCTCAATTTCCTGCTGCGAAACGCCGCACTGTCACTGAACTGAGCTTATTCTCAGCACTCGACGGCGTAAAGCTATTACAATATAGAGGAATTTGTTCGTAAGACAAAGAAACTGGTCATAAGTTACAGAGAACCCGTCACGACAGGTTACTTGCCAAATTTTGGCGATGTTGTCTTGGCTCTTGTCTGCTTTGACCCTCCTGAACCTCCCACTACCCCCCCTTTTCTGCCATTTCATGAGGCTCCGTCCGGGGCGGCGGGGCGGCGTCATGGTGCAGCAGGCCAGGCGGGGCGGGGCGTCGATCTAGTTTGCGTTGAAGCGTCCCCCACCGAGTCCCGGGCGGCGCCATGACGATGCACCGTCGTCGCAGTGCTTTTTGCCGGCAGTGGCGTCCCGGCGCCCATCCGGACGATAACCTCGACTCCGGTGCGCGGCTCCGAGGCGGGGAGGGGGGAGGGGAGGGGAGGGCGCACAGTGGGCCCGAAGACCGGCGCAAGCGGCCAAAACTCGAGGCGTGTTTAGAGCTCCAGAGTCACTGAGGGACTCGAATTGAACGTGTGACCCCACCAATGGATTGATCTCCGAACGAGGAATTCATTGGTGGGGTCACACGTCCGCTTCGAGTCCTGTTTAGCGACTCTGGCCGCCTGCGCCGTTCTTCTGGCCCACCGTGAGCCGGGGAGGTGAGGCGGTCAGGGAGGGCGGCATGGTGGCGGCTCCGGTCGCCAGCCTCCGCGATGACGGACGGCCTCAGCGCCCCGCGCGCCCCGCTTTCCTTGCTCTGTCCCTCTCGCACCCTCGCAGTCACCCCACGAGTGCGAGAGAGACGGTGCGACACGGCAGCCCCGCGGCTCAGCTCCACGCAGCACACGCCGCCGCCGCGCCCTTCGCTCGAAGCGCGATATAAAGAGCAGCACGGCCGCGTGGGTGCGAGAGAGACAGAGGGTCACGCCCGCATCATCGCCGCCGCGGCGCACAGTGGGCCAGAGGACCGGCGCGGCAAGCGGACAAAACTCTCGACGTGTTTTGAGCTCCAGAGACGCTAAATGAGACTCGAACCTAACGTGTGACCCCGCCAATGGATTGCCATTGGATAGCCAATGGAGATATCACACGGTCACTTCGAGTCCCATTTGGCGCCTCGGGAACTCAAAGCGCGTCTAGAGTTTTGGCCGCCTGAGCCGGTCGTCTGGCCCTCTGTGCGCCGCGGCACGCCGCAGGCCGAAACAAAAAGGGAGCGAAAAGTTAGCGGGCGCGCGGTGGCGGTCGAAGCGAGCGCGCCGCTCGTCGTCTTGGTCGGAACGGGCCGATCGTAGTGGGACCGTTTTCGCGGGCAGCATTAACACTTAGCGCCGCTTGATCGCTGCTGCCTGATGCGGCGCGTCCGTCCGACGCCACTTTCCTGCCGCCTGAATCCGCGCGAAGCGCCGCGTCGCTCCGTCTCTCTCGCACCTCAAGGGAAACCCCAAGATTGCGAGAGAGACAGACAGAGCGACGAACGGAATCGCTCTCCCGGCCATCATCACCGGCCGGCCGGCCGCGGCCACGCCCCGACACGTGCTGCGACGCACCGCACTCATCCCGTCGCTCCGTCTCTCTCGCACTCACGGGGCGCGCCGTGTGGGTGCGAGAGAGACGGAGCGACGATAATGACGCTCAGCCTGCAGGGGATGATGGCATCGTGAAAGTAGTAGTGGCGCGGACGGCCACGCGCACGAAACGCGAAAAAAACACGTGGCGACGGCCGTATGGGAGTTGTTGGCCGCGCACTGCTCACGAGAATGAACCCGGTGACTTGAACCCTTTCGCTGTGAATCGAAAGGCGGTCATCGCGGCGGCGATATTCCCACCCTTTACTGGCGGTGACTTCGTATTGGCGCGGCATGTCCAGGTTATTCAGCCGGCGGCACACCTCAAGGACTCTAGCCCTCGGCACCCACGGAGTCGGTGCCAATGGATACAAAAACCCTATGTTTATTTTTTTTTAGAATTGGACAATATTTACACACTAAATATTTTTGTACAAATTTTGTGCAATCCATGACAGTTTTCGTGTACAATTTTGTACGAAATTTTGTACAAAAATGGGAAAATTTTGCTGGTTTTCGTACGAAAATTATACAAAAAGTTCATCTGCAGAAAGAAAAAAAACTGTGACGTCTCGTACAACACAGTACGTAACATTCAGTGTGTAGGTTGGATACAGTGGCGTTAAAAATTGAACGAAATTGGGCAATACATGAAGTGTTTAATAAATACCGTAATTATACACTCAGGATGGAATGGGCCCGGAGGATGGCGCCCTGTCGCTCTCGCACTCACCGCCCGTCCGAGTGCGAGAGAGACACAGCGACGCAGCGCAGCGCCGGGCGAGGCGTGTTTTGTCAGCGCGACGCGACGCGGCCGCGGCGGCGGGGCCGCGCGCGTTTGACACGATGAAGACCATTCTTATTGCTTCGATGGCTGAAGGACTACCTCGCTTCCGGAAAGTCGTACACTGCGGCGTCAGCCACGATTCCCCGAAAATCGCATGCATTTGGATTTCAACGAAAAAACACCGTCATGAGTATCATCATCAGCCTTATCTTCATCATCACGATCATCATCCGCATCATCAACTACACAAGCAACACCACCCCTACAAGAACAACACACGCCCTCACAAGGCACAAGGACACGCGCGCGCGCGCACACCACCATACAACTACAACAACAACAACAACAACAGGCACACAGACGGTGTCCTGCGCAAGGAGCACACGCAGGACGTGGTCTAATAGGCACTGGGGGACGGCGGGCCAATGCCGTGACATACAGTCGGACAGCACCGTTAGGGCGCTGCGAGCGTTGCAAGCGGCAAGCCGCCGTGCCGACGCGGCGCCCTGATTAGAATGGCTCCGCGGACCCTCACGTCTCTCTCTCTCTCTCTCTCTCTCTCTCTCTCCGACCTTCGGCGTCGTCACACCGGAAAGCGAGCCCCTCAGAGAGAGAGAGAGAGAGAGAGAGAGAGAGAGAGAGAGAGAGAGAAAGAGCGTCGCCATGGGACGCCGCCCCCCGCCCCTCTCGCCCTTGGCTGCCCTTGGCCCTCAGGCTGCTCGTAACGGGGCGACACACACCGGCCGCTAATTTGGATCGGCAGCACTGCAAGCTGGAGCGACGCTAGAGGCGCGACGCAAGTACACTCTGGAGTTTCCTACAGATGCCTTCATCCATATTATACAGAGAATTTGATCCGCACCAAACAGCGTAATATAGATTAACTATGCTAGTTATATACAGATGACTGTATTTGTAACAGCAACTTGTTTGCATTTATGGCTACTTAGTAAGCCAGCATCAACGGCAAGATTTCTTAACATGTGTGAGCTTCCAGTATTGTGTGAATTCAACGGCAAACTCAGTGCGGAGCATGCTTGTCGATGCTTGTATACCCTAAGGCTTTGTTCATATTAAAGTACTGACCAATCAATAAAACAAAACACCTCTTACCTGTTGTGTATTGGTATGTGATGCTGAGTCCATGAAGCGAAGAATAGGAACGGCTGATCCCCACACGCAGACATAAGTTAAATGGCTTTTAAAATCAGTGGATGATGGTCAACACCACATTTTGTTCAAGAAAATGTGTCTTACCATTATTGTTCTTGAAATAGGCAGGACACTCGGGTGACACAATCAATTTTTTCTCGCAGCCATGAAACACTATTAGAAGTTTTATCACTTTTGTCCACACTGAAATAGTTTTCCAATGCTTGGAGAAGGTAGGTTAGTAGGTTAAGTTGAGATATTTTTGACGCTAGGAGGCGTGTCAACCCATACAACACACTTACGCGTTCTCTTTGCTCAACTTCATCCATGGTTTTACTGTTTTGTAGTTCCAAACCGGAGTTAAACGTTTTTGAAATTGAATAAACAAACAAGTAAAGCCACTAAAGCACAAACAAAGAACAACGCATAGGCAAACAAGACCGTCCGGAAGTGCCATATAGTGCCAACGTATTTTGCACACATCGTCATGTTGGCACTTCCGATTGTTTTTGTTTGTATTGCTGCCATGATTAGTTTGTGTGCGCCTTATTTGCTAGCTTGTTTGTTTATTCAGATTGGAACTGCAAAACAGTAAATCCACGAACCAAATTGAGCGAAGGGAACGCGGCAGTGTGTTGCATGGGTTTACAAGCGTAGCGTTTAATATATCTCAACTCAGCTGTGGGCCGACTAACCTACCTCCACCAAGCACTGGAAAACCATTTCAGAGGACAAAAGTGAAGGAACTTGTAGTGTTTCATGGCTGCAAGAAAAAATTGATTGTGGTATCGGAGTGACTATTATATTTCAAAAACAATGGTATGACATACTTTTCTTAAACAAAGTGTTTTGTTGACCAAAAGTCACTGATTTTAAGAGTCATTTATGTCTGCGCGTGAGGATCAGCTGTTCCTATTCTTGGTTCCATTGACTCAACTCAGCATCACATACCAACCAATGCAGGTAAGAGGTGGTTATTTGAACGAAGATTGTTTCTTTCTATGTAGGTGCACAGTGATTGATGTATTTCTAAATACAACAATGGAAAAGATAATAATTATCGTACTCCCTTCCTCAGAAAATATTTTTTGAGTCGTTGTAAGTACGGATGAGTGTGATTGATTACATGACTCTGTACTTATTGACCTACAAGATTGTACTTATAGACAATATTATCCGTACAGAAGTTCTAGACAGCTCGAGATGCTTGTCATCCGTAATTTAGCAAGAAAAGTCCATAATACAAACACATCCGTCTGTCATTACAGAGGATCAATATTGTTCATAAGTTCTGGATGAGACTGATCCGTAAAAACTCTAGAATGATAGTTCTTCGTGTAACGAAATGAATAGTTCTTTATCACATGAGTGGATCGCTCTTCGCGCGGCGAATCTGGTGCACCGTCAGTTTGATTGCAGCGCTGATCGGCCGCGGACGCGACGGCGAGGCAGGCGGCCGCCCGGCCGAGCGTCTCGCCGAGCGTCCCGCTGCTGCCCCATTAGTCTAGTCAACACAATTTGCGAAAAAGCCGGCGGCGAGATGCGCGCCGCGCTTTCCGACCGTCCTCCTCGCGGGCTGCTGCCGAGCGGCTCGCTCTGTCTCTCTCGCACCCGAACGGAACGCCCTATGAGTGCGAGAGAGAAAGAGACCTCCCGCTGCCGCCGGCCCTTTTCTGTCGGGAATTATCGGGTCCGCCGCGCTTTCGCGGTGCGGGCCGCGCGGCCTGCACAGTGGGCCCGGCGGGGCCGGCCGCCGCCCCGACGCGACACTGGAAGCATGCTCGTTGCAGCCTACATGCGCCGTAACAACGTGTCACAGAGCGCGTGGCGCACAGTGGGCCGACTGGGCCGACGCTTCGCCACGCCACCCTGCTAGCGGTAGAGTCGCTCCCATGCTCATGTTCGCCGGCCCACTGTGCGGCCTGCTGCAAGCAGATTCTCAACTGCGCTTCCGTCACTCTGTCTCTCTCGCGCCTCGCTGAAGCGCCCTGTGAGTCGACCTGCCACTGAGAAAACCTTACAAACTATTTAAGGCCTTACATAGAAAAGCAGCTTGTTATCACAAATTATTTTGAGCCTACATAAGCTTACGAAGAAAACACTCCGTAATTTACGAACTATTTCTTCGTATAACAAAGTAAATTAGTTTGTATTATGTATGCTCAAAATACTTAGTAAGGTTTTAAGCGCGTTTTTCTCGCATACTCTCACGCTCACGCGTACTTAGATTTTCATGAAGGGCGTTAGTCAGACCGATAGGGCAGCCTGTCCCACAAATTGCCCCTCGTGTCCAAAGCTACCCCCCGTCGACGGCAGTCCCTCTGGCGCTGACCGCCACCGCACGCCGCCGCGGGCGCCGCGCGGTCGGCAGCCATGAAAACGGTGAAAAGAACGCGCAGTTTGTTCACGGTCGTTGTCTCCGTTTCGTCTGCCGGCAGTCCAGCCATCCGTCTAGCAGGACGGGCACCCTGCCGCGCCCTGCAAAACCCTGCCCTAGGCTGGGCGGTTTTTCAATATATTGACTTCAATATCAATATGTTTTATATTGAAATTTCAATATCGGCATATTGAAATGACCAATATCAATATTCGATATTGATATTGGTCCTAATAAAAAGCAATATTCAATATTGATATTGGTCTCAATAAAAATCAATATTCGATATTGATATTGGTCTCAATATCTCAACACAGGATGATCTCAATATTTCAATATCTGATTTTTTGTGCTCTAAATGAACCTTTCATGCCACTTCCTGTATGAAGTAGAGACAAGTGCTCATAACTGTAGCTGTAACTGTGTTTCAACAAGCAAAAAAAGTGACATTTTCTTGTCATATTACTTTCATTTTACTTCTCAACAATTTCCTATATTTGAGTTTTCCAATTTTTCAGCATTTAAATTTTCCAATATTTCAATTTTTCAATATTTCAATATCTCAATATTATTATTGATAGTCAATATATTCAATATCAATACCAAATATTGATATTGGCCGAAATTTCAATATTTTAAATATTGGGTATTGATATTGAAATATAAAAACCGCCCAGCCCTACCCTGCCCCGCCGCACAGTGGGCCAGAAGACCGACGCAGGCGGCCAAAATTCTAGACGCGTTTTGAGCTCCAGAGTCGCTAAAATGGGACTCGAACCCACCGTGTGACCCCACTAATGGATTGCTCTCCGAACGAGGAATCCACAGGTGGAGGCACGCTTTCGGCTCGAGTCCCATTGAGCGACTCTGGAGCTAAAACGCGTCTAGAGTTTGGGCCGCCTGCCCCGGTCTTCTGGCCCACGGTGCGCTCTGGCTGGGCGCTGCGAGGCGATCGGAGGCGCCGCATTGGACGCGGATCGGACGGCGGCCATCACGGAGGCCGGCGTGCCGAGGGCACAGTGGGCCTGCAGCCCGGACCACCGCAGCGCCGCGACGCCCCACGGTTGCCAGATCGCGGCGACGAACAACCAAATCTCGCGGAAGACGGAGAATGTTCGGCAAATGAATGCGAGTCACGATCGTTCACAAAAGCTTTGGGTCAGGCATTTTCTCATCATCTGATTTTGCGAGATGAGGATTCAGTCACCCAATGGCGATCACTACTTTGATCTGTGCTTAAAATTAAGAAATACATGTGAAGTGGTGCGTGCCAAAATTGAGCGAGGAAAAGAAAACTGCTCAAATAGGCTCATTAAATTTTCCTCTCCTTTGATGAGGTGACTCAATTTTTGAGTGGTCTTGTTAAATGTCTTCGCCATGACTTGTTCATTTTGACCGTACTGTAAACGCAAAAGATGCATCCACGGGTCGGTACCGTGACAGCGAGTCCACAGCGGGCCACAGGGGTGCATGGGCGTTGACACTGAGTCCAAGGCAGTGGCGCCTTTGACGTAGGCACTGAGTTCACGGCGGTGGCGTCATGGACGAAGATGACACTGGGTCCACGGCGGTGGCGTCATGGACGAAGATGACACTGGGTCCACGGCGGTGGCCTCATGGACGAAGATGACACTCGGTCCACGGCGGTGGCCTCATGGACGTTGATGACACTGGGTCCACGGCGGGGCCACACGGCCAGCGGCACAGCGGTGCACTCTGTGCGTTGCTCCGGCGCTCCGGCGCGTCTCACCTTTTGGGGACGGCGAGCCGTCGCTGTCGGAAAAAGCCGTCCATGGCGAAGAGGGAGAGAGTGCGAAATCCAAGGGGCACTGCGAGCTACACCGCGAGCTGCACCGCGAGCTGCACCGCGCCAGCCACGCCACTCGGGCGGCACTCGCCACGCACAGCACCACCAGCACAACACACGCGCGCGGTCACTGTCGAGAGCAGGCCGCGCCGCTGGGCCGCCGCGTCCTGCACGCCGTCGAGTCCGTGGCCCGTCGAGTCCGTGGCCGCCAAGTCCGTGGTCGCCGACCGCCGCGCGCAAACTGAACCGCGGCCCGGCCGGCGCGGCGTGCGGCGCGGCCCCCTGCAGCCGGCACCGCGCCGGGAGGAAGGGGCGCCCCACGCCCCACCCGCGCTCATCCTCCGCCCGCCGCTGCTGTCGCTCTGTCTCTCTCGCACTCACTGCGTGCGGGTGCGCGAGACACGGCGCAGCGACGGACACGCGGACTCTCGGCGGCATCAGCTGTCGAAAGTCGATCGTTTTCAACGCCCTGTCTCTCTCTCTCGCACTCACTGGGCGTCGGGGCGCGAGAGACAGAGCGACGATCACGCGGACTCTCGCAATCAGCCGTCTGCAGCTCAAAGTGGTGGGTACGTACGCACGATCAGAAGCTGTGACCCGACTCGTCCGCCTATTGCGCTCCACAACACCTCAAAATTGTCTGCATGTTGCTCTGAAAACAGACCGAAACAATCCGAAAGTCGGTAAAATTCGGAGAATTTCGGCTTACGTTGCTGTTACGCACTCTACTAGTACGCGCTTTTACGCGTGCTATTACGGTCCAAGTGACCCGACCATTACACGAGTGCTTCCCCCTCGCTCGGTGCCGCGGCCACGCAGGTCGTGTCCCCCGCCAGGCGCGCAGCCCCGTTGACGATGTGGCTGCAGGGCGCGGCAGGGCGTTCGGCGCCAAGGTCCCCGCCGCACAGTGGGCCAGAGGACCGATGGAGGCGGTCAAAATTCCTGGGTTTCGAACCGAACGTGTGACCCCACCAATGGATTTCTTTCCGAAACGAGAAATCCATTGGTGGGGTTCACACGTTTGTTTCGAGACCCGGTTAGTGACTCTGGAGCTCAGAACGCGTCTGGAGTATTGACCGCTTGTGCCCGTCTTCTGGCCCACTGTTCGCCGCCACCCTCCAGTGCTCGTCCGAGCCCAGCCTTGCGGTGCACCGCGGGCCGAGGCGTCACGTCGCACTGCCCCGGTGAGAGGAACACGAAGAGGCACTGCACGACCTGGCGGGGGCCACGCGGCCCGCCACTTAGAGGGGTTAACGCGGATTCCCCCCCCCCCCCCAACCCGGTCCCCACATAACCTTCTTCTTTCGTCTCCTGCCGGCACTTGTTGAGCGGGCGAGAGCCATGTGAGGCTATCCAGCTTGTCCTCCCACTGCACTATAAATCTGTGCGCGCCTTTCCGATCGTTTCCACACTACTGTGTGAAAAGGCGAATGATTACTTCGAATCGAGTTCCGACTACAAGTGGTTAGCTGTATACGGTACGTACTGTGGTGTGGTGTCTTTTCTTCGGATGGTTGCAACAACAACAACCAAGGTCATTGGCGAGTCCATTTAACAGCGTAGATGTTCTCGCTCACGGACGTACGTCACATCGACGTCAAAGCCAGGGGATTCGAGCATGCAGATTTGGAGCCCAGGGCGTGGCGCGGCGGGGCGCGGCGTGGCGGGGCGGGGCGCGGCGTGGCGCGGCGGGGCGCGGCGTGGCGCGGCTTTACGTGGCACGTGCCGTCAGCCGACCGCGGCGCCACGCCTCGAGTTTCGCGGAGGGCGGCGAAAAATGCGAAGAGCAGGACGCGCGGCTGCCGGAAAGACTGATTCCGCATAACAGCGTTCCGCTGCCCCGTCTCTCTGGAACGGGACGCCCCTGAAGCCCAGGGGCGCAGGGTGAAACACAGTGGGCCCGAAGACCGGCGCAGGCGGCCAAATCTCTAGACGCTTGTTAAGCTCCAGCGTCGCTAAATGGGACTCGAACCGAACGTGTGACCACACCAATGGATTCCTCCGAACGAGGAGTCCCTTGGCAGTCACACAGTCGGTTCGAGTCCTGTTTAGCGGCTCTAGAGCTCAAAACGCGTCTAGAATTTTTGCCGCCTGCGCCGGTCTTCTGGCCCACTGTGCGACAGGGGCCGATGCTCGGAATCGCTCTGCAGTGTGCTGACGTGGAGGGCGGGACGGCGCGGCACTTCACCGCGGCTGTAAACGATCAGCTGCCGCTCGGCCAGGCTAGTGGGCCGGCTCATGGCCTGGCGTGCGGTGTCGCGGTGACCTTACGGGCTGTAAAGACCCTCCCCGACATGGATTGGCCGGCAGGGAGGGGGCGGCCCTCGGGGCAGCCGGCACCGCAAGGTCCCCGTGACTGTCTCCACCAAGGGCTGTAGGTTGCCCCTCTCTCTCCCCTGTTGCATCTCCTAAACGCCACCACAACAAACGCCGACTGCTTTTTAACGACGTAAACCTCCACGACTCAGAAACCAAGGGTGACCTTACTTCGGTTTTATCTAACAGAAAGCAATTGCTTCAAATTCAAGTCGAAACATGCGACTGTGCGCAAAAGAACTCTCTGGACTTCGATTTTAAGTTTAAAGCAACCTTGTGGCCTGTGGAGCTCGAAACGTGTCCGCCCTCCGCTAAACGAGCCCTCTGGCCCACTGCCCACACGGTGAAACCACCTCCCACGGGCATTGGCCGATATTCCTTTGAACCCCAGGAGATGGATTTCCAGTGCAGAAAGCAGCGCACTTCGACAAAACGGCGGGACAAGCGGCCGCTTTCAAGCAGTGCCGCGGCTTTGGCCCCCTGGACGACTTCTCGAAAGCACGGCCGTTCGTTTTGTTTGTCCAAGGGGGCCTCCTGTTGGAAGCCCCCGTCCCGGCGCACAGTGGGCCAGCCAGGACCAGCGCTGTCTGGAAGCCGCCGTCGCGGCGCGGTCAGCTGCGTCCCCTTTGTGCAGCGGCACTGGGCCAGCACAGTGGGCCAGCAGTGCGAGATGGCGTCCGTTCGTCACCTTCCAGCAGCGGCTCCAGCAGCGGCTCCAGCAGCGGCTCCAGCAGCGGCTCCAGCAGCGCACAGTGGGCCAGAAGACCGATGCAGGCGGCCAAAACTCTGGACGTGTCTTGAGCTCCGAAGTCGATACATTGGACTCGAAATGAACGTGTGACCCCACCAATGGATTCCTGGTTCGGAGAGCAATCCATTGGTGGGGTCACGCGTCCGGTTCGAGTCCCATTTAGCGACTCTGGAGCTCAAAACGCGTCTGGAGTTTTGGCCGCCTGCGCGATGTCTTCTGACCCTCTGTGCAGCGGCTCCAGCCCTTCGATTCTACAGCATCGCGACTGTCGCCCTGTCTCTGTCGCACTCATGGGGCACGGCGGCCAGTGTGCGAGGGAGATGGAGCGACAGACCGGCGGCGCTCTTCCGATTCACACGGCTCCAGTCGTTCCAGCGCGCGCCTCTGTTTGCCTAACGCGATGGGGCGACTGACTGCGCGTGAAATGAGCGTGCCATGCGGAGACGGCGCCTCCAGCGGCGTCCAGGAGAAACCGGGCCGCTTCATTGCGACCAACGGGACGGACATTGGCACCGGCTTCACAGTGCACCGGCCATGCCGGACTTAACTTTTCTCTTCAGATAAGCTGCATTCTGGTCAAAAGCTGCGGCACGCAGTGGGCCAGAAGACCGATTTAGGCGGTCAAAACTCTTGACGCGTTTTGAGCTCCAGAGTCGCTAAATGGGACTCGAACCGAACGCGTGACCCCACCTATGGTTTGCTCTTCGAACGAGGAATCGATTGGTGGGGTCACACGTTCGGTTCGAGTCTTATTTAGCGACTCTGGAGTTCAAAACGCGTCTGGAGGTTCGTCCGCCTGCGCCGGTCTTCTGGCCCACTGCGCGGCGAAAAGGGGATAGTACACGCGCAAAGGGCGCTGGCCAAGGTGGCTAGAGCTAGCAGGGCGCCGCCGTTCCACGCCGTTCCTAATTAGTGCTGGATAGTAATCAACACTCCAGCCGCCGCGCCCCGCCAGCTCTCCGCGTCTCGCTCCTTCCGTCGTAATTGAAAGACGCGGCTGATACGGACGCCGGCCTTCCATTGTTGTCCCCGCTATCGGCACCTCGGCGCGTTCCCGACGTAACAGGCTGCGTCCCTGGCGGATTAGCGGCCGCGGCCCAGCGGTGCAGCCCGCCGATTACGCGCGCGGGGGAAGAAAAATTGCAGTGGGGGGGGGGTCGCGTAGGCGCGGGAACACCTTTGGCACCGCGACGCCCGGCGGCTGGTGGCGTCCGCGCGTGAATAGCCACACACACACACACACACACACACACGCCGAGTTGTTACTGGAAGAACGACAGGTGTTGCCATCGTAACGCAATTAATGGCTGCATCCTTTTTTATGCTCATTGCCGCCATAGTCCGCGCGCTGCCTGCCCACCCCTTCGTCCTGCGTCCTGCCAAGAAGTGGTTCCGAATAGTCGTTTCGTCGCTGTGTCCCCTTCGCGCTCCTTTGTGAGCTGCCGCCAGAGAGAGAGAGAGAGAGACAGAGACAAAGTAGGGTCTCTTCCGAATCAGTCTGCTGCACCACGCCGCCGACGCACACATCCCGGCGCCTTGCACGCCTTCTCTGGCCCGCACTCGGACAAAGAGGCTGCCGGACCGGACTGTGTCGCAATGCTGCCCGGTGGGGTAGGGGAGGGCCACCCACCAACCAGCGAGCCCCGCCCTGGGTGCGATGTGGCGTGCGTGGATGGTTAGCAACGTTTTCACGCCCGCCGGGGCCGCCGCGCGTTCGCAACGTGTCCATGTCCGCTGTCCACAGTGGGCCGGAGGACCCATGGCGGCGGTCAAAATTTTGGACAGGTTTCGCGCTCTAGAGTCGCTGAATGGGTCTCGAATCGAACGTGTGGCCCCGCCAATGGATTTCCTCGTTCGGAGAGCATTCCATTAGTGGGGTCACGTTCGGTTTGCATCCCATTAAGCGACTCTGGCGCTCAAAACGAGTTTAGCGTTTTGTCCGCCTGTGCTGGTCTTCTGGCCCACTGTGCTGTCTTGCCGTCGCCATCAAAGGGATTTTGAATGTTTGCCTCCAAGAAGAGCGTCCGGGTGATGCGACAATGGCCCAACGGGACGCACCCCTGGATGTGGGGCAGGCTAGCGGGGCGGCCGTCTGCCTCAGCTTCGGCTGGCCTAGGGCCTAGGGCACTGCATGGCCGGCCGCCGCTAAGGCCGCCGCGCCGCCGCATCGCAGTCACAAAGGCATCGTTACGGTAGTGGCGGGGCGGGGCGGGGCGGGGCGAGCGGCTGACGTCCCGCTCTTTTTGCGCCTCGCAGCTGCGACCGCGCGCACCTGCAGTCACCTGCAGCAGACCGCCTCCGAGAGCCGTTCTCGTGGCTCTGCTAGTTTGTTGCGTTGTCTCTCTCGAACCTGATCGCCCCATAATATGCGTGCGTGAGAGGCAGAGCCACGACTTTCGGAGAGTCTCCTGCAGTGCGCGCACGCGCGCGCTCCCTTCGGCTCAATCAGACCAAGGGCATCTCAGGGGGGCTCTTTTGAGCTTGTGAGGGGGCGTCCGTTCTCGACGCATCTGAACCGTGTAGCTCTGTCTCTCCCCTATGAAGGGGGGAGAGAGAGAGAGAGAGAGAGAGAGAGAGAGAGAGAGAGAGAGAGAGAGAGAGAGAGAGAGAGAGAGAGAGAGAGAGAGAGAGAGAGGCAGCCATTCGATTCGGAGGAGCCGGCGAATGAATGGACCGACTGGGCTGGATTGCGCGTCGTTGGTTTGGCGGCCCTGCCGGCCCTGCCGCCATTGTCGGCCCAACAAAGACGGCACGGCAGCGCGGACTGCAGCCCTGCACCACGCACATGGCGCACCACGGTAAGCGAGGTGGCGATCGGATCAGCGGCGCCAGCGGCCGGGGGAGTGAGCCACGCCACTGTGTCTCTCTCGCGCCTCTGTGGACCGCCTTGCAGGACCTGCACAGTGGGCCAGGAATCCGGCACAGGCGGCCCAAACTCAGGACGCGTCTGGAGAGCTCCAGGGTCGCCAAATGGGACTCAAACCGAACGTGTGACTCCACCAATGGATTGCTCCCCGAACGAGGAGTCCATTGGTGGGGTCACGTACACGTTCCGTTCGAGCCCTGTTTAGCGACTCTGGAGCTCAAAACGCGTATAGAGTTTTGGTCACCTGCGCCTGCCCGCCGCGTGAGATACGGAACGGAGCCGGCCGGGCGGCTCGTTCGCAACGACGACGATGGTCCCATAACCTCTCTAAGTGCGGCTGCTGAGCGCTCCAGAGCGGCCCAGTTCACAGCTCTCGGCTGCCTCGCTCGCTAACTCCCAGTTCCGCCGGGAGATGGCGCGGTGTGTGCGGCGGCGCGCTGAGCATTGTGCGCGCAGTTTTACACGGCAGAATTAGCGGTGGGAAAACGGCGACGGACGACGCGCCTCCGTAAACGGGAAACGAAATTAAGGGGGGCCGATTTCGAGAAGGTTCCTGTGCCGTTTAGCGGGTACATAGTTCGGAACTGGCCCCAAAACGAGCACGCCGGGTCCACCGGGCCGAGGGCAGTTTGGAACGCGGTCGCAGATTCAGGTCCATAGCGTCTTAACAGTACCAGTGTCCAAGGACGACGCCAGCCCCAAGGACGTAAAGACGTGAGGCACAAAGTAGAGGAAATATGTGTCTGGCTCGCAGATGAAAACACAGACCTCGCGGATGCCAGGTGTGCATTTGGGGTGCAACAGGGGTGCAATAATATATAACCAGCTTGGAGCTGGTCTGGAGTCAGCGTCTAAACTGGAGCCAGTCTAGCGTCGAATTGGGGCGGGAACTGGAGCCAGTCCGCAGCCAGCCCCACGCAAAGTGGGCCAGAAGGCCGGTGCAGGCGGCCGAAATTCTAGACGCGTTTTGAGCTCCAGAGTCGCTACACAGGGCTCGAACCGAGCGTGTGACCCCCACCAAAATGGATTCCTCTTTACGAGAGCAATCCATTGGTGGGTTCACAAGTTTGGATCGAGTGCAATTTAGCGACTCTATAGCTGAAACCTCGTCCGGGATTTCTACCGTCTTCTGGCCCACTGTGCGCCAGGCTGCCGTATCGCTGGGGCATCAAGGCGGCGTGTCGGCGGCCAGCCAGCGAGTCCCTGTCCCGTGCGCTATCTGCGGCATCGCGCCGGGCTGATTCGCGTCGCAGAAATGTCCTCAAACTGCGGGCCTGGCCTCGGGCCCGGCGCACCGTGGGCCCGGCGGGCCGCGCCGCCACTTCCAGGCGCCGTCGCCGCGATGCCGCGATGTGGTCGGGATTAGCGGGTTAGGTAAAGTCGCGGTGCCCGACGGCCTCTGCATCTGCAGACCGATTCCGCGAGGCGCTTCTCGTAGCCCCGTCTCTTTCGCACTCATGGGGCGGCCCCCGGAGATGCGGGAGAGAGAGAGAAAGAGAGAGAGAGAGAGAGAGAGAGAGAGAGAGAGAGAGAGAGAGAGAGAGAGAGAGAGAGAGAGAGAGAGAGAGAGAGAGAGAGAGAAGGAGAGACAGCCTCTGCACCGCGCAGAGGCTGCGGCCTTTCCCCGGGAAACAAATTACGCGGCGTGTTTTTATCCGGCGCGCCATTCGCACGCTCCAGTCTGGCGTCGGTAGTTTGAACCCCAGTTTCATGGCGCGTCAAGACCATTCGCACAGCACGCCGACACCCGGCGGTGCGCTGAAGAATCAAGTGTGTACTCAGTGCACACATGAGTATTCAGTACACACTTTTGTGCCTTATGTGTGTACTCTGTACACACTCCACTTTTCAGTGTGAGTCTCCCGACCTTGCGGATGTAGGCGGGGGGCTCGTAGATCGAAAAACCGGCCTCGCGGTTGCGTGCAGGTTGATCAAAAAATTTTAAAAGTATAATAATAATAAAAAAAATTCCAATGCTAACGCATTGCACGGTGTTCCGGTATTCTAAGTTTAAAATATTAATTTATGTTCATTATTGGTTGGAGATTTTAAGTTGGGAGCGGAAAAAAGGGGGTAAATTTTTTTGTTAAAAGTTGGCAACAATATGCTTCGTGAGAAACGAGTGGTCGCGCATTGAAACTGCCTCTTGATTGTTGTTGAAGCGGATTTGTTTGGCTTGTTTTTAAAGGCTGTGGTTTCTCATGTCATGTTTTCCTTTATTCACTGGAATAGTTCTGGCCCACAACCTAACAATAGTTCGGTGGTTGGTTTGACAAACCCATAAAACTGGAAAGGGATGGTTTTATAACGTGGGTGATCTTTGTTTGAGAAGTATGAGCACTGAAAGTCGCGAGGTGGAGAGCAGAAATCATGGTGGTAACTGAATCAGGTTTGACCGGAAGTCTTCGGTATTGGTCGGTTTGAATTGAGCGCATGCGCAGGAAGAACATTTTGAATTTCCCGCCATTCTGCTTTGTTTCTACTGGTCAGTTTGAATTTTGACGGGTGGATCGTATTCGTTTCTATGGAAATGATTTATTCATGTTTTTCGTATTAGACCGTAACGTAGACAAGTTTTCGTTAATTTAATGAGTCAAAAGTTTGAATTTTCTACTGAGGCACATTTTGTCTTTGAAACGTTTCTCGATAAAACCAACGGTTAAGGGTGTTTGATTGTTGAAGTTTTATGTTTTAACAAATTACGCAAAATTTCCACGATAAATTTTTAAAAACTTCCCGCTACCCTTATTTTTTTATCGTAACGAATAATTTGGCGGTACTCATTTTCCAAAACCGAATAGGATATAAAAAAGAAGAAGCGGAGCCGTCAAAAACAATAGGGGTCCTCCTTCGTCGGAACCCCTAAAAAAACTTGACGGCACGGAAACAAAAGGGGTTAACCGGAACCCTTGAAAACCGCTAAATAACCCCCTCCTTTGAAAAATGCTGAATCCGCACCTGTGCGCTCCGTGCGCAGAGAGCACTCCGAGAGGTCGGCGTGGTCCGGGCGGCCCTCCTTCCCGGAAGCACCCTGCCGCTACTGTCGCGCTGCCTGGCGCATCAAACAGAGATCCAGTTTTTTTTATGATTCCGGTAACGGCGTTTCCGGGCCGGTCGTGACCCGACAACAGCACCCTCCCTATCGGTGCGCCTCGGCCGCCTCGTCACCGTGCGCACCACCTGCCGCCCCACAGTGGGCCTAAAGAAGACCGATGGCGGACGCCCAAACTCTAGAAGCGCATTTTTGGCTCCACAGTCGCTAAATGGGACCTGAACCGAAAGTGTGACTCAACCATTCGATTGCTCTTCGAACGAGATCACACGTTCGGTTAAGTCCTGTTTAGCGACTCAGAAGCTCAAAACGCGTTTATAGTTTTTCCGCCTGCGCTGGTCTTCTGGCCCACTGTGCGCCCCATTCCAACCGTACCACCAGCATGACATTAATTCACCAAGGGCGCGCGCGGCACGGGTCGAGTGGCAAGGAAACTTACCAAAGGATTTGCAGCGGTCCTCGTCCGGAGCGCCACGCCGCGCGGCCAAAACACGTAAACGCGGCGGCGCCGTCTCGCGGCCCGCTATAGATAAGTGGAAGGGTCGTCTTTCACCCTGTCGGCCCTTCCGGTGTTTGGCGGCGCCGCCACGCCCGCCAGCAACGGCCATTACAGCCTCCAGTCAGCCGTGTCCGCCTGCCGGCCGGCGTGCTACACGCGGCTGTGGGTTATGAAAAATAGAAATCATCCCCCCCCTCGCTTACTCCAGTCGCTAAATGGGACTCGAACCGAACGTGTGAGCCCACCAATGGATTGCTCTCGGAGCGAGGGATCCATTGGTGGGGTCACACGTTCGGTTCGAGTCCCATGTAGCGACTCTGGAGCTCAAAATGAGTCTGGAGTATGCGCTGGTCCTCTGGCCCACTGTGCGGTCTGGGTTCGGCAGGCGGCGACAGGGCCCAGCACCCGCAGCGCCGCGCGCACGGCGACCACCCCAACCCCAGGAAGGTTCGCTTCCGCTGCGACTCGTGCCCCACCATGAAGGACGTGCTGCGGGACCGCGGCTGGGAGGAGGTGAGCAGCGCAGCGGACCACAATGGCACTCGGGAGCTGAAAAAACGCGTCTCGAGTCTTGCCCGCCTGCGCCTGCATTTGAGGCTTGCAGTCTGAGTCCCATGTTTGTTGTAGTTGCTTACTCGAACGCTAAGGGCCTGTTGAGACCTAAAAGCGCTGCTGATGATGATGATGATGATGATGAAGAAGCCGGTCTTCTGGCCCACTGTGCTGTGTACCGGCGATCCGCGATGCCGACGCGTTTCCTCCGGACAGCGCTGTTGTTTTTGTCGCTGTCTCTCTCGCAATCACAAGGCGGCCCTTACGGGTGCGAGTGCGAGCGAGACAGAGCGACGAAAGCACAGTTCCGGAATCAGCCCGCAGGCATGTGCGGTGTGGTGCGGCGCGGTCGGGGCGCGGTGCGCTAGCGGCCCAAATTGGAGCCCCGCGCTGCGGTCGATCGAGGAGTGTGTTCTCTTCTGCGGTTGCCAAGATTCACCGATACGATTCGGTACGCGCGCGCGCGTGTGTGTGTGTGTGTGTGTGTGTGTGTGGGTGGGTGTTTGCGCGTTTTTGTTTGTTTGTTTGTGTGCGTGCAGGCGGGACGTGGACTGGCAGATCACGGTCAGGAGTAATAATACCTATAACACAGGCGCGATTCCGGATCGCAGAGCCAATGGTTTTCTATCCTGTGTGAATATGTGTGTGTGTGTGTGTGTGTGTGTGTGTGTGTGTGTGTGTGTGTGTGTGTGGGAGTGTGTGTGTGTGTGTGAGGGACAGGGAGTGTAGACGCCCTCCTCCCTGTGCTTGCGATTGGAATGTGTTTGCGGCCAGATAGTGCGTGGACTTGCGTAGCGTACACTCCTTGCAGGACGCGCTAGTTTCATTTCCGTTGGTGGTGGCGCAGGTGGACGGCGAGGACGGGTCGTGGAACTTGTTCTGGTGCGAAGTGTCGCAGGTGCGCGCCACCCTGGACCGGCGGCTGGGCGCGCACCAGCGCGTGCCGCACTTCAGGAACCACTACGAGCTGACCCGCAAGAACCTGCTGAGCCGCAATCTCAAGAGGCTGAGGTGCGTGACGCGGTGCGCCAGGTTGGACAGACCGGCGCAGGCGGACACAATTCTAGACGCGTTTTGAGCTCCAGAGTCGCTAAATGGGACTCGAACGGAACGCGTGACCCCCACCAATGGATTGCTCTCCGAACGAGGGGATCCATTGGTGGGGTTCTATGTTCCGTTCGAGTCCCATTTAGCGACTCTGGAGCTCAAAACGCGGTGTGTGACCTTGCAGGAGGACGCTGATGCGGCAGGGCCGGACCCAGGAAGCAGAGATGTGCGACTGCATCCCTGTCACGTTCGAACTTCCGGTGCGTACTTGGCCTATAGCGTGCTCTCTCTCTCTCTCTCTCTCTCTCTCTCTCTCTCTCTCTCTCTCTCTCTCTCTCTCTCTCTCTCTCTCTCTCTCTCTCTCTCTCTCCCACACACACACACACTCTTGGAGTCAGGCACCCATTGCGAACGCGCTGTGGCGACACCGTGCCCTGAAACGCTTTCGGCCCATGCGATGCTCAGAGCGAGTACCTCATGTTCGTGGAGGAGTTCCGGCGGCGCCACGGCACGACGTGGATCGTCAAGCCGTCCTCGGGCTCCCAGGGCAAGGGCATCTTCTTGTTCCAAAAGTAAGCCCAATGTCTGGAGTAGTTCGTAGCCCTAAGCCGAGCCGTAAGACATTGAGAGTGCGGGTGCCAATGAGACTGCGCTGCCACCAGGCTCAAGGACTTGAACGACTGGAAGGTGAAGCTGGACGCCGCCATCCAGAGCGCGTCCAAGCCCGTCTCCAGAGGGGGCGGGACGCAGCCAGGGGCGGTGGCGGCGGTGGGGGCGGTGCAGGGCCAGGACACCCCGCCGCTCAGTGCGGTCCCGGAGCTGGAGGTGATGCCCGAGGTGTGGGTCGTGCAGAAGTACGTGGACAAGCCGTTCCTCATCGCCGGCAAGAAGTTCGACATCCGCTTCTACGTCCTCGTCACCTCCGTGAGCATGCCATTACTAGGGTCGTACAACTCTGGTCACCCAGGGGGAAACAACTGGCCAAAAACATGGACACCAAAAATTTAAATTTCAAAGAATTTCGAAAAAAAAATGAAAAATTCAGACGAATTTGACGTCACGTTGTTCGTGATTGCAGTTCCGCCCGCTCAGGGTGTGGATGGCGCGCGAGGGGTTTGCCCGAATGTGCGGCGAGCCCTACAACATGCGCGCCCTCAACAACCAGCGCGGCCACCTCACCAACATGTCCATCCAGCTCAAGGGCACGGACACCGACGTGCCGGTACGTTTGGCGTCACAGTAAGGACCAAAAACCGAACGTGTGACTCCACCAATGGATTGCTCTCCGAACGAGGAATCCATTGGTGGGGTCAAACGTTCGGTTCCAGTCCTGTTAGCGACTTTTGAGCTAAAAGCGCGTCTAGAGTTTTGGCCGCCTGCGCTGGCCCACTGTGCGTCAGCGCGGAGCACGGCGTTCCCGGCCTGTTGGACGGCACTGGAGAGCGAGCGTCTCTTAAGGGCAGGCAGCGCCTGCGAGTTAGGCAGCCACACTAATACGGCTGCGCGCAGCGCAACACCTTGCCTACCTCGCAGGCGGTCGCGACCGCAGACACGGCCGGTGCGACGGCGGTACCCTGCGCTGCAGAGTTGCTTCCCCGCGATACGCTCTGTGCACTGCTACGGCGATACCCCACGCTGCTGGGTCGCGCTCTGGGGTAACTGAAGCGTAGTCGAACGCTGTAATTCGCATACAGCGCCTGAAGACTGCATGCTCGAAGTGAAGCATAGAGGAAAAGTCCCCCCATGCTTTTAGATAGGTGGGAGGAAAGCAGAAGATATGCGTAAAAGTGCGCCTCAGTTATACCAGAGAGTGCACGGCCACGGCGATACCCCACGCGGCACTTGTTGCTCCACTCGTCGCAGGGCTGCAAGTGGGGGCTGCGGCGTCTCCGCCAGTTCCTGGCCGCGCAGCACAGCGCCGCCGACGTAGACCGCCTGTTCCAGAGGGTGGCCCACATCGTCATGACCAGCCTGCGCTCGGTGCAGCTCACCATCCTCCAGGTACGGCTTGTAGAGTAGTACGGTAGCACCGTGCACATTAAAAAAATGTAGTTTGTGAACGCTGGTTAATTTTTTTCTTGTGTGCACGCTGCTTCTGTCTCTAATCCTGTCTTTTATAACCTGCCTGGCTGAGTTCATATGACTATGGGACTGTAGACGGATATGGAAACGTAAAATAAAGTGTGTGCACGCTGGTCTCTAAAACATTTAAGACAAGTTTACAGACAAAAGCATCGTGCACACGAAACCATTAGACTACCTTTCCCCTACTTTTCCTAGCCCTACCTCAGAGACACGAGCAGCGTGCACAATCAGCATTCACATCCACGAATTGAAGTCATTGCGCGCGGGTTAATTTAACTTTTTTGGTAAATAATAGAGATAGCAGCATCGTGCCGTGCACACGCCTCAGGTGAAGTACGTGCAAGCAGGTAAATAAAATGTTTCAGACTATAATTAGGGCTGTAAATCCTCGCTGTAGCACCGTGCACATTAAAAAAATGTCGTTTGTGAACGCTGGTTAATTTTTTTTTCTTGTGTGCACGCTGCTTCTGTCGCTAATCATGTCTCTTATAACCTGCCTGGGTGAGTTCATATGACTAGGGACTGTAGACGGATATGGAAACGTAAAATAAAGTGTGTGCACGCTGGTCTCTAAAACATTTAAGACAAGTTTACAGACAAAAGCATCGTGCACACGAACCATTAGACTACCTTTCCCCTACTTCTCCTAGCCCTATCTCAGAGACAGGAGCAGCGTGCACAATCAGCATGCACATCCACGAAATGAAGTCATTGCGCGCGGGTTAATTTAACGTTTTTGGTAAATAATAGAGACAGCAGCATCGTGCCGTGCACACACCTCAGGTGTAGTGCGTGCAAGCAGGTAAATAAAATGTTTCAGACTATAATTAGGGCTGTAAATCCTCGCTGTAGCACCGTGCACATTAAAAAAATGTCGTTTGTGAACGCTGGTTAATTTTTTTTTCTTGTGTGCACGCTGCTTCTGTCGCTAATCATGTCTCTTATAACCTGCCTGGGTGAGTTCATATGACTAGGGACTGTAGACGGATATGGAAACGTAAAATAAAGTGTGTGCACGCTGGTCTCTAAAACATTTAAGACAAGTTTACAGACAAAAGCATCGTGCACACGAAACCATTAGACTACCTTTCCCCTACTTCTCCTAGCCCTACCTCAGAGACAGGAGCAGCGTGCACAATCAGCATTCACATCCACGAAATGAAGTCATTGCGCGCGGGTTAATTTAACTTTTTTGGTAAATAATAGAGATAGCAGCATCGTGCCGTGCACACGCCTCAGGTGTAGTGCGTGCAAGCAGGTAAATAAAATGCTTCTAAAAATGCTCCTATATAATGAGTTTGTTCTGTCTCTCTGGTTTTGGATTAGGACTAGAGGGGGTGAGTCGGAGGGCAACTGCGGATTGGTGGGTTTTATTGGAGAAGTCAGTAAGTGCGCACGGGTTAGGTTGGATTAGGACGACTCTAGAAGGAATTGCAACAGGACCGCCACTGCTTCGAACTGTACGGCTACGACGTGCTCCTGGACGAGTCCCTGAACCCCTGGCTGCTCGAGGTGAACGCCTCGCCTTCGCTGACCGCCACGGACCAGGAGGACTACCGGCTCAAGTACACGCTGCTGGAGGACGTCCTCAACGTCATCGACATCGAGGGCAAGTGAGTCTCGCCATCATCGCGGTGTGAGAGAGCTGCCGCAGGCACAAAGTCGGCCGAAATTTCGTATAAATCTGTGTGAAAATCTGACGCATGCGCAAAATTGTGTGAGGCCATGCGCGAAAAATAATATTGGAAGAAATAAAGCCACGTGGACACGTCCTGCAGGCTGACCGGGCAGGAGCGCCAGGTGGGCGGGCTGGACCTGCTGTGGGACGACGGCCCCGTGTTCCGCCGCTGTCCGGAGGGGTCGTGCGGCGTGCTGCGGCCCCAGCCGGCCTCCCAGTGCAGACCCCTCAACGTCATGCTGGGTGAGCAGCACAGTGGGCCAGGAGACCGGTAGAGGCGGCCTAGGGCGCGCTTTGAGCTCCAGTGTCGCTAAATGGGACTCGAAGCAAACGCGTGACCTCACCAATTGATTGCTCTCCGAACGTGGAACCCATTGGTGAGGTCACACGTTCGTTTCTGGTCCTGTTTAGCGACTCTGGAGCTCTAAACGCGTGTAGAGTTCTGGCCGCCTGCACCGCTCCTTTAGCCCACTGTATGATGCGTGACGCGCCCATATTTTAAGCGTTTTGGTCTCCCCAAAACCTTGGTTGCCGTGACGCTGGTTGGGCCCAGGCTGCTACAACAACAGGGTGGAGCAGCTGGAGGAGCTGGATCGCTGGCGCCAAGTGCTCGTGCAGCATGCCGGCTAGAGGCCTCAAGTCGCACGCAGAAGTAGTGAAAGGAAAGAGTAGTAAATGAAAGGAAACAATACGAAACGTGTAGAAAAATTCTTTATTGTCCACAATAGAACTGTTAGGCAGTTCGGATCCAATGTTTCCGTTTACCCTACTACATCTCTACAATATGTACACAATGTTCAGCAGACTTAGACGTAAGAAAAGACACATAAAAAATAAAACATTCTGCGAACAGGAGCAAAATTTGTCTGGATTCCGAGATACGCACAGACAGTGTGAACGTTTCTTCAAATTTGAACCAGGTCACTATTTTTTCAGACTCCACGTTGAATGACTTCAAATTATCACTGATCTCATGACAAGATTTGGACACCTACTTCGTCGCTACCGGCACGATTCGAACTTCATTTGGCAGCAGCGGGATGGTGGTAACTGCATTGAATTGGGGTTTTCAAACAGCTGAACGTGTGGCCATGGCCGCAAACCAAACCGGTCACTAACTCCAAAACTTGAACCGTTTCGTTCCTTGGGGTAATTTCTTTCCCGGCATCACTGTTATTCAACGAATGTGACGGCATATTCGTTCGAATGTGGATTTCGTCGCGTTCGTTTAAACATGAGGTCACATTCGTTGAATGGCAGCGATGTCCGTCAGGTGGGGTGTCGTTTGCCGGTCTGCCGACTCGCGAGCAGACCGGGTCTCTACTATGTATTTGTGGCTGGACCAACGCTCTGGGCGGGCAGCGCGCTATCACGGGTTGCCTAGCAACCATATCACCTGGTTGCCTAGCAACCTAGCAGTTGCAGTCGCAGGCGCAGCGGCGGACTCTCTTCTCGCGGTGGAGGAGGGCGTCCACGCTGCGGACGGACCGGGGCTGCACGTCTGTAAGCCAGGCAAAGCGCGCGTTAGACAGACCAACAGGGCAGGAGGCGCACACTGCCATTCCGAACAATGCCAATACCACCCCTTTGAGGGGGGGGGGGGGTAATTAGAGGACTGTCTCTTCTCTCTCCTCATGGGGAGGACCTAGGCCACTCGTGGGGACGACCTAGGTCCCAAGACCAGAAGCCAGGCCTGATCCAGGAGGGGAGGTTTAGTTGGTTCAAGTCGAGGCGATATTGAAAGCAACTCACAGTGGGGTCGGGGCTCCTCCTCCTGCGGGGGCACGGCGTGGATGGGGGCGCGCTGGTAGGGCGGGCGCAGCGTGTCGGCGGGCATGGGGGCGCTGGGGCCCTGGGGCTGCATGTCCTGGGCCTGCATGTCCTGGGCCTGCATGTCCTGCGGGTGCTGGAAGGCGCGCGCCTCGATCACCTCAATGGGCAGCACGCCGTCCTGCGGCTGCAGCTGCTGCAGCTGGTGCAGCTGTTGGAGCTGGTGCAGCTGCTGGGGCGTCAGGGAGCGGCCCTCCACCTCCATGGGGCCGTTCATGTCGCGGCCTTCCACCTCCACCGTCATGGCGGCCTGCATCGGCACGCCGCGGAACTCCAGAGGAACGCCCTGCGACAAGTCGTTGGGTCAAAACAGTGAAAAAAAAGTTAAACATTCTTTATTTGATGGCTTAGTCAGCTTGAAGACGCGGTAAAGCTTGTTACATGGCCTAATTGTGCTTTCTACGATGAAACCATTCCCTTGTGTTCCTAGGATTTGATTTTATGTTTCTCACGGTTCTGCTTGCGGATGCACCTCGTGGGAAGGCCAGGGCATTCACATGCTCATCCCATAAAAAAAACCTTCTTGAATTAAAAAAAAAAAAAAAAAAACTTTACTGTTTTTTCAAATTATATTTCTTGATTCAAACATTTTTTTATGAATGAGCAAAAAGTTTCTTGTATAAAGATTGTTTTTCGTTAATACACTCAAGAAAGTTAAAATAAACCAACCCAGGTGAGGCTATAAGGCTACTTCGCGCCTTAAAAAAATGAAGAGACATTTTTTTTCCGTCTGGGCGCAAGCATGCCACTTACTTGTCCCTGGAAGCCACGGCCACGCGGCTGGGGGGCGGACGCGGGTGCGGGGCTGAAGAGCCTGCCCTGTCGGGGCTGTTGGCCACCCTGGCCGCCCTGCACGGCCTGCACAGCCACAAGCTGAAGCGGCTGAAGCGGCGACTGGGGCTGCGGGGCGTGCAAGGCTACGAGTGGGGTCTGCGACAAGCGGAAAGCGAGTTTCAAGGCGGGCGGGGGTTCCAATACCGAGCACTTTGCACAGCTACCCAAGAGGTATGTACTTTGAACAGGTTGTGTCAAGTCAAGACCCGCACTTCAAATCCATTGGTACTACGACGCCTCCCAAGACAGGAGAATTTGTGCCGTGCGCGAGAAAGATCCTAGTTGTTTGTGCTGCGCGAAAAAAATCTTAATGACTTTCTCCACCTCGCGATTTCAGGTTCTTACAGTTTTTGAACTAGTTGAGTTTCCCTAACCAAATATTCACGAAAACGTTTGGAAAGTTTGTCAGAGCAAAGCGACACAAGGTGTAAGCGTGATCCGTGGCGTTTTGCTGATAGAAACGACGTGTAAGAGGTCAACCCTAACCCTTCCGAAAAGGAAGTTGCGATCCTTCTCGCGCAGTTAGGATCTTTCTCGCGCGGTACAAATAATTAGGATACTTTTCTTAGGAGGCGTCGAGTTTTCAGGAGATGAGGTTTTAAGAACATTAATAGTCGACACATCCAAAGCGCAAAAATAGAGAAGGAAGCTTGAAACGCAAAGCCACTGAACGAACACATTCACTCTGAAGACAATACTACTCCTATCCGTGTTCCCGTTTTTGGCATAAACGCTTTATCACTGAACCATACGGGGAACGCGATGCACCAGTGCAGCTACGCAAGCAGACCATGCCCATGCTGAGGCCAGCAGCTCGCTTTCGCTTCCGCCGCCACGCTACGGCAAGTGTGAAGTGGCTAGCCGTCCACTTATTACGTAACGGGCGAAGGGGGCGAGAAAATCTGACGTCCCCCTGACGGCATATAGGTAAGATCCCTTACATTCATAGTTTTTCAACGTATGTGATGTCATATTCGGTTCAATGTAAATTACGTCAAGTTCTTTTGAACACTGATGTCACATTTTGTCTGAATGTTGATCCACGTTCAAACAATAGTGACATCGTATCCAAACGAACGTGACAAAATCACATTCCAACGAATATGACGTCACACTCGGTGTTTGGGATTTTTTTCTTCTAAATGTTGCCGTTACGTAATTAATGGACGGCCCTGTGGAGAGGCACTCACGTTTTGCTGGAAGCCGCGGGCCTCGGCGTGGCTCATGGGCAGGACCTGGATGGGCATCTGCGGCTGGAAATGTTGCGGCGGCTGCTGCTGCTGCTGCTGCATCTGCTGCTCGTGCTGGCGCTGCATCTGCTGTTGGTGCAGCTGCTGCAGGTGCATCTGGATCTGCTGCTGCAGCTGCTGCTGCTGCATCTGCTGCTCGTGCTGGCGCTGCATCTGCTGCTGCGAGAGCGGCATGGGTCCTTGCGGCTGCTGCTGCTGCACCACGATGGGACCGCCCATCTGCTCCATGGGGACGTGCCTGCGAAGATGATCAAATGTTCTGCACGCTGAACTTGTTGTGGATACCGAGGTATCCGTACTAAGGACCGTTTTGTTCAATCGTAACGGATGGATTTAGTTTGTAATACGAATGATATATTCCCATGATATCATCATACGATATTTTATCCGTATTACCAGTGGTATCACAAGGATTTTCGTCCGTATCTCACGAATAATTTATTTTGTTTGACGGACACGGAAACCTCTGTAATACGGACGAAATCATCCCATTTTTGACCTCGATCCGTCACGACGACCAAACGATAAAATGTGACCGCATCAAAATCATCAGTTTCGAGTGGGGTGTTTTTCCCTATTCTGCGGTATTTCTCCTCACCGCTGGTCGTTTCCGCTCTCGCAGAAGATGGCCATGCGCTCGCCGGAGACGTGCTCGTAGCGGGGATCCGTGGTGAGGTTGAGCCCGAAGGGCAGGCGGACGGTGCGCGGCTGGTGGTCCACCACTTCCTCGGCGCGCCGCTTCTCCACCACGCAGTTCATGCGGGACCGCTGGTTGCGCTCCATCAGGGCCTGCAACGAACCGGCATCAGCAGGGAAGCCCCAACAACACTCTCACCAATATAACGTCGTTAGAATGCGATTTTTACCGCGCACAGTGGGCCAGAAGACTAGCGCAGGTGGCCATAATTCTAGACGTGTTTTAAGCTCCAGAGTCGCTAAACTGGACTCGAACCGAACGTGTGACCCCGCCAATGGATTGCTCTCCAAACGAGGAGTCCATTGGTGGGATCACACGTTCGGTTCGAGTCCTGTTTAGCGACTCTGGAGCTCAAAACGCCTCTAGAATTACGGCCGCCTTCACCAGTATTCTAGCCCTCTGTGTTCGTTTCCGTGTACTCACGCCGGCCAGCTCGTCGAAGTCCAGCTGCAGGGGCAGCTTGAAGTGGATGGGCGGGTCGATGGAGTTCTCCTGGTCGTCGTTGTCCTTGTCGTTGTCCTTGTCGCTGTCCTTGTCGCTGTCCTTGGGGCTCTCCTTGTCCTGGCGGGGCTCCTCGCGCTTGGCGTGCTGGGACGCGGCCTGCTGCTCCGAGTCCTGGCCGTCACGGCCCTCGAGGTCGCTCACCAGCGCCTGGTACTGCGGGCCCAGCGCGGCGCGGTCCTCCAGCATCTGGTCCTGGAACAGGGGGAGGGTTGTTCCCACTTTAAGACGTGACCTTTCTTTTGTCTTTCCATAATTTGGCCCTGTGTCCGACCATCCCATGTGTAGTGCACAGTGAAGGCCTTCGCCTATGCTGTCGAGGCGCCCCCCTCTCCTGCCTTTACACCCCTCACACGGACGGACGGACACACACACTCTCACACTCACACAGTCTGGTCTGGTCTGTGCGACTCATTTCACCTCCCAGCTCACGTCCGTGCGGCACGAGTCGCTCCGGGTTAGGCGCGCCGGCAGAGCGATGCCGCGCAGACTAACGTCTCTCTCTCTCTCTCTCTCTCTCTCTCTCTCTCTCTCTCTCTCTCTCTCTCTCTCTCTCTCTCTCTCTCGCTTAAGGGAACGCCCCATGAGTGCGAGAGAAACGACAGAGCGACGGGAAAGCACTCTTCGGACTGCTCGCGTGCGTGGCATGCGTGGGCCGTGGCGGCGCACGGCGCACGTTCGTGGGCAGGGCTGGGCGGGTCGGCCGCCGTGACACCGATACCCCGCCGCTCTGTCTCTCTCGCACCCTTCCGGGACGCCCCACGATTGCGAGCGAGACAGCGCTGAAAGCAGCAGCCTGCCGACTGACGCGGCGGCGACGCTTCCTGGAGGTGTCCGCACAGTCCATCGCACAGTGGGTCAGAAGACCTTTGAGGCGGCTAAATGGGACTCGAATCGAACGTGTGACCCCACCAATAGACTGCTCTTTGAACGAGGAATCCATAGGTGGGGTCACACGTTCCATTCGAGTCCCATTTAGCGACTCTGGAGCTCAAAACGCGTCTAGGATTGGGGCCGCCTCAACGGTCGTCTGACCCACTGTGCATCGGCACGCCAAACGAGAGCGGCGCCGCGCTGCAGACTCTTTCCGAGCGGTCTCGTCGCCGTCGCACTCCTTGGGAGTGTTCCGATGGGTGCGAGCGAGACAGCCCGACTGTGCTGAATGGGTCTTGCAGCCCTGGGGCTCTGGGTCGCCACGCCACGGTCCCTCCGCTTCCCCTGCGCGCGGCGCACAGTGCGCCAGAAGACCGGCGCGGGGCGCAGGTGGCCAAAGGTCGAGACGCGTTTCGAGCTCCAGAGTCGCTAAACAGGAATCGAACCGAACAAGTGACCCCATCAATAGATTCCCCGTTCGGATAGCTATCCATCGGTAGGGTCACGTGAGGTTCGAGTCCCATTTAGCGGCTCAGGATCCCAACACGCCTCTAAAGTTTTGGCCGCCTGTGCCGGTCTTCTGGCCCACTCTGCACTCCCCTAGCGCGGCCCGTCCAGGAAGCGCTTTCATATGCAGCTCTCTTCCTCCTTCGGGTTCTGTCTCACCGCTCCGCTCGCCGGTTCGTCTTGTCTCGGCTCGGCTCTGCTCACAAGGCCCGGCCTGGCTTCGCTAGGCTTGCTGGTCGCGGCCGCTCCGTTTCATAACGCTTTCATTTTCGCCGCCGATTACAGAGTACAGTGCAGACAGCAGATTAGCGGCGCGACATCGCCGCAGTCGGATGAGCCGATTCGACGGAAAGGCCGGGGAGCAAAAAGCAAACCGCACTAATTTGACGACGGAAGTCGCCCTCTGCGCCGAGATTTTCTAATGGGGACGAGGAGCTTGGACTTGGCACTGGCGCAGAGTGCGAAGACTGCTCCGTTCGGGGTCCCGCGAGGAGAACGGAGACTTCAACATTCAGGACACGATATCAAAACGGACCGCCAACAGAAAGGTGATGCAGATTGTACCACCTCGCAACACCATGGGTACCGCCAATAGGGTATTTCCGCGAATCTTGAAACGGAAGTAAGAGTAACACAAGTAAGTGCACAACTTCCGTCCCTCCGCCCGTGGAGAGGATAAAGATGGCTGCCCCTTCAACCCCCTCCTCAGGCGAGGGGACGGAAGTTGTGCCCTTACGTGTGTTCTTCTTACTTCCGTTCCAAGATGCGCGGAAACACCCTATATATGTGAAGTGCAGGCTGCTCGCTGAGCCACAGAGGCGCCAGAGGCCTCCGGGGTGTCGCTTCGGCGCGGAGAGAGCTCCGGCGGGGCGGGGGGCACGACGGGGGCCACGACGGGGGCCTTCGTCGAGGCGGCTGGGACACCGACTCTCTTTTCCCCGGTGCTGCTGAGCGGGCGGTACATTGTTATTGACTCGAGGGCTTCGACCGAACGGCGAGGGGGGAAGTGGAGGTGGTGGAGGGGTTGCCATTGTGTGGCGTCACTAACGCGACAGAGCCTCGCCAAACCACCTGATAGGCCTTCGCCTGCCTTCCCCTCCCTCCGCACCCTTCCCAGCCCTCCCTCCCTCTCCCTTCACCGTCCATCGGCGCCATCGGCCTGGGCCGGCCGGTAACAACAATGGGCGGGGCCACGGGGTTGCGTCACGGAGTGCATCAGCGGCAGGCTGAGCAGCAGGGCCTTCGTCTCTCTCTCTCTCTCGGGTTCCCATGGCCCGCAGCCCCTGCGTCCCCCGAGGCGTCAGAGGCCCCCGTCCTCTCGGCTTGACTTGTCGCAGCGCAAAGAACAAGCGGAAGCGCGCCGAACAAGAAGCAGCAAGCGCGGATCCAGGAAAGGGGGGGGGGGACAAAACGACAGTTGCACTACTTGACCCAGTTTCCGTAAGGACTTAAGTGTGTGCGCTGAGGTTGGCAGCCCTTCCAACACTGGTGTGCAAAGGGAGAGTCTTCGCCTACTTGTGCGGCAGCAGCATCGAGCGACAATGTGGCCGGATTGTCCGGGCGTTAGGCGCCACCAGCGGGCTAACAGTGCTCTCTTCGCGGACGTCCCTGCTGTTTGTGGTCACAACGTTGTAGCCACCGAGGACTGCTGTAGTGCCCACTGGAGTGGCAGGCCCCGACTCGCGCACCATTGGCCGGGGCGTGCAGCGCCTGTGAGGCAGGCCGGGGGTCCGTCCTGCAACACACCGGTGTGTTGCAGGACGATGTTGGCCTACCTCGCAGGCGCTCGGTGTCACGGAGGCGTGTAGGCTCGTTTGTAGTATTCGAGGGGGGAAATTGCCCTAATCTCCTTGGGTACTATCTTTGCCTTTGTAAGTAGGCAAAAAATCGCCCGTGTAACCCTTACTTTACAAACAACCCGCATCTGCGCACTCATGGAGCGCCCCGCACTGAGCGGCCTGTTGAAGCCCACTGGCGGAAACTGGCCGCGCGTCCCGCACCGCGGCCATCAAGGCCATCCGCGTTATCGCAGTCCTTTCACTGCGAGCGGCGCGGAGCGTGTCTGAACGGGGCCCACGCGTGCCCCCAGTGCCAACAGAGCCCAGCTCACCCAGGAGTGGATATCGTCCGGGCGGAGAGGTGGGGGGTTTCTACTCTAGCCCCCTTTTCGCCTGATTCGATTCGGACTCGCAAAATAATTGAAGATTGGATTCGGATTGGATTGGAAACGAAAATCTTTGATTCGCGGACAGCCCTACTTATTTGCTCCCCAAGGCACAGTGGGCCAAGACCCGTTGAGGTGGTCAAAATCCCGGACGTTTTTTGAGCTCTAGAGGCGCTTAATGGGACTCGAACCGAACGAGTGACCCCGCCAATGAATTGCTCTCCAAACGTTCGAGTTATGTTCAGCGCTGGAGCTTAAAACGCGTCTGGAGTTGTGGCCACCTGCGCCGGTCTTCTGGCCCACTGTGCAAGGCCTGGAGCCGCCACCGCACTCACCATGCGCGCCAGCTGCTCGTTCAGGGCGTCCTGGCAAGCCGAGTTGGCCTGCACCCAGGCCGCGGCGAAGATGAAGGAGCCCAGGATGAAGGAGACGAGCACCACGGTGACGGCCGCGATGCGCGCCACCTGCACGGCGGCAGACTTGGGCCGCTGGTACGCCTGCAACAACGAGGAGGACATGGTTGTCAAGACAAGGAGGGATCGGCTGGCTGGCTGGCGGGCTGGCTGGCTGGCTGGCTGTCCTCGGATTGCCGCCGCGCAGCAGGCCTTTTAAGCACGCCCAGCGCGAACGGCACCGCAACCGCACCGGCCAGTGACCCGAGCTTTCGCCATGGACCAGCGGGCGGGCTCTATGGGCAACCCCTGCGGGGAACCTCAGCGGCCCCAACAGGCGTCCGCCGGGCTTCAGGCACCGTCTCTCTCTCTCTCTCTCTCTCTCTCTCTCTCTCTCTCTCTCTCGTGCGCAGGGCTTTCCGTAGGGGTGCGAGAGAGACGGAGCACCGCCGCCCCCGCCGCGCCCCGTCATCCGGGTAATACGCAGCAGTGACGGACGTGGCGCTGCAGACGGCCGCCGCTGTAGGGCGTGCCGAGGGGGTGCGAGAGAGACAGAGCGGCCTGCTGCTGCTCCGCGTCACGTGGAGCGGCGTGGTGGGAGCCACCCCGCGCTGCTTCCGCCGCCAGTGACGCGAAAGCGGCGGGCTGTTCGTCTGTTAGCCCAACAAAGATGCCATCATCTAATCGGAGGAAAGCGGTTGCGTGCGCGGCAGACGCGACGCGCGCGATCTGCTGTTGCGACGGTGAAGAAAGCTGCTACGCGTCTCGAAGACCATCACGACGGTGAGAAGCCACCAGGAGGAGGCCTTGGCGGCTCGACGCCCAGCTCCGCGCGTCCACGGCGACGACGCCGAGCTCAAGGCTACGCGCCGCGCTCCGCGGCCACGCCAACGAGTGCAGGGCCGTCACCGAGCCTTTTTATTTTCGCCCGACCTTGCCGCGCTGCGATGTGACCGCTTTGTGACGGTCACGCTGCCGGCCACGCCGCGCGGCACGCACGTGGGGGCCATCGCTGAGCCCTCTGCACCAAAGCGCGGGCCGTCGCTCTCTCTCTCTCTCTCTCTCTCTCTCTCTCTCTCTCTCTCTCTCTCTCTCTCTCTCTCTCTCTCTCTCTCTCTCTCTCTCTCTCTCTCTGCAGCGCCGGTGCGCGCCGCCCGACGGTGTGAAGCGGCGGCCTGACCGTCGTCGTCCTTGGCCCGCAAGCCGCGCGGCGCCACAGCCCAGCTGGCAACGCTGCGAGGCGCTAACGACGCGGACCGCCTGTAACCCGCACCTGCATGTACAGGCAGCTCACCTAGATAGGCAACCCACCTGGCTGGTGACCAGGACCAGCGCGACCTGCCTGGATTGGTGACCTGCCTGGATAGGCATCGTGCCTGAATGGGTTGCCTGCCTGGATAGGCATCCCGCCCCGATTGGTTATTGTTATAGCAACCCGCCTGGATACCTTGAATCGGAGAAGAGTCCGGGAAATGGTGATATGTCTTAAATGCACTGAATACGAGCCTCTTTTACAAACGTAAGTAGTCACAAAACGTTGTTTGGTACCTGCCGAAGCTCTGGATGTGCCTTTTCTCGCACAGCTAAAAAAAAACAACAGACATGAACATGTAAAAGAAGCGAATTGAACCCGATAGATGATCGAAGCGAGAGAGACGTTGGGCGGCGGTGGGACCGACGATGAGGGCGCTCTCTGCGACCTGGAGGGCCGGAAAGCCTGCCACTCCAGAAGTGGACGCGGAAAATGGGCAGTTTCGGAACGCGCGGTGACGCAACGGAGGGGAGGGCTCTCCAGTGAAGCGGCGCGGCTCGCTCGGTCGGTCAGGCCGTGAGGTGGACGGCGCGGTGAACAACAGCCTGCACCAGCTTAGACCCGCCTAGCCTACACAGCAACGGCCCAGGAAACAATGCTCTCCATTCGGGTGAGGAAACATTCCTCACCCAAATTTTGGTAATACAAAGATTCTCACCCCATTTTGGGTGATAAGGAATACCTCACCCAAAATTTGAGTCCTGATTATGACTCTGGTGGTGTGGCCAGCCTGGACAAGCCTAGAGACTAGAGCACGACTAGTCCGACCTCAGGGCCACTGCGACGACAAAGCCGCCCGGAAGGCGGCCTGTCCTTTCCGCCTCGCCGGGAGGCGCGGCTCACCCGCGGCACGTTAGGTCCGGTGGTTAGGCCCGTCAAGGGACTGGCAGTGTTGCCAGGAACGTGTAGGCAACGTGCGGAACGCGCACTGTGAGAAATAAATAGACGCCTCCTAAGAGAAGTACAGTAAGTATTTGTGCCGCGCGAGAAAGATCCTAAATGTTTTGTGCTGCGCGAGGAAGATTGTTACTACATTTGTGACGAGGTTAGCCTCGAATCCACAGCGATAAAAAGTTCATGTAGTTGTTGAATCAAGGAATAAGTCACCTTCCAAATCGACGTTTCGGCCTCAAATCGTCAATGAATCTTGGACTGGGGAAGTCAGCGCAGTGTCGCGTGACGTCTCCGATCTCGGCGACCAAGCACGCGACGAGCAAAAGTATAATGGGCTGCCGTGCCGTGCCTCGCTCATCCCGGCTCCGCCAAAAAAGCACTTCTGCGAGGCCGTCCGCGAGATGGAGCGCAGATCGCAGCGCGCAGTGGGCCAGAGACGACTGGAAGACAACAATCCCTGTTTGAGCTTGGACGCCACTAACGAGTTCCCGAGCCAAAATCAAAGATGGTTGCCAATGGACTCCTCGCTCGGGGGGCAATCCATTCGGGTCCTGCGTTGAGGACTTTCCAGCACCGCTTCTGAAGAGCAGTGGCGGCTCCAGCATTGTTTTTCGGTGTGGGCCATGACACCTTTTGCCCGCCTTTCATGCTCATTGCCTACCTTTAGGGTGGGATAAGATCTGACCCGGGGAGGGGGGCATGACCTCATGGCCACTGCCCATTCCCTTTAGTTGCCATTACAAACGCGTCCCGAGTACTAACTATACGTAAATATTCCTCGTCGAACGGAGAAAAAGAGGCTCAAACTTTTGTTCTTCCAGTCGCCTTAGCCTCTCCGACACCAAAGAGAAATTGAGAGGTACAGAGGAGGGGGCCCCACGCCGGGCGGCGGCCGGGGGGTCCGGTCAAGTTACAGGGCGCCGTGCCGAGCCGTGCCGAGCCGCACCCCACCGCAAGGCGATTCCGCACTGTTCCTTTGTCTGTCTCCCATCCTTACGGAACGCGCCATCAGTATGAGAGAAACAGAGCGAAGAAACCGCCGGCGGATAGTGCGCACCATCGGCTTAATTCCCTCAATTCCCGGCAGACCGCCGCCGCCGGGGAAACGATCTAGCTAATCGCGGCAGAGCTTCGCGGCGACGAGGCCGCTGGGCTGCGCACTGCGCCGTCCGCGGTGACCTCAGCCGCGCCAAGTGCCGGCGAAAGGCTTGGCCCACTCAGACCGCTCTGCTGATTCCGAACGTCGGTTTCGTGTCGCTCTGTCTCTCTCGCACTCACGGGGCGTTTCGCGATGCGAGAGAGACAGAGCGACTCGGCGACGGCCCGCTTCGTCGTCGTAAAAGGCTCGACTGTACGCGGGAACACGACGACGTGTGTGGGAAGACGCGGCTCTGGGAGTTTCCAAACGTTGAGGTTTGTGGTGCCTAATCAGCTGAGGTGATCGCGCACCTCGCACCGCGCGCCAAGGCCTCCTTGGTACCAGCCGGTACCAGCCGGGACCAGCCGGGACCAGCCGCCGCCGCGCACGGACGCAAAGTGCAAACGGCTTGGCGCCGCGGCGACCTTAATCCGACCTTAATCCGACCTGCATCCGACCCGAATTTTCCCTGATCCTTGAGCCTCGCCGCGAGACACCACGTGCCTCCTTTGCCCGACAAATCACAAATCTGCATGCCAAAATTAACCTTAAATATTCCTCGTGTGAATTTTTTCTTCTTTACATTGTTTTTTTTTTAGGTGGAAAGGCATTTTGCTTAGTGTCGTCCTTGCCGGTCGTTTTCGATTCCGGCCGAAGCGGCGGCAGTGGCGGGCCTGCGATCGTCCTCACGTCGCCAAAAAGTTCCTCTCGGCCGGCCGGACCGGTCGGGTAGGGGCGCCGAGTGGTTGCGCGGGGAGACAAGGGGGCCGGCCACATTCGCAACACTTTCCTATAAGCATTGCGGCCGCACCACCGGAAGCGCCGCCCACATCCTCGGCGGTTTCCGCTCCACTCCATCGTCCCCGCTCTCGGCTCGCCCCGCGTGCAAGTCTCCGCTCCGTGCAGTGCACCTTCACCGCCCGACTTGACTTGATTCTCGGCCTTTCGGCCGCCCGAGAACGCGTTTTGCCGACAGCCGTGTGACATTTGGGTGCGCCAGTAGCGCCATCTAGAACGCGGCGGCGGCGCCCCGAAGTAGTAGCGAATGCTGCGCGGAGATGAGTCCAAGGCGAGCCGGGGCGATGCCGCTCTGGTTGGGCAACGCGAGGCAACGCCGTAGGCAACGCCAGGCGACACCAGGCAACACCATAGGCAAGTAAGCAACTTCATAGGCAACGCCGGGCAACAGGCCGCGAAGTATCTGGACCACTGGACTAGTTTCCACTTCCACTGTCCGCGCGGCGCGCGCATCCCTCCGCCACGGCACCGCCTGGTCTGCCTCCTGGTCTGCCTCCGCCGCCCGGCCGCCTGTCCAGCGTAAGCCGGGCTAGCCTCAGCGGCACTCACACATTGCGGTACAAAGTCACGTTGGTTGTTGTTTATTCACATTGGCAACAGTGACATGGCGCATCCACCTATTCTGGCACACACTCAAGGCAGACAGACTAATAGGCAGACAGGCGGAACACACATACACACACACACAGGCACGTCACCTTGGTGGCCATGTAGGAGGTGAACACGGATGCTGGGAACATGGTGAGTGGCGTTCGCTGAGACGTACTCGAGCAGGAGGACGAGGACGGTGTCGAGAAGGGACGCGCTGCACTCTGCCGACTTCTGCTCACCGCTGTCACCAGGGCGCAGTCACCACCAGGACAGTAGCACCTAGGTACTGTCACCAGGGCGCAGTCACCACCAGGACAGTATCACCTAGGTACTGTCACCAGGACGCACAGTGGGTTCACGGAGCCACAAAAAAAACGGCCAAAAGTGACAAAATTAGAAATGACAGTCGTGGGAAATTCGACGGCTGAACTGTCCTTATGAACGTACGTACCTTTGACTGTGTTTTAGTTCCCTTTTAAAACATGACTAAAAAGGAGGTGAAACAGGACTTGAATTTCAGCACGGGTTGAAACCTGATGAAACGAGGTTCGAAAGGAACCCGTTCGAAAGTATTGAAACCAATCAACTTTGACCGTTTTTTTGGGGTCCGCGGGCCCACTGTGGGTCGCTGCCCTCCCGCGGCGACTGCACCCACGCAACTGCGGGCGCCGCGAGGCCAGGCCTCCGGGGGTGCAGGGACTTGCAACGCCGCCGTGATACCTGGAGCCGCCCGGAGCCGCCGCCACTTAGCCAACTGGATCGCGCTGTCTATCCCTGTCTAGCCCAAGCCCAGCTCCTCGCCCTTTCCCCTTTCTTCTTTTTTTCCCCTCCCTGCCTTGTCTACCTCCTTTGCTTTTACTTCCGTTTTTTACGATCACCGCGGGGCAATTTCGCGGAGGACGCTTGACTGGGCCGCCGTGACGCCCCGGCGGCAAACGAGTGACACTCCAGCGACACGACAAACGACCGAGCCGAGCCGAGCCGAGCCGAGCCGAGCCGAGCCGAGCCGAGCCGAGCCGAGCCGAGCCGAGCCGAGCCGAGCCATAAGAGCCGCCGCCAGTAGCCGGACTCTTAGCGTTATGCCGGAAGCGTCACGCACGTAACGCCGGGAGGGTGTACAAATGTGGAACGAAGTACGCGGTCGGGGTAGGAAAACCACCGCAGGTAACCAATTTTATTTTATTTTTGTTTTTTTTAATCAAACCCAAAAAATTATAGCATTTCAGATTTTACAATGCCGTCAACGTCACTTATAAGTGAACTTCAAAAATAGAATAAAAGTTGAAAAGTTGTTTAAAACAATAGTAGCACAAGGGAACGGACTTTCTTTACTCCGCACAAAAACTTAAGGTGGTTCTGCGTTTCAAAAAAAAAAAATGAAGTTGTTGCTCCTTGGTTTCGCAACGCGACCGACCATATTCGCCGGCGACCGCGGGCCGCCTCGCCGGGCTCATTGTAGCGTTGCGCCACGGGGCAGGCTGAATCCGAACAGTGCTTCGTCGCTCTGTCTCTCTCGCACCTACGCGGGACGCTCCATGCGTGCGAGAGAGACAGAGCGGCATCAGTCTACAGACAGGGCTGCCATTATCGCGGTGTCGCCAGGTCGGTGCGCACGCACTCTGAACTCTTCACGGTCACCATGTATCCGCACTACGGACAGTTTTAGTACAGAGGGATGCAGGATGATTTCATCCGTATTACTAAGGTCTTTCGTGTCCGTAACGTACCACTCCACAAAATCATCCGCAGACGAAGAAATCTTTGTAATAATTCTACGGATGTATCATCCGTATTACTAGCAAGATCCATCCGTGATTACTTGCCAAAAGTCGTCCGTGGTACGGCGAGTATCTGAAAGAAGTTTGGCGCCGGCCGGTTTCGTTTGCCACCACCACCACCACCACCATCATCATCATCATCATCATCATCATCATCATCATCATCATCATCATCATCATCATCATCGCTGCTAGGCCTCTCCAGCCCGGCTAGTGCCTTCCTCACGCCGGGCGCCATCTCTCTTAGGCCAGCAGTGCGAGCCGAGCCGAGCCGGGAGGGCCATCGGGGGACCACTAGGCGGCACGCGTTATGCAACCCCACGCGGCCAGGGCTGGCTCGATGTGCTTGATGTGGTTCACGGGGCGGGCCGGCATCGCTGCCATAGCCTGGTACGACCAGTCCGCCCCACCCCACCCCGTCTCACCAGGGTCTCACCCTCTGCGGCAGGTATGCCCTTAGGCTGCCGTAGTCCCCGTAGGCCACGACGCACAGTGGGCCAGAAGACCGGCGCCGGCTGCCAAAATTCGAGACGCGTTTTGAGCTCCAGAGTCGCTAAATGGGACTCGAACCGAGCGAGTGACCCCACCAATGGAGAGCACGTCTAAAATTTTGTCCGCCGGCGCCGGTCCTCTGGCCCACTGTGCCACGCCGTAGGCTACTCTGCGACACGGCCTCACCACACCACCACACTGTGACACTGCTACTCTGTGCAGCGCGGCGTCACTGCTGTGCACAGCGCGCTGGGCGGTGCAGCACGGCGGCGGCATGCTGCAGCGGTGCCCTTTTCAAACCGGTCCCGTTGCGTCACTCTCGAATGCATTGTCGCCCCGAAGACTCCCCGTACAGCAGCAGCCTGATTCCGAGCTGGGCGTGATAACATAACGTTTTTTTTTGCTATTTTTGACATTTTATTTCGCAAACGGCTAGAGATAAAATAAGTTATGCATAGGATAACTTTAATTCAGAATTCAACATTTTTTAAATTTTAGTTACCCTATGCATAACTTTTTTATCTCTAATCGTTTACGAGATATGGGCACCTAAAATCTCAATAAATGTTAAGTTATCACGCCCGAGACGGTGGCGCGTCGCTCGCTCTCGCACTCATTGGGCGTGTCTCTGCCAGCGAGTGCGACGGAGTGACGAGAGTGGTGTGAATAAGCTACGGGACGCAGTGCGAGAGGGACAGAGCGACGATAACGACTCACTCGGAATCAGTCCGCAGGGAGTCCCGGCCGTCCTGGCGTCCTGGCGGAGGGAAAGTGGAAGGGTGGCGTGCAACAGCCTCACACCTCGACGGCGGCGCCGCCACCGCGTCGTACCATGAGCGCGCACCAAAGCAGGCGCCGCCTCGTTTGTAACGACGTTTCTGCCTAAAGGCGGCCAACAGGCGCCCCACAGTGGGCCGAAGACCGGCGCAGGCGGCAAAAATTCTTGATGCGTTTCGAGCTCCAGAGTCGCTGAATGGGACTCGAACCGGACGTGTGACCCCACCAATGGTGAGCAACCCAATGGCGGGATCGTACGTTCGGTTCGAGTCCCTTTTAGCGACTCTGGAGCTCAGAACCCGTCCAGAAATGGGACCGCCTCCACCGGTCTTCTGGCCCACTGTGGGGTGGCCGAAGGGTGGCAAACAAAAGGGTGGTCAAAGGACGGCGAAAGAGTGGCGATTGTTTGGGCAGTAAAAAGGTGGCAAAAGGGCTGCCAGAGGGCTGGCAAAGGGCTGCAAAAGGGCCGGCAAAGGGCTGGCAAGAGGCGACCAAGGGCCTGGTGAAGCCTGCCGTGCACATGCAGTGCACCGACGACTCCTTGGCAGCCCGCTACGCCACCGACATCCTCCACCCTCGAGTCTTAGAAAGTCGCAAATTGAGCGTCAAGGCGGGGGTGGGGCGTGGTAAAGGCGGGGTGGGGCGTGGTAAAGGCGGGGTGGGGCGTGGTGGGGCGGGGCGTCACGGGGTAGAGCGGAGCCGAGGCGGGGTGGGGCCGCGTCTGCTGCATTTAGCGACGCGAATGCGCGAATGCGACGTCACTGGAAAGTGCAAACAACACCGCACCAGGCACAACGACGGGCCGTCTCACAGCCGCCGAGTGCGGCCCATTGTCACGACGCCACTCGCTCAGCTCAGCCCTCGTGGCGCCGTCCCCCCCGTGCCCCTCCGACACGGAGAGTAGGGAAAAGAGCGCGGCCGTTCGGATAGTCAGCACACTGATTCCGAGCACTCAGTATCTTACTGTCTTTATTGTCAGTAACGAGGCTCTATTGCCTATCGATTGCCTACAACAATAATATTTAGTATTTTCTTCTTAGATACGTACAATTTACTTCATGTAATTATTTAGGAAAAATTTTTAGTAAATAAGTACAAACAAATATGTAAATAATTATTACAAAAGCGAAAAGTACGTATTATTGTTGCACAAATTACTGGAGGTGCTACTAACAAAATGACATTACCATGTAGAAAAAGCCAATTTCGAGTCTGAGAGTGAGTCGTTTTCGTCGCCGCGCCTGTCTGTCTCTCTCGCACTCATGTGGCGTTCCGTTCACGTGTGAGAGAGACGGAGCGACGAAAACGTCCCTCGGCCTGAGTCTGCCGGCGGCCCTGGCGGCCCCGCGGCCGGCCACTGTGTCACGCCGAGAGGGCCCCGTCATGGCGGCCCCTGCAGGGGAAGGTCTCGTCGGGAGGTCTCTCTCGCAGCCATACGGGACGCCCCGTGAGTGCGAGAGAGAGACCTCCCACTCGGCCCACTGGGAGGCGGTGCGGCTGCGCTTCTCTCCGTGCAGCGAAAGGTCAGAGAGGCTTTAAGGCCACTCTGCCCCGCGGTGGCACGGCACTCGCGGCGGCAACGGGGCCCGCCGCTCGCCGCGACCAGACGACCGGCAGGCGGACAAAACTCTAGACGCGTTTTGAGCTCAAGAGTCGCTAAATGGGGCTCGAACCGAACGTTTGACCCCACCAAGGGATTGCTCTCCGAACGAGGAATCAATTCGTGAGGCACACGTTCGGTTCGAGTCCCATTTAGTGCCTCTGGAGCTCAAAACGCGTCTAGACACACGGACGCAGGGCTTTGTGTAGTGTGGTACATTTGGGGCTGGCTTGCTGGGGCTTCCCCGCGGTCGCGGGCGGCGCTGGCGGACGGTCCCCCCTGGGGGGGAGGGGGGAGAAGCCAGGCGTTGCGCGTTTTCCTCGCGGCCGCCAAGGACAACGCCTCCTCGGTGCATGCTAACAACGGTGCGAAGTGCGCCGCTACGGTGTGAGTAGCCGGGGTTCCTCGTCGCACTCGGTTGCTCCGTCTACTCTCGCACCCCTGCACTCTTAAAACCTTACCAAGTATTTTGAGCATATGTAAGGTACAAACTATTTAGTTTGTTATACGAAGAAATAGTTTGTAAATTACGAGGAATTTTCTTGGTAACCTTATGTATGCTCTGAATACTTTGTTATAACAAGCTACTTTTCTTTGTAAGGACTGAAAAAGTTTGTAATAAGGTTTCGTCGCAGTGTGCGGGATGCCCCACGAGTGCGAGAGAGACGGAGCGACGGGCCCCTGCTGCTGCGGCCCGGCGTGCTTCGCGGCGGCGACTGTTTCCAGCAGGGTATGCGGTGCGGCCACGCTCGGCTGGAGCCGTGGCTGGAGCCGTGGCTGGAGCCGTCCGGGGCCCAGCCTAGGTGGACACGGACAGTCCGCATGGGTGGACGGTGCCCCGGTGCCCCTCCCACAGTGCGCTGCCTTTCGCAAAGCTTTCAAGAGTGTACTCCGCAACGTTTCCCCTCTTGCCGTGCATCTCGGAGTCTCAGCCGCGGCTGACCCGTGGACCGATTCCGAGAGTCGTTTCCGTCACCTCTGTCTCCTCGCACTCATGCACTGTGAAAATTAGAGTCGTCACTTGATGACAAGTTCAAGGCTTATTTTCCTTACAAAAATGTCATCAAAACAATGGATGACATTGTTTTCACGCCCATGCAATAAGTATAGGAGCTTTGATGAAAATGTCATCAATTTGTGATGAGATTGTCATCATTTGAAAGTGATGAAAATATCATCCACGATTTTGTCCTATAGTGACAACAAATTTTGACAGTGTGGGGCGGCGTGCCGGATGGGTGCGAGAGAGACAGGGCAGTGCGCGAGGTAACCCGGCCGGCCAGCGCCGCCAGCGCCGCCAGCGCCGCTCGACCTGTTGCCAAAACGAAAAAGTGAGTGTCGCTTTCTCAGCGCTCAGCGCTCCCAGCGGCCCGACACCACAAAAACTATTAGCGCTCGGGCCATGCCGTGACGCGACTCTGCAGGGCATGCCCCGGCATGCCCCGCAAGCAGTGTCGTCATTCCGGTGTAGTGCCGGCCGGCCGGGACACAGTGGGCCAGCCAGTCAGGCAGCCTGCCAGCCGGGCGGGGAGGCAAGCCCGCAGCGCACGCACGCACGCAGCGACCGGCGATGCCTACCCTCTAGGGGTGCCGGTGTGCTCGCCTGGCGGGGCGGGGCGGGGCGGGGCGGGGCGGGGCGTGCACCCACAACACTTGGACCCCTCCGAGCGGCCCGAGACGTGCAGAGAAAGTGGATGGCAGCGCCCCGCCCAAGGCCCGGCCGGCCGGCCGACACGCGCGGCATCGGGCTGCGGGGGCTGCGGGGCTCCATGAGAACAATCTGCCTCCGTGTTCCCGGCGGCGCGGCTACAGAGACCAGCCGAGGCAGGCCGCGCCGCAACGCCCAACTAGTTGCCCCGTCGATGGACACGACCATCGGCAGGCCGGCCGGCGCCGCCACCCCGCGCGCAGACACAAAGAAAGTAGCGGCGTCGGGATTGACACGACGTGCTGGGGCCTCCACCGCCCCGCCCCGCCCCGCCCCTTCGGCCAGCTGGCACGATGCCAATGGGAAACGAGAGCGCCTCCCACGCATCCCACTGCCGCCGGGGCGCTGGTGGGCAGGGCACAGTGGGGCACACAGGCCAGCGGCACAAAGGGCGGACGCCGACGAGAGGCTCTCCGAGAGGTCACCCGGGATGCTCCACGAGAGGCCACTCTGCACATCGGGAAGGCAGAGACTCATGAATACTGCTGGCTACTGCACAAGAGATGCTCCGCCAGAGACTCACAAACTCACCTCTCCGAACGGCATAGGCTGTGGCAGCCGGGCGCAGCCGGGTCACCGAAGGCTATTGAGAGCGGAGTCCCTTCTCCAATCACTCACTCAGTCACTCAGTCAGTCTGTAATCAAGCTGCCTTTGTTTTCCTCCTCTCCTTCTCCTCCCCCCCCCCCTGTGCCAAGCACTGCGCAATCGCGCACCGCCCTGGTCGTGCGCCTCTCTAGCGTCTCTAGTCTCTCTTGCCTCTCTAGGCTCTCTTGCCTCTCTAGCCTCTCTTGCCTCTCCTGTGTGGCTGAGAAGGGTCCAGGGATGCTCGCCGCGACCGAGAGGGCCTCGCCAAAGCGCGCTAAAGGGCACGGCCTGGTGGTCCTTTGCACTTTCCACGCCATCCGAGGGCCGGGGCTGGCAGAGGTGGGTCAGCAGACTGATTCCGCGCAACGTCTCGTCGCTCTGGCTCCGTCCGTCCGTCCGTCCGTCCGTCTGTCTGTCTGTCTGTCCGCTTGTCTGTCTGTCTGTCTGTCTTTCTGTCTTCAATTCTACTTAAAAACAGATTAACAGTGTAAAATTTAAGAATTGGAGTTTTGAATGGCCAAACCAGAAAAAGGGGCCATCTCGCCCGTTTTCAGCATAAATAAATATGCCAACATCGATAAAGAGACATTTTTTTTAAGATTCGATTCATGATGAAAAGAATGCCGTTTTGCACACACACACACCACAATTAGTAAACCTTATGAATGCACGCACACCAAATGCCTAAACGTGGCGAAATAATCGGTACGTGAATCAAAGTGTTGGAGGAATCGAATTATTCCTTCATGAACCATGGAAACATGAAGGAAGTGAGCGAAAAAAGAAGAATCCAAACGCCCGCCGCGGCTCATCTCCAAAAATAAATAACCGAAACAATATTGCAGTTTCCTGAACTACTGTACCGTTCCGACAAAGAAAGGCGGTCACTCTTCCGTCGTGCACTAACAGTGACAGTGCGCCGCGTGGGCCTCGGCTCGGCGGCCTCGGCTCGGCGGCCTCGGCGCTGCGCTTACCGGTGGCGGCTCCGTGCTGTAGGCCTCGGACGGCGCGTACTCCTTGACGTTGACGGTGGTCATGGACTCGGCGTCCAGCTGGGCCTCCAGCTTCTTCTCCATGGTGGCGTCCGTCGTGTCCGCCGTGCCTGTGTGTGTGGTCCCCACCGACGCGCAGGTGATGCGTCCTGCGTGCGCTACCGGAGCGGTCCGGGTGCGGGCCGAGCAGTGCCTCGTCGCGAGCGTCCGCCGTTCGTGGTCCGGGTCGAGTCAAACACGAACCCGTTGTGGACGCGCTCCGCGAAGCCGCAACCAGCGGGGCCCTCTACAGTCTCTGCCCCCTCCCCGCCCCCCTACCCCTCCCCTCCCCTCTCCGGCCCCTCCGGCGGCTGCTTGGGCCATCCGCCGGCAGGCGGCGCCACCACTCCCCCTCCCTTTCCCCGCCGTCGCCGCGTCTCCTCGTCGCCGCCACCCGCACGGCACAGCTGCTGCTGTACATCCAACTCCAGGACGGGGGCGTCACTAAATTACGTAACGCCTTACAGTGGCAGATCCTTGGGCAGATCCAATGCTAAATTTTAGGTGAGAATCATTCCATCACCCAGGAAGATTTCCTCACCCGAACGATGTATCAACTAACTATGTACTATAGCCAGATGGTTTTATCACAGCGGTTCCCATTTTGGGTCATGGAAAAATATTTTGGGGTCGCGGTTTGGTCCTTGGGGTCGCCTGGGGTCGCGAAGAGCCTCCTGTGTCCGGCCGCCAGACCAAGAAAAAATAAAAAGCTCATCCTAAAACAAAATCATAAGGCCACTTCAATTCAAATACAAGGCAGCCAGTCTCTGGCTAGCTTGAAGCCAGTCAGCCAGTCTCTGGCTAGCTTGAAGCCAGTCAGCCAGTCTCTGGCTAGCTTGGAGCCAGTCAACCAGTCTGTGGCCAGCTTGAAGCCAGTCAGCCAGTTTGTGGCGAGCTTGAAGCCAGTCAGCCAGTCTGTGGCCAGCTTGAAGCCAGTCAGCCAGTCTGTGGCCAGCTTGAAGCCAGTCAGCCAGTCTGTGGCCAGCCGACCCTTTACGTAAGAGTAGAGCGCACGCGCGTGACGCGCAGGCATGGCAGCCCCGCGTGCTTCGGCCCAGTGCTGCCGCCGCCGCCGCCACCATAGCGCCAATCAGTTCCTGTCATAAACTCGCGGAAGATGATGTTGCGCGAAGCGAAGGCGGCTTAAGTCAGAAAATAAACGAGCTAAACGATTTTTTTGCGGGCTTTATTTTTCAAATTGGAAAGCCTGGCTGGGTTAAGGGTTAAGGTAGCGTCGCCGGCTGGCCTCCTTGCAGACTGATTCCGAGAGGCGTTTGCGTCACTGGCTATTCTCGCACTTCGCACTCATCACCGGTCCTAGGGCCCACCGTGTGGCGCGGCACGACGCGCGACCCAGCTGCGCCTAAGGCATCCAGAGACCAAAGGCACCCACAGCCTGGTACAAAAGCCTCTATACATGTCGGCGAGGGAGGGGAAAGTGCCGTCTGGAAGCTGATGCGTATTCAGTGCCGCCCGCCGCGCGACGCGCCGCGAACGGCGATTTAATCAGTTTCTGGTCGATGGCGGCTACGGCGATGGCTCTGGGCCGACAACCGTACGGATGCGTTTGGTCACTCTGTTTCTGGTCCCGCAGTGCGCGCAGGGCCGTGAGAGAC
>CM060103.1:2543950-2742929 GCA_030522485.1 Stenchaetothrips biformis | reverse complement strand
AGAGAGAGTAGAGAAGAGTGTGAGAAGAGAGTGAGAAGTGATAGAGCAGAGAGAGAGAGGGAGGGGCTTATAAACGTCGGCGGGGAGTGCATGCCGCCGTTTCAGAACCCGACGCGGGGATGAAGGCTGGCACAACCACTCTTCTCAAGGGGAAAACGCGAGCCGCATTGAGTTACAAAACTATGAATCCCCTGAAAACACACACAACTACTCACCGAGAGCCCGGACGCCTTCAGAGCGTGACTCGGCCATACTCTCAACTGAGCGCCACGTCTCTTCGTCCCAGAGAAATACACTTGGTCCCAAGTGAGACCTGGTCCTTATCGATGTTTTCTGTAAGCAAAAAGAAGTACGAAGAGTCGTGTGAGTGTCCGTCAGCAACGGCTTGTGGGCGGCTTTCCTGCTGTCAAGATCAACCGAATGACATCTGAACAATGAAAGAGTAACAACAATACTTCACTTAATCAAAACCCAGCTTCAATGCTTGCTCTGTCCACCAAATAAAGAATTGGGTGCAAAATGCATATCAGCGAACATAGTAGAGGATTAATAATTAAAGATTGCGCGCATTAACTAGCCAACCCCCAGCGCGCGGCTGGTATTAGGGCAAGGTTACGGCGTCAACACGTAAGGCCTTGTGCAATACTCGGCAGAAATTCGCTAGGCAAAAGGAACCCGTGGGGTCCGAGTTTGGGTTTCGCGCCGCTCCTTCGCCACGACGCGGTCGACCCACGCCGGCCCGGTGCACAGTGTGCCAGAAGAGACCGGTAGCGGCCAATACACTCGACATGTATTTCAGCACTATTGATGGGTACACCACTTGTCCGGTTCGAGCCCTGTTCAGCGACTCTGGAGCTCCAAAAACGCGTCTAGAGTTTTGGCCCGCCTGCGCCGGTCTTCTAGGCCAACTGTGCGGCGATGGAAAACAACTTCAAAATGTTGGCCTCTTTTCCCCATCTCTTTGTTTGCTTTTTTTCAGCTTTTTCCTCAACTCCCGACACGTCTTATTACGCCACGGTACATTTTCATGCATTACCTTATTCTGAGCTCACATTTGAAAAGGGACCCACGATTGCAGAGATCCGAGTGGATTATTTTTCAATGCGCAATATGGCCGCAGCGCTCTGCTCGTGCCTTCAAGCGATTACCCGCTGGATAAACACACTCAAAAACAAAATGTAAAACTCACCTCCACGAGCGGTTGTCATGGACGCTGGATACTCTGGAAACAGCTCACGGACAACGCTGGTTACAGCCCGATTCTTCGACCCGTCAACGCTGGCTACAAGGGGCGGCGTCGTCCTCCCCTCGTGGTGGCCCGAGGGCGTCCCGTCTTGGCACTAATTCTCAATGTAATCTCAACCACCTTCTTCGCCACGCCGAACCCACCATATTGATCGCTGATCTACTCAAAGTCACTTAAGGATACCCTTCGATTCTGTTCCAAGACCAGCCCAAAGACCGCAGAGTAAAACCGAGGGAGCGCTCAGGATTTTTGAGTAGCCTAGCCTCTCCATAGTCCGACACAACACTGGCCAAATAGACTGGTCCGTTGGAACATGTTTCGGGACTGCCGAGGATTGTCAGCTCAACGCGCCTTTCGGAACGAAAAGTTTCAAAAAAAAATACATAATTTACAACAGCTGACAATAATTTATAAAGTTAGTGCGGTGCTGCACTGCCTGTTTCCAACCATCTTGCGCGGTTTGTTTATTATGATTTTTCCCTGTCAATTACACTGTAGAAAAAATCCACAGGAAATAGTACGGTACCCAAAGAGCTGGCAGACAATTTGCCTGTTGCATGCAACCGTTTCCTCTGTCAGCACAGATTTGGGGGTACGGAGGACTTTTTAGTAACTATGGGCTACTTACGGAAAGCACGGTTTTTTGGAACGGATTTAACTGTACGCCGAGGTTACGGAATGACCGTAACCTTTTCCCTGTGAAAAGTAACGGCTTTTTTAACAGTGTATGTAAAGAATTTGCCGTGAATCAATGGGAAATGATAGTGTGGCAACGCTGCGGCAGGTGAAGGGAAGGCGCAGCACAGATATTCAAAATGAGGTACTTTTAAACCCAAATATCTGAGGTAAAGCTCAATCTGTGGTGTCTCAAAAGTAACTCACCCTGCAGCCGCGGAGTTGACCTCAACATTATATGCGTTGTACTCAACCGCAGATTTTGACGAATAATGCCATATACGACACTATCTGTGTTTCATTCACCGCAGATAAAGTGCGGTGAGTCCATTAAGACACAAATAGTTGGTATCAGGGACCCCCATACTGTAGTTCACACTAAAATCTTGTGGATTTTTAAATGCATAATTAAGCATGCACAGAAACGTGCGTAAGGTGTGTATAATATTCTGCATCACTGTGTACATTTTTATGCAAGAAGAACCGCAGCAAAAGAGTACACAATTATGCATAATAGATATTCACACCTTACGATAAGTATCTGTGCAATGCAGAACTATGCGTAAAAAGGTGCATAATTAAGCATTTAAAAAGTCCACAAGAGTTTAGTGTGTTTTCTGCGGTGTACAATACAGTTTTCATAGGGGTCAGAAATAGAACTACAAGTATTTTAAGGTGAACAACGCAGTTATCATAGGGGTATAAAAATACACCATGGATATTTTTGAGATTTACAACGCAGTTATCATAGGGGTACAGGTATTAGCACCATGGTTAATTTTGAGGTGTACAACCGCAGTTATCATAGGGGAAGGGATACACCATGGTTATTTTGAGGTGTACAACACACTTTGAAACACAGTGAAGGGAAAGGCGAGGTGAAGGGGAAAGGGTTGCTTGGCGCCCCCTGGCTTTGTCTGGCGGAAGGTGCGAAAGAGTGGAAGGGAGTGACGCAGTTGCTGTAAGCAGAAGACCGCCGGAGTGTTCGACAAAAACCTAATCCGAGACGTCAACCGTGTTAGACATCCACGTTTCTGTAAATGAGGTAAGTTCCATCATTTCAATATGTATTTAAGTGTATTCTTTGGGAGGAGGAAAGGTACCCGGTGTTCGCACCAAAACACCACGATATTTTGAGTTTGAATAAACGGCTGGCCGTGCGGTGGCGGTCGCAGGGCCGGCCGTCATGCCCTGTGCTACTCGCTTGCAGCCGATACCGTGCCGCGGCCGGGGCCACTGCGAGCAAGTCGCATGCCCGCTGATTTCGAAGAATCGTTTTTCGATGCGCCGACTCTGCACAACACCCATCGGAAGCCGTGTGAGTGCGACAGAGCTACGAAGGCTGTCTCCCTCCAACGCAATCTTGCAGGACGCCATTGAGGGAGCGAGGGAGACAGGGCGACGAAAGTTCGTTTTCAATCGCTCTGTTTCTGTCGCACACACGGGGCTTCCTGTAAGGGTGCGACAGAGACAGCCTAGCAATGCCTCTGTCGCAACTCCACGCGACCTTCGATGGGTACCGAGAGCAAGTCGTAAGCAATAGGCAAGTGCACGAAGAGTGCGTCTCGAAAGAGGCCATGGGGTCCATTGGGGAGTTTGGTCCATGGGGTATAATGGCCCACGCTTTGAAGCGCTGCCTTTTTCACTTGGACAAGCAGTTCAAGAGAGGGGGGAGGGGGGTAGAAAACCGCTCTCCTTGTCCCGTCAAAACAAGTGCCCTTCACTCAAAAAATTCCTCGTTCCGGTTTGACCTCCCTTTTGAGCTCCGACTCTGGAGCTCATTACTGCGTTCCAGATATTTGCCCTCCAGCGCCAGTCCTCTGGCCCCACTGTGCACTGGCCCACCGGCCGCCCGGCAGCCGCTTGCTCGCCTTGAGTCAGCTGATTTCTGTCGCGCGCGGCGCCAAGGTCAAGGTCTGCGCGCCAGCAATCAGCTGATGCTCGAGCCGAGCGAGCGACCCGGAGGGAGCGCCTGGCGGCATGACGAGTCGAGCACAGCCGGTGCCGATTCTCGGAGCCGAGGAGCCGAGGCGGCGCGGCGGCAGAGCCCGGCGGGGAGACGAGACGAGCTGAGCCGGGGCGTAACTGGAGCGCCGGCAGCTGTCCGCTGGCTCTGGATTTTGCAGTGGCGTCGCGTGGGGACGGCTACTCGGCGGCAAAAGTTCAAGTGTACAGCAATCATGGTTGTGACATCCTCTGCCCGCCGGATTGGGGGCATTACCGAGAACCATCACCACGCAGATCCGCGGCTTCCCCTCGCGCCCACTTCCCGCGTTTCGAGCCCTGCCGACCCCACGAAATCGGTCAGGTCACGTCGCGGGTCTCCGTGACTCACGCCCCCCACTCCAGCCCATGCCTTATCTTTCCGTACCCCTTCCCCGACCGCACATCCCACTGTGCCCAGGCTAGCACACAGAACTCCTAAGCAGTGCGCACGCAGGCGAGAAGATAGGAAAACCCACACGTACCTTTTTTGTATCACAGTGAAACAGGCGAGTAAACGCGTAATATATCACTTATGCAAACCATTTAAACTATTAAACCATCCTATTTAACGCTCCGGAGGAAATAGGGAGGGGACGTCAATAAATCTATAATCATTTTAAAAAAAAAAACCGCAAAAACGCAGTTTTGTGTTTGTTTACGGTCTAATGTTCCACTTGCAATTGCTTCGGTCTTTGACCTTGGTGGCCTGGGATTTCTAATCCGAACTTTCAAACGAAGCCCTGTCCCCCATCATACAGTCGGGCAGGCTCCCGGAACAAACGAAGTAATATTTCCCTATTCTTGTTTTTCTGGAGGAAAAAAAATAACAACTGTATTCAGCAACAGGTCTTTAACTCGTGTCCTAATAACAATGGATCCTGGGAGATTGACTCGCAGTCAGACCTCCCCCAAAGCGGCCGATTATTAGTGAGATTGAAACATTCATTTCACAAGTTATCAGTAATTATATTCTTATGAATGTGCAGAGTGGTTATTCCTTCTGGTCTGGGACAAAAAAGATATAGGGATGGATAAGGCATGCTAAGGGGATCATTTTTCTCCAATGGACAAGGGGGTGCCCAAACTTTTAACAACGTAGGGGAAACCTGCGATTCCCTAATGGTGCTTTGACGGGGCGCCACCAGCCCGGTAGGCAACCGAGCGTGGCTGCCGTGTTGTGGGCTGCCGGCCACCAAGGCGCTTCTGATTTCGCACGCAGGCGGCGCGGCGTCGGCGGGCAGTTAGTTCTCCTCGAACCCTTCGCCGTTGTGCAGTAACTCTGCAAACTCAAGTGTGTACATAGTACACTCTTTATTAGAGCATGCTTCCAAGCACACTCTTATTTACACGCATACTTTCTAGGTACACCATAAATGAGCGTGTGCCTGTCATGAACACGCTAAATCAAAGTGTACCTGCAAGTAACACTTAAACAGACCCATGCTTTAAGATAGGACTAATCCGAGTGTATTTTAGCGTGTACTTGGCAGGCACACTCTTATTAAGGCGTGAACAATGCCAGGCACACACCTTATTTAGCGTGTACCTAGCAAGTATGCAGTCAAAAAAGAGCGTGCTTGGAAGCATGCACCCTAATAAGAGTGTTACTAAGTACACACTTGAACTTTGCAGAGTAGCCAGAAAAAGACCTAAGGGCAAGGGCAGCGCTGCCTCCACCTCCAACCCAACCTCCAGCTCCTGTGCCAGATCTAGAATCTATTGACAAAAACAAGGTGAAGAAGTTAATAGATTTTTTGAAGCCATTTGCCGTCTACACCAAGAGGCTGTAGGGTGAGGGAAATTCGTACCCTTCCCTATAGCTTTGCCTGCCCTGCTCCGGCTTCGCAACACACTGCAAGCCAAAGAATGATGACAGGGGCGAAGTCACGCGGCGGGCCGTGAGGGCTAAAGCCATTGATCTTCTTGCCGAAAAAGTGCTAATCAGGGAGGAGCACAAAAATTGCTACCTTTTTTGTGTTCCCTCATATGAAGCATTTAGCCATGCTTCCCCCCCTGACGAAAGGACAGAGGTTAATAAATATTTAATGATACGTAACTCATAATAATTTATTCTATAAGGGAAGTTCTTAAGTTTAAGAAGCGTAATGGTTCAACAATATTCCCTACAGGTAATCGAAGCTGTGCGCCGACGCAAAATGGAAAGTCAGCCAGTTAATCTGGACCCCGACCTCGACCTTGCCCCTCTCCGCCGGCGAAAAAAGCCATCAATGGATAGCCGAACTATTCGGCTACCCAAATGCTGCCGAAAATTGAAGAAATTGAAGATGTAGACAGGTACCTAAAAAAGGCCGAGGCAGAACACATCGCTAATTATTCTGTCACACTCATGAAGAGCTTGCGATAGCCCCGCAAGATCCGTAGTTTGGCAGCATCATCAGCCTGGTCACCAAGGAACAGGACACACCTGCTCACAGGCGCCAAAGCGAACCGCTCCCGCGCGTCCCTCGCGATGTCTGCCAGGTCCTCCGCGTCGAGCTTGCTCATCGCGACTACAGACTTTGAATCCAGAATCCCAACAGACTCTTGTAGCAGTCAGGCAAGGTCACGCCCGGGAATCCGACCCTGGATCAGATTCCCAGAACATCGATCGTCCTCCGCGTCGAGGGGTTGGACCTGAAACACAATGAAACAACTTTAGAACATTTCACCACTAATCTTATGTTTGAACCAACCATTGATAAAGTGCCGATTAACAAACAGTGAACTTTGAGTAAAATAGTGTATCTCATTGTCATCAAATATGATCAAAATTAAATGTATACAGAGACAGAGGACAAATTAGAGTCACAAACTCATAATTGCCAAAAAGTTACCCAGCAGGAGAGCAAAGCATTTGTCTCTGTGAACAGGGGCGGACTGGGTACCTTGGGGCCCCGTCGGCGTGGTTTAGCAAAGGGGCCCCCGAAAGGGTAAAAAAAATTTTTTTTCAAATATATTTTTTGAACACTTTATGTGCAATTTATATTTGTTGTACTTTATATAACAATAAAGGTCGTTGCAATTCAGTTGAAGAGAGAGCATAGAGGTTCAATGATTTGATCTCTGTTTAATGTTGAAGCAATAGTTCTTCGAGTATATAGAAACATTAAATGACTCAAAGTTCTCTTTGAACTAATGTGCTTCGCAAGCCGGTTTTTCACAATTTTTGAGTTTGGAAAAAATTCGCTCCCACACGCAAAAACTTGGGTACAGGGAACTGTCATTATAAAATTATAACAAATGAACAAGTTTGGGTAAGCAAACTGAAGAAAACGGATTATAGAAAAATAGATATAGTGCACACGGGAGACATTTTTGAGCACTTTTTACATTTTACTACAGTGTCTCTATTACTCATCACCGTCCTCATCGTCAATATCAACAACTTCAATCACCTAAGTCGAAGCAAGGCTTCATCCGCGCTCTACTCAGTCGCGCCACACGGCCACTGTAGACCTTGCAAAAAGCCAGAAGCTCATTTCTAGCGTCAACCTTGTTATACCATAGCTAAGTCAAGCACTGTGCCTAATATAAAACAACTGCGACCCAGACTGCAAAGCTGCGAAGTACTTCGGTTCTACAGAAGCGCAGTCCCTCAGAGGCCCCTCATTTGGATTAAAGGCGCTCTGTCAAACCTACAATCATGTGATCCAGATTTACATGAAAAAAACATTGACTTTGTAGGAAAATTTGTCATCCTCAACTTGAAAGCAGGTTTCTGCTCATCTGTATCTGCTTTCTGCCAACCAAGTCTCCTTGCTGAAGGAGCCACATTTCGGGAAGACCGAACAGGCTGACATTCCATACTAATTTCAAAGTCATTTTCCATTTTTTCACGTTCACTATTTTACTGCATAAGCGTAATATTCTTGCCCTTTCAATTAATGAATCGAATTCGGACTTCTTGATTTTCATTGCGGTAAGTAAGCTATTGAACCATCGTTAACGTAGCTACGTTATCTAACTCCATTTACACTTTGAAGCGCTTTGGACACAGGCGAAGAGTCATTAAAAATTTATGTCATTACAAATCTGGTGTCACCAGAGTCTCAAACCTTGTCCCATGCTTTAATAAAGCAGTCAGCAATGACCTTGGCTTTGTCATCAAATGAACTGGAATAATTTATTTCGTGCATACAACCTAAGAAAATCAACAAAGCGCCTAGGCTCGGCATCTACCTTTATCGGCGTCAAGCACTGAGCTTAGTGACTTTCGAATCCATCCATCCAGCTTTGGCTGGATGGGTTGGATGGGACATAAAAGCCTTTTTTCACTGAGAGAGGGCGTCCTTCTCCCCTGATGAAAATGGCAGTGTGGACTGTTGCCGACAGGAAGTGTTACCCCGAGGAGTGACCGGGTTTTGTGAAGCGAATGCGTACCGACCGAGGTGGTTACGCTTGGGTCACGCCTAGGTCTCACACCTCCGTGCACGCTCTCCTCCCCGCATGGCACTCACCCAGGCGAGCGTTGCGCGGAGTGTTTGGAGCGCTTCGTGTCACAGGCCCGTTGTCTCAGTGCCAGGCGGGCGCTTCCGCTCACATCACCTCGGGTCACCGCTCGCCTGGGCAAGCCCAAAGCGGCTGTGACCGAAGTGTATCGGTGCGCTTCGCTCACAGCCCGTAGGACGTGGGGCGCTCCGACTCACGCTCGGGTCAACGCTCCCTGGCAGCCAAAGCGGTTGTGACCATAAGTCGATCTGTGCGCTGCGGGGTCAGGTCACAGCCCGTAAGCCCGCTGGTAGGCGGAACGATCCGGTCCACCACTCAATGTTAACAATACCTCACACGCAAGGCGGGCTGTCCCTCGAAAAAAAGTCACATTTGACTTATTAGGCGGCTCAAGTTTACGTAGGAGTGAACTGTACCGCCTTGAGCATTAACATTTCGTGGGTGGGATTCAAGTTGATATTAAAATAAACAAAATTCATTACGGTTTGCTTTATAAGTGTATATCATTTTATATTCATTCTCTACATTAAATAAAACAAACTAGATTGTTGCACACATTGTTTATAAAGAAACCTACAAATTAGGGATCTCAAAATCCAACATCCAACACCCAAATGGCACATCCGCGACTAATATAAACTAACAACCTTCTGAAGATCTCATTAAAAAAAGAAATATTACATATTTTTTCTGGCGTATGTTTACAAATAGACGCAGTGACTTGTCAGTTACATAAATCTCAAGGGTGTGTACATACTTTTGAACTTCAGGATCGTCTATTTTAATTTTTTTAACGGTATCAAGACGTTTTAAGCAGAATGTACACATTAAGTCCGTCCGGTAAAGATTCTTTTGAATTTGACCAAAGGTATAATTCCTGGAAGTAATACAAAAGAGTTGTATACATTTTTGTATGTAGGGCGTAAGTCCTCTATGGTAATAAAATTTACAATTTTTTTGAAAAGGGCATTTTATCATAAAAAAACCTAAGGCTGTTAACACGCTTATAAGTTTTGAATCCTCGCTCAATAGCTTCACCTACCTCCCTCTCCCCTTAAACAGGTAGGATGCATTACTCAATTAAAATAAAACATAAACCCACTCCAAAAAGCTTTAAAGTTGGCCAATATTATATACACTTTATTTTCAGTGAATGACTCAATATTTCCTCATCAAATAGTCCAAGAGCCTCCTTAGATACTCCCTAACTTATGAACTAAAAAGGGCAAGACGAACCAAAAGTTGAGGAACTTAAGCACTAGTTTGCTTCACATTTTGGTTGGGACTTATGGCACATTCACTAACATGTATTTATTCTGAGCTTCATAACAAAAAGCAATTGTTGGACCCAAATTGGGTCCCCAATTAAGGACTTGGTTTGAAATGTGCAAGGGAGTTAAATAGTACAATATTATAGCATATTATTTCCTTTTGAAGTACTTTTTGAAAAATGAAAAAACATAACGCAACAGAAGAAGAAAATTTCACTTGGAAAAACTTCCTCAGTAGATATTGATTAGTTTCAGCAGTATGAAAGTTCGGGGGGTACTTAAAAGGGTCAATGTGTGATTAACATACTCTTTTGTATATACAAAAATTCCTCGAAGGCAATGGCACACAGTAAAATACAAGCCAGGCCCTCCACTCAGAAGCTTTTTTCCAGTTGGCTCTGTCCTTCATTTAACCGTGGGACGTCTTGTTACAATTTTGGCGTGGAGCAAAATTTGAAGCAACGACTATCAATTTGCATTTATGGACATGATTTATACCATCTTAAAAATATTTTGTGGGAGAGAAATCCTATACAAGTCTGGACGCGATTAACCTATTCGGGATAGGGAATTTTCCAGACACAATGACATGGCAATTTCACCATACATCGATAAGCCAAAAATCCTATACCTTTGTTAGGTTTACTACTATATGAGGGGGTGGGAAAATTAACTAACACCGTGTATGGGCAAAAATCATCTATACGAAATTGTGGGTTAATTTTCAAAACAACACGTTGAAGTGGAGTAACTACCCACCATCAGCGTGTGGTGAAAATTCCTATTCAAGTACTGGAAAGCTTGGTGGACGGATAAGAATGGTTTATCTGAGGAAGGGCAATTATGCTACAGTGCTGATGGATCAGATAACCAAAAAAATTGAAAAGAGATGTCAAAAGTACTTCCCGAAGTACTCCGTCAGGCAGCCGTTTCGTTTGAAGAAAGAAAGGCCGATGATGAAATACAATCGACTTCCTTGGTTCTGTCGGAGGTGATCTCTGAATCTCAGCCACAACGATCATGCCGGGGTACCCAACCAACTTAGTGGCCGACTGTAGACCCCAGCGAGTGGCAACATGGAAATGCGCCTTTTCTTCGAACTTCAGAGTAAATATTTTGTTAAAAAACTTTTCGCTAAACGGCTAGAGCTGATATTTTACTATGGCACCTGATGATACAGTTTGTCGAAAAAAAATCTATTTATTTTGGTAAAATAAATCGGAAATACTAATTGCGTTGAACGGACGCGGCGCTCTAAGGCGCCACCTAGCGGCAGGTCCGTGAAACGTTACCTCAGGTGGCTGCCAGTTAGTGGACCCAATGTCCATGATAACATTTGGATCGTCAAACAGTTTGCGTTTAACAATCTCAACTCCGACAATAACAAACTGACGGATAAATCAAAAATTGCTTTCTAAGGCGCTTAACGTTTTGATATGGGCCTCATAATTAATATTCCGCCTAAATTTCCGCAGGGATGAAAACCATGAACGCTCCATCTATACAAAAAATAGTTCTCAGAGTTGCTAGAGTTCAAGACCGACCCATTTTAATACTTTTCAAGAAGGTCATATAAACCTTCTGTGATAGTGGGCCCAAATACAAGGCACGACAAATTACGTTTTAACCCGGTTTTTTCACAAATCCTTTAAGTTTCATTTTTTACAATCGGTTTGACGTCACATGAGTTTTTCGTTTTACTTTTTCCGGGCTGTTTCTTCAGTAGTTTTATGTCATTATGCCGTTAGCTTATTGATCAATAGTAAATCAATCCGTATCCGTCACCTATCCCCAGAAAAGTATTTTTAGATTTGGTTTTTGGGTTTTATTACTTATGCGTTCGAGGAAAAGGACTATAAATGCCAAATTTAAGTAAATTAGGATTTTCTACTTTAAAGTGTGGAGAAAAAAACGAACTCGAGCATGGTAAATCAAATTCCCATACTCGGTTCGGATTTTTTTACGACACAAAAGTTGGCAAAAGAGTTTCCCATACCTGATGTTGGTTACTTTTAAACCATCCAGCGTATATACGTAAAGAAATGCAATTATTTTTTAGAGTTGTAGAAACATGGTCACTCCAAAGCCAATCCAGAACTCTTTTTGCGTTTGGCTTCAAATAACAATTCTGTGTGGGATTTGATATACTCCAAGTAGAATTTGCAATGCATGTAATCAGGAACAAAACCATCTATAAGTGTGGAAATAGTTTTTTAGATACAACAGTGCCGAGTCTACCCTTCACACCTTTATATACTCTTATACGGGGATTTTTGATATGAAACCGTCTTTCAAATGCACTCTTATACAATCAGATTATGGTACAACTCTCTTGTCCTCAATGGAACAAAGTCAGTAGTCACAGTAAATTTCTGAAGCTTACAAGTAATGTTTCAGTCTTGATGTTAGCAGAATGTACAACCATATACCGGCCACTATAAACTTAGGACATATTTAACATTTGGTACCTAGCTACTGAATCCACAATGGCACACATTGGAAGGAACGATACTCCTGATTTCTGTGCCCATTGTGACTCTAGGTAAATCCAGTGCTCCGAAAGCCTCATTTGCTTGATCACAAAAGGAGTCAAAAACATGGACTGATTGGGATCACTATGCCCACAATACAAACCAGCAAGTACAACATTCTTTTCCCGATCATGAGGAGGAAGTTCATTAATTGTCACATAAATAGGCCACAGAGTTTCTCGTAGAATTTTTACCCACAAGGCATGCCCATCAGTATTGAAAGAAAATAAGACAAAGTTACATGGATTTGACAGCACACCGTTGTTTACAAAATGCTTGTTGGTATAAAGCTCCATCATATATTATCCTCAAAATTATTTTGTTTATGTTTCACATCTATTAAAAACGATAAGTTAAACAAAGATTCGGCAACATTTTCTTTTTTTAATAATATCAGTAAACTGGTCTTTTAAACTGGTGAAGTTGCAGCCAAAAAAAAGCCTGTGACTTTTTGACCACTTCTAATTACTTTTGAGCATTCACTATTATTACTGCGTCCCCTAAATCATCCTTTATTTCCCAAATACCCTGTTTTTTTAAAATATTTATTTTTTACACTTGACATCAGGAACAGTACACATGGTATGTCCATAGGAAACTGGACTGGATGCCCTAATTAGTTTTAGATTGTAATAAAGTTTTGGTGGGCCGGAACCTTATCAGATGCCGTACGGTAACGGTTTATTAAACTACTATTCAAACAAATTCAACTTGGGGGCAGCCCATGTTATATAATGGCCGAATTACGCAAATGATACAAACCATAACAACAAAATCAAGCTGATGATATAAATTTGCACAAGGACACAAACTAGGTTCTGGCATTGCCTTCATTTTCCTCTTCTTTTCAGATTACTTCCTGCTCTTCAAAGACATCTTCATCCGAACACCTGAACTTCTCATCTGAAAGAATTTTTTGGGTGTCCTCTTCTTGGGCACCAGTAATCCATATTCAGACCTGCTACTTGCTACCACTCGCTACAAAACTTGCTGCTGCATATCATCGGTGCATTACTCAAAGGTCCCTGCAGCAAAACAGAAAATTAAAGAAGTTACGTTTACATATACATTAATACATTTTGTACACCCCAGGCGCAAACAAACATCGTACATTTGAAGGTGTCTAGCACTTCTGCCACTGGGCCACTGTCCTGTCTGGCACGTTTTTCCTTCTCTTGGGCACCTCCTGCGAAATGAACAAACACTGGTTAACCACATTCTCTGACAATGAGTGGGACATCTTTCTCAAAATGTCTTCATTTTTCTCACCTCACGTAATGCACCCCCCCGGTTTTCAGCACATACATTTTTCATCATCTGAAGCCGAAAGACCAAAGAGGAAGATAAGGGTGTCTCCGGAACGTTCTGCTGCTTGTTCCTCACGTTTACATTGAATGTTTTCCTGTGACATAGAATGCAGTTGTCACGTTTACAACTGGATTATAGGAAGGGGAATAAACCACTGAGCACATTGGTCAAATTCTTAGGTTGGGTATGCTTGCCTGTTATCGTTTCCTCACAGCAATTTCGTTTTGCGGGAGCACGGGCTAGCCTTCCACTGTGTTGGTACGAGGAACGGGGCGCCGTTGGATCATACAAATACCTCTTTATACATTTTATCACTTTGGCATTAAAACAATACATGCGCAATAATAAAAGGATTTCCGTTTGATATTGCACTAGCAGGACTGCCGCACTGGCCTAATAAACAACAGAGATCAGATCGAGACCAGAATGGCATTTTGCGGAGCCGACGGGGTAAACACTACCTGATTAAAAATGACCGTTTCAACAATAAAAGATTAAGACTTTTTATTTGATTAAAATCGAAGTAACTTATGTCGTTCTTCAATTTTCAAATCAAAAATTATGTGTGTTGTGATTAGAATGATTCGGCTAGTGCGCTACGGTCCCCTATCCACCAGATTTTCAGTTTTTCTGTGGTTGGCAATATGGTTTTAATGCGGACGCGCCAGCCGCTCCCGAGCGGCCAAACGTCTCGGACAGAGGACGCGCGACTGGAAAGGGCGCCAAGGAGGGGCTCAAGTTCTCTAAACGAGCAAAGTATTCTTTAAATAGTTTCCTTTACTCAAAAGTTATTTCCTTTCGAAAGTTTTTAGTTGCCCTTGCTCTAAAATGGCTTCGGAGGGCCTTTCTAGTTCCTGTTGAAACTGTAGCTGAAGCAAATTGAGTTCGCCCCAAAAATTAAGTTGGTATGACAAATGTAACAAGCCGTGATAGTAAGTACAGTCGCATTCAAAAAAATTTAAAAACCAAAAAGTCCTCAAGGGACTTTTGAAAAAGTTAAATGGTACAAAGTGAAAGGTGACAAGGAAAAATATAAGGACGCGCAAGCCTCATTCTGCTTACGCACTTATCGGCTCGCTCTAGCAGGTTGGTTTAATTCACTGTTTCTGTGACATTAGTGAAAGGTTATGGTGCCTGTTCAATTTTTTACAATATTTGTCTATCAATATTTTGTAGCAACTCGGGAAGAAACTTGAAAACCCACAGAAAAGGATAACGTTTCCACCGGTTCCCCACCTCCACACTCAGACCCTGAAAAGTACTCTAAACTGAAGAAGAAAGTACTGAAGAATGCATTTTACAATCAAAATGTGTGTTGATGAACAAGCTAATACTGTATTAGTTTATTTGAGGAAAGTGTGATAATCGCCCACAAATACAGAGTAATTTCGGTGGGCAAGAAAGGCCTGAATTGTAGATGCTGAGCCTGCTCGCAGGCTTTTTTTTGTTTTCTCTTGTGATATCAGATTGCGAGGACTGGGCTGGCTTTCCGATGTCATTCTGGTAACATAGTTGTTTGACAGTACTGTGACTTTAATTTTTTTTAAACTGAAATCATTACATGTACACTTCATCATTTGTGAGGAGAATGCAAAGACTAAAAATATTCCTAGCCTATTGGGCAAGTTTAATATCTACAAGTCCTGTGCCACACCTGTAGCCGAAGACAGCAATCATAGCCCCAAACACTACGTCCAGATAGATGTCATCTTAGTGCCAATGTGCTATCGCCAGTTTTAGTGGAGTTGGAAGGGAGTCTAACACACTGTCTCCCCTCCTCATTTGTTCAGAAAAGATTATCGATGCTAAAGCAACGAGAGGCATGAATCATCATTTTCATAAGTTCCAAACCGCCCACATGAAATGATTAAAGAAAATGCAACCTGTGACTCCAAAAGTGGTGGATTGCGCAAGGATCTTTAAACCCTTCTTAAAAAAAAAGTAAAAAGATACGACTCAATCACGAACAGATGAAACCGCAACAATTGAAAACGTCGAATAACATGAATTATGAAAAATCAGTTACGAGATAAAGGACAAGAAAATGAAGACTAAAACTGTTTGTCAATGCTGAGTCGATTGCAAGTGAATTTAAAATCACATCTTGAAAAAAAAAAATAAAAATAATACCTGGACACTCAGATTTCACAATAACAACAAGATTCTTCAAAATGTTGAAGTGGGAAAAAACTTAAAGTCAATGGAATGAATTCCGATTTCCTGAGTAAGTCAAGAAACGCAATGAAGGTTTCAGGAGGACTAAGAATTGGGTAGGGACGTTGCATTACGGTACATCCCATGTACTAATTGGCTTTAAATTGTTATGTTTTTGTTTTTAATTTATTTTATGAATAATATTTTTTTGTTAAATGTAAAATACTTTGCTTATATATTTGAAGGACTCACCACTTGCTTCCTTGCCTTCGAGGCGCTAAATATCGGAATGTACATTTTATGGATGGGACAAAACAATATTTTTGTACTTTTTCCTATCATTCAAGCGCTGTACTTTTAAAACTCTGAAATGTTTCTTTAAACCATCCCTTTCTTTTTAGAACATGGTGGTTCTTGTATTTTCATGATAAATGTCGAGCAGCAATAGATTAATATTTTAATGATTTCTTATTATTTTAGTTGAAAGGCCCCACAGCAAAGCTATAGAAGGGGCGCTTTAGGAGCAAAGTATTTAATCATTGGTTGTGGTGATTTATTTGCTGTGCAGAGTATGATGGAAATAGTATTGAGTTCATCTCTGTCCTTAGAATTGAATGATTATTTATGTAATTCTCCATCCAACATGATAAATGTTTATAAATTGTCTAGGTCACTTATTTATAGATTTCATGTAAGTAGCCATGTCTGTGATAACATGTGATTTGAAACACAAACTGAAACTCCAGTCATATTTTTTCCCAGAAGTAGTTAGCATTTACTTACGAAAAATTGTTTCCAACAAATGTTTCAAGTGGCTCAATATTATTATTCCATACTCTGCATAATTTACCATTTAAGACATTGTGAATATGAACATTGGGTTTCGGTAACTATAAAACAAAAGTTGGTAGATGAAAAGAAATTGTATTTGTCATGAAGAATCCCAGCGATTTCTCTATGCTGGTTCCACATGATTGGCTCTGTTGCCGATGATCCTCCTAGTTTTCCTGAGCTCACCGAAGCTAAGCTATGTTCAAAAGGACATAAAAACCGAAGTTTAAACTTCTTTGTGGATAGGTGAGAGGCTGCCACTATCAGGAAATGCTGCCTCCCAATCAATCAATGGTGCAGCCATGAAAGCACAAAACAGACCACTTCGGACACGGTATGCTTGGTATTAAATTTTTTCCATAACCATACTGTTAATCTGCTTAAACTAACTTTTATTCCATGGGTTTTACAGGTTGTGTCCTCAGTGACAAAATGGGCATAACCATTTTCTTCTCATGGGTACAATTCCATAGGAGAGAGGCTCCCCCTCTCCGACTGCCACTGGGGCAAATGCTCTCTTGAAGGGAGTTCTTCGGGAGACGCGGCTCCCTTCATGAGAGTTGTTTCCACGAAACACGCCAGGCGAAGTAAGTAGAGAAGGAAAAGATTTACTGCGGGCTTTCTTTGTCCACATAGCTGCCAGTAAGAGATAAAAATGCAGAAGCCACACCTCTGCTTTTTATACAAAAACTCTTTGTATCTGTCAAAAATCATACATTATTTTATGTGCCCTTTTGCTCTGTACAGATCACTTCGTCAGAGCACGCGAAGCGGATGGGCTATGATGATGAACAAGACAAGAAAGGAAAAAGGAGAAGCTAGCTGTCTTACCCTGTCGTCAACAGCGGCAAACATGAAGTGGCCGCCGAGGAAAGGGTCAGCAGGCGGCGCCAATTCGTAAGATATTTATCTAAGTTAAACAGATCGTGTGGTTACAACAGGACCTGGCATTGAATTAATTGTATCTTTCACCTGTTACTAGGCCCTGATGTCAGACTCAGACAATGAAAGCTTCCACAGGACATTAGTTTCATATTTTAGAAGAGGCGAGGTGAGAAGAATGATGATGACGCGAACGACCAAGACTGGAATTGAAGTGTGAAGAAGGGGAAAGAAGATGGATGAACTGGAGTTCGAAGATGATTGATCGATGATGAATGTTGAAGAAGACCTAATCAAAGACGTGGAAGTCCCCAAGAGATTTGCTAAACGCAAATTGTGGAGGTTTTACCTAGTATTCCCACTGTGAGTATTATATCCACTAATTCTACATCGTTGTTTCGGGTCTTGGGCTTACGCAGACAATATTTCTTAAATTTGTATTTAAAGTTGCAGGAGGACCATAGGCAGAGACGCTTCTGAACATTCGTCAGATATCCTTCAATTTGATGAATATAAGTGTATTATAAGTGAAATAATAAAACTATAATAACAACAAAAGAAGAATTTCTGTTTTCTCCACCGAATTTCCCGACCGAAAATACACCTCACGCACACTTCCGTTAACTAGCCCCCTCACGCACCCTGGGCAGGGTCCAGGGGCACGCTTCGGTCCACGCTTCTGGTCACGCTTCCCGGCCACCCCCGTGGCACGCTTTCGTTACGTGTCCCGGGAGCAGTCCCAGCCGTGCGCTTTCGGTGCACGAGCTCCGCCTCCACGGCTTCATTGGACGCTCGGGATGTGCACGCTTGGGTCAACACTTCCGATGTTCCAAATTAGGCCTTAACGGGAGCGCTTCCGTTCAGAGCGGCTCCGATCACACAACTCCGGTCCATCGCACCATTTTTCATCAGGGTCTTGGGCCAACCAAAGTGCATCTAAATCTGGTTTTCAAATTGAAAATTTGAAGTTGTTGAATTCATCACCAGGGCTGTCGATATCGGCAAATATCGGCGAAAGGAGGGTTAGCTTAGCGAGACTTTGTGTTGCTAGCAATGCTTGGGCCTCGGCTAGCTTCGCTTATCAGACCTCACACCCCACGTCCCCTCGATAGATGACTCTTCCTCGTTTTCCTCAGCTGCGGCGACGCGCGACATCGTCTTCGGGCAGCATGCTATCCCGTAGGTCGCGTCTCATCTCCCCGTCGCGCTTCTTGGGCTTGCGGCATGCTGGCGCAGTGGTGGTGGTCCACTGTAAACAAAACGATGAAAAAGAAACACAATGATATAAGTTCCTGACTTTGCAGAAGTCCTAAAACTAGAATTCGCGGTCTTTATTTTAAAAGTAACAAAGGACGAAGATAAATTACCTTGAATCTGAATCTGGAAGAGGCGGCCGCCACCTGACTTCTTCAATGCGCAGGTTGAAGCTGAAGCAGCGGCAGATGAAGCGACCAGCTGGACATACTGCTGCGGCTGCGACGAGGCCACCTGCAAATGACGGGACAACAAAAATTTAACTGTCGTTACGTTTAAAGCGTGCTAAGATCGACCAAAACAAAAGGCTATGCAAGAAGCGAACCCCTGTACCGGAACCGGAACCCAAAGAACAAATTATGAAAAATTGACTTTGAATTAGTCTGCGGGTACGCAGAAGCGGTTTTTAGTTTTACGACATTCCGGTCCAGGTGATCATCTGCTGCTTTCAGTTTCAGCTTTTCAAGTTCAACACTCACCCTTGAGCCTGGTCTTTGCGACCCGAAAATAAGTAGTTTGTCCTGCTTGGGGTCGCGCGCCACAGTTATGGCCCAGCTTCCACTTCCCTTTCCTCCGAGCGCATATCCGATCATGAACTTGTAATGGCCGCTTTTGCGGATGAATTTCTTTCATCCCGTACTCATTTCCGAAACATTAAATTACCGGTAATCAGAATTGTCGCATTCGCTGTTGGTAAAAACGCAAATATGTAAACGACTGGCACTATCACTACAAAGACGTTAAGTTTGGATCACGACTCAGTTTTGTTTAAGTCGAGCTGTCAGCGGATGGTCGTGTCGCGGCGCGCGGCGCGTCGTGGCAGCCGAAAGGGCGGGGGAAAGCAACGGGGGGAATACGATACGTCCTCGTGGATGCGCTGGCGCACGGCGTTGGTGGTCAGACGCAGGGACTGTTCAAAGTGTCAACAATGCATTCGAAGATAACGGCCGGAAGCTCCGCACGCGTGGTTTTGCCTTACAAGTGCCCAAGGGAAAAAAAAATCCCTAACGTCCCATAAACTAAAGGGATATTTCGCGGGCCCCCCTTGGTATAAGGGACGGTCCCCATGGAAGGGGGCCATCAGTCCTCCTATGGATAGGGACAGTCCCCTGTCAAAGGACCGCGAAATATCCCTTTGAGTGAGGGGACATGCCTGGCGGAACGTGTTCATGTCACGACGCAAGTTGTTCAAAAACATCCTTGCCTCCTTGAACATCAAAGCACAATAAGAGAAACGCTATTTCTTGAGTAAACTTTATGAACGCTGATCACAATGGTAGTGTCGCCCGACACTCTTATCTAAAGCCGTTATAAAAGTTACCCTTAATAGGTAGTGTTGGTAGCGGGTTTGCCTACCTAATTCACCTCCACAATTTTGCCTAACTAGCAGGCTGATATTGTAGGGCCTTACGCTCATGGTAGGGCCTATCTCCCCAAGTCCGTAGGGCTGTGGTCCCTTAGGTCTAAAGGGCCCGTCTCTGAGTCCATTAGGGCCTGTCCCTTATGTCCATAGGGCCGGTTCCCTATGGTGAAAATAGTCCATCAGGGGACCGGTCCCTAACTGGATTAGGGCCCTGGGCCTACGGCAGATAGGGCCATGAACCCCTTCCAAGGGGCGAAGCCCTTTCCTTCGGATAGGGCTTGGGCCCCCTTCGGAAAGGGATCGTACCCTTTACAGACATAGGGATTTTTTTTCCCTTGGGTGTAACGTTACGGATGTTAGTTTTAAGTGAGGCCCCGGAGACTCACAAGTTCTCGAGAAAATTACGGTAATAGCGTCAACTATTTTTGCTATTCATTCATGTACAATCGAAGCCAAGCCGCCTGGGCCCAACGGTGGGTGGGCCCAGGCCCACAGGGCCGGCCGGAGGGCCCCGTCGGGGATCCCCGAACCGCCCGACCATTCAGACTAACTTCCTCATCCGGTCTTCAGCAACTTGCACCAACACCACCCAACACCAACACCTAGCCAGACGAGCATCCAGCCAGGTGCTTATGCTGACATGGGAAATACCAATGCTGGACCTACACCGCCTGTAACTAAAGCAAGTCCACCCGGGGCTAGCCCTGCCGGTAGAGGTGAATAAGATACATGACCTACGTTGGGCAAGCAGTCCCTGGTGCCCCGACCACATCCGCACCAGGGCGGTGAGGGACAACCATTCAGCTAACTTCCTCTCCTGGTACCTCAGCACTGCACCAACATCCCACTCATACACCTAGCCAGCCAGCAGCCAAGCAGTGCTTATCTGACATGGGTGTTATTACCAAATTGCTTGGACCTTACACCTCCAGTAACAACAGGAAAGTCCAGCAACCGGTTCACCCCCCCGGCTTGACCCTGACCGGGAGAGTGAATACGATACTGTCTCCAGGTGCCGCCTGACCACTCCGCAACCAGAGCGTGGAGGCGCAACCAACCTCTACCGTTTTGTACACTACAGCACATGTATATCACTCTGACCGACCATGTTCAGCCTCACGCCAGCCCTTCCTCTCTGGTCATCAACACTGCTAAAATACTCTGACTTGGCAAACAGACTATCGTCCAACCACGTCTACAATTAATACAGAGTTAAAGAGTTGACTGATCTTGAAAAAACATTTGACAAACATATCAGGGCAAGGGAAAACGTTGCGCCCAGCGGCGTAATCACATTTAACAGCAAGGAACAGCCTACTGGATAACGTCCTTCCATTACACTTGTCGGGCTGGAGTAAAACCTTGAACAAAAAAAAATGGACGCCTTTGCGGTCTCATCACCACGTCGAACTGTCCGAAAAAACCCCTGCTTGGTTCGAGCCCCCTGAAACTCTTGTCATCAGTATCCTCATATTCCAACCAGGCTCCTCCCTCTCAGCAAAGCACGCACCTCGAAAAAATGTGTAAGTGCTACAGGGAAGCCCAAATACCAAATCGAGGGGCCGCCCTTCTCTATAGCCTTTGGCAAAAACCGACCTTCAGGAGCCATCGGCACTGCTGGCCGATTCCTAGGCCCTCTGGACTCTGCTCGTTTTCGAGGCGGAATCCAGACTCTGCCTTTCCCCGGGCCTGCTGGACTTAGTCGTATTTGGACCCTTCGGAGAAACTTTTCCTGATTCTTAGGCCGCTCCATTTACTACCTGCCATATTTCCCAGGCCTTCAAAATTATGCCGTCTCCAAACTCCTCGGGCCCCTTGCCACAGCCTAGCGCCAAACCATAACAAATCAGCATCGTAATCTTTCACCGTCCCCTCCCCCCCTCTTGGCCAGCACGCACATTGTGGAAAAATGGACTAAGTTGCTACCAAGGAAGGCCAAGTCAACCCAAAGGGCCGCCCAGCTCTAAGCCTTGCGCCGACCTACAGGAGTACTCCTCATCTGCTTAAGTCCTTGGAACCGGAGCCAAATAGAGCGAACAGAGCACCGCGGTCCATGGATCGCAGTGCCCGGCTCAGGTAGGTCAATGAGGTCAATAGAGAGATAGCCGACCGAAGCACCGCAGTCCACAAGGACCGCAGTTGCCCGGCTTCGGGTATTGCATCTTTTTCTCGGCCTATACCGCGTGTTGCCTGCCACGGCGAGAACCAGCGCATCAACTTCCGGGCCACAAACCCCAATGTGGAACAACCTCGTCTGGCATCACACTTCGCATCAAACGTAAGATAGGTGGATTAGGGGGATGGTATTTTTGGTCCAACCTTAAATCCACCTCCCCGGAACCTCGATTCTTGAATCGAAATGGATATTAAATCACCTTAAATTTCTACGTTGATACTAGGTTGAGCATAAAGATGAGCTCAGTCCACGCTAAAAATCCACGCTGATGAAAGGTGGTGTGGTGTTGTGTGTCAATGCTTGAAATTCTAGGTAATCAACCGCGACAGGAACGTGGAACAGGCGACTTCTGGTTTCAACCTCTCATCGACAGAGAAAACTATGTGTCCAAAAACGGTTGTCTCCGACTTGTAAGATACAAGATCTTTGGTAGATACTAATGTGGATCTTCTGAGCCTACCCCTTAAAAAATTATCAAACATTGGACGCCTTATAAAACCCAATCAAGGACGTGAAATAAAAAATTTGGAAGAACCCTCAGCACGCAAGTCGTGACTGGCGTCCCCTGAAGGAGCGCCATTCGCTGGCCCCATACCTGAGGCAAGCAGAGAGGCTTGGTGTCGTCCACAGCCTGGGGCTCGTCGTGCAGGAGCGCACCCGTGGCACAGTTGGTAGAGTTGCGGTGCAGTAATCCGGAGTCCCGTGTTCGACTCCGAGGTACGGCCTCGTATCTGATCTATTTCGCCGGGGGAGTACCACATGTACAGTCAGGCACGGACTGGGGGGTCAAGGGCCCGGGTTGGACATGGATCTTCGGGGCCCGGATTTGCCTACCTTCCAGGGGCAAAAGTCAGGTTTTTCTTATGTGCGTTCTACTGAACTCATAAAATGGTTGCGTTAAGGGAAGGAAAGTAAAAAATAATAAAAGCTAGTAGCATTTCCTTGCAATTTATTGCAAAAATCTCGCGGTCTCGCGGTCTGCCTGCAATCTCTTAAACAACTAGCTTAAGTCAAAGACTTTTGAAGGCTTCGCGTCTTTTATTCAATAAGGCTCCGCCTTGTATTCGCAGGTGACGTTTTCATTTGTTTGTGTTTAAACTTTTTTTGCGTATCGGTTCTGTTTTCATCCTTGTGTCTTGTGAGGCACTTTGCTTTTCGGGCATCGTCTGCTGGAGGATGTCTGTCACGAAATGAGGTTAAAGAAGAATTGTTTTGCCTCAAGTGATTTGACAGTTGTTTATTTTTTAATTTTAATTTGTTTGTTGAGAAGTGGAAAAAGGTTGTTGACAAAAGAAGGAAAAGATAAATTCGACCAATAAAATGAGTATATTTACCACATTTTGATAGTTATTTAGTGTTACATTAGGGTATTCAACAGGTATATTGAAAGATTGTTCCTTTTTCTTTTGGTTGGAGATGTCACCTGTTGAGAAGAAGAAGTGCATGAATATGGATGTGATATCGAAATTCTTTTGAATAAATGCAATGGATGATACTTACTTCACAATAATTTCTGAACAGCCTGAAGAACTTGTTGCGACACCAATTCTGGGGATTGCGCTGCATTAACAGTTGCGATGAGATTTTCTTGTTTTGGTAAATAGCCACTGTTCCAGAGATGTATGCAATTCTGTGAAATATTGCATTGGAATCTGTGGATTCTTCTTGTCTTGCTCTGGATTGTGCTCTTTCGTAAGCAATTTCTGGATTGGCTTGAAGATATACGAAAACTTCTTTTCGTTTTGTCAGGTTGGAGAGTTCTCGTGCAATGTGATTCAAGAGCACATTCTGTTCTTGCGAAATATTTCCATGTTTCACGTGATTTGTCACAAACATCTTTATGACACTATGTATTGACCTTTCAACCACTATAATGTCAGCAGACTCTGAGATAATTTTCTGTTGCTCTTTCCAGAGACTGAAGAGCACCATTGTTTGAAAGGTGAAGGCATATTTTTTCATGTCAGAACAGAAAAGTTCAGAAAATTGACTCCTTCAAAATTCATCCAAGTTTCAACAGGTTCTTGAATGGTAGGATAGCCTGCTTTTTGCAATTTTTTTAACAAAGTTGATTTTCCAATTCCAATATTACCTTCCAGCATAACAACATATTGGCATTTTGGCACCTTGCTGCAGGATAAGCCCATGTTTTCCTAGGCAACACTTGTGAGCAACACTTAGAGGAATGAACTGTCTGTCACTGAATGGGTGTGAGACTGTAATGTGAGACTGCCTTGTCCCCACCATGCATGATGTTGCATTCCAATGTACTTCAAGAAATTGAGATATGTTATGAGGTGGTCAGAAATGATTTGAAATGTCAACTTTGTAACAATGTTTATTAGGAACTGATAACCTTTGGAAGAGGTAATGAATCATTGTAATTAACAAAATATCAAATTATTGACATTGATCAGTACTTTAAATTGTTAAATGAAATGGCAAAGTACGATAGAATAACAAAGCTTAATTCCATTCATACAATCAAGAAAAAAAGTGGACAACGACATGTCCATAAGATTTAACACATAATAAGATGCATAGCAGGAAAGATTGATGATAAGATACATGAAATGAAATGATATGCAAACAAGAAAACAAATAAATGTATAATATGAAATAGATTAAAAGACAAATTCAATGAAATGAAGCAAATAAATTCATGCAGAATTAGATGGTAGTTTAGCCTGTCTGATAAAGAGTTCAGTCTTGGCCTGCTGCTTCTGCCTGGCATTGCACTTGCTCAAGAGGTCTTGATCAATATCTGAAACACAACAGAAACCAAACACATTAGAATTATTAAACCCCAAAAAATTGTAAATAATCTTAAGAAATATGAAAAAGATTACAATTCAAAACTTATTCATGAGGTTGAAAGTGGCACTCAATTGCAGAGAAGGAATGTGCATAGGAGCGTTCTTGTTCTTTCGTGCCTCGTACTTGATTTTTCTCGCCTCTGATGTCGGGGTTTTGTAAACATTAAATGCAGATGCATTTATAAGGTAACCCATTGTCAATTATGATGTCAGAGGGAGGATTGCAGCCACACGGCATATAGGGAGATCAAATTTCGAAAGGACGTAGGTGGCCATAAGTTCTCGGAAACATGATGTGTCTTCCACATCTTCTGATACGTCAAGATCAAATGTGACCTGAAATAGTTATACCATTAAAAGAAGAGGGGTGTAAGGAAAAAGAATATTAATTGTATTTGATGTATGTAAGAGTTCAAAAAATAACACTTACTTGCACAAATTGAATCTGTGGTGTGTAGTCAGATTTGAATATCATTGTAGAGACATTTCTATTTGTCTTGATTTTGCAGCCTTGTAAGTTCGGAGGAAGACAAAGCAAACCTCTCCAGAACGTCAACGAGGTCAAAGGTGGCAACTATTTCACGCTCCATAAGCATGGACCGATGGCGACGGGCCACGGGCCTGGCCTTTGCTTTCTTTACGAAACTTCTTCCTAGTGCGCCACGCCAGAACACACCACCATCCACTCCAGGCCGAGGCTCGCGTTCGCGGCTTGGTACTCGGAGTTAGCTGAGCCAATGAGCAGATTGTTATGCGTCAAACAGGCAGTTTTTCAACGTTTAGAATGCCCTTGCCTATCAATTTCCGTTCACCGTGTAACTATGTGTCTAATTTTGTATAATCTCTTCTAAAGATGGGCCCGGCGGGCCCCTTCGGGGCCCGGAATGATACTTTTTTAGGGGGGGCCCGGGTTGGATTTCCCACCCTGCCAACCCGGGCCAGTCCGTGCCTGCCGCTAGGAAACAGAAAAACTGGAGAGGTGGTGTGCGATGGGCTGCCTACCTGCCAGGCGCTCCTGGTAGCCCGCTCCGACTGGCCCCAACGCTGGTCTCGCGTTATCGGCCCGATTTTGAGCCGAATGCGTGATTTCAAAAATCTGATTTTTGAAGGGCTTGTCAATGTTGAGCGGGCGCCTCCGAATCCGCGGTCGGCGGTGTGATAGCGTTACTCGGTCACCCTTGAGCAGGACGTAAACTTAAGGGTGCATTTTCCGAAAACGACGACTTGTTTGTCGATAAATGATGTTGACGCTGGTTATCGGTTTCCAAACAATCTTTCCCCGATGCCCTGGACCGTGTCACATGCGTGCCGCGTGACTCTGCTGCGTTTCATACCTTTGGCGAGGGGGTGAACAACCCTTTACTTCGGACCACCCCTGTGGGACTCCGGGGGTAGCTTTTTGAACAGGGCCTTCGCGACTTTGGTCGTTACGGTGCCGAGAACAAACCTGGTAAATTTCGTTGCACTTCGATAAGCGGAACCACCCCCTTGCGCAAGGGGTGGAAAAGTTTAGAGCTGTTGCGGCCTGCCTAGGGGTGCGTGTGGGTCGCGTCGGTTTTGCATGGGCATTTCCTGTATCAGGAGAGCGCAGAAAAGGATCCAGCGCAACCGCGGGACTGTCGCTCAAAAAATTACGGATTTTAAAGGGGTTGAGGGTAGCATCGGGTGGGTTTGTCCCAGAGGGCTCCCGGAGGTTGCTTTTTGTAGAAGGCGTCAAGGAGAGTCGCTCTGAAGGTTTTTTTTTGATTTTTTCGACCCCTTCTGCAAATCCTGGGCACTTCGAAACTTGCATTTTTCTGCACATCCCTCTTGCAGGGGATGAATCAACCCTTTCTCATCAACCTCCGTCGATGCAACTTTGCACACGCTTAGAAAAGGCTTTAAAACTACTTCTGACGAAGTTTCATGAAAATCGGGTGAAAACTCTCGTTTTGAGGGCGTTTTGAAAAAGTGTCCCCTTAATTTTGTCCGCGAGTGTAGTCTACTGTAACATTTTGCCTAATTGTGCAGTTTTGATCCGTGTTTGCACCAGGGACCAAACTTGGATTGGATCAGGAATCGTCAAAATCCGGAGTCGCGTGTACACCAAAAAAAGCAGTGGGTGAGCCCTTGATCGAGCCTTCTTTTATAGACGAGCCATTTGGCAGTCACTTGCTTGGGTCCTATCTATAGTAGGAGAGAAACTTGAGCCCTGTACTCGTCGGATGGGGCTCGCCCGAGCAGCAAACTTCTCATACTTTAGCCAGAACGGGAAAAGAGTTGCGCGTAGTTTTTTGATCCAGGCTCAATTTTCCGTAGTGGCCTAAACGCGGGGCAAGGCTTTGGCCACTGAATGAAAAACTGAGCGCATCATTTTGCCCGTTTAGGCCAAAGTATTAGAAATAGTAAAGATCATTCCAAGGGTAGCTGAGGATCAGTGTATGACAAATTCCTTTGGTTCACGTTTCCACCCCACTGTAGGACTTTCCAGTCTGAGCAAAACAACAATTTTTATTCCGATCGAATAGTAACCAGTCGTAATACAATGAAAACACCAACCCATTGTACTGCTTACTACTCAAACACAACAAAAATGAACGTTAAAAGTTGACAAAAATATTAAAACGGTTAACCACCCAACTTTAGTAATAGAAGCGTTGGATGATGCAAATGCTGTCGGTTTAGGCATAGCGCTCGTTCCTGCAGAAGGCATCGTCGCCGGTTCACTGGTTGGTGGTTCGTAAGTCGGAGCTTCTTTGGTGGTCGGTGCCGCAGAAGGCAGCGTTTTAGATGACGGTTGGGAAGTCGTCGTTGCCGGCTCAGAGGGCGGCGCATCAGAAGGCTTTTTCACCGGTTTAGTGGTTGGCGGTTGGGAAGTCGTCGTGTCTGGTTTAGCAGTCGGCGCTGCAGAAGACGTCGTCGCTGGTTCAGTGGTCGGCGGTTCTGAAGTCATGTTGGTTGGTTGAGTAGTAGGCTTTTTCACCGGGTCAGTGATTGGCGTTGAGGAAGTCGTCGTGTCTGGTTCAGTAGTCGGCGCTGCAGATTCGGAAGACGTGGCTGGTTTAGCTGTCGGTTTTGAGGCTGTTGAATCGACAGACGACGTCAGTGGCGGAAACTGTGAGAGATAAAGGTTATTATAACAAAATGAATTACTCATGATGAAATTTCTATGGAAATTATTTCGTTATTTAAAAACAATTTAAAATATTGTCGCTGTAGCCAACCCCTTTTAGTCGGAAAACCCCGAACAAATTTATCTTAGGTAAGGAAGAGTGGAACACCTAGTGACATACGCACCTAGTAACACAGGGGTCTCCTGGCGTCCCTATTGCACTTTCAGACAAGTTGTGACAGTGAATCGAAAGATTGCGTGATGTAGAATTATGTCCATGCACGAGTGAGGCGTTAAACAAAGTATTTTAGAAACTATAAAAAATTAAGAAAAAAGTTACTATAAATCGCTGATTTTGACTTTTTGACAAAACGTTTTCACGCCATTCTTCAAGTAAACAGCCGTGCCGGTCATACTGGCTCTTAAAATTAATGATAAGGGCTGTTAGAAAGGGGTTATTGCTGAGACAGCTCTTAAATTTATTTTCTTTTCTTTTCACTTTAACTGTTAAACCAAGAGGAGCCTGGGGCAGATACCCCTAATTTACGGTGTTTCCAAGTCTTTAACGTTTCCAAAGATCCATTTAATAACCGGAATGTAAAATATCACACCACAAAACAAATGTGAGGCTACCATTTACGACAATTTCGTAAAACTTCGAATTTTATAAAAGTGACCTAACCTTCCTTCACCTTTTATTGTAAAATGCAGTTTCTGGACAAAAATGGCGCAGTTTACACACTCTTAAAACCTTACGAAGTATTTTGAGCATACATATAACAAACAAAAATACTTTATTATACGAAGGAATAGTTTGTAAATTACGAAGTATTTTCTTCGTAAGCTTATGTATGCTCAAAATACTTTGTTATACAAACTACTTTTCTTTGTAAGGCCCGAAATAGTTTGTAAGGTTTTCTCAGTGCAGTGGTTTGACATAAAGTAAGCTTGGAGAGCATAAAAGGAACTATTTTATATAGGCTGGCGCTTTGCTCTGAGATGGTAATGTAAATAAATTATAATGCCTGTCACTAGGTGCCCCGGTTAGGTTAGGTCTGCGGAGAGTATTTTATCTTAAAGGAGTAAGTGTTTTGTTACGACGACTCTTTGTTCTTGGGGTTAAGGAAGGATCAAAGTTACCTGCTGCCGTGTAAGGGCATTAATTTCTCACACAGTATATTGAACTGACCGTCAAAATCTAAAACGTGTCACTAGGTGCCCCACAATCCCCTAATTCCAGACAACATGGGGCAATTCCGGACGATCTAAAAATTCGACACTGCTCGACTTTGGTTCTAAAGTTTAATTTGTCTAGATAAGAGGTATGCTTACAGAAGGCGAACAAGAAGATTTGCTACTGAATCTACACTCCTATTATGTTACCAACGGCGATAGAGGTCACACCGTAGCCTTATTCACTTTGTATCTACGATGCAATGCTATTTATCGCTCGTTCTTGATTCTCCTCGACCGTTGAGACGTGTGCTTACCATTTTCAACCTACTTTTGCAACATTAAGGCGGAAATTCAAGAAAACAATTATGGTCCGGATTTACCCCAGTAAAAACCTGAAAAGCCCAATATTGTGAGAAAACGACGAGCCATGCGACCTTCCGCAAAACACTAAAGTGAAGTCTATGGACCATATAAGATAATGATACTGTCATTGACGTTTAGGTGCGATATGTTCATGGAAATAAAAAGAGATTTAGCTTTTTTTTTGGTGGAAGTTAAAATTCGCGAAGCAGCCACATCCCAATGGCTTAACCTTGAACTGTGGCGGCTTGGGATTCTCATTACTGACGAATAATCTTTATCTTTGAGGAGGGCTTTTGAGCTACCTTCACTGTTACCCTTCGAAAGTCGTGGTGTCCGGAATTAGCCCGTGTTCGGGATGGCCCCACCTTTCCTTACCTGAGTTGTAGTTGTGGATATGTTTTTCCACCAGTCACAGTATCCCGATAAAAGATATTCCTTAAATTCGCATTCTCTGGTTTCATAGTTAAAAACTTTTAAGGGAACAGGCAAATTCATGATGTCGCAGTTGGTCCCTTTCGACGCCGGCACCCCGTTTTCACACTGGATGTACATGTGACACCATCCTTTACATGGCACTGGTAGTTTTTCGTCCCCATTGCATCTGAAACACATAAACGTAACTCTTTTGAATTTGTTTAGAAATCAGCACGCGCGCACCTAGGGGGCTGCCACACGCAAGCACAGTCGTTTTGAAACGATTCCATTCTCGGCCAGGTTCTTTGTGGTTGAATCCAGTCTGCATGGCGCCAGAGCCCGGCACTGGAGCTCGCTACGGAACCCGTGCAGAGCGGCTCGACCAGAGAACAAAGGGAGATATCTCCTATGGGTGCGCGTGGCCCGTCTGCGCAGCGCACCGACAGCAAAGGTCCACGCCACACAAAGCAGCTCTTAACTCACGATTTATTTCCCGATATTGGCGATCTGGAGAGCTACCCTGAGGCAGTGCAGAAGGTGGAAGATAACCCACTCGAATATCATGTGGGATGTTCCTGGTTAAGAAAAAGACCAGGACCTTCAACGAACTGCCGGGGTGCCTTGGAAGATGTGGTGCCTGGCTGAGTGTGTCAGGCGCAACGGCACACTCTTCAAAAGTCCCAAATTGGTGGATTACCAGGGCCAATCAGATTTCCAAGATGGCTACCTGTCCGAGCTGCGGGCACTAAAGGCCGCTTCCGTCTTGCCTGCCAGTGCCCACGCACTCCTTCTGAAACAGTCAAAGCTGTCTCAGAGGAACTTCCAGAGGACACTGGGTGCTTATGATCGTCAGCCAACGGCAGTGGCTCTGGCCAACCGCCAAAGCCGCCTCCTCCCCCTCCCCCAGGCACCGGTGGACTCGGACCAGCGACAGGCAGTGACGATAGGCGCCACAAGCCAGGTAGGACGGTCATCCCAGCCGGTGGGGCAGGACGGGCAGACACGACAAAGAACGATGTAGGGACTACAACGATCTCAAGGGCCCTGGATGCGCTCAGCGGCGACATCACTGGGTCTAGCCCGAGCAAGCTGAGCAGGACCCTCGAGCAAATAGGTAAGTAGCCCACAGCTCTTCTCGGCGGACCAAGCCAGCAAGGCTGTAAAATATGCGATGGATGTCACCATGTCTCCTGTGGCAAGGCCTCAGGTGCTTTTTGCCTACCTGCAGGGGAAAAGTCTGTATTGTTGCCTACCTTCCAGGCGGCCTATCTAGTGCCTAAGGAGGGGGTAATTACCCCCATTACCCTTCTCCTAAAGCCGCGCCTGGGCGGGAGGAGACGAGTTGAGACAGCCGAACGACGGGACGGAACCGAGTGTCCGATGGGTGCCAATGCCGGGCTCTGCATGGCGCCTCTCTTGCTCAATACTTCCGCAAGGAAAGGTACGCAACATTGGGGCGGATCTTTCCTTTCACAGTTAAATTTCTACAAAGAGCTGCTCTTGGTAATGCAAAGAAATCGGCGGCTTCATAGACTGCGAAGCCGCCGTTTTCTTTGTTGGCTGAGCGATTAGCGAAGCCAGTTACTTCACTGGGGTTGAAAAACTTTTTCTGTCTGTCTGTCTGTGTGTGTGTCCGCACTACTCCTCCAAAACGGCTCGGCCGATCGAGACGAGATTTTGCAGGGTTGTTAGGTATATCCTTGGCTCGCCACACGCAAAAATTCAGCTTTCTATCTCATTCCATTCAGTCGTACTAACGAAAAAACACTAAAAAAACGGCAGAAAAAGTGCAATTTTTTAGTGACTTTATATTTTAGAGACATTTTTACATGGTTCCTTATGTTTTTGAAGTTCCTGATGACGAAGATGAAATCAATTTCAACCCCTGACCAAACTTTTAACTGCGAATTGGCTACCTCGGCCCGAATTTACTAACACAATCAACTTCAACCCTTCATCTTGAAAAAAGGGGGTCGACCGACTACAAGGTAGGTTTACGCCAGACCGTGTCTTGTCGTAACAGGCTTCGCGATGCTGCGCCAGTTACGACAATCCACGCCTGGCGTTACACCTACCTTGGCCTGCGGCGCTTCCCTGCTTGCCTTCGGCTAGCTGTCTCAAGGATTTTTAAGGCATTAAGTAATGCACCTCGTGAAATCTGCAATAAAATTTTTTAGTCGGTCGATTCCCTTTTTTCAAGATCCTGATTCGGCAAACTGATGAAGTCGGGCTCCTAGACCCCCCTTCCGACTCCTCTTTGAAAAGGTCTTGCCGAGACCTATCGAAATCTGCAATAAAATTTTTTAGTCGGTCGATCCCCTTTTTTCAAGATCCTGATTCGGCAAACTGATGAAGTCGGGCTCCTAGACCCCCCTTCCGACCCCTTTTTGAAAAGGTCTTGCCGAGACCTTTCGAAATCCGCAATAAAATTTTTTAGTCGGTCGATCCCCTTTTTTCAAGATCCTGATTCGGCCAACTAATGAAGTCGGGCTCCTAGACCCCCCTTCCGACCCCTCTTTGAAAAGGTCTTGCCGAGACCTATCGAAATCTGCAATAAAAATTTTTAGTCGGTCGACCCCCTTTTTTCAAGATGGAGGGTCAAAGTTGATTATGTTAGTAAATTCGGGCCGAGGTAGCCAATTCGCAGTTAAAAGTTTGGTCAGGGGTTGAAATTGATTTCATCTTCGTCATCAGGAACTTCAAAAACATAAGGAACCATGTAAAAATGTCTCTAAAATATAAAGTCACTAAAAAATTGCACTTTTTTTGCCGTTTTTTTAGTGTTTTTTCGTTAGTACGACTGAATGGAATGAGATAGAAAGCTGAATTTTTGCGTGTGGCGAGCCAAGGATATACCTAACAACCCTGCAAAATCTCGTCTCGATCGGCCGAGCCGTTTGGAAAGAGTAGTGCGGACACACACACACAGACAGACAGACAGAAAAAGTTTTTCAACCCCAGTGAAGTAACTGGCTGCGCTAATCGCTCAGCCAAAAAATTTTTATTGCAGATTTCGATAGGTCTCGGCAAGACCATTTTAAAGAGGGGTCGGAAGGGGGGTCTAGGAGCCCGACTTCATCAGTTTGCCGAATCAGGATCTTGAACAAGCTAGGGCCCGCCCTTCCGTCGAACCGAGTTGCCAGCTCCGCTTCGCTGCGCCGGCAACTCGGTTCGACAGGGGGCCGGCCCAGCTTGGCCTGCCGGCGGCCTTTCCTCGGGCCTTCGGCCCTCGCATCAGACCCAACTTGGCCAGTCGAAGGCCCGGGCCTTCGGCCCGCTCTCATCAAACACCCCGTGAGCGGGTAAGGCAAAGTTATCGATGTACCATCGTGACTTAGGCCCGCCCTTCTATTCACAATATGCAAAAGTCCTTACACTTTTTACTCCAACTGCCCTTAGAATATGCCCATTTCATTTGTCTCTTAGCCCTCATTCCGAAAATACTCATATTTGCCATGCTACTGCAACTCCTTGCAATGGAGGCACAGCAGGAGCGCAAAACGAGCCCGTCGCACTTTTTCACATAACTCATGAAGGCGGGCTCCTGGACCCCCCTTCCGACCCCTCGTTGAAGAGGTCTTGCCAAGACCTATCGAAAACTTAAGTAAAAATTTTCAGTCGGTCGACCCCCTTTTTTCAAGATCCTGATGTGACTAATAGACGAAGTCGGGCTCCTGGACCCCCTTTCCGACCCCTCGTTGAAAAGGTCTTGCTGAGACCAATCGAAATCTGCAATAAATTTTTTTAGTCGGTCGACCCCCTTTTTTGAAGATCCTGATCTGGCCAACTTGTAAAAGCGGCCGATGGGGTCGGGACCAGGTCCATTCATCTTGTCTCGTCGCCCTGATTCCAAAAATACCCCTATGTGCCCTGCTAGCACCAATAATGGCGGAAATCCCCCTCCCGCCCATGCAAACCATGATGCAGCTGCTGCAGGCCTTGCGTGGGTCGGACGGGATTTGCACCACCGGATTGTTTGTTCGGACGGCCCTCCTGAAGTACCCTCCAAATCTGGTCACTCCAGCTCAACTCCTTCCTTGTACACAGACGACGACAACAACAACAACAACGACGACGACACACAGACACAAAGGCAAATGCATATGCCCTCCCCCTATTTTTTGAATAGAAGGGCGGGCCAAAAAGGGGATCGACCGACTAAAACATTTTATTGCAGATTTCACGTGGTGCATTACTCAATGCCTCAAAAATCCTTGAGACAGCTTGCCGAAGGCAAGCGGGGAAGCGCCGCAGGCCAAGGTAGGTGTAACGCCAGGCGTGGATTGTCGTAACTGGCGCAGCATCGCGAAGCCTGTTACGACAAGACACGGTCTGGCGTAAACCTACCTTGTAATACAAGGATCAGTTCTTTTTAGCAGATGATACCTTTACACTTTAAACAAACCTAAAACTATAAGACTCGTAAAGGTGTCAGCTTGCTTTCACTCAAAATAATGTGTATGGGGCGGGACGGAGCGTGCCTGCCTGCGTGACGCGCAGCCTGCGCGGAACATCAACAATGCCTCCCCGCGCCCAGCCCACGCGGAGCACGGCCACTCGCGCGCGGGGTGGCATTGTCGCAGGCCGGCTTGCAGCAGATCCTTGCAAGTGGGTGAAGCGGGTGAGACCAAAGCCTTTAGGACCACTCTACTTTGCTCATCGAGGATTAACACGTATGTATGGCAGTTGGGACGTTAACCTATCGGGGTGCGCCATCACTCGTATGGCGTTAAACGTGTTGAGGCCTTGGTTAAAGCTCAAAGCAAAACTACGAATTTAGACAAAACATGAGTATCATCTGCTTCCATTACCGTTCATGGAATGGGATTTTTTTAGGTTTTAAGCGTGTGCGCTAAACTAAGGTAAAAGCGCACGCTCCTTTCACACATCACTGGTTTTCGGACATACGGGCTTAAGTCCACGACCCCTTATTTTTCAGGAGGTGGTTTTTTTATCATTTCTTTGAAACTAACACATATTTTCAAAATTCCTTTCTGCTGGTTAAAGCAAATGATGTAACAAATCAAGACATATAATTACTTTTTACCTAAGAAGGGTCCTTCCAAGAAATACCAGGACTCACGTTCTTAAGTACAGTGATTCTAATCTGACAAAAGAACGCAAGTCCACTGTAAGCTCACTTAACAACGTAAGTCCATGGTGTCGATCTGATCCAAGGAGCTTAAGTCCACTGAGGTCTGACAAAGGGACGCAAGTCCAAGAGCTTGATCAGACTAAAAGGACGCAAGTCCACTGCTGACTGACTTACGAACTTATGTCCAAGAACCTGGATAGACTTACGTTTATAGGTCAGATCAAGCAAAAGGACATGCGTCGATACATCAGACCACTATGGACTTGCGTTCTTTAGTACAAGTCCATTTAAAAAGCCGCACAACCCTATTGGTAACCTTTCTTATAAAAGGTTGAATTAATAATTTCCAAGTTCAACATCTAATTAATTGGTTTAGTGTTGTCAACACCATTATCTTTCTCATGGCAACCTAGCTTGCAAGCAATACAAAACAAGAGCCTCCTCTTAGTTAACCATGAGAAAGATAAGAAAGTTGACAAAACTAAACCAATTAATTAGATATTGAACTTGGAAATTATTAATTCAACCTATAATAAAAAAGGTTACTAATAGGTGCGGCTTTTTAAATGGATTTGTACTTAAGACATAGTACTTAAGAACGCAAGTCCATAGTAGTCTAATGTATCGACGCAAGTCTTTTTGCTTGATCTGACCTATAGACGTAAGTCCATCCAGGTTTTTGGACATACGTTCATCAGTCAGACCGCAGTAGACTTGCGTCCTTTTGGTCTGATCAAGCTATTGGACTTGCGTCCCTTTGTCAGACCTCAGTGGACTTAAGCTCCTTGGATCAGATCGACACCATGGACTTACGTTGTTAAATGAGCTTACAGTGGACTTGCACTCTTTTGTCCGAATGTGTTTGGACTTGCGTTGTTTGGTACACTGTTGTATCTCAGAAACTATCACAGATATTTGACCCCCGCTTTTACCAGCTCATTCAGTGTGCCGTCCTGGTTCTTGCTATGCTATTAAGTGTATTCATCAAAATTGTGGACTTAATCCCGTATGACCGAAAACCAGTGACATAGCTTTATCTTTGGTCACGACCTTGACACCCTTTGTTTGGATTCACACCCACTGATAGGTCATGCTACAGAGAAGTTTTAATTTTATGTCCGTCACTTTGCTACTTAAAAGCGTACGTTGTATGCTCTATTTGGAGCATGCCTGCTCGGCAAGCTCTTACTAGTGAATACATGCCATTTCCACACTAACCGCGCGGCAAAGAGCAAGCCCGTGCACAACGTTTAAATAGGTGTCTGCTCCACTTAGCGTGTGCCCACATGGCACGTATGCTCATGCTCTAATTAGTGCACGCTTGGAAGGCATGGGCTAGCTAGAGTGTGCTTGCAGGTGTGCTTCCGCTAGACCGTAAAAAATACGCCTTTGGATTTGTTGAGTAAGAGAGAAGCGGTTTGCGCGATGAAATATCGTGCACAATGCGATAATTTTTTGAGAACATTATCACAGAATTACATATCACAGAGTAGCTATCTTTTAGTGCTGACCTGCCGTTTTTTAAACTGTAACTGTAAAACAAGTCGCAGATGGCCGGTTCTGCTGTGAGGACTGCCAAGTTAGTCGGCAGCGCAGCTGTGGTGGCCACCAAAACGATTAGAAGAGGTACGATGACTGAAACACAAGGATCGAATCAGGAACAAATAGACAAATTTAAGAGCATAAAGAGAAATGATTTATCAACTGTTTGCTGCAACCACTGATAATCTATCGGCGTGACTTCGTGCCGTTTTAGGGGCGTGAAAAAAGTGTCACGCCAAAAAACGGCATGACAAAAAGTCATGCCCAAAATCGGCGTGAATTTCCTGTCATGCCGGTTTTCGGTATGACTTTTCTCGTAAAACGCACTGCCATTCACGCCACATGACGGCGTGACTCACGTGTCATGCCATTTTTCGGCGTGAATTTCCTGTCACGCCAATTTTTGGCGTGATTTTTTGTCACGCCATAATTTGGCCATGTGTCCGACCGTAACATTTTTAGTGACCACACTGTTATTTCAAGAATGACAAGGAACCCGTTTGCACTCTAAACTTACAGCTTTAGTTCTTGCGGATACCACCCAAGGAGGAAGAAAAATCATTATGATGTCCTTATGACGTCCCTCTTAGGTCACATGTGAAAGATCACGGTGATGTCATTATGGTCCCCTGGAATGACGATGCTTTGACCTCTCATTGTGACATCAAAATGACATTGACATCACTGTGATGTCAACCTGACCCTTTCTGTGAAATAGCGTAACAATGAAGAATATAAATTGAACGTATTTACGCTCCTTTTTTGTATTCGTAGTAGGACACCATGCGAATATGCGGTACGGAATGTCATTTTGGGAAGGGAGATGCACTCTGCTCTGACTGGGACTGCCGACGGCAACTGCTGTCCGAGGGTTACAGATTGGACCATCGCCGTGAAAGCAAGACGTGCGCTCCACGTGCCTTATCAGCACTAGGCCACTACGTGGTAGCAAGCTTGAGACATGTCATGACATGGCATTGTAACCAAGAAGCCGCAAGCGAGTGGCGGGCAACAACGCCCAGTGCCATCTAGCGGCGTGGCGGCAAAGTGGCACATCCTTAGATCATATTATTTATCTGTGCATGATATGTCAGTGTGAACGTCGAACGAACATATGGTATATTTTCACGCTTTCACTCATAAATTTCGAATAAAACTAGGATAAATGTAAACGATTCGAATATTAAGGGTTCTATGGTCACAATAGAAGCTCAGACATGAAGTCAAAAATATCATTTCTTGGTCAAAAATCAACCTGACCGAGCAATTACTTAAGACAGGTCACATGGACATCACTTTGATGTCATCTTGAATTTCCCTCCTCCTTGAGCACGTATCCGCAATACGGAGAGTTTTGTGTGAACCTAATTACGGATGCATTTAGCTTGTGATAGGCTACGAATAACTTTTAACGGACAAAGAAATTTTCGTATTACGGTTATATCATCCGTATTTCAAACTACATCCATACGGCATTACATTTGCCCAAAACTGTCTGTACACACTCAACAACTTCTTCAGGGTTTGCAGGTTACGGATAGTTTTGAGCAGCCAAAGGTTGCAATTTTGTTTGTAATACAGGTGATTTTTACCGTATTGTAAAAGTTTGGTGCCCGAAAATTGCAAGCAAATGTTCCGTTAGTTAAGGTCACCAAAACCCTTGTATTACTGACAAAATCATCTCCATTTCAAGCAAAATTGCATCCGTATTATGGTTGCACCAAACTATCCGTAACCTACGAACCCTGTATCCGTATAGGCTTTAGAGTTTAGAACAGATGTGGGCCGAAACGTAAGGAACAAATTGGAATTGTAACGCGATATATTTTTATTGCTGCCACAGATGCAATAATTTTAAGAAAATCTCACTTGCGTTTTCACCGCTGATTATTGTAACAAACTTCTTACGTTAGACATATCAGTTGGAAACCAGGTTAAAGTGTTAAATTTGACTGCAGCCAAAGTATTGGAACGCAACGGAATCATCCAGAAATGCTCGAGTGAACAAACAGCCCATACCCCATATTCGTTCCATATGCATTTTTACTTAAGAACTGCACACGATTTATGTTAATTCACCATACCACTGAAAACAACAGTTGGCCAAACAAGGGATCCCACCGCACTTAAGGTGAGGTGTGGGTGAAAAAAAAAGCTAAAAATGCTGATCCAAAAACAATTTGCATAAATTGTTCCAAACAAATTCTGTACTTCACATGCAAGTATGACCCCTTTCAAGTTAAAGTTAAATGAGTTGTAAAACATCTAACTTGTACGGACAAAAATGTCAGTTGTCGTAAACTCTCAACGACAAGTTTTTGCAGTCAAAGGATTCTGCGCAACAGTTTTTGACTGATTGGTCTCATTTTTTTTCCTGAAGTTCCTTGGATAGTTGTCCACAATACATAGCGATATTGGTGATATCAATCATAGTTTGTGGGAAAAAATTTTTTTTAGGTCAAAAATGTAATTTTTGGACACTTTAAATTTTTTTAAAATTTAATTAATTTATTTTTTCTGGTGACTTTAATCGCCAAAACGTTATGTAACTTTGTTCGATAGGACATTAAGAAGAAAAAGAAGCCGAAGACAGGCTTTCTTGACAAAATCTGTTGCGCAGAATCAATTTGGCTTAAGCGACTAAATTTGATGAAAATGGCCTGTATCTCCGGAACGGCTTGATGGATTCTGGTGCTACTTCAGGTCTTGTTTCTATATAGACCCGTCATCACTGCAAAAGTTGGAACCACTAGGGCTAAAAGTTTTGGAGGTACTATTTTCACCCACACCTCACCTGAATATTTAAAATGAGCGTGGAGAGCAGCACACAATGTCAATGGACAGATACGTTTCTCGTCACTGCGGAGAATGGCAAGTTTTGCATACGTGCATCACACTTCACTGCTACAATCAAAACTATCTCAGCTGTGGTCTAGTGTTTTGCTTGATTGATCCACCGCAGATCACAGCACACATTACGAAATTAAACTCAGCCTGCTGTAATTAACCTTAAATTTACCAAGATGCATAGCTGCACACAGTGGGCGCATGCGTTGCCGTGTCCTATGGTACACTTCGTCCTGCCATCCAAAGTGGAATGCGTTCTTAAGAGGTCTCTGCGACGGTAACCTCTCCATTATCTCGCTAATCGACTTCGTACATAGACAATCCGTTTAATCGGATAACAGTAAGCTAGGGCAATTTCATTCAGTTGCCGCCGAGTGTTTTCAAATGCGCCGATGCTAAACACAGTTGCTATGTTGTGAATCCGTAATAAACTACGAACAGCGCGGAACTACTTACCCTTTGAACGTGTGAGGAATAAGAGGGCGGTGCGGACACTACAAATCTAAAGGTCAGACTTCTCGCTACTACAGAGGTGAGACATAAAGTCTCGCCAAGTTTCGGTCAGACCTCAAAGTCTCGGCAAATTTTGGTCAGACAAAAATGTCTCGCCACAAAATGGCGAGACTTTCTTGTCTGACCACTCGAAAGGCGCTAATCACGGCGCGCCGCATTAGTGCTTTTCGAGTGGTCAGACAAGAAAGTCTCGCCATTTTGTGGCGAGACATTTAATGTTCAAAGCGTTTGAAAACATCATTTCAGTCAGTTTTGCCGCAAACACGTCAGTGTCATACAGTTTTAAAAGATTAAGTGGCCTTTTTTAAAAAAATCGTGGGTTCTTTTGATGCCAAAGTTATGTTTGTGCACACATTAATCAAGCCAGACATTATTTTAAGTCAGAACAACCATCACTGCTCTAGCAGAACTCTCCTTCTCTAGCTTTTAGGTGGAAAGGTGATCACTGAGAATCCAAACGCTATGAATGTAGCGTCAATTGGCGCTATGCGTTTGAAGCCGTTTTCATCGCGCCAATTGGCGCTATGCTTTTGCATCGCACGTGTGGTGCAATGCCTTCCTATGCACTAGCATAGGGCATTTTCGGGACGCATCGCACGTAAGGTGCAATGTGTCTATGGCATTGCACGTGTGGCGCGATGTCTCAATGCATTGCACCATACGCGCTATGTTCATAGCGTTTGGAATCACAGTGATGACACAATGAGCACCTCTAACCGATGACTACCACAACTGTAAGTTTTTTAACTATCACATCCTGGCAGGGACAATTATAGGTCCAAGCAGTAGCAATGTCATTAGAGTTGACACAGCTTGATATCAGCTATAAGGTTATCTCTATCCTTGCGATGGATATTGAACTCATTAAAGGTACCAACAGAAATACATTCAGTGATTCCAATCGGTGAGAATGTTGTCCTTCTTTGTTTTTACATACCGCAGTGACTTGGCCTAATGCTGGTCAAATTTTAGCGATACTTAGCGAGTCTTGCCTCCTTTGGAGCGCTACAAACATGTCTCACCTCTTTCGGGCCATACGAATTTGTATCGCTACTGTTTGAGCGATACAAATTTGTCTCGCCTCTTTATGGTCAATACAAACCTGTATCGCCCTAACATGGGGATACAAAATTGTCTCGCCCCACAGACGGCGAGAAGTATTGCCCTTGAGATTTGTAGTGACCTCATGGGTGCCGGCGTAATTCTTGCCCAGACTGTCAAAACAAGGTAAAGTTTTCATCTTGACATCAACTTCAATAAGTTGCCAATGATGTTTAACACAATGTCGAGAAAGAGAAAAACATATACAACTGACTCGGTATTTCTGATATAGCATTGGCATACATGAAACGTATAATACAGACTTGCCTATGTTCTGTAAGTCTGCTTGAGCCCATAAGTGCCATGTGCAAGGAGCGATGAAATGAGGTGAGCCAGCGGGTGGAAACTCTTTTGCCGATATAGGCATGCAGAGGTTATTTGTATACGCTAGATCTCAGGATCCAAGAAAGATAGGTAAAATCTGTGAGCATATTTGGAATCCTCATAAAATTTCACGTGGCGTAGGCTATGTTCTAATCTGAAGGTTAAGGAAATAATCGGTAATTTTGTCATGGGAATTTAATACATAGGGCAAAACAACGCTTTGAAACAAGGATCAAAACGTTGCATTGTTCCGCTGTGTTCCTTAATGCAGGAGAACGGGACCTCGCATCGTGATTCACAAGCCATTTTCAGAATCCGGAGGAAATTTCCCGTGCAAAAAGCTGTCATGAAGTCTCCAACACTATATTATCACAGTAAACCGTCGCAGTGTAAATGAGACAAGTGATGCAGCAACTGCTTTCCATTAAATTGACAAAACAGTTTGAGATTGACCGCAAGTTTCAAGGGTACTGACCCCTCTTAGGAAATCCGAGAAGTGTTTTGCACACAGGAAAGTACGCTGAATTCATATCTGTACTCATATTTGGAATTGGTCTTTCCGTTCTCTCACATTAAGGAACACAAAACAGCTATTTCCGGGACAGTGCGTATATTTCGATCCTTGTTTCAAAGCGTTATTTTACCCTATATTTTACATTCCCATGACAAAATAACTGATTATTTCCCCAACCTTCGGCACGAAACATAGCATACGCCACGTGAAATTTTGTGAGGATTCCAAATATGCCAACGGATTTCATCTAGCTCTCGTAGATCCTGAGATCTAGCTTGTACAATATACCTCTGCATGCTCATTTTGGCAACAGAGTTTCCACCCGCTGGGTGAGCATTATACGAATACACTACTTGTCCGGAGACAGCAGAGCAGATTCGCTCATCATGCGCAGATACATATTAATTACCTGGAACATAAAGCCGAAGTGCTAAGTTCAATGCAAAGGTTATAGAACCCATTGCCTGTCTGTAAGTCAATTTGTATTACCTGGTCATAAAGCAAATTGGTTTTCTTGAGCGTCACGAAAACTCGGCCCCTTATATATAACGTAACTGCAATTGTGGCTTAAAATGTCATCCTTATCAGCTTCAAGCATTAAATTCACTCTGACCTGAGAAAAGAAATGATAATATCAAACCAAGAAGGAGAACAGCTTTTACAGAGGAAGGTAACTGTCTTACCTCCATATTTGTCCAAATGTGAGTACTGAAAATAGCTTCTAAAGATTCCTGATTTTAAAACAAATAAGCGTTGTTACTACTATTATAAACCAAGCAACTCTCTGCAAATCGAGTGAACTTACCGGTTCAGTCTGCAGATTTGGTTCTGGTTCAAGTAGGTCTATAGCTTCATTGAGGGTTTTCTAAAAGTGTATAGTGTGTGATTTTGTTTGCCTTTCTGATCGGCAGTTTCTTTTAACAAGAGGCCATACCATGCCTATAAGATTAAAACAGTCCTCTTCTTCCCGAGGTGAAATTCTCTGCGTGCAATTGCGTGCGTTTTGCGTGCATGAGCGTGCATTTGTGCGTGCTTAGTGCAGCCGCATGCGTGCAAATGCGTGCTCAGCGCGTGCACATGCGTGCGCGCCGCCGCCGCTCTCTTCCGTGTGAATTCGTGTCGGGCGCGGGGAATGATCAGCCGACGCGGCGCCGGCCCGTTTGAGCGCCTGGAAGGTACGCAACTACTCTGAGCGGAGAGGGTTCTGGTGGCATAGCCACAGGCTGATCGTGCGAGCAGGGTCAAGCTGAGGGAGAATGGTCTGCTAACCTGACTAGCAGTTAACCACAAGCCGATGCTGAAAGCCCAAAAGCAGCAGCGAATGCATTAGCTTTCCTTCACTGAAAAAAGTTTTCGTAACTTTTCGACAAATTTTGCAACGAATACTTCGTAAATCTGACGAATATCTCGTAAATTCGAAAACCGAATAACTCGTAAAAGACTTAATACGAATTGTTCGTTATATTCTTTGAAAAATAGTCACGAAAAGCCCAAAAGCCGCAAAACTTTACGAGTTTTTCGTAACAAAAACGAGTGATTCGTCGCCTTATTTGTCGTAAAATTACAAATATTTACTGGGAAAATGTATTTCATGGATAACTAGTACCAAAAGTTACGACACATTCTTAGAATTACGAACAACTCGCACCAAAACGAATATCTCGTAAATGTTTCTCAAAACATTCGTCAATTTACGATTAATTTGTAAAATTGTTACGAACTTTTGTGAACTTACAGAAACGAAGCACATGTTAATTTATTTTACGAATGACTCATGGCAGTCCCATGCAGTCATAGGACTCTACGAATTATTCTTAAAATGAAAAATCATTCATAGGTTTGATGAAAAACTCGACGTTAATTTGTTCGTAAAATAACGAATTTTCTCTGAGAAAAATTCTGTCCGAGTGATTCGTAATTTTACGACAATTTTGTATCAGTGTTTGGAAGAGACACTTTCGGCCCCGTGGTGCAAAAAAAGGCCATTTTGAGATGAAATCGCGCTTTTTCCGCCGTTTTCGGACATAAATAAACACAGGTCACCTGTTAAATATTGTAGCACAATTTTCAACAATATATCATTCAGTTTGTTATTAAATTTCGCAATTCCTTAACTTTGGCTATCTCGGATCTGATGCCTTGTTCGGCTGCTATGAGTGACAAAGGGTATATAATAGTGCACTTTAGAGGCTCCACCGATCTGGAGCCCCTAAAGTAGACCAAAACACGCGGAAAACGCCGCAGAACACGAATATGATTACCGTGTTGGGGGCTGTGGAACGGTTTGGCTTGATTTTAATAAAACAGTGACTCACCATAACCTCAAATAACAAACTTTAACTCTATCAAACATGGTCTTTGCAGAATCGTTTCGTAGCGAGTCTGCAAACGTAACTTGTATCGCCGAGGAATGTTTCTGTCCAAGCTTGAACCGCGGTCAACGCTTCGTAGGTAAGTAATATTTTCTCTTCTATCAATGCGAGAAAAAGTGTAAGCAGAAAAGTGTTTATGGAATCTTTATTTTTGTCGTCGACCTACTGTCTGCTAAAAATGTTGTGGAAAAGTTGTAGCCAGCCCGAACTACTCACGTCGACGGGACGGTTAATGTTGTTTATACTTATCCAAATATTTTTCCATCTCCGATGCGTGCCCAAGTTATGTAAAAGCAGAGGAAGCTATCCGCACCCCAATATTTTCCCTTCAATCAATGCGAGATAAATTGTGGGAAAGCAGATGTGTCGGGTAGGGGGAAATGCTTTAGTGCCCTTTTTCGCTGTCAGCTTGCACCTATTTTCCTCTTTATTAAGCTGTTAGTGGTTGTCAGGCCTTGCTGCTGAAAACGAACAAGGAATGTAACTACAGTTTGTGGCTTCGTGGGGATTTAGTTGTTACCCATTTAGCAAATTTCCCTTCCATTCACGGGCAACAATTTGAATAATTAAAGGTTAAGTGTCCATGTTGCCTTGGTGACATGCCATGTACAGTAATCAGCCAACGGCAATTCTTGACGGCCTCCCATGAGGCTCAGGCTTTGAGCAGTCCAAGGTCTGAAAGTAACCCAACAAAATTTTAGACCTCTACCTACCATACAAAGGCGGCTACAGACCATTGAAACTTAGAGACCATCTGACCTCTGGAGTGGCGAGTAGTCTGACCTTTGGATTTAAAGTGAGTGGTTCCCTAAACACCTTTACCCGGTACGAGAACCATGTTCTCGTACCAGCTGAAGGTTAGGTCAGGCTTCGGCGCGAAGGTGTTAAGGGAAAATTTTGTGATGGGTTCGGAATGAATCGATCAATGCAAAGAAACTGGCACGTGGCGAAAATTGTATTAAAACAAAAAATGTGCTTATTTTTATTCTTTTTCCTGTCTTCTCCGCCTAGGCACACCCTGCATTGGCCGGCCAGTCGCACGCTTGTAGGGTGTAGTGGAAGTGAAGCGGAGCCGGGCACGGCATGGTCAGGCTGCGGCCTAAGAAGCACACAACGTAGTGGTCGCAGCGGCCCGGCGCAGGGATGAGCAGCGACGCCCACTCCGAAGAGCACACCGACGGCACGGGTAACGGCGGCCAGACGAAGGGGGCTGGACTGGCCGACGACGGTGGATGTCTGGTTGTCGGTGACGTCCAGACGGTGGTCGGCGGTGCATCAGACGTCGTAGACGGTTCAGTCAGCGGTGGCGGTGCGGTGGATTGTTCAGTCGGCAATGCGGTATAGGGTTCAATCGGCGATGCGGTGGAGGGTTCAGTAGGCGCTGCGGTAGATTCGGTGGACGGTTCAGTCGGCGGCGCGGTGGACGGTTCAGTCGGCGATGCGGTGGACGGTTCAGTCTGCGATGCGGTGGACGGTTCAGTCTGCGATGCGGTGGACGGTTCAGTCGGCGATGCGGTGGACGGTTCAGTCTGCGATGCTGTGGACGGTTCAGTTTGTGATGCTGTGGACGGTTCAGTTTGTGATGCTGTGGACGGTTCAGTACGCGCTGTGGTGGATGGTTCAGTCGGCAATGCCGTGGACGATTGAGTCGGCGCCGCGGTCGATGGGTCAGTCAGCGATGCGGTGGACGGTTCAGTAGGCGCTGTGGTGGATTCGGTGGACGCTTTAGTCGGCGGTGCGGTGGACGGTTCAGTCGGCGGTGCGGTGGACGTTTTAGTCGGCGCTGCGGTGGACGGTTTAGTCGGCGCTGCCGGCGGTGCCGTTGAAGGCGTCGTGGCTAGTTCAGTAGTCTGTGCTGCGGAAGGCGTCGTTGCTGGAAACTGTGTGAGATAGAGGAAATAACAATGGAATTATTAATCTTGCTCATGATCAAATCTTTAGAAAGAAGCGCTTTTTCTAATTAATCTGAATGCACCTATACAACTGTCGTAAGATTTCTCGGTCAAAAACACTTGATAAAATTTTTGTATTGGACCCCCTTTTTAATGCAATACGTCGAAGTGATTGGTTGATCTTTAGGGCGTCAATTGACTTTGTTGAGTCTAAGCAAATGTGCCTATTTGATTGACGTCCCTGGACTCCAACTAAGTCCCGGCCTCGTCGTGACTCGGCCGAATGCCAACATGCGTAGAGTGAAATAATAGGTGAAAAATAAGCTTAATCTCATGTTGTAATTTTACAAGAATCACGCCACAACGCTCGCAGTTACAGTGGACGACAGGCTTTTCTACGCTTAAGGGTAAGGGCCTAGTTCTGCGACTAAACTTGAATGAGCAGTGCCATTCGTGTCAAAAGCAACGTCTGTTTAACGTTCAATCGACAGTGCTTAGCGCACAAGTCAGCTCGACGAGCTGCGTTCTGTAAAGTGTCTCATTTGGAATAAAAGATTAAGTAATTGAAAAGCGGCAAGGGATAAAACCGTAAGAAACTTTTTAAATTTTTGTGCGCAGATTATTCGTTTTACGAGTGCATTCATTTTTGGACCGGGTGGATCATGCCTTGTACCAGAGCAACGAAACGGGCGGACCTTCGCGTCCGTTCAGGTGAACTCAAATTTTCTTCAATACCCGGTCCGGTCCGGGTCCGGTGAGCGTCCGCCCGTTGACGTCCGTTCCCGAAGCTAAAACGGACGCAAATCGGACGCTCCGAGGGCAGCCGAAGCGACTTCGGCTCGTCACCGCTGTCAGCCAGCGGGTGCTTCGAGCACCCCTCACCTCACCCCTCACCTCTCCCCTCGCCTGCCGCGGCACTGCCGGCCGGCTACTGGCTGTGCCTCGATCGGCGAACGCGTCTGTCTGTCTGTCGTTCGACGCGTCGGATCGCCGGCCCAGTGCCTACCTCGCCCACCTCACTCCACTTTTCTAAACGGACGCACAGGTCCGCCCGTTTCGTTGCTCTGCCTTGTACCTGAGTTGTAGTTGTGGATATGGTTTTCCACCAATAACAATATCCCGAAAAAATAAATTCCTTAAATTTGCATTCTCTAGTTTTGTAGTCAAAAACTTCCAGGTGGAGCCAGTCATCGCACATGGTCCCTTTCGACGCCGGCACTCCGTTTTTACACTGAATGTACATGTGACACCATCCTTCGCATGGCACTGGCAGCTTTTCGTTCCCATTGCATCTGGAACACATAACCGTAACTGTCAGAGTGAGGTTATACTTTTGATCAGAAATTATCAGGCTTATTGGTGTATGGGGCATATTGGTCCATTTTAAGGTGAGATGTGGGTTAAAATACGGTCAAAAACGATTGAAGAGACCAAATGTGATTTCTGTGTCATTTTTGTTTCCAAATCCCTCACTTACATTGTTCATTTTTTTTAAAAAAAAAAATTGTTACATTACTATTAGCAGAATTGTCACTAAAAATGTTTGAATGGATATCCATACGTTAGTCAACCAATTGCATTTGCAAATACTTGTTGCAAACATGTTCTTAGGTTAATATCTGAATTCCTGCCTCGACACATGACCTCAACAATCCTGCAATAGCCACGAGCATCATCGGAGTTTTACTTGGTGTCCGTGGTGTCAGTGTCCCCAGGACTGTGTGCCCACCTTCCCTTTGCCGAGGGGCGTTGCACCCAACTTATTGTACTGACCTGCCGTTTTTTAAACTGTAACTGTAAAACAAATCGCAGATTGCCGGTTGAGCTGTCAAGACTGTCAAGTTAGTGGGTAGCGCAGCTGCGGTCGCCACCATAACGATAAGAGAGACGACTGAAACACAAATTTAGAACAACTAACAACAGTATGCAAGAATTTTACAATTAAATAAAAATGTTTTTCAAACGATTGTAGCAACTGTTCTAAATAACAGGGATAACACGTATCATACATCTCACCCTCTGAGGGGTGAGACAGAACTGTCTCACCTCACCGTAAAAGGGTGATACTAAAATTTATCACCGAAGAAAGGTCGTACACGAATGTATCACCGAAAAACTTCGCACACAAGTGTATAGTCGAAAAAGGGTGATACTTCTTCAAGAAAACAATGGCCAATCTAGCTTGTCTAGCCTGATCTTTTTTCGGTGCTACATTCTTGTACGACCTTTTTTTCGGTGATACATTCTGGTACGCCTTTCTTTTGGCGATACTCTTTGCATCGCCTTAAGTTGGTGAAATGCCTCACCCTTTGAATTTCAGTGAAGGCGATACCAATTAGCAACTCTAGCCCACTTCAAAAATTAGAAAAGTTTTGGAATTATTTTTTTTGTTGATTTATAGCCAAGATTAGATTGGAGATCGGAACCGTATTTTGAGGTGCTGTAAGCCGTAAGAGGTGGCGTCGAGGTAGCCGCAACGCGATGCGTGCACTTCACAAGTCTTTGTTGCGCGGGGGTTAACCATTCAAGAATTGTGTACAGACTTCTCGGTATTACGCTGTGACGGTGGTATTTACCGTGTATTGTGGCATTAAATGCTAAAATTTGTCCCATACGACTCCAAAATGATAGTACTACTACGGAAACTACGCGTATTACAGATTTATTGTGTTCAGGGCATTGCGCGAGTGCGCACCGCTTACCCCCTCGCTTTGTTGGATGCCAACATGAGACTGACAGTAATAAGGTATAATTCAGTTTACCATAATGTTAAGTCTAAAAAAATAAGTCTGAATTTTCAGAATTTTTAAACAGTGCTTACTACTTTACAAACTGAAGTGTGTCCTCAGTATGCATCTACAGATGCATACTTGGTTGAGTACACATCTACAGGTGCATACTTGGTTGAGTACACACCTACAGATGCATACTTGGCTGGGTACACATCTGCAGATGCATACTGAATGCATACTGAATACACACCTACAGATGCAAACGTTGTAGGCGTGTACTCAGCGTAGTATGCGTTTGTAGATGTGTACTCAGCTAAGTATGCATCTGTAGATGTGTACTTGTGGGTATGCATCTGTAGATACATACTGAGTACACACTTCAGTTAATAGAGCAAGCAGGTCACGATACAAACTACTTAAATTTTGGTAACCTTCGTAAATATTTTAAGGGGGTGATAAGTCCATCTGTAGCGCTGCAACGCTTAAAGACTACAGAGTGGCATACATTGACAAAAAAATTCAGCCAAACAAGCAGTTTATATTTTTCGAATCTTCAGCCAAAATAATTAGGACGCACGGAATCACCAGAAATACACAGTACGGGCCAAGAATCAAATAAAAACAAACTATAAAACCCCTTTTTTGTGGGATCACTGAGAATCGAAAGGCTCTAAGTATGGCGTCAATTGGTGCAATGCCTTCTAAGTCGTTTCCATTGCATGTGACAGCACATTCGTTTGCACGTGAAGACTGCGATGTCAATTTAAGCGTGACAAACAGTGAAAATTTACAGTCATACGAATGTGACACACTGGACCGTTTTGTCACATTACTTCGGGTGTGACACGAAATTAGAGGGTGAACTATCACATAAAAACGAACGTGACACATGGTTCTCATTGACATGTCGTGTCACATCCAAACGAATGTGACGCCCATATAGTGTCACATTCGTTTGAAAGTGACACCCACGTCCTGTCACGTTCGTTTGAATGTGACACGCCCTCGGACATGCCATAGGTGTCAAGTTGTTGTGGGTGTCACGTTCATTTAAATATGACAATTTGGCAAGTCACATTCAAACGAACGTGACAGTATATGGGTGTCACATTCGTTTGGATGTGACACGACATATATCGTTGGGTACCATTTGTCACTTTCGTTTTGATGTGACAGTTCACTTGCGGAGTTTGTGTCACACCCGATTTAAAGTGACAAAGCGGTGCGGTGTGTCACATTTGTTTGACTGTAAATTTTCACTGTTTGTCACGTTCAAACTGACATCGCAATTTTTACGTTCAAACGAATGTGATGTCACATTCGTTGGCTACCAGTGCACCTGGTGCAATGCCAATTCATCGCCCGTGAAGTGCAATGCCTTAGAGCACTTTCGGGACGCATTGCACACTGTCAGAAATTTTGTAGTTAATTAACAACAAATCTATTGCTAATTTTTTTTTCTGACAACAGTTGTTTTTAAACGACAGCAGTCGTTTACGAACAGAGAATGTTGTTGATAAATGACAGTTGGGTCATTCTAAAACAACTTACTTGTTGGAAGACAACTTTTCCGTCGTTTCAGTTTTAAACAAAGATGTTGTAGGAAAACGACCATGTTGTTGACAGTTTTGTTGTTATTTTCGAACAATCGTTACGGACAGTGCACGTAAGATGCGAGGTGGCTGTGGTATTGCACGAGTCGTGCGATGTCCCAACGCATTTCACCATACACGCTATATTTATAGCCTTTATAATCGAAGTGATGATTCTAGACTTCTTTATTCGAACGACAATGAAATGTCTAAGTATTTAACAACAACTGATGGTCATATAAAGCGTCTTATCCATGATGTTACACATACATGCAACACATCCGCTCACTATTTCAATTTTCTAATACATTTCTTGTTTCTGCAGAGAACGAAAAGTTTTACTTAAATACGTTACACCCAACATTGGAAACTGGTGTCGTTATCGGTTTGCTTCGTTGAAATCTATTTCAACTGTAGTCTAACGGTATTTTATGGTTAAAATTTTTCAATTATTCTACTTCATTGAATCGACAGCGGATCATACTAAGGAATATAACACAATCTGCTAGGATTAATCTTCAACTTGCCGAAATGCATGGCTGCACGTTGTGGGTGCTTCGTTGCAGTGTCTTGTGTCTCTCTTTCCAAGGGGGACTGCGTCCTTTAAAGCTCACTGCGAAGGTAAATATTCCACTATCTGGTTCATCGACTTCGTACAGACGCAATACGTTTTATCGGATAACAGTAAGCTTGGGCAATATTATTCAGCTACAGATGCGAGGTGCATTGGAAACCATGCAACCTTTTATAACCTGCGGCCAGCGTTGTCGTCAGGACATATATGGACATTCTGAAAATGGTGCGAAATGTTCACAAACACTCCTGCACCTCATTCACAGCACTGTTAAAAAAAATGTTGTAATTTAACAGCACTTGTGCTGTTAAGTTTGATAGCAACACATCTTGTTTTATAACAAACATGTTGTAGCCCTTGGTGTTGTTTTCTGATGATTCGATTGTATTACAACAATACTTTTGTCGCGTCTTCGATCATGTCTCTGCCAAATTGGTGTTCGCCTCAAAGTGTTGTAATTTAACAACATCCTTGTAATCTGACAACTATTTTTGTTTAAGGATTGCACAATGGTTGTTTTTAAACAGAAAAACTGTCGAACGAGAACATTACTGTTTTAAATCAGAATTACATTGCTGTTTCCAGACAGGGAAGTTGTAAAGAAACAAATGAGTTGTCTGTAGATGAATTTCCCGTTCAGGAGCCGAACAACACAGTTGTAATTTAACAACATTCCTGTAGGTGATTGTGTTGTAATTTTACAGTGGATTTTTAACAGTGAGTAACGCCAAAAGACGAAAATAACCGGGAAAGGAGCGGAAACGCACAAAATTTTTGTACGTGGTCTCATGCGAGGAGAAAAGCCAAAATATTTTATGACTTAAAAGAATAGATGCATAATCGATCAATTGATTAGAAGTTACTAGCGACATATCTAGTAGCATGAGTCCGGCAATGATTCTTGTAATAGCCCATGTTGACATACTCCTTGCGGCAATCTTGGCAAACTAGTTTGGGTTTGTTTTTCTTCAGTCTTTGCCTCTCAAGCACCTCAGCCACTTTTGGTGCTGGAAGTTTTGGTGGTTGTTGCTTTCTCTTGCCAGTTGCAACTCTTCTATGTGTAGGCGGTGGTGGAGGCAGTGGAGCTTTGAACAGAGCATTTGGCTGAAGCTGGTTAGCAGTTTGTTGGCGAGTCGTGCGTTTAGTTGTCACTGGCGTTGACGTGAGTGCTTTCAAAAAAGTGTGATTGAGCGACACGTCAAGCGTCATGTCATTGTCACCCATCCTATAAAATAAACAAAATAGTATGTTTGAGATGCGAACGTACATCAGACCACTAGCCACGGCAATTGTTATAACTCGCATAACTAAATGCTCCTTAACCGCAACAAACATTCTGAGGTTTTTGGCTGAGCGATTAGCAAAGCCAGTCACTCCAGGGGGGTTAAAAAGTTTTGACTGTCTGTCAGTTTGTCTGTCTGTTTGTGTGTCCGCACTACTCCTCCCAAACGGCTCGGCCGATCGGGACGAGATGTTGCAGGGTTGTTAGGTATTACCTTGGCTCAACACACGCCGAAATTCAGCTCTCTATCTCAAATTATTCAGTTGTACCAACGAAAAAACATTAAATAAACGGCAGAAAGAGTGCAACTTTTTAGTGATGGTTTCCGTATGTTTTTGAAGGTGCTGATGATGAAAATGAAATCAATTTCGACCCCTGACAAAAGTTTTAACTGCGAATTGGCTACCTCGGCCCGAATTTTCTGACATAATCAGCTTTGACCCTTCATCTTGAAAACAGGGGGTGGACCGACTAAAAGATTTTAATGCAGATTTCGAAAGGTCTCGGCAAGACCATTTCAGAGAGGGGTCGGAAGGAGGGTCTGTGAGCCCGCCCTTATGCATTGTGAAAATTGGTGCAACGGCCATGTTTTGCACATTAACTTTGGCATAGTGGGAACACAAGAGAGGGCCTCAGTCCTCATGTTACATTAACAAGGTAGGTTTACGCCAGACCGTGTCTTGTCGTAACAGGCTTCGCGATGCTGCGCCAGTTACGACAATCCACGCCTGGCGTTACACCTACCTTGGCCTGCGGCGCTTCCCTGCTTGCCTTCGGCAAGCTGTCTCAAGGATTTTTGAGGCATTGAGTAATGCACCGCGTGAAATCTGCAATAAAATTTTTTAGTCGGTCGATCCCCGTTTTTCAAGATCCTGATTCGGCCAAGTAATGAAGTCGGGCTCCTAGATCCCCCTTCCGACCCCTCTTTGAATAGGTCTTGCCGAGACCTATCGAAATCTGCAATAAATTTTTTTAGTCGGTCGATCCCCTTTTTTTAAGATCCTGATTCGGCCAACTAATGAAGTCGGGCTCCGAGACCCCCCTTCCGACCCCTCTTTGAAAAGGTCTTGCCGAGACCTATCGAAATCTGCAATAAAATTTTTTAGTCGGTCGATCCCCTTTTTTCAAGATCCTGATTCGGCCAACTAATGAAGTCAGGCTCCTAGACCCCCCTTCCGACCCCTCTTTGAAAAGGTCTTGCCGAGACCTATCGAAATCTGCAATAAAATTTTTTAGTCGGTCGACCCCCTTTTTTCAAGATGGAGGGTCGAAGTTGATTATGTTAGTAAATTCGGGCCGAGGTAGCCAATTCGCAGTTAAAACTTATGTCACGGGTAGAAATTGATTTCATTTTCGTCATCAGGAACTTCAAAAACATACGAAACCATGTAAAAATGTCTCTAAAATGTAAAGTCACTGAAAAGTTGCACTTTTTCTGCCGTTTTTTTAGTGTTTTTTCGTTAGTACGACTGAATGGAATGAGATCGACAGCTGAATTTTTGTGTGTGGCGAGCCAAAGACATACCTAATAACCCTGCAAAATCTCAGCCAGATCGGCCGAGCCGTTTAGGAGGAGTAGTGCGGACAGACAGACAGACTGACAAAACTTTTCAACCCCAGTGAAGTAACTGGCTTCGCTAATCGCTCAGCCAATAAGTTTGAGCTTCATCTATACGGGGTGTGAGGTGCGAGGACCGAAGGCCCGAGAGACAGCCTCCGATTGGGCCAAGCCAGGTCTGGTGCGAGGGCCGAAGAAGGCCCGAGAAGAATCCGCCGGCAGGCCAAGCTGGTATCGGCCCATGTCGAACTGAATTGCCGGCGCAGCGAAGCGGAGCTGCCTACTCGGTTCGACGGAAGGGCGCGCCCTAGCTTGTATACTTTGACCATTCATCACGTAGTGCACTACTCATTGCCTCAATGAACCCTTAAAACAGCTTGCCGAAGGCAAGCAGGAAGCGCCGCAGGCCAAGGTAGGTGCAACGCCAGGCGTGGACTGTCGAAACTGGCGCAGCATCGCGAAGCCTGTTACGACAAGACACGGTCTGGCGTAAACCTACCTTGTTTTAATACTAGATCTATTCAATTAATAACACCATCTTACCTGTCAACTGTATTTTCCTTGTATATGCCTAGGAAAATAAAGGCCTCTTACGGCCTCGCCGCCCCCAACCAGCAGCAGAAGATTATGTTGTTACCCGAGCCGACACGCCCCCCTCCACATTCCACCGCCGCCTTGCGCGCATCGAAACGTTATGGATCGTTGTAGAAGGCACCGCCTGAACCGAGCCGAGAGTGGCGGGGTGCCCAAATTGTCGCATTTAACTATTTATTATCAAAACTCATCGCCAAGAATTGTGTAAATATGTGTCTGGTGGCACGCGTTTATGTCTTGGGAGTAAAATAAGCCCTCGAGCAGCTCCGAAAACTAACTAGGGTCAGTTGGGGTAATAATGGGACAATTTTTGAAACAAGGGTTCCACAAGTCAGTAGTGACGGTTTTAAGTGCTCATAATGTTTCCCAATGATAAATTATCGTTTTCCCTACAATTTGGTGTTGAAATAACATCAAAAACTCTTTTAGATGAGAAGTTATGTTGGGGTTGACGGCAGGAGGCGGGAAGGCGTATGGCGGCGAGGAAAGGAACTGCATTTGTATTCATGTAAATAAAATTTATGGAGTTGAGATGTTCTCATTTATTCTATTTTAGTGTTATATAATTACTGTATCTGTACTTAATTACGTTGTACTAAAATATTTTTTTGTACTTGCACCTGTAATGTTCTTAATTAATATTAAGCATATGATATCTATCAGGTCTATTGTTTTATTCTGTTTCTTATACTTTTTTGTTACGGACCAATAAATATCTTTTTTTTTAAAAAGTAGAGGCTATCTGGGTAGTATTATTGCTTCAATTTCTATAATAGAAATAACTACAGATGTTTGTTCCTGTATAAAGGAATGTCTCAATAGCATGCCATGTTAATATATATTTTAATTATAAGGGAACTAAACTTTACCCAGAGACTGAATATGCATTGCCTTTTGCTCGTGATGCACGCTTTGGTTTCTCAGCCAGGCTTTTAATTTTATCTGAAAATTCTTCTGATGTGATGACTGCTGCGTTACAGGGAATCAACCTTCTCTGTGCCATTGGCTTCGGGGTTGATCCTATTTTTTTCAGCAATAAATCCTCAAAATCCCTATTAAATAACAAAATTAAAAGTTAGCCCAAAAATATAATCCTGCTTCTATTTACATACAAAACTTACACTTTATGTTTTGTTGTGGTTTCAGCTGTTACAGTAGCTGTAGTAGTTTCAGTGGACGCAGGGGTCGTCTTAACCTCAACATAAAGGTTCTCCTCAACCTCGACAGGGTGTTCAGGAGAGTGTGTTTCAAGAGAGGGCTCACTACAGTTGTCAGACTGTTTGTCTGTAACACTAAGAAGTATAAGATAAGATTGATGTAGAAATAAATAATACAGCACAGAAAGAAAAAATGTCTAAAAACAGCAACCAATTAAGTTTCTTAATAATTCTGTTTGATAATTTGGTTTATCATAACATAGACATCAATTTAATTTCGCTGGTGGACTGGGCTTGTTCGAGGCGATATAGGCAAAGATTGTCTCCGAGCAACATCGAAACAAGTCAGAAAATCAAACTTCAAGTCAAATCTGGAGTGACACACAATCAGATATGCGATTTCAACGAATAAAAGGTGCAAATGCGTCTAGGCGGGCGCGGCCCACCCGCATTTCTAACGAGCTGCCGCTCTCAATTCAGCGTGATTCGGTCACATTTATGGTTTAAAATGTAAGGGAGGACCGTCCGCACGGAACACCGTCGCCTTTTTTGGAAGAAATGCCGACGGCATAAGTGCGCGACGGCTTGGGAAAAAGGTCTATTGAAGAAAGTGCGTTACGTGGCAACGACTGCGGACGGCTGGTCTAAGTTTCGACGTGGATTTCTGGGCATGTCTCATGGATTGACCCGGACACCATGCAGCGTGAGCGAGCTGGGCTGGCTCTGACAAGACTGAAAGGAAGACACACGCACGAGAAGTTGGCTTTAGAAATGAAGGTAAATGAAACCTTTGAAATAACTACGAAGACAACAAAATGCACCACAGATAGTGGAGCCAATTACAGAAAAGCCTTCAAAGTGTTCTTAGCTGATAGCCAACATGATGAAAGTAAGTGACGGTTATTTTATTATTTTATAATTTAATTGGTTTGCTTATTTAAGAGCCACGGATAACGGTGTCAATTTCAGGTGCTGAAATGAATGCTGAAGACGATGGGGATGATGACGGGGAGGAGGAAGATATCTGTGATCCCATCTCTGTGCAAGATGGGCTAACGCTGCCAGATCACCAGCGCTGTGCCTCACATATAATAAATCTGATTGCTACAACGGACGCAAGTGAAGCTCTTAATGTGAGCGCGGCTTACAAGAAAATCCACGATTCAACGGAGACAAAGTTGCGGGAGTGGTGGCGAAAGCAGAGTAGATCTGAACTTGTCTCTAGTGCCATCGAGGAAGGCTTTGGAGTGAAACTCGTGGTTCCGGGAGAAACACGATGGAACTCTGAATATGATGCCAAAGTCAAGGTACCGTTTAACATTTTGTATTTTTTAAACAAATTCTCCGTTCTCTTATGCAAATTAAATATCCACTTTGTCTTTATTTATTTCAGATTGTTCGCCTTATTGACAAAGATGTGGAGAAATTTTCGACCGTCATCCGAAAGGCAGGGCTCACTTCATTGGTCGCTTCTGAAATTAAGTACCTACGTGAGTTCGTCCACGTGATGCAGCCAGTGGCCATGGCGTTGGACATCTTGCCAAGGGATAAGAATATGTATGCTCGATATCTCATTCCCACTGTCCTCAGTATGGAGAACCAGCTGCAATCACGGCGCACTATTAATGGAAAAACCGCTAAAACACTGTGACGCCCTTGCTAGAACTCTCATAGCTGCCATCCGGACTTCAAGACGGTTCAGCCACTTTTCAGAAGATGAGGAGCTGTGTTAGGCTGCCGCACTTATACCATGCTCCAAACTTGACTGGGTGAAGGATGAAGCCAAACGGGCTGAGCTTAAGGACGCACTCATAAGGAGAGCGGAGAGTGTCGAGCTGGATTCCGATAGATCGAGGACTAAGAGGAGACCGATAATGATGATCAGGTAATTTGCTGAGCGAAGCGAAGCACCCTGTTTGTGATTTTGAATAGCCGAATTGTCCCCCCCCCCATACCTTTAGTTAACTAGAGGTATCTTCCTCTTTTTATTTTACTATATTCATATAAGTATGCATAGGCCCAACTCTATAAGCCAAGCTCCAAGCTCCATAGGCCAAGCTCTAGAGGTGCAGCTCTATAGGCCAACATGCATTTGCATTTGCCAAAAAAGCCAGCTCAGCATCAAGGCCGAAGGCCTTCCCCTGGCTAGTTGCTGAACGAAGCGAATAGCACCCTGTTGGGAAATTTGAACCTCCGAAATGACCCCCCCCCCCATACCTTTAGTTTACTAGAGGTATCTTCCTATTGTTATTAATGCAATATTCATATGTGTGTACATGGTCCGAGCTACATAGTCCGTGCTAAATAAGCCGAGCTATATAGGACCAGATCCACAGGGAAAACTCCATACTCCGAGCTCCATAGTCCGAGGTCAATAGACCAAGCTCCATGATCCCAACTCCACAATCAAAAAGTTCATCCCTGTTTCGAGATTTCGAATAGCCGATTTGTCCCCCCCCCCCCCCGATACCTTAATTTTAGTAGAGGTATCTTGATCTTTTTATTTTTACTATATTCACATAGGCCAAGCTATATAGGCCGAGCTACATAGTCCGTGAGATCTGTCGCGAAAAGCGTTAGATCTGTCGCGAGCCCGTTAGGTTTCACACTAAATTGCTGGCTCTACGACGTTTCGTCCACACTTTTTACGTCCAACCCTTTTTGTCCTATCATACTTCGTCCCCCTTATTTCTATGTCCACGCAAGTATGTCCAATCCAATAAGTCCATAACAATATGCCCACTCTACTCCAGAATGTCCACAACACTATGCCCACTCCAGAAGGTCCAGTGTAAGTCCATGCTTTATTGCTTATTATGAGTCAATGCTCGCCCCACCGCCCCCTGCGCGACCGCCATTGGCTGCCCGGCCGGGCCAGGCTGCTAGGCCCCCACGGTGTCACCACGCAGCGCGGGGGCGTGGCGGCGCGCAGCGTCCTGGCACTGCGCGACGCTTCCCCGGCCACCGCCGTGCCGCTGGACTTGGGGACAGTTTAGTCCTCATCTCCGTCGTCGTCGTCCTAAACTCGCTCCGCCGTGTTCACTTTGAGCCTGTAGCTGATGGCTCGCAGATATTCTCTCAGGCGCCCCTCGTCGATGTACTGCTGGTACTGCGTGGCGATCTGCTCGATCATCGCTTGGTTACGGCGGTACACGGCAGAAAGCGGCTCCTTGATCCGGGTGTGTCCTCCTAGAATTATACACACGTGCATTGACGGGGCCGCTGTATGCCATTAACTGCCAACTGCAGTCTAGCAACTAACCAATCAGCTGATTCCTTTTCAGCTCGATGTCGTGTTGCTCCCGTTTAACTTCGTCCATGAAGCGCCACAAGTTCAGGTGGTGGGCCACGACCATTCTCTGAAAGTGGCCGTGCCAGCCCTCCACGTTGTTGTTGGTGCGCTGTCGTCCCGTGAGTGACAGCTCGTACACATTCCAGGTATCGGGCGGGAACCTGTAGCAAAGATACTGTTGAGACTGCTAGAGACTGATAGACCACTCGCTCCTTCAGTACCAGTACCTAGCCACAGGTGCAGGTGCAGGCTGATTTCTGCGGGCGCGCAGTCTTGGCCTGGCCCCTCTGACGTAAGTCGTCTCCATGTGCTGGACGACAGGTGCCATCGCAGGGTCCATGGTGGCCTTTACTTCGTCGAAGCGTTGCACCACTTCGTCCTGTGGAACGAAGGCTAGGCCCACCAGCTCCCTAAAGTTGTCTCTGATAGTGGCATTGTCTGGGTCCGTGAATGCGTCGCGGAGCCCAGCGGCATCCACTTTGCGCCACATCGATTGACTGAAGTGGAACAGGCACCCCTTGGTGTTGGCGTGAGGGAATATCGCGCGAGCGGCGTTCATGGCGGCCAGCTCGTAATCCTGCATGATAGTCTCAGGAGCCAAGGTGAAATGATAGTCCTCGCACATTCGCTTCACTTCCCTGTAGATTGTCATATAGGTGTCTTGTGACTTTCTGGCCGTAAGGCAGAACACACATGGAAAAACGTGGTTCCTGAACTCGGCATGAATGCTGTACATGTGTAGAAACATGTTGGGCACCGTCTTGAATGTTCCATCCGCAAACATGGTCCCGCTTTGGCAAAGAACCCGGAGGTTTTCTTTGGTGGTGAATATAAGGATGCGGTTCATGTCCCCTAAACCGCTGTCGAAGTGCAGGAACCTTTCTCCTGCGGCTGTCCTATCATAAGGATGCACCACTTCTATGTCCATTACATCAACGGGCATGCCGGGCCTCCTTGAATTTTGGGCCCGGTTGACCATCCTGCGGAGGGCTGTTCGCTGTGGCAGCTCCATCTGCACCTCAACGTCTGTCACATCCTGAAGGCCCGCTCGAATTATGGCCTCTGGTGGTACCCCTGGCTCGGCCACTGCCCTCCGCTTTATATCTTGAACGACCTCACGCACCTACAATAACGCCATTGCATGGTACAAGTGGACGTGGATACATGTAAACTTCGTAAGGTTTGACAAACCTCGATCTCGGCGTGAGAGGGCTGGTGCTGGTGGTTTCCCGTGCCGTCGGTTAAGACGCGGTACGGCGTACCGAAACAGGAAGTTAGGCGGGCGTTGCAGGTTGTCCTCTGCTCACAACGCCAATACTTCCTTGTCCTCAGCTTGTTGGCACTGTGGTACTGATATATGTAGCCTTTGTAGCCCAACATGTCCGCCCCCTTTTTGGACTTTAAAAGTGAAATCATGGCGGCCATAGCGCCGCTCGGTGGCCGCTTGCAGGGTCTCCCTGGCCCCCTCAGTCGCACTGGTTGAGCATTGTTGGCCGTGGACGCTACCCCGCTTTTGGACATACTCCGGACTTGGACATGGGGTATTTGTGGACACATGGGGTCCGGATATTTAAACGCGTGGACGTAATATGTTGGACTTTAACGGTTTGGACATACAGGATTGGACGAAACGTCCTGCCACGAAATTGCTATGTAGTTTTTTGTGCATAGCTTTGAACAAAATTGAGCATACGTTTGTAAATGCACGAATTCGTGCGTAGCTAAGCATGAAAATGTGCATTTTTATGCAGCACCACGTGCGTTGTTGCGCACAAATCTGTGCATTCCACGCGTATGCTCAATATCGTGCAAAGCTATGCACGAAAAAACTACATAGTAATTTAGTGTGTTGGTTAGAAAAGGTTGGACCATTTAGTTTTAGAGATCTGTTGCGAGTAGCGCAAGATCTGTCGCGAGTAGCGTAGGATCTGTCGCGAATAGCGTAAGATCTGTCGCGAGCCCGTTAGGTTTGCTTAGGATAGTTTGGAACATTTCGGTTTAGAGATCTGTTGCGAGTAGGGTAAGATCCATCGCGAGTAGCACTGAAAAATTTATTGTCGTAACTTTACGAATAACTACTGGGAAAAATTCTGTCATGAGTGTTTCGTAAAAAAAAAAAATGAATCATTCGTACCTGATGAGTGTTTCGTATTTATTTCAGGGGGTTACAGACATGGAATTTATCGTTAACCTTACCATTGATTCGTAATAATACGAAAGATTCGTCACAACATGAATTCGTACAAAGTTGAATGACTCGTATAACTACGAACTATTCATTACAATGAGAGAAGTTTGTTAGTATTAATTTTGCTGGGTGATATCACAGGAAACAATCATCCCTCAAATCAAATCAAATCAAATCAAATTTATTTGCATAGCCTTGGGACAGAATATACATCGTCAAAAAAATACAGAAATATAGGGAGAACAGAGGTACAGAGCAACAGTATCACAGATCACTTAGAGAATACAGTTCCTTTTCCATTAAGAAGATTTTAAGTGACTTTTTAAAGAGATTCAGGTCTTGGATATTTTTAATACTTTGAGGAAGTCTATTTAGAAGAATCGATCCCTCATTTAAAGCATTATGCCTGCCAAAGTCACCCTTATAGAGTTTAGTATGTATATCATTTTTCGACCGTGTATCATGCGGGTGAAGTTCGGAATTTAAGGTAGTATATTTAGAGTTTTTAGCATACAGCACACGTACATAAACATAGAGTGAAGGAAGGGTAAGGAAATTAAATTTCTTAAAGACAGTTCGACATGATGCATCATAGGGCAGGCCTGCAATAATTCTAACCGCTCGTTTCTGGAGTCTAAAAATTTTCGTGATTCTACCCAAAGTAGCACTACCCCAGCTCAATAGTCCATAATTCATATGAGAATAAAAGGTAGCATAGTAAACATTAAGAAGTAATTTGTGGGGTAGGCATTGAGAAAGTTGTTTAAGTAAGAAAATACTGGACCTGAGCTTTTTAGTGAGCTCATCCAGATGGGCAGACCAATTTAGATTCTTGTCAAGATAGAGACTAAGAAATTTAACAAAATCATCTTCTTGTAAAATACTGTCATTAACATGCAAAGAGATTTTAGGATTATCTAATGTATTTTTCAGAGTGAAATGGAGGCAATTAGTTTTAGAAACATTACAGATCAGATTTAACTTAGATAAGTAAATAATAACATCTTGTAGGATAGTACTAGCATTACTTTCCAAGGCAGTAGTTGAGTTAGCAGTGATGATAAGATTTGCATCATCTGCATAGAAGACCGGGTTGCAGTTGCCATTGGAACGAGATAAAATAAAGTATTTAAGTTCATTTATATAAATTAGAAATAATATGGGTCCAAGGATGCTCCCTTGTGGAACACCATATAGAGAGTTAAGGAAATTTGATAGGTAAGTATGTATTGTATCATACAGCAACTTTTTTAGGGATACGCATTGTTTGCGTTCAGATAAATAGGATTTTACCCAACTATTTGGAACCCCCCTAATACCATAGTGGTCAAGAATTTCAATAAGCTTTAGGTGATCAACACAGTCAAAGGCCTTTGACATATCAAGAAACAAACCGAGCACTTTCTGATTTGAGTTTAAAGCATCAGTTATTAGTTCAACAGCAAAGGCAGTAGCATGCGCAGTAGAGAGTCCCTTTTGGAAACCAAATTGCTCTTTAACAATAATATCATTTCGAGACAGAAAATTTATAAGGCGGTTATAGTAACATTTTACATACACTTTAGCTATATTCAGAGTAAGAGATAGGGGTCGAAAATTATCAGGTTGAGTCTTATCACCCTTTTCCTTAAAGAGAGCAATTACCTTACTATACTTTAAGCAGTCAGGAAAGATACCTGATTGAAAAGATAGGTTTATAATATAGACCAGCGGAGTTACAAGATTTTCACCTATTTTTTTTAGAACTGAATCAGATATTTCATCAAGGCCTGCAGATTTCTTATTTTTGAGGCTATTGAAGATTTTGAGCAGTTCATATGGTGAAACAGGATCCAAATACATTGAGTCGTTATTTCTATGGGAAATAATTTCAAGTTTATCTTGCACGCGAGGGAGGATTTTCGTAGGGATGTTGACAAAATATTCATTAAAGGAGTTAACAACCTCTTCGTATTTGGAAATTGTTTTACCACTTACACTTAGTTCAATATGATCATTACTCTTAGACTTAGTATTTCTATTTTTGTTTATCAACTTCCAGGAGTCTTTAGAAATGTTTTGAGAGGTGGTGAGAAATAGACCATTTTGTTCTAGGGTTACTTATTTAAGTACAGAGTGGTATTCCTTTCTGAGGCTTTTGGCAGTAAGCAGTAGGTCTGACATGCCAGGGTTCTCCCGGGTGGAAGGAACTACAGTTTCAACTGAGTTTGAACTATAGTCGTCAACTGCAGTACAGAATATGCAGTTTCGAGCATAGTTACAATGTAGAAAAACTGAAGATTTTGTCAGTAGATCTGAACGTAGATTAGATGGTACTTTCGACTGCAGTTTGCTTCTAGTAGAAACACAATTTCATGTGCAGTTGTGAAACCAAGCTTGTATTGCAGTCCATTCTGAAGTTGTTCTGTACTTGTGTTCGCATGTCAAAAGTGCATAATTGAACTCTATTACAAGTTTAGTTTTCATTATAGCGTCAAGGAACTTAGACTTCAGTTTTGAGGCAAATTATGATTGGCGTTGAAACCGAGCTCTCGCTTGCATGAAAAATATACTCAAAATACATAAGTGCATTACCATTAACGGCACCAAGATTGAGAAACTGCCCGGAAAAAAAGTAAGCGAAAACTCATGTGACGTCCAACTGATGTAAAAATTGAACTTAACATGAAACCCGTTAAATTCGTCAAAACCGGTTCGAACTTATTTCGCGCCGTTTTATCACCAAAAGTTTTGAATTATTTCGATCTTTCATGAGGCCCAAAAGCATTTTGATATCGTCAATTGTGAAACGCAAACTGTGGACAGTTTACTTCACACAGGGGACATGGTGTGGTCTGCTGTTAGCCGCCGCCTGGGGCCAGGTTTTACGGACCTGCCGCTAGGTGGCGCTCGGAGCGCTGCGTCCGTTTACCAATTAGTATTTCTAATTTGCGTGACTACAGTAATTCTTTTTTCAAAATATAACATCTGTTGGCTTAATAAATATCAGCTCGACCCGTCTGCTAAAATTTTGAGACAAAATATTACACTGAAGTCAAAAAAAACGCATTTCCATGTTGCGACTCGCTGGCGTCTACGGCCAGCCATTAGGTTGGGTGCACGCCAGATTCCCTCAACGATTACGGGCCATTGCCTCATCGGGTCCATGGATCTGGCCTTGGAATGGTTCCGATCATCTCTGAAGGTGATGGTTGACATCTCCTACTAGAGCTGCTCTCTTTGCCCATTTTTAGAATCGCCGTTTTTCGGCATGTCCTCCTGAGGATGGTCCACTGAGCTTTACATAAACCAAGCTTATCGTATCACGTATGGGATGTATTGCTTTTGAACTTTACATTCGAAAGTAAGTCATGACAGCTGCTTTATGACATATTTCAAATATAAGAGAGAGCGCAGTTACATCTACATTTTAAAACTTAAGTCTGAAGCGCAATCAAAACTGCAAGTGACGAAAAAACTACCAGTTTATGTATATGAAAACTGCAGTTTAACTGCTGTTTAACTAGAAAAACTGCACTCCGACTGCACTTTCATCACTTAAACTGCAGTTGAACTACAAACAAACTACAAATAAACTGCACCGCACAGACTGCAATCAAAGTACATTTGCTCCACACTTACATGTGGCTTGTGAAGTGCAGATTGACTATGCCTTATCTCTAAAAATACAACACATGCATTACATTCTCAAATATGTTCCAAGTGTAATTTCCGAGCGCACTCTCGAGTACAGTTCCTTCCACCCGGGGCTGCCTATAGATTTCGAAGGCCAGTTCCATATTTTCTTTGGCCGTTTTAACTAAGGGATTTTGATCGATACGTTTCTTATTTAGCTTCTTACCATCTCTCATTAGACATTTTTTCTTGATACAAATGAGGTTAAAATAGTAATTAAGTGTTTCCACAAATTTTTCAGTAGCAAAATTTACATTCTCATTAGTAAGTACATCCTCCCATTTCTCAAGGCTCAGCTGGTAGTTGAGAAGAGAGAGATTTTCCTCACTAAGATCTCTACTGTATTGATAGGTACGCTTTGGTTTTTCATGCTCAAGGAGGCATTTAATACTAACTGCATAGTGATCAGAGATAGAATATTTTATCGTATTTGTAACATAAGAACACGAGTTATTTGTAATACAAATGTTATCAATGCAAGAGCTAGTTGTAGTGTTGGGCACTATGAGTGGGAAAAGGGCGAGAAACGGTACTGTATGGGAGATAGTCCGGTTTATTGGGAGGTTCTGTACAGGCTGGGGCTTGGCTACAGACTGACTGCGGCTCTGAAGCGCGCTCCGATTTATAGTTTGGGCAACAGTAACACCTGCTAGAGGGTGCGTTCAGAAAGCTAGGGAATAAAGGAACCTTGGCCAAGGAGGGGAAACCATACCAGAGTCAAGAAGAAGAACAGAAATCAGAACTGACACTTGTTGCTTTCAGTGTACACTGTAAATCGTTACACCACTCCCCCTTAAAAAGAAATTTACTTTATACCAGTTGCCTCAAACTTTACAACTTGTCCACTCTAATCTCCCTCGTCGAAGCTGTAATCTATCGTCACACTTAGGCCAACTCAGGGCAAGGCTGTCCAGGCCTTCCCTGACACGCCATCCGTGATCAAAATCAAATAAAAATAAAGCGAAGCAATGCTGATCCTCTATGCAGAGTGGTTATGTCAGCGACACTCGTGGCACGTCCAAAGAACTTGTTAAGGACGCCATCCTGAGGTGCAACTGTCGCACCTGACCAGCAATAAGAATTAAGCTTAAGTGTCATTCATGAGAAAATTGATTAGTCTGCCCTTGTCGTTTCTGGATCTTGGAAACTGATGTCACGAATCACTTGAAACTCTTGGTCTTGGAGAATGACGCTGCGAGGCTCTAGAAGTTCTAGAAGTTGTTGTTATAGATCTCACACGAAGTTCTGGAAGATGTTGCAGTTCTTGTAGTTTTCTTCTGGAAACATGCAAAACACTTTGCACAGTATTTGTATCACCTATTCCCCCCTAACTAAAAGAGTGGGGTGTTTTGCCTTGGTGTTTCCTAATCCCTGACTAGCTAGCTAAATTCCTATCTAAAAACACCATTGAGATCTAAGAAACCTATGAACTGTGTTTTAACTACAGCACTTAGCTTTGAACAGGACAGGGTACGGTTCTGCACTGCACAGCAGATGACTGCACTCTGCAACTGGTGGTTCTAGCCGTCAGCTGATGTGTGGTTCCAGTAGTCCTCACACTGGCCTGAAAGTCTTGTTGCAAAACCTTTTGACCCTTGACCTGTGATTGTCGTCTGATCAGACAATTCAAATTTTAGTAGTTTTGAAATTTTACATTAGTTTTCTCACATTTGAACTGCTTTTTCAAACAAAAGTTACGTATCAAGTTTAAAGTGATAACATTTTCAAGACTAGTTTTGACAACTCATTGTGGTGAGTACTTTTTTTTTACTTTATATGACCTTTTTAGATATTACTCGCAGACTTCAGTTACCAACTTGACTTTTGTTTTCCAGTACACCTTTTGACTCCAGTGGGATTAATGCAGCGGACGACTCGTCTACCACAAGATGTAAACAGAGAGAGCCAAGGGCTCAATCTTTTGCTTAAAATGGTATTTGTGTCATGTGAATCAGTACAGTGTTCCCTAGTGTTAATGTGTAGTGAAACACAAAAGCGCGATCAGGGACTTGACCCACTGACGGGCTTTCTTTGTGTTTTGTTTGTGTAGAAAGCACTCAACTCGGTCCTACGGACGGGTTACGGGTGTTTCTCTAAACAATTTAAAAAACATTTAACTTGTGTTGGGGGGAGTTCAAAAGGAGTACCAGGAACAAAAGGTTAATAAACAGTTGTCATTTAATGTATTAAAAATATTTTCAATTGAACTGGAAAATTCAAAGTGGTTAAAACAGTTCAGTCTCGGAGAAATTAGTAAGTCAATTCAGAGTCAGAGGTTAAAATCAAAAGGAACACATTGTTTTTCTTTGACTTTGAAAGCACACATGACACCCGACTGGACCAGCAACATAAAGCAGGTACGTTTTACACTATTTTCTTACATTACTGTGAGTAAAAAGACCCGTTTTTAACAGTACTTTCATTTCCTTACAGGTTTAACACACCTTGAGGCTGGATCACTTTCTTTCACTTCAATTGGCCATTCATTTCTCGTGTCTGGACTTAGGACTTTCACTTTCGCTTTCCTTCACTGTCCTTTGCTGTCCTTCATGGTGACGTCCACAGAAACCTGCTTGACTACAACGCAAGGAATTACAAGGATATGGACATTATCCCTGGCATCCTTTTTGCTGCATTATCATGTCAGGCTTCTCGTGCCTCAACCATGCGCTGGTCTCTACCAGCTCATCAGCCTTCAACTTTCCAGGTTTGTCATTCACAAGTTTTCACATTTGCTACTTTCTCGTACAGTTTTCTTTCATTGAACTCTCCACAGTTTCCAACCTTTGCTTGAACGGGACTTTTTATTTCTTGGGCCAGGCTCATCTCATCTGCCCATGGTGAACTTTATATGAAATATTTTAATTCAACAAGTTTTACTCAAATGGTCCAGACTGGGCCCTGCGTGCTAATAAAATCTTTATCAATTCTTTCAGTTCTGTGCTTGTTTGCTCTGAGCCTAATCGTTGTATTTTTTTTTTTTTTTTTTTTTGTTTGTTTCTCCAGACTAGCAGACTAGTAATCTTCTTCTCCGTCGAATTCTTCTTCGTCTTCCTCTGCTGCTGCAATTCTCACTCGCTTTGTAGGACGCTCTTCAGACAGTAATAGTCCTCTGTTCAGGTTCTTCATCGCCTCTGCCAGTGTATTGCATGGGGCATAAGCAAGGCGTTCTGCTGCCTGCTTATCGTGAAGCCCTTTCACAAATGCTGTAACTAACGTTTCTTGGAGGTCACTTTCTGGATAAGTGACCATATAAGCTCGTCCTACTCTTTCCAGTTCCCTTGCAAATTCTTCTAAGCTCTGATCAGGTTTCTGGACCAGAGTTTCAAAGTTTCTTTTTCGCTGCCACAGTGATGTCACAGCAGTAAACATCTTTCTGAGTATGTCGTCCAGCGCCTCGAACGTAGGCAACTTTTTCTGCTGGTCTAGAATTTGAAGCACCATCAGGGCTTTACCACGGAGGGCCGCCACCAACTTTTCTCCCTGCTCAATCCTGGACAATCCGCTGGTGAGCGCTATAAACTGTGCTCGCCACATGGAGTAACAAATTTCTCCGTCATACTCAGGGATCCGAACAAAGTTGTTGTTCCGGTTAGGGCCTCCTTGTGGTGCTTGCTGTTGCAACGCTTGCTGGAAAGCTTCCTGTTGTTGTTGGAATTGCTGCTGCTGCTGCGCCAGGACCTGTGTCATCATGTCGAAGAAAGGCTGCATGGCTTGGAAACGAGGCTCGAGGACACGTTCCTTTTCTTGCTCGCTCTGGCCCTCCTCCTCTGCACCCTGAACTTGCCTTGGACGGAGCACGCGCTGAGCTGCACCACGGCCTCGTCCACGGCCGCGTCCTCTGCCACGGCCACGCCCCCTGGCTGCTGGCGGCGCGTCGTCGGGCTCCGCTTCGGCTCCGGCAGGCTGCTGCAGCTCTTCTTCTGCTCCGTGGACACGGGGAAGGCCAGGACGATCTTCGTGAGGCGCGACTGCGTCAGGATCACGTGGCTCGTCGTCCTCCATCGGATGTGGTAAAGGATTGGCGTGAGCGTCACGTGCTTGTTGACGGGAAGGCAACATAATACAACTGTTCTCTCTTGATAACTTGAGAACTTCTTTCTTGCCCTCTGAACTTACTGACAGTACCTAGCTCGAGACGCCTCGGCTTTCAGTCACCGTTCAATTACTCTGTGTATTAACAGCGCGTTTCCGGCTTTCGTTAATGCACTTGTTTACTCGTTGCCAAAGCAGCACCTATGGGCTTTCACCTCAAAAGTAGCTCGACTTCGGCTTTCGCTCTCAGTAGCACCAATTAGGGCTTTCACGTGTTATTGACACGCAGCACCGCCTTGGGCTTTCACTGTAAGCAGCACGTGCTCGGCTTTCACCTTTTTAGCAGCACCGTTGGGCTTTCACTCTTTCAACCTCTTTCAAACTGCCTACCGATCAGCACACAAAGGGCTTTCAATCGGTCGACCCAATTGCTCAGTGAAATGTAGGATTGCACGAACTGGTAGTGGCTTACACTCCGTGAGGAATAGCACGACTATTCAGTAGGGCAGTTCCCTCCTTACACTTCCTATTAGGCCACTAATTGACCTGTGTACCTATGCACACTCACACTCTTGTCCCCCTCAAAAACGAAACTTCGTCCCACACAATACCGCAACCGTATACCGCTGTCACCACTTGTAGTGTTGGGCACTATGAGTGGGAAAAGGGCGAGAAACGGTACTGTATGGGAGATAGTCCGGTTTATTGGGAGGTTCTGTACAGGCTGGGGCTTGGCTACAGACTGACTGCGGCTCTGAAGCGCGCTCCGATTTATAGTTTGGGCAACAGTTACACCTGCTAGAGGGTGCGTTCAGAAAGCTAGGGAATAAAGGAACCTTGGCCAAGGAGGGGAAACCATACCAGAGTCAGGAAGAAGAACAGAAATCAGAACTGACACTTGTTGCTTTCAGTGTACACTGTAAATCGTTACATAGTTTTATCAGTAATTCTAGTAGCATCAGATATAAGGAATTTAATATTATGACAAGTTAATAAATCACAGATTTCTCTCTTGAGGTTAGCTTGTTTGCTGTGTTGAGAGAAATCAATATTAAAGTCACCAGTAACAATGATAATATCATTATTGTTATTTACAAGTAACAAAATCTCAAAAAGAAGTTCTATAAACTCATCAAAGTTTTTGATTTTCGGGGGTCTATATAGACCAATAACATAAACATATTTTCCATAGTTATGAAGAATCTTAATTTTTATGCACGAGGCCTCAAGGATATGTTCTTTACAGAAGTTTGATATATCAATCTTCTTGTAGTTTAGATCTAGTCTATCATTGTTAACCAAGATAAGAACGCCCCCACCCCTATTTGAGGTGGAGCTTCTAGAGAAGGAAGATTTAGCACTTAGGTGAGCATATTTAATAGTAGTAGCTTCGTAATCATATAGAAAAGTTTCAGACAGGACAAGTATATCAGGACACTGTTCCTCTGCAAGTACAGTAATTTGATTCTTTTTGTTAATACAAGATCTTACATTAAGCTGTAAGAGAGACAGATATGTACCTGTTCCTTTGTTTGCAGTTATATTCACTTTGTCGTTCAGGCTAGAAAATTGGGGAACTCTACAGTATTCTTGATTGCAGTGCAGATCCTGGTTTTTCCTTTATATGAGAGGTGGAACTTGGAGAGGTTGTAGTCACCTGGCATGAGGAAGTTGTTCAGTTCAATGATTTTCAATCTATGAGTGCACTCCAGTCTAGCAGCTTCTTCTTTGCAGAAGTTGATAAGTTGGGTATTTATGACTTTGATTTTATCATTTAGATGGGGTTTGTCAAATCTGAAAGGTATTGTGCAGATAGTGACATTAGTGTGCAGGCACTGTGAAATTATATCAGTCCATGATTCAGTTAAGGATGCCACAGTGGATTCAACTTCCTTTTCTTCTTTTACATCATTTGCACCAGCCATAAACACTAGACTGTCGTCCGGTTGTAGGTGAGAGGTGAGCTTGTTCAGGTTGTGGACGAGTTTCTGAGTGCTGGCACCCGGTATCGACATAGCATAAAAGTTTTGCTCTTCGGTAGCAATGCTATTTAAAATTGGGCCGAAATCCTGGGTATGACTATCGCCTATTATATCAATTTGTGAGTGGCTTTTTACTGGGGCTCTGACCTTATTTGTATCAGAGGTTCTGACGTAGTTATTTTCAGCAGAGGGGTCATTTGTCAGAACAGTGACTTTGGTAGTAGAGTTGGCGAACATCTGCTTGAGTAGTAGAAGACACTTTTCCCACGGGAAAGCATCTAGGCCACTTCCTAGTTTAGGTACACATAGGTGTTTAATTTCAAGCTTAGCACAGGTTTCCCTTAGGTTCTTGATGGCATTCTTGTAGTCCTCCCATTTAGGTAGCTCACTAGAGATAGGCTTTGTTATGACATGGAGTATATTGTTGTTGCCAACCTCTTGTTCAACTATTTCGCCCACTGAGCGTTGGTTAGCACCAGAGGTGTCCGTCTTGTATTTCTTTTTGATCGATTTGGCAATGCCTGCTCCCATTCGCATATCAGCAGCGATGCAGTGGGCAATGGAGGAATCACCGTCGGGGTCATCAAGCACTTCCAGTAGGTTGCCATCCATCATTCTGATGACATTTTTTGCAAAGCTCGGGGTCTTCGGGGGGGATGCAGTATTTTCAAAGTTTTCCTGCATGTTGTTTTCACTGGAAGGGGGAGTACTTGGGGCAGGGTTCTCCTGTCCAGGTTTGGTTAGGAATTGTAGTCTGAGTTGAGCTAAGTCACTTTCGAGGATTTTAACTCGGTCTTCAAGTTTCTTGTTTTGTGCAATAACTTCAGTGACTAGATTCCTATGGTCGTCTTCTTCGGTCATTGTGCTGCTTAGTCCTGGGATGGTTTCACTGGCCGAGTCGAAGGATGAGTCAGACTCAACCTCAATTGGGTCACACTTGGAACACGTATAGCCACTAATAGTATTATTTGAGGAAATTTTCACATTTGCACATGAAGGTTTAGTATGGGCCCACTGGTTACACTTTTGACAGATTATCGAGGGTTGCGAACCGTCATAAATTGGTTTTTTGCATATAACGCAATTTTCGCACACCATGTTGATCCACCGCCTTCCTTAAATCATCAATTCAAAATAGTTGATTCAAATACACATTCAAATTGTTAAACACAAAAAAATAAAAAACTGGCATCAAATAACACATTATAAAATATAACACCTAAACAATGTACAGAAGATATCACTGGTGTAGTTCAAGTGTGTTCACCATGTGCCCGTTTACAACGCCCATAGTGCCCTCAGTGCTCTACAACCTCGATCTGGGATGAGTGGCTGTTTTAGTTTTGGATGTGTCAAGACTTTAATTCTACCATGAAACAAGTACAATTGCCTGCTTAGCAAAGGTAAGAACAAGCTCATTTGGATAAATACATTATACTCCATGTTGTTTACCTTAACTTTTTTTCTGCAGCATTTCTGGTTTATGCTGTTGAAAATCACTTTCGTATTCTAAATTTAGCAACTGAATGAATGGAATTGTGAACTATTTACATTCTGATTTAACTTGGGTGAGACTTCATAGCCTAATTTTTATGGTTTTTCCCTTTTTTGGCTGTGTACTTATTTCTTTTCTTCCCTCGAGCAGCCAGTAGAGGGACTGTTGTAACTGAAATTCTACCTTTTTGGTCCAGAGTTCCTCTAAACTTGAGTGTGCATTTCATTTTCTACTCAGCTTTTCACATCAACCTTGGTATGTATTATTCCAGAGACTTGAAGCTACTGAACTTGGCTCTTCCCTTAAAATTGTTTTATTCTTATTCAGGAAGCCAATGCAGGAAAGGTAGAATTAGAATTAATACTGATTTTTTCAAGTTTAATTGAACTATTGGAGCAAATCAGTCGATTTTTCCTGAGTAGTTGGTACACCTGGGAGGGGACTGGCAAATCATCTTTTAACACAGAAGGTAAGCAGGTTAATTATTGGCATGACTTAATTTTTTTCTACAACTTTTTTTATTTTTAATTTGGCAGCACTTTGAACAAGAAGATGGCAGTTTGAGGCAACTTTGTGGTCCTTGAAGCTTGAAGACAGAGCAGCCAGAAGAGTTGGATCACTGGAGGCGGGGCCAAACAGCATGCATTGGTGCTGGTGTTAACGCAGGATCATGCAGTAAAGGCGGGGCAGCAAGCAGACAAGAGCAAAGCAAGAACCAATGCTACGCACCTGTGAAGCAAAAGCACATTTCAATTAGTGAACAAGTTACAGAGTGAAGTTTGGACTACATTTCTTTGCACGTGAATGGTGAAGAGTGATTTTAGTGAGATGGTGTGTGTACGAGAGAAGCAATGTATTAGGAAAATATATTTCTTGTTATACATGCACTCCATGGATTTAATTATTTTTTGCAACAGAAGGTCTACCCGCATTTTTAGAAAGTAGAAATGAGCTTTACCACGAATCACCTGTGGTGGTGCCATTACAGTCTGACTGTACCCAAACTGTATGGCTTATTTCTGTCGCAATATGGAGCCCGAATAAATTGAAACTAAGCACAGGATTTGCCACTGGTTCACCTGTCATAATACCAGTTCTGTATACCGTCTCTGCATTACTCTTTGTTGTTTCGTATGTAGAACCAGCCGTGGACTCTAATGCGCACAACTAGGCCAAAATAATGTGTGCAACAATCATTCAAAACATTGCACAAATTTGTGCATTTTTTTTACACAATTTTGTGTGTATTTGCACAATTGTGTCAGGATAATTTGTACATAATTTATACAAAAATATGAATGAAATTGTGCAAAAGATCACACAAATTAATGTCTTTGATTTGTATATATTTTGGCTCTTCAGTATGCGCTTTAATTGAACAAGTTCATGCGAATGAAATGTACTTCAAGAATCATGCGAAGGCCTGCGTACTACTTTGTGCAATCATTTGTATGCGCAACTTTACACAAACCATTTCCACAAATTTGTACGTAAAAATGCACCAAAAGATACAAATCCAGTTTGTGTGTAGTATGACAGCGCCCTGGTAGCGGGGTCCCCCAGGTAGCGGGTCTAACCTACCCTAATTTTTGAAAAAAATAATCTGTTTTTGGTGATTTTTTGTTGAGTCGGCTTTGATTGGGGCTCTTACCTAACTTGACCAAGATTGGGGCTCTAACCTAACTCAACCCAAGTGGGTGGGGGGAGGGGGTGGGGACGGGCCGTGGTCCCCCCAGGGGGTGGCCCCAAAGACACTGGTGCTCTCGGAGACTGCCAAGAGAGGGCGAGAGCGGCGCTGAAGGAAGTCCCCGTCGCGCCCCCCATGAAGTCCCCTGCGCCTCTGGCCAACAGTGCCAAGAGGCAGGCGTCCTCTGTTGCAGTGGCCTTCCGTGGAGGAAACAAACGTCCTGCCGCCGCCCCGACGAAGCCCCGCCCAATTGCCAGGGTGGCTCCGATACCGCGGCCCCCGCCTCGCAGGACGGTCGCGGCATTCATCGAGGAGTCGGCCGCTAGTCACAACAACCCCGTTCTGCAGGAAGACCCAGAGTTGGTACCACCCCCGAGGGTCCTCCTGCCCACGCCTCCCCGTGTAAGTGTTCTGTCTCTTCTCTCTGCTGAAAAGTCCTGGGTGCGCATGGAGTATTGACTCTCTAGTCCTTTTCTGATTAAAGCACCCCGTCAGGGGGAGACTGGGGGTGTGGCGCAACCACGCCAGCAAGCCCAGGAGCCTCGCCAGCAACCCCGCCAGCAGCACTTCGTACCTTCAGCAAGGGACCTGGCTGAGGCAGGCCCTTCAAGGCCACGCCAGCAAGCCCAGGAGCCACGCCAGCTAGATGAAGAGGAACTGCCTTTTTTGAGGCGTCACTCTCACCGCCGTTGAGTAAGTTTTTTTCCTCCTCTTAAATTTTATGTGTCAATTTTTGTCTACACTTATAAGTTCTTTTCTCTCTGTTTCAGACTGATTTTTCTTGTGATTTTGAGTCAAGCTCATTTTTTTGGTCTATTGGATAGACTCAAATAAAATTATTATTTTTGTTAACATGATGGTTTCATTTTTTCTCCCCCGCCATTTACGATTCAAGTTCGATTGAAAGTTTTCAGTCTCGTGTTTGGATGATGAGGTAATTTTTCTGTTTTCAATTTAGTTTTGATTCAATCCAAGTGGTTTGGTAGTCTGTCATTGCCATCAATTTTGCAAGGAAGTACTTCTAAATTAACTTTTCACGATCCAATGACTGAAATCACCCTCAGCATTTATTTTCATCATATGACTTATTTAAAATCCTAAGCATTCATTTCCAATAGAGGAAATGTCATGAAGAAGCACCCCTGATCGTCCATTGTAGTGAAAAAAATGTTTTTTCCCCATTAAAAATGACTCTTTGAGATTTCAACTTTCTACGTCATAGAACTGACATTGAATATTCTATAGAATAGAGAGGCTACAACACTAAAGACTTTTGAGTGATGATCTGAGTTGGGTGAGTTGAAAGAGAACTATCTTCAGCTTATAAAAAAGTTTCTTTTCATTCTAAATGGCGTTTACTTGTAATTTTGGACTCATTATGCAAAAATGACTAAAACCTCTAAAAATCTCTTAATTTTAAATGAAAATCAAAAGTAAACTGATCTGGGAGCTTTATTTTAAGGAGAGGATGAAGTGGAGATGCTTTTCTTGATACAATTTTAAGTGAGAAGGAAAAGTTGAGTCATTTCATTTCCTTTTAGATTAATACTGTCAGCAGAACTGCGGCTCTAAGTCTGGCACTGACTCTTTTAACCTTCAAACCTGCGTCAGAAGTACCCCTACACACAATTTTGAAAATGACACATGTTAAAAAACGCCGTCTTTTCGTCACCAAGTGGTACCAACCTACCGCAAACGAGCCAGTATGGCTCATTTGACCTCTCTGTACCTTTAAAATCTGCTTTTTAGGTGGATAGAGGGCATTCTTTATTTCTCAAATTGCCTCCAACTCTTACAGGGGTACTTTTCACGCAGGTTTAAAGTTGTAAGAGTCAGTGCTGGACTTTGCGTTTCTGGCTACTTACAGACATGGTGTTGAGCCTCTTAAATCGGCGTTGAAACAAAAAAATTACCGACCGAACACGTCGGCAAGTGCTCTCAGCGTTAAAGCGTGGTTCAAAAACTCAGTTTTCTCCATCTTACAGTGTCAAAACGGGACAATACTGGCAGTTTTGTAAGTTGCCCCCATATTTCATCCACCGCCCGACAAAATGGCGTCGGTCCCGTCGCTCTACGACCATCCGATCAGAAGTTGACCCTTGTTGGGGTGAAAGGGGCGGGTTTGAACAGGGAGGTTGAAACTCGGTAAATCGCTTCTCATACGGTCAGTAAAACTGTCTCTGCATACTTTTTAGACGAAATTTAATCTGTAAAGCCCCCTTTCGACCGTCTTTTTAACCTTGTTTTAACACCTTTTTTTAAGGGGGTGGTTTGGGGTAGCTTTCAGGTTCGCCGTTTGAGGAATCGTAAGGACACCCCTCGAGGTGTCTTTGAGCCAAATTTGAACCACTTTGTTCAAGTAAGGAGAAAGTTATCGTGTAAAACAGAAGTGGGGCGCTAATTTTGATGCCCAGTGTATGTTATCAAACTGTTGTGTTATGTTCGGAACACCATCACCTATCACCCCTTACACTCTGTTTTCAACAATCGATTCCTTTATGTCTATAAAACACAAGTTCCGAGTTGGTTGTCTGCAGGACTTAGCCTCCGACCCAAAGCCGGTGATGCGCAACAAGTGTTTTGCATCGGGAAGTTGTTTTTGGATGTGTTTGGTAATTCGTGTTCTTCGGTTGGTCTTAATACGTCCTCTACCACGTCATAAAACAAAGTTGTGCGTGGGCGTTCGAGCTGTTTGGTCGCCGTTCAAATCTTGTCTCCACCCCAGCCCTCTCCCCTCGCCACAAACTTAAGAGAACACAAACTCTGATCCATGAAAAATTGATAAGGATGGAATATTTTATCTATGGTTTGGGAAAAGGGAAGACTAATTTGATACTTCTATTCCCTTATTCAGAGCGGTAGAGTATATTTTACAACTTGAAGAGGTTCAACAGCACTTACGATTGACTTGGACTTCTGGGGCTTTGAAGGAGTGCGGGCTGAGGCTTTCCCTGAATTCGTCTTCTTTATTTTGGGGCCCACTTCATCACTCTGGGCGAGACTCCGGGCCTTGCGTTTCAACCCTCCACTGAAGCTCAGCGATTTCACCACCTTGTCAGAGGATCCCAGAAAAACATTGACACAATGAGAGATGAAACTTAAATACAACCAAATTCCCAAGAATGTGGTTGTCTATTCCTTATCAAAGAGTTTGTTTCAATTTACTTCATTACAGACTAGACCAGAAGGGTGGAATATTTTATCTATTGTTTGGAAAAAGGGAAGACCAATTTGATTCTTACTATTGCGTTATTCAAAGCGGTAAAGTAAGTTATACCATATGAAGAAGTCCAAAACAGCACTTACAATCAAGTTGTCATTCTTGGATGGCTTACGAGGAGAAGAGCGGACTGGTGGTGTTCTAACTTTCTCTGAGGTGTTCTTCTTCTCTTTTGGGGGTCCCTCAATACTCTGGTCGTTGTGTTTGCTTCCTCCACTGAAGCTCAACGACTTCACCACCTTGACAGAGGATCCCTGAAAAACGTTGACAAAATGAGAGATGAAATTTAAATGCAGCCATTAAAATTTCCAAGAATGTGGTTGTCTATTCCTTGACAAAGATTTTTTTCAATTTACTTCAGTACAGGCCAAACCAGAGGGAGTTTTATAAAATGAACCAAACAACACTACTCAGCTAGTAGAGCCAAAAGATAGTCCTATGCCACTTCAATTTGATTGCTATTTATTTTGTCATATTTAAGGCAATAAATGAGTAAACTGGCCCAATGACTGGCCCTACCTTTGATTATACCCTGATCCCCACTTATTTTTACTCAGTTACAACCACAGCTAATGCATACTTTAAGGCACGCAAAAGAGATCGGAGCCAATCATATTTTGTAATAACAGACTAATTTTAATTTTAACTGGTGAAAAAAATCACAAGGTGCAGTACTTTACTATTCAAAAAATCAAAAAAGGACTAACCTTTGAGTAAACCTTCTGTGGAGTTGAGCGGTCTGGCACAACCTTTGGAGACCTTGCAAGCTCCAGGGACGTCGCTCTGCGTTCCAAGATTTTCACAGAATCTACAACAATGATTTACACAGATTTTAGACAGTAGAAGGTATTATCACAATCAGATTCAACTTATCGGAAATTCAAAAAGAGGAAACTAACTCCTACTAAATCAAGAGCCAAACATGAGTAAAGGTGGAGAACGAACAGTTTGAATTGCAGTGCAAACGTTAGCAGGTGCCCCCTTCCCCTTCCCCTGTTAGCCTGCTGGGGTGGGGGTAGGGAATGTCAAAATTACACACTAGTGTCAGACAATGGATATAAAAAATGCAATCATAAGGAGAGCGTGGAGAATGGGTCTCTGTTCTTGGACCGGAATCGAAAAGAAAAACAAGGAAAACTACACGATAGATTTGGTTGAGCCTGAACACGGCGGGGCTAGAGATGAGCGAACAGGCTGTGTTCGACTTCGAGCGAACACGAATAAAAATTGCAGAAATTAATCCGATCCGAACAAGTCAAAAATAAATTTGATACGAACGATCCGAACAGGTTGTTCAGAGCCGAACCGATCGTTCGTGTTCACTCGGATCCGAACATGTTCGCCCATCTCTAGGCGGGGCCCTCCTAACCTCACCGTTACTAAACCACTACAGAGAGTTTGAATAGTTTTTCTACCCAGTCGATACAAAAGGGACTATAGAATTAGAATATTACTAAACTTACTTGATAGCTCGATGACTTGCGCGTCAAACAGTTCATACCCGCCGGGTGGCGGCTTCTTGGCCTCGCGCCACTCGCACAGATAGGACTCCGCATCTTTGTCGTCGGGATCGAAACTGTCTTCAGAGAAATCTCTGAGCCAGGCTGAGGGTACTCCGGCCGTAAACTTCCCCTTGTCCGCCCCCGACAGCCACTCGATCAACGCGTACTTCTTCATTTTCTAGTTCTACTCAATTCAGACCATCAACGACGTGCTGCAACCTGCTCGATGCCGACCAACGCAACGGACGAACCAACAAACCAACTGCCACTACAGCCGGCCGGCCGGCCGCCCGGCGGAGGGAGGCGCATCTGCGCATGCGCAGATAACTCCTTTCCTCCCGGCGAGTTTGCTCCCCGCCACCCTCAAGTGCCCCGGGATGCACTACAAGACGCAGGCGTCCGACGAAGCGCGCCTTGCATTACCAATGCTGCCCAGTCAACATTTCCTACTACGTGGGACCTCCACTGGACGTCCACGCTTAGACATCGTATCATCCCGCTTTGTAGTACGGGTGAGGTATCGTTTGCCCAAAAAGGCTAGTCTGCTGATGAGCAGGGTAAAGTTCTATTGCCGTATTGCTATTGCAATTGCCATTGCCATCTTGCTCTTGCCATATTGCTGTATTGCCGTAATGCTGAAAATAGGGCCAGACTTTGTTGCGAGGCTAGGACCCGGTACCGGTTCCGGGTTTGTGAGTTTTGTGTACGGTGTTTGTCTGGACCTGTTTTGATCATAACTTCAGTTTAATTAACAGGACTTGGATCTTGTAGGAAGAGGACCTGATGTAATGTAAATGTAAAAGGTAACTTAAATGACACTCGACGCCGATTTTGACTTCAAATTGTGAATTTGCTGCTTCTAAGACGTGTTTCGCCTCTTGATTTTAGAGACATGCCACAAATGAAATCTTTCTTCACCTTTAAGGTGAAGAAAACTTGGTGGGAGCGACATACCAGCCCAATAAAAGGAATTTAAAAGGAGGTTGGGGCGAGCTATTGAAAACAAAATTCGAATCCAAGAAGCCTGAAGGATGTCATTGCTCGCTTGTTGTGTGCCAAAATCGCACTGTGAGACCTGACTCGAACAAAGCAGCAGGGTCCAATGCCTTCACTGGCGAGTTCTTTTGTGTGGGGCGTAAAGGTGGATGCAATGCCACCTACCACATTGTGTTGGAACGACATCCTCAGGAGACTGACAACCCACTGACCTTGTCGGTGTTACGTAAAGGTGTAGTATTGTGTGGCTATATGGTTTAGTGTTAGTGCGCTTAGGACAGAGAGCAAGTTGGTGGGATCACAGCTATCAAAAGAACAGTCAAGACTTAAATGTGAAAATGCCATCTTTTATAAAAATATATGTGGCAAGCGGTTGCAGCTTTTGACTTTCATTTGCTAGCTCTTATTCTACCAAGGGGAAGGCTTACAACCTTGATGCTGAGCTAGCAAGATTTGCTTTTGTAGCTTGGCTTATATAGTCCAGCAAATTCAGCTTGGCCTAAGTACCTCAGCATATTTAGCTGACGCTATATAGATTGCCATCCCTACAGCGAAGCCTTTGTATACATATATGAATACAGTAATAAAATTAATGATACAATACCTGTTGTAAACTAAAGGTATTTGTGGTGGTGGTGGTGGGGGGGGGGCTTTTCAAACTATCAAAATCCTCATCAGGATCAGGACCTCAGGCCCACAATAGGTCATTGCTTATTGTATATCTCCGCGTTCAAATCTAATGTAATTGCTTTTTGCCATTTACTTTGCTTCATGTGACACCGTCTACACAAAGATAAGTCTTTAATTTAATGTTTTAATGAAGTTAATTACTAGAAGGGTTGATCAACCACTATCATTTCTAATCATATCGTTTGGGTCATTACAGCAACCTCCTGGAATAAGAACAATGTTGTGATGGCTGTTTTGATTCCCGTTATATTGAATCAAATGCCATGGCTTTTTCTCTCAAACTGTTGACGTTTCTACATATGCTTTGCCACACTTCACAGAATAAGGTTGTTTTTAAAAAAAAAAAAAAAAAAAAAAAAAAATTATTCCATCTCGTTCTCTTGTGCATGTGTCGTTACAATTGAATCTCTTGTAATCTTATTGTTTGGATGAATTGCAGCGTTATCCAGTGACAGTTTGAATATGACCAACGCTGGTCATCTTAGATGGTTTTGACACGGCCTACGTCCAATAAAAATTGTCTTATTTCAGTGGACAAAATATTGAAATACTTCTGTGTGTAACAAAGGCTATCATGTTTCAAGCTTTTTGATTAATGATACTAACTTCTCCCTCATTTGAGAGACTTTGTGATCATTTTTAATTAATCTGTGTTTTATCTTTTTGTCATTTTACTGAGTGCCTTCTTACTTCTCTTATTTTTCATCTGGTTATTTTGTTTGGTTTTACTGTAGTTTTTGTGTGAATTGTGCTGAATGTTTTGAAATATCCATTTCAGCATGGGAGGAACACTTCTGTTGAGTAAGGCTGTCGTTCTCTTCTTGACAACTATTAATTTTGCCTGCTTAGAAATTGGCTGGGTAGCAAAGCCAGCGAGCCTAATACTGATATCACTCATCTTCACTTTAGGACTCTATGTCTTCTAACCCACATTATTCATTTCTATCTATCTGTATCCTTTATGTTATGAAATGAAGAGCTATTATTGTTATAGATTAGTCCCCGTTTCACAGTGGGGTGTGGCATTCTCTGTGTTGATTTATCCATCATACTGAAAAGCTTTGCTCGCTATATGTGAAAATTTACCTTGGAATAGTGGGAAACATAGAATCCATTTCCATGCCTGAAGGAGTTTAGTGCAAGAATCATTTCTGTCTGTAGACCACTTTAACATGAGCATCAATGCTGGGCAATTTTGTTTGTAAAAGTTTTAGCTTGTTAGACTTCTAGGATAAAAGTCAATTTGAAGATTTAAAAAAGTGACTAGTTTGTGGATTTTGTTTATTATTATGTTATTTTACTTTTTTATTTGTCCTTTGTTGGGGTAACTTGTTATTGTGAATTGTTGCTTACACTTCTATGTTCCTTCCAAGGCAAAAGTCTTTTGGTTCAGTTCTGTCCTTGTAATATTTCTCGATTATTTATGAATTTAATAATAACTCCATGTCCTAAATTCAATTGTTCAACTTTTAAAATTTTCACACATGCCCATTTTTTTAATATTCCTGTTGTATGCTCACAATATTGACAATAAAATGCAGCTTTCTCTCCTCCCAGGCCTTTTCACCATCCCTATCTGCAGTTTGTTATTTTAATTGTTCCCATTTTATTATCTTTAGACTGAAATTTCATGGCTAAATGTGTAAAACCTGTTTTTAAGTTCTTCGGCTTGGTACTATGTATCTTGAACACTTATTGTAAATCTAATTTTGTCTTTTTTAATTTTCATAGGGACAGCAAAACATGTGCCCACCCATCCATTCCGGCAGCAAATAAGAGGCACTAAAAGGAAAGGGATGACTGAGGACCTACAGAACATTCCGCCCAAGGTCATGAAAAGGAGTATGCCGTCCAAGAAGGCACCATCTGCAGCTGGCCGTCGAGATCTTGCCGCGGGGAATTTCACCAATGCCCCTACTTCAAAGTGCCTCAAGCAAATGAATAATGAGGCCCGCAGGAAGAAGAAGCTTCATGCTGATCCATGGGTTAATTAAGTTAAGTAGGCCGAAGCCTTAGAAGAGAAGGATGGAGCGGGCTCTGTTTTCTCACTGTCCCATCACCCTCTCAAGGTGGCATGGGCCACCAAGAACCAGTGCCTGTTCCTGGATAAGGAATCATCGAGAGGGGTACCTATTGTTGTAGGTCTCGACGCCACAGGTAATTTATCGTAAATGGTACTAGTTGTCCTTTCCTTTTTTTTTCAACAACATACAAACATTAATTTTTCTCTCTTGTTGAAACTGAAACATGTGTTTTATTAAGTATGTGTTTTAGAGACAAAGTACCAGTAAATTCATGTCATAACTTTTATTTAAAATTAATCCTATTACTTCTTTATGGTGGAGCAGGAAGTGAGGTGAGACAACCGAAGTGGGCAAAGGACAAACAAATCTATACGTACCAAATGGTCTACAAGAGGAGTGAGAAGGACAGTTGGGAGACATGGAAGTTTCACATGGCCAATCATTTGGGCTTCCAAACGAACTCCGCTGACTGTGGCTTGTGTGTTTGTGTGTGGGTCAATTGCATTTGCAATGGAATAAGGCCTCCATTAGTCCAGGACATTTGCCGTTCATCCTCCACAATCAGAGGTTGGGTGAGGCACCAGATACTATTAAAGGCCCAGAAAAGAGTCAAGTGAGTCTATTTCTGAAGAAAACTATGTGGTCCTTGCAGATTCCCCATTCACGTCTCTTATTTTTACAAATTGTGAGTGCATCCGTTATTCAGAAAGCTTCTTTATTTTGCTGTTTGACAGGGTGGCCCCTTTACCAAAGGATAATTCTGATGCTCCATCTAGCGATGATGATACTTCATCTGATCATGATGATCATGATGATGACGCTGATGTTGATCACATCACAAGGGCTTATAATAAATTTGACAAAAAGGTAAAATCTGAAAAAATCGTCATTTCCAAGCCATGGCTTGAATTGCCCAGCCCAGCGCACTATGATCTAGAATCCCGAAAACGCGGAAAAAATTCAGAAAAACGAAAGTGGTCTGATTTGGCTCCCGCGTGGCTTAAACTATCCTCTAATGCCCATCTGACAAGAATTAAGTCAAGAAACACCTCGGTTGGCCACCTCTGACTATTAGGAGGCCGCCAAAGTCGATGAATTTGTCAAGCTTGACTGGACGTTTGTGACGATCTTCGTTGGAGGTTTAGTCCGTCCTCGATTTCTCCGGAAAGACGAGTCCGAACCCTCAAACCCTATATGTAATTTTAAAGGTCTTTTTTCAGGCTTTCTTTGGCACTATTGGAAGTTTTTTTTGTGCCACTCTGGGATTAATGGCAAAGCCGGAAAACTTGTTCACACAATTTGGCAAAATTAGTAAAATTCGAATTTTTGCGAGAGCCGGAATCAAAATGGCCGGGTTTGGCCGGGTTCTGGTGGGCGGTTTCTAGTAGTCCTGGTACCCTAGTTTGATAATCCATCGGCAAATGCTGCGACCACCTGCGACCCCGGGATTTTATAGCCCTCAAACATGGGTGGTTTTTAAGCTTTTTAAAGACAAAATTCTGTCTGTGCCTGCTTTTCCTCACACACGGTCACATAGGCATATGGAAAGAACGGGCTTGAAAAGTGCTACCAAGGACTTATATTTACTCTTGGCCCATAACGGAAGTGGACTCAAAATCACCGGAAGTTGTCTCAAAATTACCCGAAGTGGGCTCAAAATCGCCGGAAATAAACAGAAAAACACCGAGATTGAGAAACGTGATACCGAGTATGAAGTCAGGGACATCAGAAGTGAGTCTGCACGGTGCAAACGAAGACTGGTTGCAACGTTTTACATTCTGTTTGCATTGTGCAGAGCAGAGATCCCCCAAGTGATGTATGGTATCAAGGGAAAAGCGGCTCATACTATTCTCACCCTCACAAGAAGCAGTTTAGAAGAAATGGAAAGGAAGAACTCAGTTTAGTTCCAAAAATAAATTCAGGCATATGCCTGTTATAATATTGATTATTTTGCTTTCTGCGTTTGGTTACGTTTTAAAAATTTTGTTTCGTACAATTTGTTTTTGTACATTTTCTGTAAAAATTGTTTTTGTACATTTGATTTGTTTTGAACATTTTTTTCTGTACGATTTGTTTTTGTGCATTTTTTGTACATTTTGTTTTGTTCATTTTGTTTCGTTTTATACATTGAATCAAATTTAACTGGTTTCAGTAAACCGTGTAAGCTGCAAATCTTTCATTAAAAAAAAATGAATGGCAGGGTAAATCCGCTTCACCTTTGTGTTTTTTCTTTCACACCCGTCTTTCTCTTTAACCAGTAAAGGTCCCAGACCTTGAAACTAGTGCTAGAAGCTCTGTACCCGACCTCAATTATCTCATACAGCAATATTTTAGCAACCTTAAGTCTTTTTAAGCTTTTCTTGCAGTTTTCTTCAGAAGTACGTAACCATAGCTCAAAACTAATGTCAGATTCGGATTCCCCGACCCAAAATTACTACTAGGGGGAGATTTCAAGGCCGTGGGAATTTTTTCCGCGTTTCCGAGATTCTAGATCATAGTGCAGCGTGGGTGGTGGGCCCTGTCGATGAATGTACTAGTACTGTAAATCTGCTGGCTAGCACTTTGAAGAATTTGTGGAAAGCCACAGGAGAAATCTGTGGCGCTCAAAAATGCTTGAAAGTGAAGAATGACATGTACAGGTGTGAAGCATGTCCTGAGTATTACCACCTGTCCTGCTTAGGGGATAAAAGAAAACCACCTGCTGAGAACAAACCTTACTTCTGTCCTCCACATACTCTAGGTAAGAACAAGATAAAAAAAAACTATATTAATTCATTTTAGAAGTTATACATACTTAAATATAATTTTCCTCCAATTTTAACAGGTGAAACCAAAACAAGGAAGGTGAACCGACCGCTGCGACTCCGCAGATCACTTGAGTGATTTAAGACTTTTCGTGCTCTTATCTTATGCAGACGATTCTACTTAACTATTATTATTTGTTTAGATATGTTTAGATATGTTTAGATATGCTTTTCAAGATTTTGCAGTCTGCATGCTTATTTTGACATGCGTATATTAAATCGCAATAAGGTACATATTTTCTTGGCTTATGTAGTAAATGTGTGAGTTTTTTTTTTTTCAAACCTTTATGAAATTGTATTCCAAATATTTAAGTTTGAAGCCAAAGAGAATAATCTACGCAGGTGCTTAATTTTGTAGTGTTGTGAGCAGCTATGGGACTTTTTGAAAGATATACACACCACTGCCAAGCTCAATGAGCTGTTGTTTCATATGTTTATTACTATGTGTATTTGTGTAACAATGATCATGTGCAAGAATTTTGATGGAGTGAGCTTTTAAGTTGCATCCACAGCCAAATTCACTACATCTTTTGTTGCTGTGGCACTATGTAAAACTATCAAAACATGCTTGCATATTTTTATTATTTTAATCAAACTTGTTTTTCTTATATTGCTTGCCTCCACAGTAATGTACTGGGTGACATTGATTGCATTTTAAATTGCCCATGAACCTTGTAAACTAAAGGCTCTGTGTGTTGCTGTTCACAAGTATCCTTGGCTAATCCTCAGAATATGCTGTCAGTTCTGTGATAAGGTTTATAGAATATTTACAGCATGGTTGTTATGGTGCTACTCTATTTAAGATTTAGAGGCACAAGTGATACTTCCCACTTACATTATTCAAGGTGCATTAATCATGTGCAAACAATGTTGATGGTGTATTTCAACTGTGTCTCCTCTTTATGCATTTTCTGTAAAGATGCCTGTAATGTTCAAATATAAATAATTTTAAATAATTTAATTTTGAAAGTGAAAGAGAGTTTATAGTTTTCTCTTATCAACCTTTTCCGTTTTCTTCACAAGAGATGTGTTTGGATGAAGCGACATGTTGGTGTGCAAAGGCTCTTCAACCTGGCTGCTAGCATGGAGACAAACATGGCCAGTGCGTTACGCAGCCTTCCAACTCCGGTTTCATTTTCACTTTGTTCTACTCCATAACTCAAACTAATTATGCCAACTCGTTTTGTAACTGGACCTGCTCTGTGTGCTAGGTCGAACACTCAGTACTCGTAAGTCCTGATCGGCGGCGCTCTGGCCGGCGTGCCATCCTACCAAGGTGCCATCCGCTCCCGATGTCCTTCCCCATGCGTGACGAACGGTGCTCACGCGAACTGGGTTCTGACCGAATCGGTGCTCATACTTAAGGACCGGAACCACGTGATATTTCTCATACCGGGCTCCGCGGGGCGGGAACTCACCCGGTGCTGGTTACAGCTTCCGGTGCTGCCATCTGGTGGCCATAGTTTTCGAAACTTAATTCTCATTCCCGCTGCAACTCCGGCTCCGGTACGGTCATCGGTGTATCAAAACATCAAACGGTCCATCAGCTCAATCGATCATGGACTACGAAGTAGACTAGTAAGTTGACTGATTTGTGAGTTTGTGAGCCCGAGGGGTACCCCAATTCGAAAATGGGTGCACACACTGACTGCAGACTAGACTTAATTTCGACAGTGATAAGATTAAAAATCTCTTGAAATTCGTTACAAAAATGCTGCAGCTAGGGTAAAGTTAAGATGTTGCGCCGGCTTTTTAAGTGACTATCCTGAAACAAGTCAGGGCGACTGGAGTTGAGGGTACTGACTGAACGAAGTAAGGTACTCCTCGGTGCAGCCGCGTTCATAACGCGACGGCTTATGTGTTTTCTCATTTTGATGACACATTTCCTCGAGTGCAAAAGACTTTCCAGATCCCGCAGAGGCAACGAATGGTGTGTAGACACTGGATATCCTGTGCTGTGGCTGGTGCGATGCGAACAGTGGTTTAACTACTACTTTTTAGTTAAACTCGTATTGTTACATTGGTGTATTGTTATCTTGCCCTATTGTTATTGGTATATTGCCCTATTTTTATTGGTATATTGCCCTATTGCTATATTTTTTTATCTTGCATGCCATATTGCTGTATTGTTTTTGTATTGCCGTTGCTTTTTTACAAATAGTTATCAGCAGTAAATTTTTGAAACTATAGAATCGTAGCACACTTTTTTCACGCTCTCGCCGAAAAAACGTATGGATAACTATCTGCCTTACCCGGCGGGGGTAGCTTTGCTTGTTGGGGCTATCAATAATTAAGTAGTTCGCGAGCAACAGTTATCGCTGCATATAGTTACAGATGTATTTAAATAGCTATACACCAAAGCTATATCTATCGAGCAGCCATAGAAGCCTGTAAGGATCGCCATTTTTTACGCCAAAAACTAGGACTTCCCTTCCGATCTTAGCGCGGCCCGTGTTCGGCGACGGCCACCTGTGGTGCCATCGGTAGAAGCACGCACTGTCCTATGAAAAATTGACGAAAATGAATCATGGCGAGAAACAGGATTAGTTATTTTCATTTTTTTTCCCTTTGCAGTGAATTCCTTGAGGCTTGCGAAGCTATGTACGAGAGGGATAGAGCCAACATCAACGCCCGGCTCTCAAGGGTCATCGCCAACTCATCGTTGCGAGCGGCTATTGTCCAGAAATTCCATGACCAGCATTCAGCCCACATGAGGTACCTGCGGACGCGCAGTGAGTTGCGCGCCAAGGAGTACCGGGTGACGAAGGAGGAGGCGGCTCGGGGCCTGTCCAAGCCACCGCGCGTAACCGACACTTACGTGTTCAACCAGTAAGTAAGGGAAGGGGGATCGTCGGCTACTAATCGTTTGAGTTGACTTTTGGAAACAAATTTACCTGCCGCGCGTTGCGCGTTGAAGCAATAAGCGAAAACGGTTTGGGAGCCAAGCGCCCCGACCGAGGGCGAGGAGACAAGACCGAGAAGATCAGGCAGGCCACCAATCCGTCCTGTGACACACCGGCATGGAGACGGTGGCCTACCTTGCCCCTGTCGTTTACACAGCGGCTAAGGTAGGCCACCGTCTCCACGCCGGTGTGTCAAAGGACGGATTGGTGGCCTACCTCACAGGCGCTTCAGCCCCAAGAAAGCGTTGCTCAAGGAGAGAGCGATGTCAGCTGATCGTTCGTAAGTGGCACAGCGATGTCAGCTGAGTTGAACTAAACGTTACTTGCAGGGCATACCTGGACGAGACGGAGGCTGCCATGGCGGCCGTGCTGTCGAATCTGGACCGTTGGATGCAGAGTGCCTCGGTCGACGCGGACGTGAGGCAACGGTTGATTGATGAAATGGCAAGTGTTGATGGAGCCCGTCTGATCGAGCTGAGGCTCATCGAGAAGTTAAAAGAGTTAGAATCATGGGTCTCTGCCCATGACACTCTGCTGGTAGGTTTCACTTCACTGAAAAATGTTAATAGGACAATTTTTGCGTGGCAACTAACAAGTTTTCTCTATTGCAGCAGATAAAGCAGTAGAACATCTCGCCACATCGCTTTTAATTGGCTACTTGTTTTAAGCAAACTTTTTTTATATTAGTTTTCATGTTTATTTATGGTACGAGATTGTGGTTGCTGACCTAACGTTTCAAATTCTCATTTAAATTGTGCTGTTGATGTAAATTGTGTGAAAATGTCTCTGTTTGGATGAGACATTTTTTTATATTTTGTACAATCTGTACTGTAGAAGCATTTTAATTAGTTTCCATGTTCAGTTATTTCTCGAGATTGGTGGATATTGCTGACGTAACATTTCAAACTCATTCAAATCAGTGAGGGAACAGTTTTATAAATCTATTTGAAATTGTTAAAGTCAGAACTAGAGTCACTTACTGTGCTGTTGTGTGTCAATTGTGTAAATGTCCCATCTTTTTAACAGATGAGGTATTTTTAATAATTTGTGCTATTGTAGTAACATATTTTTTTATTGTACTGTTTGACAGATGAGGTATTTTTAATATTTTGTGCTATTGTAGTAGAACATATTTTTGAGTTGTACTGTTTCACAGATGAGGTATTTTTAATATTTTGTGCTATTGTAGTAGAACATATTTTTTTTGTATTTTTTAAAATGTTAAATTATTCCACTGCTTACTGCTTCCTCGTTATTACATTTTCAACTCAAGCAAATTTTCTTGCCTTAACATAGAATCACAGAAGGGCAATTACAAAATTGAAATTGTAGAGCGGAAGGGACTCTATTTCTGAAGAGGTCTTATGGTTTTAATTAACAGTACAAAAACTGTAAAACTCTAATTTTAATCAGTGATAGGCCAGGTTTTTTGAACAAAAAGACAAAAGAAATATATTGCTGCATCTGAAATGTATGAAGCGTTCCTTTAATACTCCCTCCATACCAAAACTAACTGGTGACAGTTATGAATAATAACATCCTTCCTTTTCTCTTCTTCACTCTCAGCTGAGTTTAACTAAAAGTCTGTTTCACAAAAGTGCCAAAATGTCAACTGAATGCCTCTATTTTGAACGAGACAATTAGAAAACAGCAAAGCCTGGCAAATATGACTTATCTAATTTTTTATGCTGCCATCATCTTTAATAATTAGATTTGATGCAGTCAATAATCAAAGTTAGGGGAGGGCACCCACTCCGGATGCCCACCATGCTAGGTTCCACGCGCACAGTTTCTCATCTTACAAGGGAACGTTTTTAGGTCATACACTCCGATTTCGACCAAACTTTGGGAAATCGTTCGTTTTTACACTAGTTTAAGATGGGCCATCAAAGTTGGTGCAACAATACATATCTAGAGGATCAAATGGGGCTTCAAAGTTGACATTTTTACACTTGTTTTCGCGCTTTTTGGGCCTTAAAAGGCGAGTTTTGGAGTGGACTCTCCGTGTCAAGATATACATCATTTCCGATGTGTTTTGGGTCGCTGATGCCGAAAATCACCATTATTTGAACGTCCGATCAAGTTTTAGACCAAGTTCCGACCAAATTTTGGCCTTTTGCGACGTAAAATTTGCAGTATGAGTTATGTATTGATTCCTATGTTTTTCGGGTCGCTGAAACCAAAAATCGCTATCATTGGAACGCCCGACCAAGTTTTTACCCCAGAATTGGTCGGAAATTGATCGGAATCGGGTAAAAACTTGGTGTACCTCGGCCGGACTACCACTGGACTAGCGATCGAGTCAGTGATATTTCGATTTACACGTGTAGATTCCATATGATACACGGTGTCAAAGGACACCTGGAGACAACAACCTGGAGGCAGACACCTCAACTCAAAAATGGATGAAAGTTACGTCGGACAGAGTCACTACTCTCTTCAACTCAATGGGACGAGTCTGCTGTACCCTTTTAAACTGCGACCCGTGCAGCAAGAGAAAACGATCAATTGTCGATTGCTCCGCTAGTAGTTTTGGTACCGCGGTAAATCTTACACAGGTACATGGCACTCATCTTAGCACTCCAGTTTCCATCTTTTGGAAACTTTAGTGCACTACTTTTTGGTTGCAAGAGCATTTTAATTGTAACAGGTGAATACAGCGACACTAGCGCCATCTAGCGGAGAAAACTGACGGTAGTCATGATTCGATCCTCGTACATGCGCGACTTCTGTCGACTTTCTTGAGGTAAATTGAAACCAGAAATCCTTGTGCGTGCACCAGTGTCACGCAAAGAAATTCCATTTTAATAACTTTTTCCGAAAAAAAAAATCCTCAGAAAATTAAATGCTTACTAACATTTTTTTTTTTTTTTTGCATCTTTTACAATTGAATTTCACAACGTTACACTTGGGAGCACTAGTTGCTCGCATTTCTGGTTGCATATTACCTCTAGAAATGCGTCAAGTTCACGGAGAGTACGTGGTCCGAATCGGGACTACCACAGTACTACGGCGGGACTAAGAAAGACAACCAGCCGAAACATGATGGCAGAGGGACGTTTCCCGCTCTTTGCATGTACCACACTGTAGTAGAGCGCTAGTACAGATGAGGTCAGATATGGACATCCGAAAAAGACCTGGAATGGAGATCAGTGGGAGCTACGGTCACGGACTTGGGACTAGCAATGTTGACTGGGTGCCCGCGGTCTTGAAGGCCAGCAGGACGATGACGATGTCCGGAACCCAATTGGAGCTGGGCGGAGCTGCGCGCGCCGGCCCCGGCAAGTCACCACCGACGGCGACCTGGCCGCCAACTGGGGCCCAGCGGCCCAGAGCCCCGCGGGCGCGACCAGGGCGGAGGAGACCATGGTGTCCAGGACGTCTTCGGCGCCGCGGTGGCCACGCCGTTCCCATCGGCGGCGTTCTGGCCGATGGCCGCCTCGTGCCGCGGGGCCCGGCGCAGCGCCCCGCCTGCACGAACAGGACGATGAGGAGACCGTGGTGTCCAAGCCCTCGTTGGAGAGGGGTGGACTCGCGTGCGCGGTCCACGGGGTCCTTTTTGGCCCGCCCTTCTATTCAAAAAATAGGGGGAGGGCATATGCATTTGCCTTTGTGTCTGTGTGTCGTCGTCGTTGTTGTTGTCGTCGTCTGTGTACAAGGAAGGAGTTGAGCTGGAGTGACCAGATTTGGAGGGTACTTCAGGAGGGCCGTCCGAACAAACAATCCGGTGGTGCAAATCTCGTCCGACCCACGCAAGGCCTGCAGCAGCTGCATCATGGTTTGCATGGGCGGGAGGGGGATTTCCGCCATTATTGGTGCTAGCAGGGCACATAGGGGTATTTTTGGAATCAGGGCGACGAGACAAGATGAATGGACCTGGTCCCGACCCCATCGGCCGCTTTTACAAGTTGGCCAGATCAGGATCTTCAAAAAAGGGGGTCGACCGACTAAAAAAATTTATTGCAGATTTCGATTGGTCTCAGCAAGACCTTTTCAACGAGGGGTCGGAAAGGGGGTCCAGGAGCCCGACTTCGTCTATTAGTCACATCAGGATCTTGAAAAAAGGGGGTCGACCGACTGAAAATTTTTACTTAAGTTTTCGATAGGTCTTGGCAAGACCTCTTCAACGAGGGGTCGGAAGGGGGGTCCAGGAGCCCGCCTTCATGAGTTATGTGAAAAAGTGCGACGGGCTCGTTTTGCGCTCCTGCTGTGCCTCCATTGCAAGGAGTTGCAGTAGCATGGCAAATATGAGTATTTTCGGAATGAGGGCTAAGAGACAAATGAAATGGGCATATTCTAAGGACAGTTGGAGTAAAAAGTGTAAGGACTTTTGCATATTGTGAATAGAAGGGCGGGCCTAAGTCACGATGGTACATCGATAACTTTGCCTTACCCGCTCACGGGGTGTTTGATGAGAGCGGGCCTTCGACTGGCCAAGTTGGGTCCGATGCGAGGGCCGAAGGCCCGAGGAAAGGCCGCCGGCAGGCCAAGCTGGGCCGGCCCCCTGTCGAACCGAGTTGCCGGCGCAGCGAAGCGGAGCTGGCAACTCGGTTCGACGGAAGGGCGGGCCCTAGCTTGTTTTTTTTTTGGGTCGCCTCGCGGGTGCCAGCGCCAGGATGAGGGCCACGCCTGCCCCCTTGCTGTGTCACGGCACCCTCAATTTTCAACCCTGAATATCTTTTGAAATAGCCGTTCAATCTTTTCTAAACTTGGAGAGCCTAATCCTTCTTTGGGCATCTTCCATTTTTGTCAGTTTCAGATTGATTTTCTGAAACGTTTGTCCGTAGCAAAGAAACGGACTTTTTCATTTTTAGCTTTTTGGTCCATGTCCTCCAATCTAAGGTACATGGACCCTGACGCCGAAAATAGCGCATTTTTGAAAAAAAGATTTCTCTCAGTGAAACAAGTTATGTATGTCTTTAGTTGCCTCAATCGCATGGGTCATGATAAAGATTCATTGGCTTATAACAATTTTATCATGAAACGCTAGAAATCCCCTCTCGACAGCTATTTTGTTGTCATTCGTCGTCTACACCGCTCTGGCCTTATCCCGCCAATTCCCTTTGCTCTTATTGGCCGCGTAGTCACGTGCCTTCGACACATAATGCAAGGCAAAGCAGGCTCTTTGAGGATCGACTAGGTAGAAAGATAAGTCAGGGTTAGGTCAGCCATCCTTGTGTGTCCTTTAATCCAAGTACAAAAGATTTAAGACCACTAGTAAGTTTGAGTCTATTGCATTGCACCATTATTGCCTAAAGCGACTAACTTTCTCATGTGTCTTTGATACTTTTAGTGTCAACTCCCTCGGTTGCCAATATTGTTGGCATCTTTTTAGAAGATGGTGCAGTATGCACATATTACGATTTTGCCACTTACCGTCAACGGGGGTAACTTGGGACACTTTTACACGTGTTATTAACGCTCAAGGCAAGATTTTTGACCGAGGCCATTGGGTCCTAACTATGTTCAAGTTTGGCCCTTTCCTCATTATTTCATGCTTGTCTCGTCTATTTGCCTTGGGTATGTCGTTTAAAATCTGCTCCGAAATAGTGTCCCAAGTTACCCTAGGACCGGGGGTATCTTGGGACAGTAGGGGAGAAACTTCATCCCCATGTATCTATTGAGATTTTTTAATCAAAAAACTTGTGTTGACAATGTCTCGACCAAGAATCCAGGCCTTGGAGTCGTTATGGGATGAAGATTGGGACTACAAATGGGACTACAAATGGGACTCTCTTTTCTTCCGCTATATCCGAGGCATTTTCTAGGTATTTGTTGAAAAGTGAAAAACATGGCTTAGCGGCAGCAAAAACTGCAAAGCAAGGCATCTCTTTACATCACCAGCGTAACATTTCAAGGTCAGGTTATGTCACAAACCGGGACAGGCGATTCCTAGGGGGCCAAGAGTGCAGGGAACATGATGGAATGACTGTCCCAAGTTAACCCGTGCATTTACGATATTTTATCAATTGAAGTCTGGGCCCAAGATGGCAAGACTGAAGTCAGCACCATTTCGCGTCCTTATGAATGTATGATTTAACAACCCAGAGATACTATTCGGCCATATCTGCATTTCACTCCTCGTACTAGGGTCAACTTTGCAGTGTTTGACATAATTTGTCAAAAACCTTATTTCCTTGTTTGCCGATTTCTGCATACTTACTGTGATGATACGCATCTTCTTTTCCTTTCCGCGCGCGCCTTGATTCCTCTTAAACAAAACCCCGTCGCGGGTTTGACGCTACGAGTCCCCGCCGCGAGATGGCAGCACCAACAAGGCCAGTAGGGAAGACTGTCCCAAGTTACCCCCGGTGTCCCAAGTTACCCCCGTTGACGGTATGGCGTTAAGTATGAAAGTGGAGACATAGTTGTCCTTCCTCGCCATGAGCAGCAAGCAACAGTTGTCATCTTAGGCATTCATGGTAAGACTTCGTATATTCCATGTTCAAAGAAAAAATGTTACACAATTGTTCTAATTTGATGGATCTTGACAGAAATTTTGGGAATGGCTGCAGAAGCAGTTAAATCTTATTTCAAACGGTTGTGCAAGTGGGACGATGTTGACTATAGTGAAGTAAAAATATTCGGCCATGAGTTGGCTCCCATTGAGGAGGAAGTCTCTCAAGTGGCTATTTTTAAGACTCAAGGAATTCAAGGTATGACCAAAGTGTGAATAAAGCCAACTGTTCTTATTATTCAATGTAATTTAGTGCATTCTCACAGAATATTTTAATGTATTTCTCTTGCAGGGCCAGTGCTTGTCTGAAAAAATGTTTTTTACTTAAGGGCTCTCAATGAACCTCAAGAGAATAGTTAGCTTGATAACTAAAATAAAAATTGCTTTTAAACATATTTATTTATATTCAAGAGAGTGAAATAATAGACATTTCAAAATAGTGACACAAAGTAATTCATATGTCTCGGTAACATCTTCTTCACAGATCCTTTTACTAAATATATTACAGGAACAAATGGTAGACCTGAAAAAGAACAGAAAATAGCATAAAAGCTTCAACAGGAAAGTGCATACAAAGAGAAATATACAGTGCAACAAAACAAAGAAAAAAACATACAACACTGTGTTGTCAGGGTTGAATCGTTTGGACCAGTGTGTAGCTAATGGCATATAGGATAAAACTCAAGTGTTATACTTGTTTTATACATCTTGTTTTATACATCTTATACATCTTTCGTCGTGTTACGACGAAATTTCGTCGCAAATACGAAAGACGTTTTCAAAAAAAGGCTGAGCGTGTGGCATCCCAACAGGGTTGTTTAAACGACGATGCGGATTTGCGTCTCAATAACCATGGCGTCAGTCATAGTTACGATCGCGAGAGACAAAAATTTAGTGTTCCAGGAAGTCCCTTAGTGCTCTGTTAAGGCTTCCATGGAGTGGGCCACGCTTTATAGTCTATCCCCAGATCCTGACTGGTGCCTATGACTTGGCCCAAGAGCCATACTTTGAGTGGTCCCGTCCTGTGGCCCCAGAGCCTGGCCCGTGGCCCCGTCGGGGATCCCCGTATCCCGACCCGCCCGTGGAGATGTTGACAGCAGATTAGCTGCTTGGCTATGGGCACAAGTTTGGCCACATGAGAAATGCTCCACATTATAAAGGACACAGTCTCAAACGTACAGCTGTGCGTTTATATTGCATGCAAAGAACGTTCCCCTACGAACCTTGACAGTATCGGTTCTGAGAGATATTTCCAAAACATGGTCACCTTCTCACTTCCCAGCAACACAGGTTGTCTGCTGCTGACACCAACACGAAGTAACCTCTGGCGAGACAACTGTCCGTGGTAAGACGAATCCCAATCCCACATCGGACCTGTTGTGCAAATATTTGCACTTCTCGCCACCGTCGTCGAGGAATAGACTGTCACATCACAACACCAAATCAAAAAGTCATCGAAAGGAAAGTAAACAACACGAACTCTGGCTTCGAGTGGGGTCGCCATTTTAACCCTTTCAGGCACGGTGTCACTCTAAAAAAAGTTATGAAATTTAATATCGAAAAAAGTATAACTTTTCATAAACACGTTCTAAAAGTCAACTTTCATAACATTCTTCTAACTTAAGATCTGGTAATCAAATTTAAGATTTCGGCTATAAAATTTTAGAAATACGGTCATAAAAGTTAAGAACGAGTTACATTCAGAACAGAAGTTATTAAAATTGAGATTATCGCTCTTATATTTCAAAACGGTAGCTTAATTCATAAACCGATTCTAAATTTTAAGAATGGGATGACAGCACCTCAAGACAGGCCGATTTCTTGGGTTGGGTGAGGGTTCCAAACTTAGTGGGTTGAGGGGGCATCCTTGGACTATTTACCCAAAAATTACCAAAATAGTGTGTGATTCAGGTCATTGCTCTCTGAAAAAATAATCACATTTCCACTGTACCGTTGTATGGTTGTATGGTTAAAACTTCGGTATGAGAAACGAAAATTCAGTGGGTGATTCGAAAAAAAAAAACGCAATCTGTGAACAATCCATCAGCTCTAGCCTTTAGCTATAAGTTTTGAACGAAATATCACACTGAAGTCGAGAAAAACGCATTTCCATGTTGCCACTCGCTGGCGTCTTCGGTCGGCCATTAGGTTGGGCGCACGCATGATCCGCTTGACTATTGTGTCCTGTCTGTGCACTCTGTGGCAGGAAGGATGTCCACCTTTTCAAGTGACAGGGATGAAGACCTCACCTGGTCCCTCTCCTGTCATAATTTCCTGGTTTGCTGTTAGGCAAGGATGCGCAATATGCATGGCTTCACCACGTCTGCGGTATCAAAGCATGAATAGAGAACAACTTAAAGAACATAAGGAAAAGCATCATATTAATCAGAACGTGATATAAGTTTTTATTACACATTGCTTCTGAAAATTAAGAAAGCGGGTTGTGACATTTCATAAACCACCTATAATATTTCAGAACAGCTGCTTATGATACTTAAGAACTTTTTGGATATGAAATTTAAGAGCAGTAGTTCTACAAATAGGTCCAAAACCAGGTTATGAAATTTCAGAAGCATGTTTTTTAGAGTGGTGGTATACATACAACGTTAGTTAAAAAAACATCTTGAGAGCTTATTTTAGCATGTATCGCAAATTGCGTGCAAGGAATACGTTGTCGGAACCCCGCTGCGAGTTCCAAAACCCCCGCGAAACAATTTTACAACGTGCAAGGGGTACCAACAACAACTTGAACATTAACGTATCTCGTAACACTTCGCACCTCAGTCGATTCATGCGTGTTTCGTCTGGTGGGAAGATGGTAGCGTTCTAAATGAGACAGAGAATCACTCTTTGTTGGTCAACGAACGTCATAAGACGTCAAAGTAGACGGTCTCGTGCGTGTGGTAACACTGAGGGCAAAGGTAAACCGAACGTTGTTTACATACATCGTCGTGCCGTTTGGGTCGTCGACTTTGGCGGCAAAACAGTAACAGGTGAGGTTCGATTGCTGAGGCAAGTTTTAGCTTTAAAAGTTCCTGCTGGCGTTGTTTGACCGCAAAAGTGTACCAACGACGACGTATTTTGTTCAACTTTGATCGGTTTCGTTTGATGCATGTATTTTGGGAAGCCCGGCTTCTGAGTGACTTGGCGTTTTTTGTATCGAAGGTAGAGCCGGCTTGTCTTTGGTACACATGTTGCACGCTACCAGGGGGTGGCAACGGCGAAGTAGGGGCGTGAAGCTATGCTCGAGCGAGTGCAGTGGTTACGCACTTGTTCGAGATTACGAAAACTAGGTCGGTGTTTGCAAAACGCTTTGCACAGATCAAAAGAGCATGAAATTTAGGGTGCATTAGGCCTAGTGGCCTGCCTGAGTCCCCTCAATTTAGCCCACACAAGGAAAGTAATTTTTACTTTGGGATGGGGCGGCCAAGATTTTTTCTAAATTTTCGAGTTTTTGTGTTTTTTTGCTGAAAACCCTTCAATTTATTATGGGTAAAACAGGAAGTATCGAGGAAGGCAATTAGCCTAATGCACCCTTCATTACATGCTCTTTCCATCTGTGCAAAGCGTTTTGAAAACAAAGACCTGGTTTTCATAATCTCGAAGAAGTGCGTAACCCCTGCACCGAAGGCGCGAGCATCGCTTCACGATCTCCTTGGCCATTTCCACGCCCTGACGCTACAAACTACTTGGATCCCTTTCTATCTTCGTTTTTATTATGGGTTTTTGTCATTTGAACGCCCGGTTGCAGTAGTAAGTACTGCATTGCTACGTTGTATGGGTACAACGTCATGCCGCTCAGGGAGATGAAACGTACCGTAACCTTAGATGTTCCAGTTCTGAAGGCTTGTAGGGCCAATGAGACTTCATATTCGACCTTTTTACTGTTTTAAACGACGGTGCTAGCATGACTTCCTAATAGTTGCGCCCGAAATCTTACCTCCTGCTCTGTGTTCCAGGTTATGTTTCAACTCCTCCCAACACGAACATGAGTTCGGCAAGGGCGGTCAGAATTCTCAAAACATTGGGACTAGATCCACCAAGTAAAGTAGTCATCACTTCAGTTTTCACTTTGCTTATTGCATATCACTGTTAGAAATTTCCGTCCTCAAACGGAGCGGTTCAGCCTAGAGCAGTCAAAACGCAGTTGCTTTTTGCCGCCAAACGAGGAATATGTGATATGTTTTGGGAGTGTGTTAAGATCAACAAGATGCCGGACGACCATTTTAAATTGTCATACCATCAATTTATGTAACCTGTTCAGTGAAATCCGCGAATAAAGTTGGAAAGTGTTCCGACCATTTACGCAAATTTTAGAAACATTGCCCTCTGTTAATGTAAATAACAGGAAAAGCGTTATGCCAATAATGTTTTTCCGTTTGTGGACACAAAGTTTGTGCTCCCGAACGGATTTTTCTAGCAATTTGTTTTGAAACACGCATTTTCCGTTAACAAACGGTGTATTTTTGTCCCCAGATTAATTTTTTCCGTTCAGAAACATTGATTGGCTGTTTGTGAACGGTGGTGAAAATCAATTTACTTTGCGTTCATTTTCCATTCTCAAACGGCTGGATTTTTAACAGTGATCTTGCATTCTTTAGTACAAGCCCATAAAGTCACATCACAGTAGTTTCCTATCAATGCGATTGATTGATGTTGAGTTGTCATATTTTTGTGTGGCTGTCTGTTTTGAACGTAGCATATCAGAGATTAACTACAGCATTTTAAATTTTGTATGGCAACTGGCCTCTTTATTTGCTGTTGTAATACAAATGTTTTAGGTCTACAACAATAATGTTGTACCAATACAACAAAGACTCGTAACCAAACAAAAGTTGACTCTAAGGCTTGTTTTTATTTAGCACTTCTTAATTTTGTTGCAGGTGGTGGCGAACAAAACTACCATTATGATCCAGTGTACAGTATGTTGCATTTCTATTCTCTTTTCGTGTGTTGTGGAATAAATAGTCCAATAACAATTTTCCTCCATTGTCCGATAGGCGATTTGGTGCCATCTCTTATCTCAATCTCAAGCAAAGAAAAAGTAGAAGGTAATCTTATATGCTATGTTTAGGCTTTGTTCTGTTTAGAATAGTATTTTAAATTTGTGTTTCTTTTCAGCCTGGGCAAAGCATGCCAGGTCACGATCATGTCCAGGATTTAAATACGCAAATGGTACAGTCAATGAGAATCGTGTCAAAGTTAGGCGAGTTCTCAACTTCCAAGAAAATAAACCAACCAAGGCTGGAAAGTATTAAAGAATCTCGAGAGCCTGAAAATGCTGATGCGGAAAATCAGGGAGGCCCAAACAACAGCCCTGCAAACTAAAGTGTGTACATAGTACACTCTAATTAGAGCATGCTTCCAAGTACACTCTTGTTTACAGCATACTTCCCAGGCACACGCTAAATTTGAGTGTGCCTGGCATGTACACGCTTAATAAGAGTGTGCCTGCAAGTACACGCAAAAATACATTCCATCAGTCCTATCTAAAAGCATGGGCCAGTTTAAGTGTACTTGCAGGTACACTCTAATTTAGCGTGTACATGCCAGGCACGCTCTATTTAAGCGTGTGCCTAGCAAGTATGCTGTAAATAAGAGTGTACTTGGGAGCATGCTCTAATAAGAGTGTACTATGTACACACATCAGTTTGCAGAGAGTGCTAGTAATTTATGAGTTTAGAGTTATTGATCTCGCATACGTAAACCAGCTCTTGCTACTCCTTTACTGGATGTTAACTCAAGCAGTTCTTCTGACGAGGAAAGCGGTGTTGAATGGGCACCTTCTGACCCTCGTATTAATTCTCAGCCAACAAGAAAAGACCAAGGAGTTGAAGACGTTCAAGATGAGGGGGGAGATTCTGACTCTGATGAAGAACCTGTCTTAGTCACTCTTCCCAAAACTTCCCAGAAAAAAGCATGGAGCAAAAAACTGGGCCCTGCTGAAGCGTGTGAAACCAATGAGACTTGGGAGGATTCTGATCTCCCATTATATTATAGAGATCCTATTATTGCAACGCCTCCAGCTGACAAACTTGCACAACCAATTGAATATTTTGAATATTTTTTTGATGAAGATATTCTTACTTTGATAACAAATTACCAAGATGATGCCCCACAACAGATTTGCCTCAATCAAGTCTAATTTACATCTTTATGACAAGAGCGAAGAGCACCTGCTTGATACTTCTGACAGGTTTTGTAAGGACCGTTCTCTTTTTGATCACATGAAAAAGAAATGTAATGACATTGAACAAGAAAGTGATTACAGTATCGATGAGTCCATGATCCCTTATAAAGGGAAATTTGCTGGCTGTTTACGACAATTCATAAAGACCAAACCACATCGGTTTGGTGTGAAACTTTTCAGCCTTGCCGGGGCTTCAGGAATGATCTATGATTTTATTCCGTATGCGGGAGCTTCTACATTCAATGGCATCGACTTCTCCCAAAGCGAAGTTGACATGGGTTTTGGAGCCCAAATGGTTATTCACCTTGCAAGGCGAATCGATTACCCTACAGCGAAAGCATTGTTCTTTGACAATTACTTCTCCAGTGTTAAGTTGGCCAGATATTTGCTCCAACAACTTAATTTGCATTCAATTGGCACCATTTGAAGCAACAGAATCGAAAAATGCCCACTAAAATCTGACAAAGACCTAGCTAAAGAAGGAAGAGAATCGTACGATACTAAAATGAAAGACAATGTCCAAGTAATAAAGTGGGTAGACAACAACACTGTGCATGTTGTGTCTACTCTTGCTGGAGTGGCGCCGCTTGGCGTTGCCAAAAGGTTTGTAGTAGAGAAGTCTCTTTCGTGGCTGTAGCATTGGGTGTGAAGAGCTAAATGTGATATTTTTATTTTTTATTTTTTTTTTATTTTTTTTTAGGTTTGATAAAAAAAACTCGAGCCAAAGTGGATGTTTCAGTTCCTTTGGCCATTCAGATGTTCAACAGTAATATGGGAGGAGTCGATTTGCACGATATGTTGGTTGAACTATATCGAACTCCCACGAAAGCCAAGAGATGGTCTATGACTTTGATCAGCTACATGTTTTAGCTGTTGTGAACTCCTGGTTGCTCTACAGGAGGCATGCGAAAACACTGGGTTTAAATTCAGACTATTCCTTGAAACAATTTCGCATTGCTCTAAGCAAATCTTTACGTGGTGAATGCAGCCCATCTACACCAGTAACCAGCAGAGTGAGAAATCCTAAAAGTAACAATTTTTTAGTTTTGAGCCTCTATTTACCATACTATTTGCCGCAGGTGATTGAAAATTTGACACAGCATGCTCAAAACATGTCCAAATCGAAAAAAAAATACCTTATGCACCGTTTGTGAACAGGTTTGGCTTGCCAGTTGAAGTTTTCACCCATACACTGAATTTAGGTAAAAAGTGTAAAATACGAAAATCACTGTATCTCGAAAAGATTGGATGTGTTTGGTCTCAAGAGGAATGATCCGACGGTTTTAAGTGTGGCGAATGCGATGCGCGCAACGGGACAAGCCTCCGAGGTCGCCGCTAGACGGCAGCATCATCGCAATGCTTTCGGGCAGAGATGCCCGAAATTACCCCGGGTGCCCGAAATTACCCCGTTTCACGGTACTGCAAGAGTGGCTTCACCACTGTCGTATGCGCAAGATGTGACATCAGTTTGTGCTTTGTCCCCACTCGTCAGTGCTTCTCCAAGTTTCACCTCCGTAGCACGGATTAGTATTTTCTTAGTGATTTTTCTAATTGTAACTTTTTTATCTTGTCACTAACTTGTCACAAATTTTGATCTCACTTTAAATAGTGTCTGTAAGTTTTGTTTGCATATATAGTTTAAATAACTACATAGTCTAAACAATAAAAGTCTAGAAATTCTTTATGCTTTGTATGATTTGAAATCTATGTGGTTCCAAAGCACAATCCAGTTCGTCAAACTTCCTGTCTATTAGATGTTTGTGGCATTAAGATTTTAAAAGTTCCAAATTAGTTGAGGATAGTTCTTGTAAAATTTGACACTATACAGAGAACAGAAAAACATATTTATTCAAATAGCATTAATTAATTACTCAAGCATGTTCTTCAATCTATTTACAATCCGCTCTTCCATTTGTGCAAGACGAACCTGGAATCAAATAGGCGCCAATGTGTCAGGTAATCCCGAGGGGTGGCCGACTTCGATGTTCCTCGTACATCGGTCAAATGTTCCGAAAAATAATCCCTGATGTTCCCCATGTTCTCATGTTTCAAAATGTTCCCGGTGTTCCTTAATGTTCCTAGATGTTCCTAAATTTTCCTAAATGTTCCCAAATGTTCCTTAATGTTCCCAAATGTTCCTTAATGTTCCTAGTGTTTTCCCGGTTTTTCGTTCTTTTTCGCCCGGGTAAAATATATACAGGATGGTCGGATGCATGCTGTGTGTGTGTGTGTGTGTGTGTGGTGGTGGTGGGGGGGGGAGGAGGACGTCCCGTGGTCCGATCTTTTCCAAATGTGGTATTCGGTGACTCAAATTTTTAGTTCCGAAAATAACGTTAACAGTCCCAAGGGGGAAGTTCCTGGCATGTACATAGTCACGAGTTTTGTTGGTTGGGAACGACCGCCCGGTGACAGCTTTTTCGATCCGAGCCCCAGGTGCATCATGGTCAACGGGGTAAAGGATTCCCCCGAATTCCCCTGTACTTACAGCCCTAGAATAGGGGTGTTTCTGGAAACGGGGCGACGAAGCAAAGTCAACCGTGCTAATTTCGAGTCAAAAGGAGAGGTTTCACTGAAAATGTTACGGTCGGACACATGGCCAAATTATGGCGCGACAAAAAGTCACGCCAAAAATTGGCGTGACAGGAAATTCACGCCGAAAAATGGCATGACATGTGAGTCACGCCGTCATGTGGCGTGAATGGCAGTGCGTTTTACGAGAAAAGTCATGCCAAAAACCAGCATGGCAGGAAATTCACGCCAAAAATTGGCATGAATTTCTAAATCACGCCGATTTTGGGCTTTGAGCATGACTTTTTGTCATGCCGTTTTTTGGCGTGACACTTTATTCACGCCCCTAAATCGGCACGAAGTCACGCCGATAGATTTTCAGTGTTAGACCCAGATTCGACTCCCGGTGTGGTCAAGGAACGACAAAAATTTTAAACTCAAGTGTGAAATGTTTTTGGGGGTGCTTATCACGAAAATCCCATCTTTTTACCGCAGACCTAGGTTCGAGTCCCAGTGGGGTCAGAAACAATCAAAATTTTTAATTCGAGTTTGACATTGTTTTATTCACAGCAAATCAAAGTGTGGGATAGTCTCGCACTATATAGCGTAGACCAAAATGTCTCACGCTTACAAGTGTGAGCCACGTTTGTCTCACCCTTGCAAGTGTCAGACACGGTATGTCTCACACTTGCAAGCGTGGGGCCCGAGGCATCGAATCACAGGGAACTAGGCAGCAAGTGAGGGCCGAACCGTTTCTCACACTTGCAAGTTTGAGGCAAATGTGGCTCACACTTGAAAGCGTGAGACATTTTGGTTCACACCAAATAGTGTGAGACTGTCCCACACTTGGATTTGCAGTGTATTAAAATGTGCCAGAGGATCGCCAGAGTTTGGTCTTATTTTTTGCATCAATAGAAAAAAGAGAAATATTAGTGGCGTAGAAGACCAAATTCTAGAGCGAGATAGAGTAGAGATCGATTCTATTTATTGCATGCATTCAACTAATGTTATCATGATTTGTCGGCTGTCATACGTCTGGAAAATTCGAAACATATTTCCATAAGTTCAACATTACAGAATAGAATAGTGACAAAACTATGTGCACCTTACCTGCCCAAGGTACTGCAATCGACGTATTCTGCAGGTGTTCCTAGATGTTCCCAACATGTTCCCAGATGTTCCTAGATGTTCCCAAATGTTCCCACATGTTTCCATTTAATTCCACATGTTCCCGATGTTCCTGATATTCTGAGATGTTCTGAAATGTTCCAAGAATTGCAACATGTTCCGACGGAACATGTTCCTCGTACGGAAATTTTCGGAGTCGGCCACCCCTCGGGTAATCCTACAGATCAGAATAGCTTACAAGTTGAACAGCCACTCACATCAAGGTAGGAAGCAGACAGCTGGCGGTCATGTGTGCTGCCGGAACAGCTCACAGAACTCAAGCATGTGTCCGTGCCGCACTTGAAAACCGTGAGCACCGACGCTGAGGAACCTGCAGGATCATGGAGAAAAAAATACCGAGGCTAGAATCCGAAACTGCTATGGGGGTACCATTGCGTACAAGCAGCCTTTGTACTTACACGTGCTGCTCGGGAGCTCGTCCTCGGCCACAGCTCTGAGCCGCGCGGCGTACCGCCTCATGAATGCGGCCTGCCGCTCGTCGAGTAGCCCTGGGTTGGCGGGGTCCGGGGCTGGCTGCCCTTCCGCCACCGCCACTGCCGTCGTGGCCTGCATGGCTGGAGACGCGGGGACGTCCGGGAGCGGGTTGGTCGGCCGCTCCGCCGATAGGACCTGCCCGGCCTGGGTGGCTGCAGTTTCCCCGTCCACGTCGATCTGCTGCACCACAGCCGCTTGCCCGACAGCGCACTGAGAAAACAAACGTGGTCAATTCCGCACGAGGTGGTGCGGTCAATGTTCTGAAAGATTTGACCACGTTTAATGATGCGGTCATCGCACTTTGAAGCGCAAACGTGGTCAAGCCCTATCCTTTAACATGGCGCAAACGTGGCGGATTCCGCCTTTGGTGATGCGGAGACGAGACCGCGTCACCAAACGTGGTCAAGTCCGTGGCCGCACCACACGTGCGGAATTGGCCGCGTTTGTTTTATCAGTGCGGCGTCCTGCACAGGATTGGTTTTTAAGGCAAGGTAGGCCACCCTTTCGACAGCAGAGCGCCCTTCGAATGTTGGCAGTCGACATACCTGACACCCTTGACCCGGGGCCGACGGCTCCATTTCTCCTTCCACCTCCTCTTCGTCGCGGTGGCCGTGGCGGCGCATGCGGTGGACGGTCCTTCCCACTTAGCACCCAAAGAACAGAAATTTGTCATCTAGACGTCAAATGATATCAAAGACCTGTCAAAATCCTGTTCGTCACGATGACATCATTTACGACGGTCAAAATTAGTGACTTTTGACGTCAAGTTGATGTCAAATGATGTCACGAAGCTGGTTTATGTAAAAAGGATGCGATATCCATCTCTTTCTGGCATACGCGCTCTCAGTATTCCCCGTTAGGTTTGGTCACGAGCTTTCCGTCCAAATTTTCGCTGAAAGCCGCTCCACTGCCGGCTGGATTCGAACCCGACTACGGGGCGAACACTTAACCACTGCGCCACGAAGACAACTGTGAACCGACCGCTAGCCGCTGCTGTGAGGCCAGCGGTCGGGAATCTGCCTGGTGGATGACTCGAACGCTGAGGCAATTCTTCGGGGATGTAACAGCCATGGCGTGCAACTTGTGCATTGCGTTTTAAGGTTGTAAAATTCAGAAAAAAGGTAAAACCATGTGTGTCTGATTCGCTTTAGGAACTGAGTATGAAAATTAAGCCTAGGATACTGAAGAAGTTAGACAGCACGAGTCCGAAACGTTTTAACTAGAGTTAAAAGAATCCATATCATATTCTGAACGCAATAGACTTAAAAAATAAAAACAGACGTCTGAATCTTTCACCGCAGTTGCTGACTAAGAGTCAATGCGCGAGCCCTGTGTTCGTTGATGACATCAACGGACGTCATCGTGACCAAGTGTACTTCAAGACTTTAACTTCATAGGATGATCTTCAGTTTAGCTCTTTACCAAATGGCGTTAGACATTATCTAAGAAATAATACAATTTCAGTTATTTTGCAAGAAGTTGAAGTGAGTCAAACTGCCATCATCCTGATATCACCGTTTGGAAGGGTGACTAAATCTTGTCATTTTTTAATCACTTGATGTCAATGTGACCATTTCCTGTTCTTTGGGCACACAGGGCACCACGAGATGCATTTCTTCATCTTCGTCTTGAGGGTTTTGGCAAGCGCCCTCACGAAATGCATAGCATAGCTCCTAGCAGCCATAGCCCAGCGAGTTTTGATATTGATGAAGCAGGTGTATTGGGGCCACTTTGTTGCCGTTCTTGCTCGTCCTGCAAACAAAGGGGGAAAAAGGTTAAATATGAGGTGAAACGTTTTATTTAATGCAGAAGCATAGCGATAACGTTCACGCTTTTCGCAGGAAACGCAGTTGAAGTAACAAGTGACCAGGTGGGATGCTAAATGCACCCACTGTCAGTAATGTCGCTTTGGATGCGTATCCGCAAGGACGCTAAGCTGATAGCCGGAAGCGTTTGAAGTCTTGATCGGTGTAGTGTGTGACGAAAGCAACATGCGCTTCAGGGTTCACAAGCCTTTCTTTAGAATAGCGGCGTTTGCAAACGGTTCATTTTACTCACAAAGTAAATCGCGGCATTTTAGTTATTCACAATCAGTTGCTGCGCTCTGTCATGCCAAATGGACGTCAGTTGATGTTGCTGAAAGCCCCCACCCTCCAGTAGAAACTATCCGCAGCACAGCCCAGGGCGCCTGGGAGATAGGCCGTTGGTCACACCCACGTATTGCGGGCAAGCCTACCCTTCCATCCACAGGCGCCAAACACGAGATAAATATGCTTGACAACGTGTAGTTCGTTGGAGACGATAAGTTTCTGAAATAATTGCATAGGAAACATCTTGTTGTTCACATACCACATATGTTGTACATGAACAACATGCCTTCGAACCGACTTCTTGATGTACAAATTTGAAGCAACAAACTTCGTGGCACGCACAAAAGTGCATACTACAGTACGAAACACCAAAAAAACATCAACTAAGAGGAAAACAAGCAAAATGTTACTTCTTGATACCGTAGCATCCCTACGGCACGACGTTGTACGTATACAACGTTTCTCAACTTTCGAACGTATTAGTGGCAATTTTCGAGAAAAATAACCTTCCGAGCAAGAACCGCCTTTCCTTATGGTGTTATGTACAAGTTTTGATCAAATAACTTGTACATTTGCCTAAAATCAGGCCTCAGCATCCGTTTTATTCGCATAACGTGAGAAAACTTCACCTAAAACCCAGATTTTGAGGCATATGATCCAATATTTTTGATGAATGTGGACATTTTCAACGCGAAACGAAAATAACACGACCACGTTTACAGTAGGGCTCTCAAATTCCCGTCCCGCGGGTACCCGGGACTCCCGGGTAGGAGCCGGTTCCACGGGTTTTCCCGGGTTCCCGATTTCCCGGGAAATCCTGCGGACCCGGGTACCCGGGTACCCGGGTATCCGGGTTGGCGGGAATTCCCGGGGAACCGCGGGAATTTCCGCGGTCGCAGGACCAGGATCATTGCAACTCGTAGCGGTGCATGCCCAGTCTCTAACAAGTAATTGTTCTTTGTGTGTTGTGTGTTTATGTGTGCGTGTGTCGAGCGTATTGTTTTGTGTCTTGGCGCGTGTCACCCGAATCTGTTTGGAGGACCACACTTAATTAATTACTTATAATTTTATATTTACATTATTTATTAAATTGTTTATATTTTATAAATTACTTACAAGGAAGACATAATTTTGAACAGAATTTTCCTGTTCTGGTATAGGAAAACTAGAATGCCAACATTTTGAGGAAGAAGACTGCTTCTGTTTGGTCTCACGGTGTTACCAGCCGTAGAGAAGTCCCTTTCACTCCCCGCCGACGTGGCAGGTATGGCAAGTATTCGGCGCGCAAGCCGAGCCAGGGTGGGGTAGCGCTTCTCGTGGCTTTGCCACCACGCCAGTGGACAGGCATTGTGGTGGATTTGTGGCTCCGCCAAGTACTCAGAGTACTCCGTCTGCCAGGTGCGTGGGCCCACAACTCCACTCGCACCACCCAGCAACAAGAAGTCCAGGCCCGTGCTTGAGTCCGGCGTGGCCTCCTCGGCGACGTCCTTGTCCGCCGTCTTCGCGGCCTCGAGTGCGAGCCTCTCCTGGATGTCGTCGCGGATTTTCTCCGCCTCGGCAGCCGACGGCTCGGCCCTCAAGTCCTTGTAACGCGGGTCAAGGAAGGACCCTAGCTGGTGGACCAGAGCAGGGCGCTCCAGCGACTCGCCCATCTGGAAGCGCGCTTGGAGACAGCGGCTCACTTCAGTCTTGAAAGCCCGTACGCGCTCCTCACACGGGTCCAGCTCCATCCCAGCGTCGTCGTTGACCTTGTAGAAGCCGTCGATTAAGGAGCGCACGACTGGTCTGACTGTGGAAATGGTCACCTTGTCCTCCGCGCAAAGGACGGTGGTGGCGACCTGCAGCGGCTTGAGGACGGGCAGCATCGCCTCCAGCTCCTCCCAGTACTCAGTCGACAGCTGTAGCGCCCTGGACTTCTTGGCAGAAGTCACCGTGCGGTCCGACAGGACGGTGCAGATGGGGCCGCGCGATGCCACCAAGCTCACGCACATGAAATAGGTTGAGTTCCACCTGGTGGGGCATGACTGCACTAGCTTGGACTCCTTCATGTTGGCCGCGACCTGCGCCTTCTCCAGAGCCGTAGTTGCCTTGGTAGAGTGGTGGAAATGCGCCACCACCTTCTTGGCTTTCTTGCAGGCCTTGGTGAAGATTTCGTTCACCTTCAGTGAGTCGGTGACGACGAGCTGCATGAGGTGGGCGGCGCACGACACGTTCCACTCGATGAAGTTGACCAGTGTCACGGCGAGGGAGATGTTGGAGGCATTGTCCCGCGTCACACTCGTCGTCCTTTTCTCGAGGTTCCAGGCGTGGCACATATCGATGAGGGCCAGCGCGAGGTAGTCCGCCGTGTGGCTCTCATCTAAGCCCTCTGTGCATAGAGTGTAGCGCACCAGCCGCCACGCCTTGTTGATGGCCTGTGCTGTCAAAGCCATGTACGAGTCCAAGGCCCGCGACGTCCAGTTGTCCGTGGTTAGCGCGACGGACTCCAGCTCCTTGAGAGCCTCCTGAACCTTGTCGCGGACTTGGCTGTAGAGGACCTCCAGCCGCTTCCTCATGGTCTCTGCGCATGGCACCTTGTACGTGGGCTCCACTACCTACGAGGGTGTAATGCTGCTCGTACTAAGGAAAGGTCAAATGACTACTGAAACAAGTAACCTAATAACCTATGTTTATTTAAATATTCCTAGTATTACTCTACACGTCAATTATCCTGCTACAACACTTACGCTAGAACATCACTTATAACTAATCCTCGCTACCTATACTACGCCCTACCTAGTCGAAGTGACCACCAGTGTTAACAAATAATCCTACCCGGCTTAACACACACTTACCTACAAGTTCACTCTTTGGCAGATCGGAATTATCCACAATCCGTCACAATCTAACAATATTCCAACACACCGTTCACAATCCGACTCAATCCAACAATATCTTCGATCCCCTTCCCAATCGTTCTCCACTTCTGACCATCGTCCAAAAGTACACACCCGGCTCCACCGGCTCTCCTTCCCCCTCCACCCCCCTATTCCTCACGGCTCCCTCGAGCTCCTCCTCCCCCTCCACCTGACCATTCTCCACGGCTTCCTCGAGCTCCTCCTCCCCCTCCACTCAGTGCTGCGCGGGACTCCCATTCCCAGTCCAGTTAGCGCGGTCCCCCCTCCACTCTCCATCCGACTCGTCCAGCCCGGGGCACGCGTTTCCTGGACCTGGGTCAGTTATGCCCCGCACAACACTCCCTCCGTTCGAAATGGCGAGCTCCCGCGAGCCGGCGGTCTATGTCACACCAAAGCAAAACTAGTCGTACCCAAAAATACCCTGACAATTAATGTTACTATTAAGGACCAACCATCTATTACATTGTTCCATAAACAACAAATGAACCAACAAAAAAAATTTTAAAATCATTTCCTTAAATGATAAAGGGCTACATCCAGCCAGTATACACTTATAACTATTATTTTACCCTAGTACAGATGTAATGTTAGCCGTTTACATGCACACACAGGATAAGTAAGTATTTCATCGGTGAAAGTTAAGTCTTAGGAGGCAAATATAAGGAGAGTGGACAAAGTCATATAAAAAAAAATTCTAAGTGTCTTCGCACACTGCTCCTTCTTCCTCTTGTTCCTTGTGGGAGTTCTCCGTCGTCCCCGCGGCCGTCAGGACGGTCGTCCAGAAGTCTGCGTCGGGCCCATGCCACCGTGTCCCCGCCGCCGCCGCAGGGTAGTCTCTTCTTCCTGCGTGAGTCACCCGTCGATCCCTGCCGGTGCCAGGAGGGCTGCATCCGCGCACCCCCTTGACCGAGGTGGGGCAGCGCGCCACACGCCTTCCGCCGCTCATCCCGCGGCCGCAGTCTTTCCTCGCACAGTGACTCTGACTGGGGCCGCCCGGACTTTCGTTCGTTACAAATTTAAAGATACAATGGACCCCCTTTGCTGTAGGGTCTGCGCGTAAATGGTTTCTGTGCTGTTGCTGCGCGCTGCGAGACATTTCTTCCATAGGGCGCACAACGCCCTTGTTAGTGACATAAGTAGCATTGCCCCAATCATTATGATAGAGTCCTCTGCCCATTTCGGAAGTTCAAATTGTGTTGTCTCTTTAACAATTTGTTGTATGGTGAGGTCCAATTCATTTTTCGTCACCGTTCGCACTTCCTTTACCAGAGAGAGGAATGAGGCAAATCTCTGTGTTCTCATCCATTGGACTGGTGCTAACGTGTTGATAGAGATTGGTTCCTTCTGCCCGTCACACAGGAGCCTCTTCTGCACCAGCACCTTGTCTTCGCAGCTTAACTCACAGTCGCACGGTAGTTGTATCAGTGATGCTCCGATTTCCTCGTCCGGCATTATCAGGTCCCCGTTCTTGCATGCGATCGTCAGAGGAAAACCCGGGGCTGTAATTACCGATAGCACGCCATCTCCATTGCCGGTCCATTTCTCACCCTTATCTGCCTCCGGTTTCTTCTGGTCCTTATTTTGCATCATCCCTTTCTGCCACTCTACCAGGTTTATTGCTAATCTATCAAACTGTTTCTCCAGTGCTTGTACAATGTCCTTACTTTCGGCGCCCGCTTCGGCATGCTCTTCTTTCTTCTTTTTGTCTTCCTTATGGTCAGAATCCCCTAACAATTTCTTAAGCAACAGTTCTTTCTTCTTATTCCGTCTCTTTTCCTCAATGTCACTATCTGCTTCTGAGCTGGAATCCTCTGTTTCTGAGTCACTACTGCTGCATCCATGAAGGATCCTCCTACATTCTTTCTCGTCCGGTGCACCCTCAATGTATTTGAGCGCCATGGGAATCACTTTGCATGGTACTAAATCATCCTTGTACTTGTACAAAATCCTATAGATTTGTGCCGGCAAGGCTTCCAACAATTTTTCCACTATTATCTTTTGGAGCTCCTTTACAGCAGAGTCAGAGGGTGGGAGATGTTTTATAGTCTTAATTAATCTGAACATGTAATTATTTATTGATTCGCCTTTCTTCCTCTTCATAGTGTATAATTTCTTCCTAATTTTAGAAGTTTGTGGGTGTCTGCAGTATACTTCTCCTAGACTATCCATTGCTGCCCGGAACTGGAGAGCCACATCTGCTTGTTCGAGCGAGCGTAACACTAACAATGCATCTCCTTTCAGTGCCTCTTTCAAGGTGGGCAGCCACCCCTCCCTCGGGACATTGTAATGTCTGAGGTATTCCGTCACTTTTGTCTCGAACTCTTCGAAATCCTCTCCCTTTCTGCCCTCAAACCTTGGCCTCTTGTGTGCCCCTTGTACTACTGTAGCCATTCTGTTTCCTAGTCTGTTCTCCGCACGGTGGTCTGTCCCTTCTCGCCTCCCTAAACCTCCACCAATGGGCTCTCCCTTCTCAAATATCTCCTGCTCTTCGTTCCAATACTTGTGGATTGGCTGATGCGACCAGCCAAATAAACCTTTCTGCTGCTGCTGGTGGCTTGACAGTTTTTGTTCAGCCTCCTTCTTCTCCTGCCTTTCCCAACTAAACAAATGCCCCTCTTTTCTCTGTTGGGGCTTTGGCTGCGTGCGTACTTGTGACTGTGGATTAAATCCCCAGATATGCCCACTGTTAGTACCAGTACCCGTGCGTGTACCTGTGTTAGTACATGTGTTAGGACCAGTGTTAGTGTATGTACTGCCAAATATGAAGTCTGGCTCCGCTGATCCGAACTGAAATCGAGGTATACTCGTGTTGGTGTGAGTAGCAGTAGTGGTAGTGGTTGTAGTGGTAGTGGTAGATTTAGATGGAAAGCCAAAATCAGTATACTGTGTCCACTGACCTGGTGCACACCCTAAACCCTCTTTCCCACCGGTGCCCGACAATACTGGAGGTTTTTCTGTTGTCTGTTCTGGTGCCGACTGTCCGCTTAAGTCACGGTATAATGCATCGTAGCCCTCCTTTAACGTTTCTGCCTTCTTTAATGTGTCCTCAACCCTCTGTCGTAAAAGGAATTGTTCCCTGTCTACTCTGTCCTCCCTACCTGGTGTATAGTACACACTCGGTTTGTGTTCTTTCCGTATTCCCCCTTGTACAGCCCTTGTTTGGTTTAAGATTCTATCCCCACCTACAGCTCCCTCCTCGTCTGATGTGGCAGTCAATACCACACTATCAGTGTCTGTACTTTCTGTAGCGTGAAAAACATTTATACCTCTGGAGTGCTCAGTTTGTTCTGCAGCTACAACTAACTTCACACCTAGTGGTAGTTTCCCTTTAATGGCTTCTATAATATTTTCGCCAATCTCATCTGTATTTAACCTGTGCACTTGCAATTTATCAGCAAATGTCTTGAGAGGCCCCACAGGCAATGCAATTACGTCTGATGAACGCACTAGATTTGTCTTTTTATGTTGCTGCACCACTTCTATGTAAGGATCTGAGGGTTCCTTACTTACCTTGAATTTAATTATTTTCCTGTTTTTTCTCCCTAGCTTGGCTGGTATCCCTTCCCGCAGAAAAATGATCATATATGGTCCATATATGATGAGTCATATATGGATCATATTAATTGGGCATATATGTTTCATATATGTTGCATATATGAAACATATTAAAATCATATATGAAACATATATGACCAATTTACGAGAATCATATACGTTTTCATATTTAGTTCATATATGTTATATTACATATATGAGCCATATAAAACTAAATTATCATAAATTAATAAAAATTGAAAATTTGACACTAAATTAAGAGTGTAAAAGGTTTGGGATCAAATACCTATGCATTTTCAACAAAAGTACAGAAAGAATGGCCGAAAAAAAACCGTTACGAAGTAGGTTTCGAACCAGCGATCTTTGATTCTACAGGCGGTTGCTTTACTTACTACGCTACGACACTTCCTGGTAGGATCAGGGCTCTGTGACGGTGACCTTCTAGAGCTGGTCAATATCATATATGTCACATATATGTCACATATATGGAGTATATATGGTGGGACTTAGAAAATAAATGATGTGGGCGGCCGCGAACCTAGACATTGTCATATATGGTACATATATGGTACATATATGACCAGACGATGATCATATATGATGATGAAATCCTCATATATGTGTCTAGGAACGCCATATATGAAGTGGAACTGGTCATATATTGTACATATATGACAAGAATATTTTCATATATGATGATGAAATCCTCATATATGTGCCTAGGACTCCATATATGAAGCTGAACCGGTCATGTATGAGACATATATGTGACACTATTGGCATATATGACCGTTAAAAAAGTCATATATGTGCCTAGAAAAATCATATATGTAACATATATGTAACATATATGGACCAAATTTCTGCATATATGATCCATAAATACATATATGAAGGATGGACTTTCATATATGGCGTGCATCTCGTCATATATGAATCATTTATACCCATATATGTACCATATATGAATCATATATACTCATATATGTACCGTATATGAAACATATATGATCATTTTCCCGCGGGTTCAAGCCGGTCCACCACTTCGAGCACGAGGGCATAGAGGTTGTCCCTAGTCAATGCCTGCAAATTCCTCAGAAGCAGCCAGGACGTACTATTCAACTCTGCCTTATCCAAAGCCTCGGTAAAGTCCTTTCTCAATTTCGGTAATTGGAAATCAAATGTTTCATCTACCACACTTTCCGACATATTATCTTAAATGTAACCTTAACTATGAATAAACCGAAACATACTACCCTAATATCTACTTATTTTTTCTATCCAACCCTTTCCTATTTAGTCTATGCTTAACCTAAAATTTTTACCATGCGGTCGGTCCACGAGATCGAAGGCCGATGCACCATGTAATGCTGCTCGTACTAAGGAAAGGTCAAATGACTACTGAAACAAGTAACCTAATAACCTATGTTTATTTAAATATTCCTAGTATTACTCTACACGTCAATTATCCTGCTACAACACTTACGCTAGAACATCACTTATAACTAATCCTCGCTACCTATACTACGCCCTACCTAGTCGAAGTGACCACCAGTGTTAACAAATAATCCTACCCGGCTTAACACACACTTACCTACAAGTTCACTCTTTGGCAGATCGGAATTATCCACAATCCGTCACAATCTAACAATATTCCAACACACCGTTCACAATCCGACTCAATCCAACAATATCTTCGATCCCCTTCCCAATCGTTCTCCACTTCTGACCATCGTCCAAAAGTACACACCCGGCTCCACCGGCTCTCCTTCCCCCTCCACCCCCCTATTCCTCACGGCTCCCTCGAGCTCCTCCTCCCCCTCCACCTGACCATTCTCAACGGCTTCCTCGAGCTCCTCCTCCCCCTCCACTCAGTGCTGCGCGGGACTCCCATTCCCAGTCCAGTTAGCGCGGTCCCCCCTCCACTCTCCATCCGACTCGTCCAGCCCGGGGCACGCGTTTCCTGGACCTGGGTCAGTTATGCCCCGCACAACAAGGGGCAGAAAAATAAATTAAACGTACCGTCAGGGAGGATCGGGGGAAGGGGGCGGAGGGAGACACTGCATTAGCCCTCACCTTCATGAATGTCATGAAGCCATCCGCGTCCACAATTGAAATCGGAAGTTGGCACGTCGCAATCAACCCCGCGATGGCCTGGTTCAGCGCCTCCTGGCGCTCCTGGGTGCATGGTGTACGAGAACCGGAACGGGTGCGGGGCCGCTTTGAGACGGGGGGGTCGGCGTCACCACCGCCACCACTGGGACGATGGCCACTGCTCGTGCTAGGTTCGTCCTCATCAGATTTATTCACCCTGTAACGAGAAAAAAATATACATAAATCGAGAAAAAACTGAAGTTTAAACGTCCCCGCGACGCGCCCTGCGGCCACACGCCCCCCCCCCCCCCCCCCCCCCCCCCCGCGCGCCCACGCCCCGCGCCCACACGACGCGACGCGGCCCGCGGCCACACGACGCCCCCCGCGGCCACACGACGCGACGCGCCCCACGGCCACGCGACGCGGCCCGCAGACACACGACGCCCCCCGCGGCCACACGACGCCACGCGCCCCGCGCCCACACGACGCGACGCGGCCCGCGGCCACACGACGCCCCCCGCGGCCACACGACGCGACGCGCCCCACGGCCACGCGACGCGGCCCGCGGACACACGACGCCCCCCGCGGCCACACGACGCCACGCGCCCCGCGGCCACACGACGCGACGCGCCCCACGGCCACGCGACGCGGCCCGCGGACACACGACGCCACGCGCCCCGCGCCCACACGACGGGACGCGCCCCGCGGCCACGCGACGCGGCCCGCGGCCACACGACGCGGCCCGCGGCCACACGACGCCCCCCGCGGCCACACGACGCGACGCGCCCCACGGCCACGCGACTCGCCCCACGGCCACACGACGCCCCCAGCGCCCACACGACGCCACCAGCGCCCACACGACGCGACGCGCCCCGCGGCCACGCGACGCGGCCCGCGGCCACACGACGCCCCCCGCGGCCACACGACGCGACGCGCCCCACGGCCACGCGACTCGCCCCGCGGCCACACGACGCCCCCCGCGGCCACACGACGCGACGCGCCCCGCGGCAACGCGACGCGGCCCGCGGCCACGCGACGCGCCCCGCGGCCACACGACGCCCCCAGCGGCCACACGACGCCCCCCGCGCCCACGCCACGCGCCCCGCGCCCACACGACGCCCCCCGCGGCCACACGACGCGCCCCGCGGCCACGCGACGCGACGCGCCCAGCGTTCACGTCGTCCACGACGGTCACGTTCAAGACAACCACGTCCACAACGACCACATCTACGTACGACGACTACTTCGAAAGAACTTTTGACTCACCTGTCATTCTCAGCGTTAGATGGCTCTTGAATGTTGTGCAGGCATCGCAGATGTTTACCAAGCCCCGACGGAGATCCAGCATACACTAACTTTTTCTTGCACAGCTTGCACTCCGCACGTCGCGGATCATCAGTGGTGGGCTCATTAAAGTGATCCCAAACCCAGCTACGCGTACGCTCGACAGACATCGAAATACACACACAATCGTCTCGAAAACAAACTCAGCCGTTTCGGTTTGACGAATGACTCGCTGGATGTCGGTCGGCCCGGGCTGGCCTCGTGTGACACCGAATAGCGAGACGTGATTGGCCGGCCAGTGGTCGCGAAAATGCACGACAGCCGGGCATCGATGCAGGCAAGCCAGCGCAGCCAGGGAACACGAACACGCCCGGCCTGGCCTGGCTCGCCCCGACGGCCGGGAAGTGCTCTCCAGTCGCGCCGGCGCCCTCGTTCAAAAACAGCGCGCTGCGTACGGGACCCGGGAAATGCGGGAAATTCCGCGGAACCGGGTACCCGCGGGACCGGGTAACCGGGAAAACCCGTCTAACCGGGTACCCGGGAAAACCCGTGGAACCGGGCATTTCCCGGACGGGCGGGTACCCGGGTTTCCCGGGTACCCGGGAACCCGTGAGAGCCCTAGTTTACAGGTTAATACCCATAGTTGAACCAGAGCATAAAAAATTGTGACTTCGAGCCGTTGACCTGATAGCCACGATGTTGTATGTGTACCACATCCTCATCTCCTAAACCAAGCATGGTAGAACATCCCCGTTTGGCCCAAAAGGATCCTTAGACTCCCCTTAGGTAGCAAAAGGTTGAATATGGGACTTAAAACCCTTTTGCAGGGTTCGTGCCTGAAAGGGTTAAATTTCAACCACACGCTAGTTCGGGGTGGCCAACCTTCGCAACGTTATGTACATCTCTTGTGCAACCATCGCAATCCTTGGCGATCAAAAACCAATCAATATGGTCACATAAAAATAGCCAGAAATATTTTGTTACGCAACCCTGTTCTGTTTTGTTGTGTGAGGGCATTGAAATTGATCGTAAGAACGACATGCCAGTTCTGCCGAGGTTTCGTTGGTCAACCTGCTTGTTTTCCTTGTCGGCGCGTCTCGTCAAAACCGTTGGCGCTACATTCTATGTGTGAAAGTTTTGTCACGTCAGGTCAAACAGTGAAATAATGACAATGATTGAAATAACATTGGAATTTGAGGGAAGAACGAAGTTGTTGAAGTTAGAAGTGGGTAATGAAGAGACGGTTCGGCAAGAGTTTCAGAAACTGTGCGCCCGGGACCCAGTGTTAAGGAGGCGCACTCTCAACCACTACCCAACCTTCCTAACGTTCAATGTCAGGCACATGAGGGACGTTGAAATCGAACCAGGTGACGTAATCCGGGATGAGGAAACTGTGAAGGTGGCGTTTGCTTCATTATGCTGCGGTTGTGAGAAATAATGGCATGACTTTGTGTGTCTCTTGGTGGTGTCTTGTGCAAGCCTAAGTTTGAACTTGGTGATGTGCTTTAAATCTATAGGAGGATCTATATGACACCAATATATTTTGAAAACATGTGTATTCTAGCATTTAATTGTTGAAGTGTCATGCTCTTCTTTTCTACAATGACATGATGAAGAATGCAACAAATATCCAGCTTCAGGCACGCCTCTAGGACATCATGCATCACATCTTGGGGCAGGCAGTTAGTAACATCACAACCATTGATAGCCATAAGAGCACTCCGACCATTAATACCATAACGAACAGATGGACTTGTACATTTTCATCAGTTGCGTAAGGGCCAGATTCAACTTCAATCACTTGAGACAAATGCAGATCCTCTGATCTTAGAGGAAAACAAGACTCTTTAAAAGACGTATACAAGTCAGTTTGACTCACATAGCATTGCCTGCAAGGCTTTTTGGACAAAGAAGACGACTCCTTGAATCGGCCCAAATTTGCAGATCCTGGGTTGTCAATCAAAAGTATATTAAAAACATCTTCGATCAGTACATTGACTCCGCTCATAAGAGTGTTGATTACTGCTTTAGTTACCCATTTTATATCCCTCAGTTCGGACAACAGGGAAGCTGCATGAAATAGCACCTGATTGTCTGCCATTGATGCTTGATAATATAGCTAGAACACAAAAATACCTTTATTTAATATTTAATTAAAACTGACAAGCTTAGTCACTTGTCACTCTGGTTCAAAGTCTACAAAGTGCAGTGGAACCAAAAAAGAAGAAGAAAATCTGAACTTAAACATTAGTAGAAAAGAACATTGATCCAGCAGCTCAAATTGGACAGGTTAGGCCCACTCTAGGCTTCAAGTTCTGATCCACATGGTCAGATGTTAGGCTAAATTAAATAGATTTAACATATTCCCGTTCATTGTATGCTTCATGCTTCTTCGGGCTCTCACAAAAATCAAAACAAAATTGTGAGACTGTCTTGCCATAGCCTGGAAGAGTGGGTTCAAACCAAACCCTGAACAAGTCAGCTTCAATCTAGAAGGAGACAGCGTCTCAAAACGGGGTGGAAAGAAAATAGTTCTATGCCCACCTCTGGCCCCGACCAACCAGGAACAAGTGTAAGTTTCGAAGCCATCAACTCAATTAAAAGACTGCAACAAGTTTACTGTTTTATTTGAGTACAAGGAGCACTAATTCCATCCAGCGAGACAGCTAATGTTCGAAATTTGTGAACAGTCATTTGCATTCATACAGATTGAGTCGGAGGCATAGTGTAGGTGATGGAAACTTCTCGGCGTATCAAACTTATCTGTTAGTGGATTTCTGAAAAAATCCGCGTACATTAACAGACCAAGTTAGCATTTCACGCCAAGCTTTGGCATTACTTCAGTTCACGCCACATACTCTACAAACTCAAGTGTGTACATAGTACACTCCACCTGGAGCCAACATGCATGTACACTCCAGGTTGGAGTGTACTTGCCAAGTAAACTCCACGTTGGCGTGTACTTGCCAAGTACACTCCACGTTGGCGTGTACTTGCCAAGTACACGCCAGGTGGCGCATACCTGCAGGTACACTGTTGCCCAGTCTAACACGTAAAGAAAAGGGAACTTCAGCCAACCTGGCGTGTACTTGGCAAGTACACGCCAACGTGGAGTGTACTTGGCAAGTACACGCCAACGTGGAGTGTACTAGGCAAGTACACTCCAACCGGGAGTGTACTTGCATGTTGGCTTCAGGTGGAGTGTACTATGTACACACTTGAGTTTGTAGAGTATTGGCGTGACATTTTAATGTGGCCAAAATTTTGGCGAGACTTTTGAATCTGACCAGCTCTTGGCGTGACAAACCTGCCACACCAAAACAAAGCGTGGCATTACACTGTTAGAAATATCCGTTCTCAAACGGAGCGGTTCAGCCCAAAGCAGTCAAAACGCTGTTGCTTTTTGCCGCCAAACGAGGAATATGTGATATGTTTGTCGGCGCAGCTCGCTGGAGAGGACAGTTGGGCAGAAGGCAAAATACAACACACTGGTGGTTTTGGAAGAATGAGAGGTTTATTCAACACGACATTTCAATTTATAGGAGACAGAGAAGAACAATAAGAATAAACACCTGGTCGATATCTCCCTTGTGTGTCTATGATTTACCAGAGGGCAGATATGTGTGGTTTGGTTCATCTCTGCCATCTAACACACCCCCTTAATCAGGACACAACAAGCGAAATGCGCTATGCGCGTTTTGTAGTTAAAGCATTTTTGAATTTTTCAAATTTAGTAGCTTGTAGAGGTTTTGTTAGTATGTCAGCTACTTGGTCGCCTGTTGGACAATGTTCTAGAGAGAACAGTTTGTTGTCATATGCTTCGCTTATGAAGTAATATTTTACTTGGATGTGCTTACTTCGTCGGTTCATATGTCCAGACTTTATTAAGCTAATTGCACTTGTGTTGTCTATCAACAGTTTGATTTCAGGTACAGTACCTGTGAGTTCTTCAAACAGCGAGCTGACATATTCAATTTCTTTACAACATTCTGCTGCTGAGATGTATTCCGCTTCTGAGCTTGATGTGGCAATTATATCTTGTTTACGAGAGCACCAATACACTGGTCCACCCATATAGGTTATAACATAACCCGAGGTACTTTTCATTTTACCTCGTTCACCTGAGCCAGCGTAGTCTGAGTCACAGTATACAGTTATGTCTTTGCCTGAGGTAAATTTTATACCAACATCTTGAGTACCTTTCAAATATTTTAGGATCCTCTTTACATTATTTACATCAACTGTAGTGGGATTTTCCACAAATCTGTTGACATAGTTGACAGCATAAGCTAAGTCTGGTCTTGTCTTACAGCTCAGATACTGCAGATGTCCAACGACTTGTCTGTAGGGGTAACTGGAATCAGCAGGTATGACTCCATCCTCCCCTTGCTTTTCCAGTGGTGTGGAGACTGGTCGACAGTCATTCATTTTGAATTTCTGTAACAATCTTTTAGTGTAGCATGTCTGGCTTAATGTGATGCCGCTGTCATTGATATCAATTTCCAATCCTAGATATGTTTTTGGGTTCTCGTTTACTGTTATTTCAAACTCATTTTTCAGATTTGTTAGAAGTTCTTGCATTTGTTCAATGTCTTTCCCAAATATTATTCCGTCATCTACGTGGATGGCTAGATACAACGAGTTTTCGTTGGTTTTAAATATGCATCTGTCTGTTTTGAGTTGAACAACATTTTTAGTTTTCAGAAACGAAGTTAGTCTCTTGTACCACCTTAGAGGTGCTTGTTTTAGCCCATACAATGCTTTGTTTAACAGGCATATCTTATTTTCTGTTTCAGGACCATGAAACCCTTCGGGTACTGTCATGTAGACTTCTTGATCAAGTGTGCCATTCCGGAATGCAGTCTAAACATCAAATGTGATGACTTTCATCTTAAGCTGTGCTGCTAATGCAAACATCATCCTGAGGTTAGTAGTATCAACAACAGGACTATATCTTTCAACATTTCCTTTTTGTTGGCACCCCCTGGCTACTAGTCTGGCTTTGTAACGGCCATCATCTTTGATCTTGAAGATCCATCGACTTGTTATTATATTTTTGCCCATTGCTCTACTTGAGTCAACAAGATTCCAAACATTATTCTTGATCAGGGCTTGTTTTTCTGTTCCTATAGGTTCCTTCCACTGAGGGTCTTTGATGCACGTCTGATACTCCAATGATTCATCATTTTCGAAACACAGTAACAGGATATGATCCTCATATCTCTTCGGTAATTTTAGCTTATCCCTGTTTCTCAGATTGTAGCCATCATCTACAGCTTCTTGCATAATATTTTCTGGTTCTATATTTTGCTGTACCTCAACGTGTGCATCAGGGTTCTCATTGTTATTCTGTATGTCTGCTTCTTCTTCTTCACCTTCAGCTGGAACTCTTTCAAACCTGATTCTGTTATTCATGAGCTCGGATGAGAACTGGACTCGTTCTTTTGAGGGAATATTTGGGTTTGACAATAAATTGTGTCCTGGAAGATCTGTGAACGTCACATCCCTTGCAAGGATTATACGTCCTTTTGCTACATCCCACAATCGATATCCATTTGGACAGTATCCAAGAAATATCGTCTTATTTCCTCTATTGTCCAGCTTCTTTACATGTGAATTGATTTTGGAGTAGGCGATTGAGCCAAAGAGCTGTATATTTGACAGATTGACTGTCTTGTTTGTCCACATTTCTATTGGGAGTTTGGGAACTGTAGAGGTTGGACTTCTATTGATTAGATCCGTAGCTGTCAGGGCAGCCTCTCCCCACATTTTCTTGGGAAGCTCAGAGCCGTTTAGAAGAGCTCTGGTTCGCTCCATCAGAATTTTGTTGAATCTCTCTGCTTTCCCATTCATTTGAGGGCAGTAGGGTATCGTGTAATCCAGAAAGATACCCTTGATTTTGCACCACTCTTTCAATTCCGAGCATACAAACTCTCCACCATTGTCACATCTCATTTGACTGACTTTAAGATTGAGTCTGTTTTCACTCTCTGTTAAGTGCTGTTTCACCAGTTCGGCACTTTCGCTCTTGTGTCTTAGTATGTACACCTTAGCATAATGTGTGGAATCATCAAGTATTGCTAAGTAGTAACTTCTTTTGTCATACGTTTCGGGTTTTATTGCACCCCCTACATCCACATGTACGAGTTCTAGAGGCCTTGTAGCTCTCTTTCTAACTGTGTTGTGAGGAGTCTTGATTATATTTGATTCAGCACACACTGTGCATATGAGCTTCATATCTGCTGAGGGATTTTGAAAGTTGAGGCCGTTGCCCATTGTTTTGAGTTTTTGTAAGTTGTGTGTTCCAAGATGGCCCATTTTTCGATGCCATACAATGAATTGATTTAAGTCAGGTTCAGTCAATAGAGCAGTTTTATTTCTCTGTTTCGTGCATTCTATGCTCAAATAAAAGAACTCGGCATCTTTGACACCCTCAGCAACGACGCACGCCTGTGGAATCTGGAGCCGGCCTCTGCAGATAAGGACTTCTTGCCCCTGGAAGACCACACTCGCCCCAGCATTGACCACCTTGCGCACCGAGAACAGATTCCTGCTTAATCCTGGAACAAAGTTAACATCGGTGAGTTTTATATCGTCAGCATTAATGTCTCCACAGTACGGGGACTCCATTGCTGCTCCCTTCTGTGCTGTTTGGATAGAAACATTAGATTCTTTAACATTGGTAAGAAGTTCTAGGTTATTCACCATGTGACCAGTAGCTCCACTGTCCACTACAAAGTGACTTACATGTGAACCCTGAGGTGAACCACCTCGTTTGTTGTTGGCTATGAAACACATTCTTCCTCCTTCACCCTTATGGCTACCTTCTTCATTGTCTCTCTCCTTGTGTCTGTCATTACTCTGTCTGGTCTGCTCCTTTTTGTCTCTATTGTTGTTTTTCCTATCCTTTTTCCAGCAATCAGCTTCATAATGATTTGTTCGCTTGCAGCGTGAGCAATACCTCTTATTCTTGAAGTAGCAGTCATCGTCTTTATGATTAGTTCTCTTACAGTATCTACAGCATTGCTTAGTTCTACACTCTCTTGCTACATGCCCCTTTTTCTTACACTTGTTGCAGGTCAGTCGTGATTCGTTATTGCTAGAGCCTGCCTGAAGAGCTGTAACAGGTTGTTCTTCCTTGGAACTATTTATTTTGGCTTCTTCAATCTGAAGTCTGGCACAGAGATTGTCTAAGGTTTTATCTGCATTAGGAACGGAGTCCCATGCAGTTGAGAAAGCTGAATACTCCTTAGGTAGGATGGAGGTAATCTTACTCATCACTGCTGTCTCATTTACCTCTTGTTCTAAGGCTGTCAACTGAAAGGCTATTTGTTGCACTGTGCTGATATTGTCTAACACACTTAAACCTTTGTCCCACTTATAGGAGTACATCTCTTGCATCAGATGGTTTTTCTGATACTCGGAGTCCTTTTCATAGATTGTGCGAAGTTTATCCAACATCTCCTTGGACGTCGTGCAAGAAAGAAGATGTCTCTTCACACTTTTGTCAGTTGACGTTAGAATAAACAACTTTGCCTTAGCATCCATCTCTTTCCATAACTCTCTTTGGTCAGGGGGAACACCCTCAGAGGTAACTGTCCCATCCACTATTCTAAGCAGATCATTGGCTTCAAAAGCTACCTTGATATGGAAAACCCACATGGTATAGCTGGCAGCATTTTTGAGGATGGATATGTTATTGAGGTCTTTGAGATTATTTTTGTCATTCATCCTGGCACAGCGTATTGAACACTGACGTGCAGATGTTAGCAGACACACTGGACAGGAGCTCAACACTAGACACTAGACACTTTGATGATTTTGTACTTATCGAGCACGTGGCGACACCTGGGCCCATAACCTGTCGGCGCAGCTCGCTGGAGAGGACAGTTGGGCAGAAGGCAAAATACAACACACTGGTGGTTTTGGAAGAATGAGAGGTTTATTCAACACGAAATTTCAATTTATAGAAGACAGAGAAGAACAATAAGAATAAACACCTGGTCGATATCTCCCTTGTGTGTCATGATTTACCAGAGGGCAGATATGTGTGGTTTGGTTCATCTCTGCCATCTAACAATGTTTTGGGAGTGTGTTAAAATCAACAAGATGCCGGACGACCATTTTAAATTTTCATTTCATCAATTTCTGTAACCTGTTCAGTGAAATCCGTGAACAAAGTTGGAAAGTGTTCCGACCATTTTCAAATGGAAAAATTTACGCAAATTTTAGAAACATTGCCCTCCGTTAAAGTAAATAACAGGAAAAGCGTCATGCCAATAATGTTTTTCCGTTTGTGAACACAAATTTCGTGTTTCCAAACGGATTTTTCTAGCGTTTCGTTGTGAAACACGCATTTTCCGTTTACAAACGGTATATTTTTGTTCCCAGATTAATTTTTTCCGTTCGAAAACAGTGATAGGCTGTTTGTGAACGGTGGTGAATATCAATTTACTTTGCGTTAATTTTCCATTCTCAAACGGCTGGATTTTTAATAGTGTATATTATCACGCCCCAAAACAGGCATGAAGTCACGCCAGCCAATTTTCAGTGCTGCAGGTGGAGCAGGTCCAGGCTCTGGAAGCGCCCCGCAAGCCGGCCCTGCGCCGCACACGACACGACTACTGGACGAGGTCATCGAGGCCACGTTCACAGACGGTGACAACGAGGCCGTGCTTCGCGCTGTTGCCGGGCGATTCAGAACATGGCTTTGTCTCTCCCGTTCCCCTATGAAATGCCCCATGAGTGTGACAGAGCGACGAAATGACCCTTTCCCCAAGAAGGGCGTCACCGTCCTGCTCTCCGGAGGTGGCGCGTCGTGTGACGCGGGGGATCCTGCACTCCTGCTGGTGCACGAGCAGCTATCCTGGAGAGCACCATCTCCAACAAAGTATTGAAATAGCACAATGGGATAAAGGCTATGTGTAATGTTCGTTTTTCTGTTGGTCTTCAATCAAATTCTACTCAGGATCAATTGCTTTGAGTGGCAATATGCATCCCCAGATGACTGCGTGTACACAGGGTCTTGTACTGACTTTGAGAAATATACAGGGTGGCCCATCGACCCCGTCGGCTTTGAAATGTAGGCCACCCATTCTACACGCTCGCAGGGAGTAGCGCTGACGTTCCCCACTCCCCCACTCCGCCCTGTTTGGTGGCTCGCTTGCTCGGCATCCCCTCCGCCTCTGAACGGCAGTGTTGAGGTCTGCCGCCGTCAGCTGCGGGCAACGCGTGGATCAGAACTTTAACATCAACAGTCCGGTGTTACGCAACATGGTGAACTTCACAGAGGGTGTACACGGACATGATCAAGATTCTCGGTGTCCATCCTTAGTGTCGTGCACGTTTCGGATAACGACGGTCATACTCGCGAGCAGCATCAGCAAAGTTATCATTCACGGCACCGAAAATCTTGATCATGTCCGTGTACTTCCTCTGTGTGCAGTTCACCATGTTTCGTAACACCGGACTGTTGATGTTGACGTTGTGATATGCGCGTCGCTCGCGGCAAACGTCAACACTACTGGCGCTGGGAGGCCGAGCGAGCAAGTGAGACACCGCTCAGGGGAGTAGTGGGGAACGTCGACGGTACTCCCTGCGAGTGTGTCGAATGGGTGGCCTACCTTTCCAAGCCGACGGGGTCGTTGGGCCACCCTGTAAATAAAAATGTTGTGTCAAGCTGTTATTGTTTTTCCGTCTTCAAAGCTGCCAATAAAGCAGCAAAAGGATCAGCACATCTCGGTTTGGGACAAATTCTCCCTATAATGCTTCTCAAATTATGGCAGGTGTAAAGTAGATATCTGAAAGACCTTCATTTTCTTTTCCCATGTGCAGACAGCAAGACAGTGAAAAATGGTTTCTGAATCACAAAAGAATATATAAAGCAGGCTGCAGAATTTTAGGTAAAAAGAAAATGAACATACTTGTAAAAAATATGTAACACATGATAAAATTGTTGCCAAGAATACAAAGGCAAAGTCTGTTACAATAAGTAGGAATTATCTGACAAAACACAAACGATACAAACGAACTCAATGAAAGCAATACCAAGCGTATATAGAAAGTCTTGACAAGAATACTCAGACACGAACCTGTCTGAAGTAGGAATCATCTAAAAAGATAACTAAAGAATGAAAGCAAGGAAAGTGAGAATCATCAAATAAAAGAGACAATATGAAAAAAATAAAAAATTATAAGAGTTTTAAAATTTGAAAAGCTAAGGGTAAGGACGACTAAGCCAGAGTATTGTGAACTCAGTTTAGCACAAACCAAACGAGTTACAAAGCTTCTGAACATTCAAATACGTGCAAATAAGACATTTGGAAAAATCTAAATCTTATCGAACTTACACTGAACTAAGTCATTTTCTGAGAGGGGTGCTGCTATTCTGATACTCACCCGGTAATGCACTGCTCACAGAAGTAGTGCAGACATGACTTAAATTGATTTGTCGCAATAGGCTTGAAGCAGAGCTGACACTTCACCCCAGTCTCCTTTGGGGTTTTTCTTGGTCGACCTTGCTTCCCTGCTTACTTCTTCGGCGCTTGCTTCCTCTTGCGAGTGCCACCCACACCGTCACAATCATCATCGTCATCATCATCCTCTTCTTCCTGCTCCGTTTGCTTCGGACGAGCAGGACGTCTTAGGCGGCCAAAAACCATAGGACCTAGAAGAACACGCATTAAAAATGATCAAAACCAAAAAAACAAAGGATCTTTGGAAAACAGCAATACAATATACCAGTTGTCACACACACATACTTTCTTCACTCCCAGAAGGGAAGGCTGCCAAGGAGGAGCTTGAAGGGTGGTGGCGGAAAGAAGGTGTGTCACAGTCGTGAGGTCTGCGCAAGCTCTCACTTGTTGCAGATTACCAGCTAGCTGAAACATAAGAATCATATGGGATCACCAGTCAAAACTTAATCGACAAAGATGCCAATAAAAAAGCAAGCTAAACATACCAGTTGTAGAAGTGGCCAATTGGCCTCTATTGGATTTAGGTGCCTGCTCTGATAAGGCAGCGGCATCATACCGAACTGGGAAGAAAGAAAATAATAAACAAGACATATGAAACAAGCTTTTGGACCGAAAGCAAAACAAAGCATGAAAAGAATCAGCACTCAACTTTAGGAAGCCACCGTTGCGACAGGCAGCTGTCTAAAATTGAAAATTAGCCTAAGCTGGTGTATTTGTAGCTCCTAGGGCTGTGCGATATCTTGATATGGCGAGGTCGATACGATACAGGGGGTGGCAACGGCGAAGGAAGCGCGTGAAGCTATGCTCGAGCGAGGTGCAGCGGTTACGCACTTGTTCGAGATTATGAAAACTAGGTCGGTGTTTGCAAAACGCTTTGCGCAGATCAAAAGAGCATGAAATTTAGGGTGCATTAGGCTTAGTGGCCTGCCTGAGTCCCCTCAATTTAGCCCACACAAGGGAGGCAATTTTTACATTGGGATGGCGCGGCCAAGATTTTTCCTAAATTTTCGAGTTTTCGTGTTTTTCGGTGAAAACCCTTCAATTTATTATGGGTAAAACAGGAAGTATCGAGGAAGGCAATTAGCCTAATGCACCCTTCATTTCATGCTCTTTCCATCTGTGCAAAGCGTTTTGAAAACAAAGGCCTGGTTTTCATAATCTCGAAGAAGTGCGTAACCCCTGCACCGAAGGCGCGTATACATACGCCGTATACATAAAGCACTTTTGAGGTCTGTGGGCTTTTGGGGTGTTTTGAACATTGCTTTTCTTTCCATCCTGACAATTTTTTATCGCAGTCGACTGATTCTGTCATCCCTCTCGCACTCAAGTGGCATCAGACGAGCGGGGTGCCTATTCTCCGCTCTGCAGGCGCGCTGGTTTTGAGTAGAAAGAGGGTGGCTTTTTTGCGTTCGACTTTTACATTTAGGATGAGAGAGAGAGAGAGAGAGAGAGAGAGAGAGAGAGAGAGAGAGAGAGAGAGAGAGAGAGAGAGAGAGATTGATTTATTTTAGGTACAGGACAACGGGACTGGTAAGTCCCACGGGCGTCCGCACCGCTCTCGATATTTACAGAATACAAGGTTGAGATAGTGCAAATAAATACATCGGAGTGCTTATGACTGACAAGATATAAAAGTAAACACTAGTGATAGTTGTTAAGGAGAAGGCACTTCAAGTACCTTTTGAAATTGCGAACATTATTACATGGTAGAAATTGAAAACCAGAATACTTATTAAAAGCATGAATAGCGCTGATACAGAATGAATTAGCGTACTTAGCAGTTCTATGAAGTGGTATAATTAGTCTATCAGGATGTCGTTTTGAGAATTCAAACATTTCATAAAGGTAATGAGGAGATCTATACTTCAAAACTTTCCAAGCCATAGAGGCCAGAATCATGGTCCGCCTATCATCCAGTTTCAGAATCCTTCAGTCAGGATAATGAGGAGTGATATGCTCCAATAATTTTGCACCTGTGATAAATCTAATGCACACATTCTCAGCTTTTTGTAGCTTCTCTGTAGTGTACTTATTCATATCTGTGAACAGAACTGAGCAATAATCTAGGTGAGGGAGAATCAAACTTTCCACTAAACGTAACCTTATGGAAGCAGGTAGACAATCAAAATTTCTTTTCGCCTGGGCGAATGAACTAATTACTTTCATTACTACAGAGTTAGCATGCTGCCTCCAACTTAAAGGTCAAAAATGACACGAAGATTATACACCTCCTCTTTGTAAGGCACTGGAGTATAATTTATAACTATTAAAGGTACCACTCTTTCTTTTAACATGTTAACAAAGGGCCCAGAGCCTATGATAATAGGTTGAGTTTTAGCTACATTGAGACACAAATTATGACTAGATAGATAATTAACCAGACTGTCTAGATTATTGTTCATGTTCGATACCGCCTCAGTTACTATATCGATAGAGAAATTACCCTGTTGAACACCTGTTTCAATCAAGGCCCAATCCGAGACAAAATCACTAGACATAACCCTTTGCCATCTGCCCTACAGGTAATTTTCAAACCATTTAACAACAGACATCGAGAGTCGTAGCTTTTTAAGGTTAGTCAACAAGAGTTTATGATTAACTCTATCAAAGGCTTTACTGAGGTCGAGTAGCACTAAGAGAGTGAGTTTTCTCTGATCTACAGACTGTCTGATGTCATCAGCAACTTTGAGTATTGCAGTGACCGTACTATGACTCTTCCTGTAAACAGATTGTAGCGGATTCAATATGTTAAGATTACTAGCATAGTCGTAGATCTGATCATGAACAATCTTTTCGAGAATTTTGGGAAACAGGCATAAGATGCTAACAGGTCTAAAATCAGAGCATTTAGTAGGATTGGATACCTTGGGGAGAGGCAGTACATTGGCACATTTCCATAAAGACGGGAAGACATTTGACTGAATACAATAGTTAACAATATGCTCTAGCACAAAAACAATTTCCTCTAGGAACAATTTAACAAATCTTAAAGAAACTCCGTCAACACCAACAGCATTTGATTTAAAACCACTAATAATCTTATAGATATCAAAAGCAGGTACAAATTTAAAGTGAAAGACATTATCTGGATCTATATCCACATCACAGTTATAAAGAGCCTCAGTGGCCTTGCCTAGCTCAGGATCATCCACTTTAGAGACATTCAAATAATGGTCGTTCAATTCATTAGGTGACACTGGAAAATCACTAACTTGACTGCCTTTTCTTTCCAATTACAAGTTGACGTATGCTTGCCCAAATCTGGCTAGAAGATTCATTTTTATCAAAAATATCATGGTAGTGCCTTGCTTCGGCATTCCTAATTTGCTGTTTGGTTTTATTTTTTAGGCTCTTATGCAACTTACGATCATCTGGATCGTTGGTCTTTAATGCTCTTACTCTTGCCTTGTCTCTTTCCTCAATCATAGTTCTTACCTTATCAGACATCCAAGGCGGTTCATCTTTTCTGACTCTAACAGATCTGATTGGAACATGTTTCTCATAAAGTTGCATAATTAAATCATTTAACATTTGTATCTTATCATCACAGTTACCACAGTCATACACCTGGTTACACGGAACATTCCTAGCATCATTGATTAAAGCTTCTCTGTCAATATTCCTGAAATCCCTGAAAGTTATCACTTTTTCCTTAACAACAGGCACATGAAAATCATACACACCGTAAATCATATCGTGAGCAGAGAAACCAGGAGCTATGCACTTTCCATACTATGACTAGTTCATTGCAATTACTAGCAATCACATCGAGAATTGATCTGCAGGAATCTAACTTAAAAGTGGCCTCAAATGGAATGGGAGTGTGGTTGCACAAATCAAAAAGTTCACATATTAGCTTTGTCGCATAAGAATTGCTTCCAAACCTCCACAAATGATGGAGTATTTATAGTGCGGTTAAAATTCATACAAAGCATTCATACTTCGCTTTCTGTGACCACAACATTGTACTTGGTCGGGTTTGCAAGCACGAACCTTGGAACGCCGCTCAGGGCACATTTTACAGGCAAGTTGTCGCCGGGGTGCCTGCCAAATTACACAAATTTATTTAACGAATGATGGTAATGACACACTTCACCCACTCGCTCCATCGACGGGTAATACGTACAGTTCTGCAGCGGCCCGAAAGGTGAGGCGATTGTCGTCGTGGATTACGGCGACACCCCGTAAAAACCAGGCAGTGAGAGTTTCCGTTGCCTCTGTCATCTTTTCCAGGGTGTAGTCGCCGAACGATTCGTAGAACGGAAACCCGCAGAGAAAGTACAAAGCAGCCTTTGCCCCTTCCTCCCACAACTTGTCATCGGGTAGCACATTCATAGTCCTAAACACAAATAACTGATGTGATACCTGTCCCTCAAACGGCCATTGGTCATTTGCAGTACTTACAGTAGATTATTATGTGATGTCTGAAGTTCAACTAGTTCAACAACAGGCTCACAGTCCGGTTTCGTAGATACAGCTGGTACTCACAACGGCCGTTACGTATTGATTTGAATTTAGGATCGTTGTGCAGAATCGATACAGCACTTTCATCGACGCATCGATCTTGATTCAGGGCTACGATGAGAATGATGTCAATGCACTTTTTTAAGGAGGGTGGGGGTCATGTCCGGGGGAATATCATAACTATTAATTATGTTATAGATATCCATTGCCATTAAGTAATTGCAAAATTAATTTAGAATATCATAACTGTTAATTATGTTATATATCTATAATACGTATCCCTTACCATATCCCTTTTTCGTTAACCTTGGCGCAGACTTTGCATGTACGCCCTTCTTTCGCAATCGACTATTACCAGTAGGGGTGAGACATTTATGTCTTACCCCTATGACTTCCATCCCCCATGACAGATTTAGTGGGATGGGACATCAATAGACATCCGATAGATGGCGCTGGTAGCGATGCCGTGCGGTACCCTCGCCCTGGCAGCCACGGTAGCCTTTCATGTCTAGTCTGGACGAATACAGCAATCAGTACAACGGCACCTATTGCAGGTTTCACATAACAAATTTTTGCGAGAGGCGGTGAAATACCGAAGGACCGTGCGCTGAAGCACGGTGAAGGGCAGATTAGCCACCTCTAATAACACGGAAAACATGACTAGTCGCTTCAGGGCAATTTAATGAGCAAGCCAAGGACAATACTCTTGGACAATAAATTAACTAACACGTCGACTCTGTCGGGGTGAGACATAAATGTCATTGCGATCTCCATAATCGTACAGTAGGGCTTCACCACAATTAATGCGTCGTGTGGTCACAAAATGAATGCTGTTACGCATGCGCACAGGTTTAATATTAGCATGGCAAAAGAAGTAATTACAGGACTAAAAATGGGAATAATATTATTTATCACATCAGAAGTTTTTTTTTTTATTTCATTTTTTTGAGCCTTTTTTCATTCTTCTTTGTCTCCAGATATCTTCATTGGCCAGATATGACCTTGTAAAGGAATCAAATCTTTTAACCCAATAAGTATTCCTCTTATAAATACAATCATTTTATTAAGGTCAGGAGTAACTCTTACAGGAGCTCATCATTTTTTAATAACAGGAAAAAAAAATAGATGCGACAGACTTTTATTAATTACAATCACTTTAGGAATTTATTTTTCTATTCTACAATATATTGAATATCAAGAAGCATCTTTTTCTATTGCAGATTCGATTTACGGATCAACATTTTTTATAGCTACAGGATTTCACGGAATCCACGTTTTAATCGGAACAATTTTCCTTTTAGTATGTTTCTTACGAAGAAAAACAAATCATTTTTCTTCTTATCATCATTTTGGATTTGAAGCAGCAGCATGATATTGACACTTCGTAGACGTAGTCTGACTTTTTTTATACATTTTTATTTATTGACTAGGTAAATAGTTCTTATTAGTTAAAACCAAAAAGAGGTACACTACTGTTAATAGTGAAAATGAATTTATTCTAGCTGCCAATATAGTTTAAAAAAAAACTGTAATTTTGTAAATTAATCTAGCTACTCCAGATGTATTTGTAGCGTAGCGTTGTAGACGACTGCCAGCCATACACATTGCGCCGTTGTCATTGGTAGGGAAGTTATGAGTTCTGCAGCAGAGGCCGAATCAATTTCAGACATTCTGACAGAAGACGGATGATTCACTGTAACATGCAAAAGCAATGTATCAATGTATCAATGTATGTCTGATGGTCACATACTGGCAACTGGCGTGGGAACTTACTTGCACAGGCAGGTCCGCTCGCCGTAGCGCAGCACCTGCGCCTGCAGTTGTTGCGCCACTGCTTCGCACTCCGCCGCGTGGATCTCCGTCACAGAATCTACCCTGAGACACTGCCAGGGGCAGTCCGCCGGTATCCACGCCACCACCACGTTGTTGATCTTGCAGTCGTGCTCGAAGGTCGGCACGGTTGCCAGGCCGTGCGCGGCCCTCGGGAACGGCAGTACGAGCTGGAAAAAAATTATCAACGTCACACACTGGAAAACATGGTTATGTGGGGCCGTTGCTTGTATGAGTTGCTTGTACTTACATATCCACGCGATGCCCAGGCAATGGCGGCCACGCAAATTGCCAGCCTGCGGGCCGACGTCCCATGGGCACCGCTGCGGACGTGGTAATCCAGCGCCGATGCAGTTGAATGTTCCACTCGGCAGATGGGGCAGATGATTGTCTCGATCAAGTCCACCCCAGACTGGTAGTCGTCGACACAACCAACTGCCCCGTTGGCCAGCATGAAGATTCTTGCCGCTGCCCGAGAGGTCCGGGGATGGAGGGGACGCAAGTATCCTGCACACCAAAAAAATGGTAAGGTTTGTTATGTGAAGTTAAGTGTGTATGACCTCACTTAGTGCCATATAGTTACTACGTACGCCTCATCAGTAATTTCGCAGGACAAGGTGGTACGGCCTTCCCCAGGACGTATTGCTTTGTCTTTCCCTCCATAGTCTGGCGCCTGTGCTCCGGACAGAACAGAGGCGCACAGACTCCAGAGGCCTTGAAGTTGGCGAACTTCCTCATGGCGCTCATTGCGTCCCTCCTCTCCGCCAATGTTTGGACCCTTATTTCTGGTGCCTCGGGGTGTTCGTGTTGCGGGTCCTGTGGCGGGTCATGGTCAGCTTGCTGTCCTGCATGTCCTTGCGCAGGGTCTGGGTCCTGTGACGGGTCATCCATGTCCTGGTCAGCTGGCTCCAGTTCCCGCATGTCTTGGGCTGGGCCGGGTCCTGCAAGGGTGCCTGAAACGGAACGAAAAGCGAAATGTTAGGTGAGACGCTGCCGTTGATATATACAGGTACACAAGTACACGAGTGCGCTATGCATGTTACTCACGCATGGGTCCTTGCGCAGGGTCTGGGTCCTGTGACGGGTCGTGGTCAGCTTGCTCTGGCATGAGTCCTTGCGCAGGGTCTGGGTCCTGTGGCGGGTCATGGTCAGCTTGCTGTCCTGCATGTCCTTGCGCAGGGTCTGGGTCCTGTGACGGGTCATCCATGTCCTGGTCAGCTGGCTCCAGTTCCCGCATGTCTTGGGCTGGGCCGGGTCCTGCAAGGGTGCCTGAAACGGAACGAAAAGCGAAATGTTAGGTGAGACGCTGCCGTTGATATATACAGGTACACAAGTACACGAGTGCGCTATGCATGTTACTCACGCATGGGTCCTTGCGCAGGGTCTGGGTCCTGTGACGGGTCATGCATGACCTGGTCAGCTGGCTCCAGTTCCCGCATGTCTTGGGCTGGGCCGGGTTCGGCAAGGGTCCCTGAAACGGAACGAAAAGCTGTTGACTGTTTGAGAACGCAACGTGTGGGGTGTGGGGTCATGGAAATCATCGGGGTGAGACATTTATGTCTCACCCCGATGATTTGCATGATGCTCCCACTTCGCAAATTTACAAGGCTTACTTACTCAGCTCCACATACTCCCACTGGAGTCCCACAGGCAGCCTTGGTAGAGGTACGTCAAGCCTCAAGCCGGCTAACGGGTCGTGGTGAGCTAGATCTGGATCTGGTTCCGGTGGAAGGAAATGCTAGGTGAGACGCTGCCGTTGTCATATACAAGTACACAAGTACACGATGTATGCGCTATGTGTGTTACTCACGCATGAGTCCTTGCGCAGGGTCTGGGTCCTGTGACGGGTCCTGTGACGGGTCCTGTGACGGGTCGCGGTCAGCTGCCCGTCTCGGTAGTATTACCCTCAGGCCACCGCGCATCCTGGTAGGCGCTGAGGGCGGGGGCCTTGAAGGGGACCGGGTCCCGTCGTCCTCCTCCTCTTCATGGAGCAGCCACCTCCGTGCTGCCCGCTCCTCCTCCACCAGTCCTTCCGCGAGGAAGGAGTGAGCACGCTGGAGAGCCCGCTCCGCCATGGAGAGGAGGGCTGCGCCGGGCCGCGGTCTCTTGTTCTTGAAAAACCGTCGGTTGGCAGGAAGGCTCCAGGGCTCGGTGTCCACCTTCAAGGAGGAGCACCTCTGGCAACCCTCTGCTGCAGCGGACAGCCGAGGTTCCCCATCCTCGAGGGTGGGTGGGCCGACAGCCAGAAGTCGACCGAAGTCCGCAGCCCAATCCAGGTCTTCGTCATTGTATTCTTCCTCTTCGAGGTTGGGTAGGTCCAAGTCGTCAAAGCCGTGTGAGGCGGTTGGTGCTGCCTGGGTCACTGAAACGGAAACCATGGGGGTGAGACATTTATGTCTAATCCCGATTTGCATGATGTACATACTGCAACACATCATGGAAATCATCGGGGTGAGACATTTATGTCTCACCCCGAAGATTTCCATGATGTAGCCATCATGGACTCTGTCGGGGTGAGACATTTATGTCTCACCCCGATGATTTCCATGATGTAGCCATCATGGACTCTGTCGGGATGACACAGAAGTGTCTCACCCCGATGATTTCCATGATGTAGCCACCATGGACTCTGTCGGGATGACACAGAAGTGTCTCACCCCGATGATTTCCATGATGTAGCCATCATGGACTCTGTCGGGGTGAGACATTTATGTCTCACCCCGAAGATTTCCATGATGTAGCCATCATGGACTCTGTCGGGGTGAGACATTTATGTCTCACCCCGAAGATTTCCATGATGTAGCCATCATGGACTCTGTCGGGGTGAGACATTTATTTCTCACCCCGATGATTTCCATGATGTAGCCATCATGGACTCTGTCGGGATGACACAGAAGTGTCTCACCCCGATGATTTCCATGATGTAGCCATCATGGACTCTGTCGGGATGACACAGAAGTGTCTCACCCCGATGATTTCCATGATGTAGCCATCATGGACTCTGTCGGGATGACACAGAAGTGTCTCACCCCGATGATTTCCATGATGTAGCCATTATGGACTCTGTCGGGATGACACAGAAGTGTCTCACCCCGATGATTTCCATGATGTAGCATCATGGTCTCTGTCGGGGTGAGACATTTATGTCTCACCCCGACAATATGTATACATATATATACAATATGTACGGACAATATGTATGTATATATCTAACCTCAAGAATAATAAATTCAGGTCTTTGATCATCTCCATTAGACTTGGATAAAAGCTTTGCTTTTAATCGATTATGGACATACATAACCACACCCGTTGAGGCCCATTTTTCCCAATTCAAAATTCCCAAAATTCAACTTCCAAAGAACACATTGCCACTGCAGTATTTTCCCAAACCACGTTTTCCACGGCCCATTTTGCCAATCCATATTTTCCATTGAGCATTTTTCTGCCAGTGGAATTGGCATACAGTTGGCAGTTGCCTATCGCATAGGGTATTTTAACCACTGCAACTTGTTTACGAATGTCAAAGAAAAAAAAATTACGACAAAACGGTCCGAATGGTGACAGTAAGAGTGAGGGGCACAAGATTTTCAGCAACGTTAGGCGGTTTCGGACGTCACATTGACATTAAGGCCCCTAGAACGTGCGATAAACAGTATGTTTATGGATAATCATGATGACGTGAAAGTTTTCGGCGGGGTCGAATTGGTCAAGAACCGCCTGTTACCAATTCGTAGCATGATTTGCACCTCGACTCCCTTTAAAGAATCCTTTTCAGCAATGTTGCCCGAGCACTTTATCCCGCGTGTAAATGAATGTGGAAACTTACATCAGTTGGAAAATTAAATGGATAGGAGTTTGGTCATTGGGAAAACTAAATATATGGGATAGTTAAATAGAGGAAAAACGGGTTTTGGGAAAACCAAATTGAGAAAAATAGTTTTGGGTAAATCATTCAGTGGAAACAAATTTGACCGACAACCAGCTACACCACCTCCTCGCCTGTTATTTCTGTTAACATAAAACACATTGTAGTTTGGCATGTCCATCTGACTGCTGTCTCGAAAAAAGGTCTCACTCCTGTAACATCTACAGAACTCTCTGAGAATGCATCCCAGAACTCAGTGAAGTGGTTTGAATTATTCAAAGACTGAGCATTTATATGAGCCACCTTAAATTTATTCTTGTGTTTGGCCATCACCTTAATTTTACTATGCATTGTCTCATTTATTTCCTCCATAGCTCTCAACATATGTAATGTAATTCAAGTAACTTAGATTTCTGTGAACAGAGAAATAGATTAGAGGTGGGTCATCAGTCACAACGGTACCAAAGAAGAGAAAAAATAAAAAAACATACAAAAAAAACGACAAACAAAACAAAAAACAAAAAAATCAAACCAACAAACAAACAGAACAGAACAACAACAAGCAGCAGCAAGAGGATATTTAAGCTACATTTATTGGCGGGTGACTCCTGTACGCTACATCCAAGTCCTCCTCGGTCACCATCCTTAAAATAGTATCATCGTATTTCACCAGGATGACCCTATCAGAGGTCCAGACAGTCTTTTTAGAATAGGTGTTGTTGACTTTGTACAGTAGAGTAGCCCTCGCTCTCGTGAGGTCCTCAGCAATAGACACAGAGGTGCCCTTGAGTGCCTTCTTCTTTTTCCACATTTCTCTTCGGTGGGCATAGGAAGTGAACTTGACAATAATAGGTCTTGGTTTGTTGGCGTTCCTCGGGTGGCCAACGCGATGGGCTCTATCGATGCAGGTCTCATCAATATTGGCTCCAATTTTCCTTGCAGTGTCAACAACCAACTTGTCGACATCTTCGCCCGCCGATGCCTTGATTCCCCAGATGCGTAGGTTATTGCGCCGGTGTCTCCGGGTCGTTGTACCCCCCGACAGGACTGTACGCCCGGTACACCATACCTAAGGCATCGTGTACCGGGGGTACACCATTCCTAAGGCATAGTGTACCGGGGCTACAGCATTCCTAAGGACTGGTGTACCCCCACCCTCGAGGACAGGGGGTACACCAGTCCTTAGGAATGGTGTACCCCCGGTACACCAGTCCATAGGAATGGTGTACCCCCGGTCTACCAGTCCTTAGGAATGGTGTACCCCCAGTGCACTAGTCCTTAGGAATGATGTACCCCCATCGTGGAGGACAGGGGGTACACCATTCCTAGGAATGGTGTACCCCCGGTACACTATGCCTTAGGAATGGTGTACCCCCCTCCCTCGAGGACAGGGGGTACACGAAGCCTAGGAATGGTGTACCCCCGGTACACCGTTCCTGAGGCATGGCGTACCGGGCCCAGAAAACAGAAAAAGATCAAGTTGGCGTCGAGTGAGCTAGAATTGACAAAATTTAGTCATGCTCTTCACAAGTGACCCCTCATGACCTGACTTTGACAAGGTGTCAAATACACAACAAAAAATATCATATTTAGTGAAAGGATATCAATTGATGAGCTTTTGACGTCAAAAAACGCTGACTTTGACCGTCGTTTATAATGTCATCTTGACACCTGTCATTTGACATCATCGTGACCATTTTCTGTTCCTTGGGGGGGAGGTGGGTACACCATTCCTTAGGCATGGTGTACCGGGGGGTACACCATTCCTGAGGCATGGTGTACCGGGGGGTACACCATTCCTGAGGCATGGTGTACCGGGGGGTACACCATTCCTGAGGCATGGTGTACCGGGGGGTACACCATTCCTGAGGCATGGTGTACCGGGGGGTACACCATTCCTGAGGCATGGTGTACCGGGGTGTACACCAGTCCTTAGGAATGGTGTACCCCCTGTCCTCGAGGGTGGGGGGTACACCATGCCTAAGGAATGGTGTACCGGGGGTACACCATGCCTAGGTTTGGTGTACCGGGGGTACACATCCGAGGGGGGTACACCATTCCCGTTACACCGGTCGTACTGTTTAAGTTCATCAGCAGCCAGCTTTAGCTTCTGGATGTCCGCCCTCAATTGTACGTTTTCATCACTCAGTTTCTTCACCGTCTCATTTAAATTCTGAATTGTCTTTTGCTGATCATCAATGGCTGTCTTGTATTTCTCGTGTACTTTATCAACTATCTTCTGCTGCATCTTACCAGAGATTTCGTCTGCTTGTTTGTTGTTGGCTCTGGTGTCCGGCATTTTCGGTAGTGCCAACCTTTGCGGCTTGATCTTGACTCAGTGCTGCCAACTTCGTTTCCTTGGTAGAAGGCGGTGGAATGGCACCTAACCTGTCTTTCTTCTCCGGTCGTCGACTTACTCAGACCACTGATTAGACCACTTGAGCACACCGGATTACAAGGCCAACAGTCGCAGTTATGCCTCGCCTCGAGTCCTGCAGAGTTTTCTTCACCAGAGCCACACAACAGTCAGTTTTAACTCATAAACTCATGTCAAAACGGACGACCACAACAACCCGTCTCTCTCCTGTACCTCCTATCAACAAACGCTCATCAACTCCTATGCCTGGACACATCCGCTTTTCGGAGACGACACCTGGACACAACCGCTCATCGCGAGCCTGGCCTGGACACAACCGCTCAGCAGCGCGGGAGGATGGACACAACCGCTCAAGTGGCTGTTTAAGTCTAAAATGAGTTTATTGAAGAATTTGTTTCACCTTTTCTTTCTCTTTATTTTGGTCACCTCGGTTTTTCGTTATGTAAAGTAATGTCATTACTGTTTGCATTGGAAGTTTGGACTAACCTCAAACCTGGTCAGACCGTTCCAGTGCACAATAGCTCATCTCGACCGCGTGTACAAATCGCTCACTGCATCGCTCGCTGAATTGTTTTGATTTGGCTTAGTCCACAACACTCAAGGCCTGTGAAGAAAAAAAGGAAATTCGTTGTTCATTGTTTTATTCAAATACAAGTAGGTAGTCTCCAGGACTCGATAGGCCATTAGAACGGTATCCCAAAAGTAAGTCCAAACAAAAAACAACTTTGCTTCACGTACCATATTGAAATCGCATTGTCGCAAGGATTGTGGTTCCCACTTAAGTTTTATGATGCACAACCTAATAGAGTTCTCATTTTTAAAAAAATGAAAATTAAAAGAAACTTATCATATGATTATTTTGTTGTCTAAATTTAAAAAGTTATGGAGATTAATGGAAACAGAGAAGGGGTATAACCTATCGGAAACAAGTTGTGCTTCTAAAACTTAGACAACTTCTAAAACAGTTACTTGATAACGGAACGGCCCAGAAACCCGTGAAACTTTTCACTTTACTAAATAACTTTAATAATTAATATGAAATACTCTTTTGTACAGAATGCAAGAGGGCAGCGCGTCCTCGCCTCTCCGTTTCTGAGACAGTTCGAGCATACGGCTAAAGAAAGCACAAACAAGAGAACATTACTGGAAAGAGAAAAACCTAAGGAATCCAAATCAATAAACACATTGGCCCTAAACGAAACAAACGAATTGACTACGGGTATTAAACTTCAATTGCCAATTGATCAGAATCGCCCCTACGCCACTTGAGCGGTTAAGTCCATCCTCCCGCGCTGCTGAGCGGTTGTATCCAGGCCAGGCTCGCGATGAGCGGTTGTGTCCCGGCCAGACTAGCGATGAGCGGTTGTGTCCCGGCCAGACTAGCGATGAGCGGTTGTGTCCAGGTGTCGTCTCCGATAAGCGGATGTGTCCAGGCATTGGAGTTGATGAGCGTTTGTTGATAGCAGGTACCGTCTCGTCCGCCATGACAGAGAGAGAGAGAGAGAAATTGAAATTGAAATTCGTTTATTAGGTCCACTTTTATAGGACTAAAGAGTCCCGCTACAAAAGTAGACCTGCTCTCTATTTACAAGAAAAATATGGAAAGGTAGACCAGTACAGCACTTCAGGAAAACAACATGGTATGCAAAGTAACAACTTAAAAATAAAAGAGAGTTGTGCACAATAATGACAGACGATTCGTGGTTATAGGACTATACATGATAGTTACACAGCACACAGCAGCAAAGAGAGTATTAAAGATTCTTTCCCTGACGGATACAGGGGAAAGATGAATGTAGTCAAACAGCTTAAGGTCATTCCAACATTTTATCGATTGTATATGGAAGGATTTGTGATACTTTTCTAATCTGTGGTTCGGCATCTGGATCATTAGTTTACTGGAACGAGTTGAGCGGACATTAGAGGAGGAGGAGGTGAAAGAATACTGTTGGTACAGGTAGCTAGGGTTTCTTAGCTTAATAATTTTCCACATTAGCATAGCAGTGGCCAGAATGCGCCTGTCTACGATTTTAAGCCAGCCCAGTTCCCGGTAGAGGGGCGTTACATGTTCGTCCATTTTGGCACCCGTAACAAATCTTACACAGGCGTTCTGAAGTCTCTGGAGCTTAGGGTTATTCACAATAGACATGTCGGTAAATACCACAGAGGCATAGTCGATATGAGGTAGCACAAGAGCTGAGATCAGCATTTTACGTACATTTGGAGGTAAATATGAGAAATTGCGCCTAAGTTGCGCAAGGATGCCAAAGACTTTTTGAGCAACTTGTATACAGTACAGTGGTCGTTCCAGCTGAGGGTTGGGTCAAATAAAATACCTAGATTTTTAACAGAGCTAGAATATGGTATGACACATTCACTGACAATGAACGGAGCAAAAGGAGAGGCCTGGAGCTGAGTTATGTATCTATGGGTTCCCAGAATTATTACCTGCGTTTTGACTAAATTTAGTATTAGGTTGTGGGAGATATAAAAATCAATAACACGAAGTACATCAGCTTGCATTCTTTGTGAGTAAGTACTAAAATCACTAATGGGAAACTGAACATATAGTTGGAGGTCATCAGCATACGAGTGGTGGGAGCAGTTGGTTATTACTTTGGGAAGATCAAAAATGTAGATTAAGAATAAGAGAGGACCTAGGACGCTTCCTTGAGGAACACCAGTCAATATATCAACCCACGATGAGGACTTACTTGATGTCATGAAAACTCTGTGGCACCTTTTAGTAAGATAAGAAGGAAACCATGCAACAACTGCTTCAGAAAATCCAAGGTATTTCAGCTTTGTTAATAACAATTTGTGATGCACGCAGTCAAATGCTTTACTTAGGTCTAGTAATACAAGAAGTGTCATGAGGCGCCTGTCCATAGCATCTCTCACGTCATCTGTAACTCTGAGTAGTGCAGTCACTGTACTGTGGTTTCGCCTGAAACCAGACTGGAACGTTGCAAACAATTTATTTTCTTCAAGGTATGCACAGACCTGTTGGTGTACTATTTTCTCTAAAGCTTTGCCCAATACACACAATATACTTATGGGGCGATAGTCTTTACATTCTTTTGGATTTTTCACCTTGGGTACGGATATAATATTGACTGAGAGAGAGAGAGAGAGAGAGAGAGAGAGAAAGGAGAATCAGTCGGGTGTGTTTTCGAACGTTTTGTCGCTTTTCCCTTTATGGTTTCCTTCTTGGCCGATGGGGAAATGACTATAAATCCTTGGTGTACGTTCTGGATAATTTGAACTTATCGATTTTTAGAAAAATCTTCATATATTACGGAGTTTTGATAAAATTTCATAATTGTTTGGCATTTTTGGGGAAGATTTCTGAATTTTTTGTTGATGTTAATGTAAGTGAATTATAAATTTTGGCGTGCACATTTCTGGTCCGTTGTTTCCCCCTCGCTCTCGCCTTTTTTCCTCTTTCTGCTCTTACAATTCTGCTTTCTATTGTTCCGTCCTATTTCTTTTGGGCCCCTCCGCAAAATTATTCTCCCAAGAGACTGGAGCTGTATAATATATACAATAGCGTAAAAAATGCCTCATTTGAGAAAAAAACAGGAAACCCTTATCTAAGCAGCTGAAAATTTGATTTTGACTGTCGATGACCTCGTAAAAGCAAAGGAAAATTTACGCCGCCTTTCTTATGAGTTTCAAAGGCGTGCCAAAGTATCTAAAAGAGTTCCCTTTTATATCCCAAATCACCCAAGCTTTAAGTGGATGAATGAAGAAGTGCTCTTAGAACAGCCCCAAGTACAAAACGGCTAGGAAGGCCTCTCTCCTCATTTGACAACCTTACCATACGAAGGAAAAAGCAGCGCGCTGATTCCCTGTGGGGTCTACTTCAGAACTTGCTCTCGCTACAGAGATGAGTGCCAAGGCGAACGGGAAAATAGAAGTTGCCAAACTTATCCACAAAATGTTTGAAGACAAGTCCCAAAATGAGTCGGCAATAAAGATATAAGATGCCCTTAAGTTTCATGAAAAAGCATCTATACAGAAAGTTTTTTCAAGTGATGAAGCACTAGCACTTATGCTACATCTTGACCTTGGCAAAGACAATTATTTGACATTAGGATCAAGATTGGTGGAAAAAAATATTCCCAAAATGTTTCCATCGTATGTGCAAATTCATGATGCCTCAACAACAGGGCATGCCCAACGTCTCTGACATTGAAGTACGGGAAACACAGGCTGTTGTCCGCCTTCAAGCCCTTCTTGATCACACAGCAAAGCGTCTTCTCTGGATGCATGAACCTAGTTTGCTTGAAAGTGCAAGGTACATTTTATTTTCTTTCGCATGATCTGGTGGAGAGATACACTGTACATTCAAAGGTGAAACTTCACGCCGTTTCAAGGGTGAGATTTTTTTCTCACTGTACGAGACTTTTTTTTCTCGCCGAGAGGCTAAACAAAAACTATTCCCGGTTAACGGCGATGAAAAATGTCTCACCCTTCGTTGGCGAGATTTCTGGTCTTGCCGGTTCTTTTAGCGAGACGCTTTTTTTCACGGCATTCTGGTATTGCTTCTCACCTTTGCATTTACAGTGATTGGGGAGATTTTGTACGTAAAACATGTCTGTGCCGAAAGTGTACACCGGTTTGCAAAATCATGCCAAATTATGTTTTTTAATAATTGTCTTTCTATGAACATTGATAGATCCTTTTCAATTTTTTCACCATTCTGTCCCTGTGTTTTGTCTAAATCGAAGTTTTCTTTTCGTAATGTAGGGGCATTACAGACATGTGCCTATATTTAAAAAGTAAATACGGCTTTGCCGGAAGCTCAGGTCATTCTGTGTATAAACAGAAGTCTGCAAATGAAAATACTAAGGACAATTCCATATTTATGACCTGCATAGTCAGGGGCGTCGGAAGTGTTTTTCGGTGGGGGGTGCTCACTCGACAAAAATGTATGTGAAGTGGTGATGGAGGGGGGGGGGTGTTACGTGATAGGACGGTTCTCATATTACGTACGATTGTATTCAGGGTCAAATCCACGAAAAAGTACAACTTTGGTAATAAAATCAGTCTCAAAAGAGTACAAACAAGAAGAAGATCAACTAGAACACATTTCCGAAAACATGCAAACGCTCAGGCGTGCGTTTAACAAACTCCTCTAGTATATTATTGATATCGATCGAAAAAGTTAAGGTTCGATGCACATGCAGCAGCATTACACGCGCGGTCGGTCAGCCGCCTAGTCGTGGCAGCCGGCGGTAGGCACGTTGTTGAAGCATGTTAAATTAACTAACAGACCTAAAATCTGGGGGGTGCTCGGCACCCCCCAGATTATTTTGGGGGGTGCTCCGAGCACCCCCTGACCCCCACTTCATAGTCCCTCTACAGCGTCAGACTGCAACGGTACTGGACTGGTTTTGTAGAACAGGAAAATACACTCGCGGACAAAATTAAGGGGACACTTTTTCAAAACGCCCTCAAAACGAGTTTTCACCCGATTTTCATGAAACTTCGTCAAAAGTAGTTTTAAAGCCTTTTCTAAGCGTGTGCAAAGTTGCATTAACGGAAATTGATGAGAAAGGGCTGATTTTATCCCCCGCAAGAGGGATGTGCAGAAAAATGCAAGTTGCAAAGTGCCCAGGATTTGCAGAAGGGGTCAAAAAATAAACAGAACCTTCAGAGCGACTCTCCTTGACGCCCTCTACAAAACGCAACCTCCGAGAGCCCTCTCAGACAAACCCACCCCATGCTACCCCTACCCCCCTTTAAAATCCGTAATTTTTGAGCGACAGTCCCGCGGTTGCGCTGGGATCCTTCTCTGGGCTCCTTTGATTCAGGAAATGCCCATGCGTAACCGACGCGACCCACACGCACCCCTGGGCAGGGCGCAACAGCTCTAAACTTTTCCACCCCTTGTGCAAGGGGTTTGTTCCGCTTATTGAAGTGCAACGAAATTTACCAGGTTTGTTCTCGGCACCGTAACGACCAAAGTCGCGAAGGTCCGGTTCAAAAAGCTACCCCCGGAGTCCCACAGGGGTGGTCCGAAGTTAAGGGTTGTTTACCCCCTCGCCAAAGGGATGAAACGCAGCAGAGTCACGCGGCACGCATGTGACACGGTCCAGGGCATCGGGGAAAGACTGCTTGGAAACCGATAACCAGCGTCAAGATCATTTATCGACAAAAAAAGTCGTCGTTTTCGGAAAATGCACCCCTTCAGGGGTTTACGCCCTACTCAAGGGTGACCGAGTAACGCTATTACACCGCCGACCGCGGATTCGGAGGCACACGCTCAACATTGCCAAGCCCTTCAAAAATCAGATTTTTGAAATCACGCATTCGGCTCAAAATCGGGCCGATAACGCGAGACCTGCGTTGGGGCCAGTCGGAGCAGGCCAGGAGCGGCTGGAGGTAGGCAGCCCATCGCACACCACCTCTCCAGTTTTTCTGTTTCCTTTGCGATTCCGGCGTTTTTCGCGTGGTGGCTCTGTGTCTTTACCATTCGAACGTTCTTTCCGTGGTTCTCGCATTAAAAGAAAAATTTTTATGGAAAAAATCTTCATTTTTCGAAACGTGGACAACATTTTCATATTGGACGGCCGATTTTATCTTGAAATAAACTTAAGTAAACTTTGAAACTTTGTTAAATTCTCTTAAATTGCAGACGAAACAAAACCTAAACTTTGGAGACCTTTGAAATCATTAGCAGCAACAGTTTGATAAACTTTGAAAGTGTTTAACAGAATCAATGAAAAAAAATCAATAACGGGTGTTGCTACCCTTGGCTTCGAGAACAGTCTGAAAACGACGGGGCATACCTGCAATGAGCCCGTCGGTGTACTCAAGTGGAATGGCGTCCCACTCTTCGATGGCAGCCTGTAACAATTCGGGCACTGTGCGAGGAGCAGGGCGTCTCCGCCTTAGGCGTCGTTTCAGCTCATCCCAGCCATGCTCGATCGGGTTCAAATCCGGACTAACAGGGGGATGCGCTTTAACTTTGATGCCGTTGGCAGCCAAGAAGTCCCTTGTGTCGTGCGCGACGTGAGGCCTGGCGTTGTCATGCATGAAGACCAACCCAGGGACTTCTTCGGCCAGGGGGACCACGTGGGGCTCGAGGACCTCGTTTAAGTAGCGATGGGCGTTCATGCCAGGTGGGGGGATGTAAACCAGGGGGGGGGGGTCTTCCTGCCACGCATGATTCCCGCCCAGAACATTGCACCACCACCCCCGTACGGAACTTCCGGCTTGACGCATTCTTGCAGGTGCCTCTCCCCCCTCCGCCCCATAATACGCTCCCTGCCATCGTTCGTGTGCAGCAGCACACGGGTCTCGTCGGAGTACAGAACCCTGTTACGGCGGCATGCTAGCTCCTGCAACCCTTCTCGGGCGTAACCGCGGCGCGTCCTCCGATGGCGTCCCGTGAGGGCCGGCCCCAACTTCCCCCAGTACGACTTGATGCCCACCTCCTTGAGGCGCCTCATGGCCGTCTTGGCGGAGAAAGGGCGGCCAGTGTCCATATACACTGCCGTTCAAAATAAGCGGCCCCTTTTTTGCCCACGGCGCTGTTTGTATGTTTTTCGAGGTAGGATGCTGAAATTTGGCAGGTAGGTGCTACCGTTGCTGTTTTTGAGCCCTATTAAGTGTGCAGTCCGTGCGTCCCCCTCAACGGCCTGTGCAACCCCTTCATTGCATAAGGGTGTAAAAACTGAGAGAAACGTGGCGAAATTTTTGACTTTTAATGATCGGAAACGTGAAATGTGTCGTGTACCGACTCAAATGAGTCTCCCCTTCACAACCGTGCAAGCGGAATCGCAATCGGACAAACCCACCCCTTTCCACAGTCACCCCCACCCCCTCGAGGGGGTTGTTTTCAAAAATGTTTAAAACCGGCGGCAAACGATTTAGTGGCATCTCCTGTACACGGTGCAATTTTTTTTTTTTTTACGATTCCGACCACCCCGGGCCGTACCAACCCCTCGGAGGACCCACCCCTTTTTGAATTTGTGTCGTTTGAGTCCCAAAGAGGTTGAATTTTGGCGCTAATTTTCATTAGGATTCACCTTGGGTGAGCACGAACCCATCCCCGTCAAAAAATCAGGTGCCGGAAATTTTCATCCACCGTTATAGGGGTGGCACCCCCTATCGCCATCTGCTCGCCCGGGAGGGAAAGGAAGGTCGTTCAAGAGTGGCCTCGGTCGAAAAGACACGGCTGAACCATTCCTGAAACTTTGGAGTTGATCCGGTGCATCGTTCACCCCCCAGGACGACAAAACTGTCGAAACCAGCGAAAACAGCCCCTTAGTTCATCCCTTGTCAACGGCGAACTCAGGTGGGGTACCGGCCGAACTCCAAGTGTCTTATCTCCGCACATCCCTTCCCTGCAAGCCCCTTAACTTTCAGACCGCTGCGGCGACGCCCGCGCCCATGCGAACGACTCAAAGGCAGTGATGCACTCGGGCGTCTCGCCTTGACAGCGCCTCGCGCCGGCGAGTCGGCGAGAAACAACACTTACCTTGGCAACATTGCCATGTGAGGCCACACATTGGTCACCATAGCCTCTATCCATATATTTGGAGAACTGAAGAAAAATATCTGGAGAAAATCAAAAGCCATTAAATACATTTAAAATATACCATACTTGACTGCAAAAAATTATAAATTAAGAAGAATAGATTACCTTTACACTTAACACATGTACACAATGAATAAGTATCTTCAGTTTGGGCCTCCGTGTCAACAAACAATGGCAAAATTGAATCAAGTACAGACGAATTGAGTTCTGAGGGGCCCATGCCAGTGTCACAAGATTGTACTTCAACGACAGATTCGTGCACCACGGTATCCTTCATTTGCTAGCTGTTTCATGTAAGACAATGTATGTTCAAAAGCATGTGGCAAATGAAAAAACTTGGTTAGTACTTGGCGTAAAGGAATAAATGCTCCAGTAACTTGCCTCATCTGCAACATGACTCCCTCTTTGGTCTCAACCCTCTCCTCTCTACTAAAACTCTCATACGATACAGGAGCGATATACTCCCCATTGTCTTCAAAATATTTCAAACGTTTGTACTCAGTTTACAAATGAGAGAAAGGGTTTATAACTAACTTAAACATTTTATCGATTTCTTGTCTGACTGATTGGGAGGGATTAGGATCCAAAGAAGTTATCACACTTCTCATATTTTCAAAAAATGGAATAGTGAGGTACCTAGAAAAATTATTAACCATTTCACTTACTATACTTCTTGGCAATGCTGGGTTACTGTAAAGCTTAGCAACAAGATAGTCTTGTTCTTGAATAAGTAGGTCTTCAACATCACAGTAAAAGGCTGAAGTATTTTCACTAACATCTACAGAACTGCCTTTATCAGGAGTATATTCAAAAGACTGCTCTGGTGAAGCATTGTTTTAAGTGTTTGTGCGTCAGCACTGTTAGAAAAAATCTTCGGATTTTACGAAGAATCTCTTGTGAAAAATGTTGCCAATTGTCTTCGTGATTTTCTCAGGAAAAAACGAAGATTCTCTGGTCTTTGGGGGCAGTAAAAAAAGGCACTTTAAAGTGATACTAATGTGAGAAGGAATCACTTCCCACTACTTCAGATTGAAAATTGTTACCCGGAAAAATCACGAAGAACCTTTGGTTTTCTTCTTGGAAATTCACGAAGATCATTGGCATCATTTTTCACAAGAAGTTCTTCGTAAAATCACAAAATACTTTTTACAGTGAGGTCATATGGCCGTGTCTCGTTAGGGTTGATTCAATTTCTTTTTCTCCTTAAAATAAATAACACGTAATTCCTTTTAAAAAACCAAAAAAAAGAACGTTTTATTTTTCCGTGTGGAAAAAAGGCAATCGGAGGTGGCGCCACTGCCACGGCACGCTTCCCTCGTCGAGAAAGTAGTCCACCAGCTCCTCTCGCACCACTTCGCCGGCCATGCGGTTGCCTCGAGGCCCAAGCTGCTGGCAAATGCGCTGGGGGACGTCCACCCCGACGTCCTGCCTCCATCTGCCCGGCCGCATCCTGCCGCGTCCGTCGTCGTGGTCGACGTAGTCGCCCGGCGCATACACCTCTTCGTTGTGGAGGAGCATGTTATAGTGCAGGACGACGACGGCCTTGATGATGGCCTTGGCGGTAGGCCTGGACGCCAGCAACGTGCGCCGCAGCACACTCCACCGAGCTGTCATAATGCCAAAGGTATTTTCAATGACCCTCCGGGCGCGAGACAACCTAAACATCAAAGCATGTGTTAAACGCATTATTTCTATGGTCACTCAGTAGGAGAACAACCTTACTTACCTATAGTTAAATATGTTAGGTGAAGCCTTCACCTTATCATCAAGGATGCGCATGTGGGAGACAATGGATTCGGCAAGTTGCTTGGCTTCTCTGGTCACCTTGTAATTCTGCACAGAACAATTACCCTGAGATATGAAACAAAACTGGTTCGGACAAGAAAAAAAATGTACCTCTTGCAGACTGTCCAAGAAGGCACAAACTTCGGGAGGGGCCCGGAGTTGGGGTTGTAGGCGAAAGACATCTCCGAGACTGTTGGCCTCACGGAAAACTGAATACGTAACCCGGTCGATCCTCAATACTAGGTCAAGGAATTTGATCAGCCGGTACCGCGTGAAGCTAGACATACTCCGAGGCCAAGGCTTGCCTCCCGGCTTAACCCCAGCGAGGGACGCAATGAGGGGAGGATCTGGGCGCCTCCTTTACCTTGGTCTTAATATCTTCCAACGAGGACGCCATCCCGAAGCAGATAACGACATGCACCACTAACGATTCCAACTCAGACACAACGCACAGCTCGGCACACCATACACAACTGACGCACACCCAACACTCAGAGACCACATTCATGCCAACCGGCAGTGTTCATTTGTTTGTTTGTTCTTCTTCTTTCTGATGGCTAGGAGAGAGCGACGGTACAGCGCCCCCTACCCATGAGACAAAAGAAGCTCGTTGCAAGGCAAAGGGCGTCTTCTCGTCCGGAAGGAATTTGCCTTCAACCGGCTTCATCAGGTTGGCTGACAGAGGGAAGGCGTCGTCGGCGACGATCACCGACGCACCGGCTGCGTACCGCCGGGGAGCACCTTGGGAGGGGGAAGGTGGAGCGTGCCGCTTGCCAGCTTGTCTCCAAATGTCGACCGCTGGAACAGCCCGCCGTCACTCCGCCGACCCCGCCCGCCGATGTCCACGACGGTGAATCTGTACCGCGCGTCGCACAGCCCCAGCAGCACCATGCGGTGGGTCCCCTTGAAATTGAAGTTGTCTGACCCTTCATTCTTGAAATTCTGAAACGAAACAGAACACGATGAGGAAAAGAAGTACAATGAGGTTACAATCTTTACTTTCAATGCGATTGATAGCAGCTGTCTGACAGTGTTTGTACTTTTTGAGGCATCTTGGCTGGCGAGAAGCCGGCAGCGGTCTCACGCTTAAAACCTCACGAAGTATTTTGAGCATACATAGTACAAACTAATTTTCTTTGTTATTCAAACAAATAGTTCATAAATTACGAAGTGTTTTCTTTATAAGCTTATGTATGCTCAAAATACTTTGTTATAACAAGCTGCTTTTTTTTGTAGGGCCTAAAGTAGTTTGTAAGGTTTTCTCAGTGCTCGCTCGCGCTGGCACGAGGCAACATGCGTTTCTCCCTCACCCGCCTGTCAGCCGGCGGCTGGTTCGACACCGGCCGGGCACAGTGGGCCAGGCGGCCAAAACTCTTGATGCGTTATGATCTTTAGGGTCGCTAAATGGGACTCGAACCGAACACGTGACCCAACCAATGGATTCCTCGTTCGTAGAGCAATCCGTTGGGGCGGTCGCACATTCGGTTCGAGTCCCGTTTAGCAACTCTGGAGCTCAAAACGCGTCTAGGGTTATTGCTGCATCCGCCGGACTTCCGGCCCACTGTGCCGAGCCAGCCAAGATGTCTGCAAAGTCCGAACACTGCTGTCCATGCATACCTGGATCACACAGTGCCTGCCGTCCAAGGCACCCATGCACTGGGGGAAGTGCCAGAGCTTCTCAAAGTCCTCGGCGACGTCCCGCCAGAGCTCCACTGACACGGGCCGAAACACCTTCCCCTTCAGCTGCTCCCACAGCACCTGGCAGGTGTCGCGTATCACGGCCGACACTGTGGGCTCGGCCACCACGAAGGCAAATGAGATGGACTTCATGGAGTCCCCAGAAGCAAAATATCTGTGAAAGAAACGAATTCAGTCACATGCATGCTAAACAGTGAGATATTCGCCGCGGTCTAAGCTAGCTAATCAAGATGTACCTGCGTGTCAGTGCTAGGCAATCCCCTGGGCACAAATCCGCCGGTACTCGGCGCCGCTGGAGGTGAGGGCGAACCAGTGCCAGAAGTTCCCCAAAGGTGGCCGGGGTCATCCGCAGGTACTCGAAAAACTTTTCCGGGTCCCTGTCTACCATGCATGGAATGGTGGTGTACCACGCGCCCATCCTCCGCCGCATGGCAAAGAAGGGTCGCACACGCCACCGTCAACGCCGAGGCAGCCCCGAGGGGGTGTGCACTCTCAAAACGAGTGACCCGACCAATACGCTATTACGCTCTATTACGCCTCAAAATTGTTGAAATTTGCCTGAAAAAAACCTAAAACAACCCCAAAACAGCCTAAAACAATCAAAAAACAGGCAAAATCATGACAATGTCGGCTAATACGCTACTATTACGCGAACTATTACGGATTGAGCGACCCGACTAATACACGAGTGCTTACCCCCTCGGGCAGCCCCTTGCCCAAGACCGTCCGCATCAAGGCACGCCGGAACAGCGAACGCCGAGCCAGCAGTCGATCAGCCAAAGGGCCATTCTTCAAGTGCTGCTGAATTGCACCATTACGAGCGAAATATACACTTATCGCTCAAGTTTTCAACTGATGCAAACGGTGCGCTTAGCTGATGTGTATACACAGCCAACAACTCCGAATATCCAAAAGTTTTGGGAGTTGTGTTACAGCGATTCAGGAAATGGGACCAGATCGGGACTTTGAGGCATTTTTTTTTCAGTAGTCCAAAATTGGTACGCGACCGACGGCGATTACCCCCATTTTTTGGCCAAATGTAGTCCTCATGGGTCTAAGAAAGTTTGGTCCGTTATCTATAAAATCCACGCATCAGATTGGCAAAAATCGATTGCGAACACCGAAACCCCGAACACTGAAACAAAACAAAAAAAACAAACAAAAACGGCGAGACAGCCATAAGATTTTTTTTAGGTTAGTTCGATCCAAAAACGGGGACCAGATTCGTGTTCCTCGCGTGATTTTGCATCAGATACCATATTTTGAGCCCAATCGAGTGCAAAGAGGCCTCAGAATAGCAATTTTTCTATTTTGGTCAAATTGTGTAAAAAGTTGTCAGAGATAACGAAAATCTCCCATAAAATCTGAACCTTGCATATTTCGGCCGAAAAATTTTGGGGCCTTTCTTAAACCCATAAGGATTACCTTTGGCCAAAAAATCGGACTTCTTAAAACAAATGCCTCTTTACCAAATCAGGACTAAAACGGCGCTTAAAAAAGTCTAGTTTTATTCCCCGTGTAGACATTAATGATTGGACTTCAAATCAGGACTAAAACGGCGCTTAAAAAAGTCTAGTTTTATTCCCCGTGTAGACATTAATGATTGGACTTCAAATGACCCTGTATCTTTACGGCAATGCAAGAAGCTCGTTTGTTTGGTCTGTTTCAGCATTGACGGGGAAAAAGAAAAGGGCGCGTGCAAGCGCATCCGCCACTGCTTGAGGGGGAACCTCACCCCTAAAGTAATGAAACTTGACAAGGAGCAAAAGCCGCGGCTTTGCCTCTTTGCCAACAGTTTCATTCAGGCCAACGAAGAGTTACCGTGAAACGGGGTAATTTCGGGCACTTTTGAGAGGTATTTTTAAAATTGTGAAGGTCGTGGTGTTGCCATGGACCTGAGGGTTAAAATTTATCATGTACCAACCTTTGGCTTCAATTTGACGCCAATTCCAGATATTTACGCCTCACCGTTTTAACAGTGGAGGGCCCAAAGCAGTGCCCGAAATTACCCCGTGTTTTGGGGCAATTTCGGGCACCCCAGGAAAAAACGACTTGTCGTTCTGATTTTGATCTCAAAATCAATAATTGCCTCTTTCTTTTGAGCTTATGTGATAAAATGTGAAATTCTTAAGGATGTAGATGTGGAGGGATGGTAGGGGTCGTCATTTATACATAATTTGAAGTCATGATTGGAACAAATAGTTTGATGTTTGGGAGAGTGGGGTGGAGCTATTAAGGACGCTTCTTGTTGAACGTCTAACCTTGAACCTTTATCCTCTTTTGTTTTTGATAATGGTGCAACTCGAGCCACACTATATCACGCGAAGATGAGTCGTGGATCTTCCTCTTGAATCTGATGTACATGGGAGGCAAGTCTTATGCACAATTGGGAAGAAACAGTGGCTTCCTGGAAAACTCAGCGTTCCGTAGCAACCTGGCAAGCCATGCGGCCGTTCTTAAAGTCAAAGTCCCGGTAAACATGATAAAATTTTAGTCACGAACCAATAATTGTCACAAAAATAGGATGTGTACATACTACACATAAGAAGGACAAATGTAGCCTTGGCCCATTTTTATAATAGTCAAAGTTCCACAAAGCGACTGCTGCGGCAGTTGAGTACTATCTGTGTAAATGGATTATCTCCATCTTTCAGAAGAGCTCTGAAGAGCTGGAAGAAGCTAGCACCACTCCAGCCCTGCGAAATTTAAAGTGTTCAGAACAACCCTGCTTGCCCTTGCATGCCATTTCAGTGCCCGAAATTACCCGTAAAAATAACAATTTTTTAGTTTGAGCCCCTATTTACCATACTTTTTGCCGCAGGTGATTGAAAATTGACACAGCATGCTCAAAACATGTCCAAATCGGAAAAAAAATACCTTATGCACCGTTTGTGAACAGGTTCGGCTTGCCAGTCGAAGTTTTCACGCATACACTGAATTTAGGTAAAAAGTGTAAAATACAAAAATCACTGTATCTCGAAAAGATTGGATCTGATTTGGTCTCCAGAGGAATGATCCGACGGTTTTAAGTGTGGCCAATGCGATGCGCGCAACGGGACAAGCCTCCGAGGTCGCCGCTAGACGGCAGCATCATCGCAATGCTTTCGGGCAGAGATGCCCGAAATTACCCCGGGTGCCCGAAATTACCCCGTTTCACGGTAACCTATAATTACGGGGACTTCAGGCCACGGGTTCTGAGGGACAACAAGTGGCTGATGGATTCTAAACGTAAGAAAACTTCTTTGGACACTTTAAGTGTTTTAAAATACCAGGTGATCCAGAATCCCCGTTTGCAGCCGAAGTTATGCAACCCGCTTGAAGCTGTGCGGGCGGGCTAGCCTTCCGTCTGTTCGGCGGGCGGAGGGCCCGACTAGAGCTGCCGAATTGCCGAATTGTGCGACACTCGAGCGGCTGCCGCAGCCTAGCTGCCTCACCCCCTTTCCCCTTCCCCTTTCCCCCGCCTCTCGCTCACGCGTCACACAGCGCGTCGGTGGTCGGCCGGTGCGATCGCATCCGAATCACTCGCCGGCTCTGCAGTCAGATTCCGCACATCGCTCAGTGAGGGGTACGAGGCCCGTCCGTGGTCGCACCTTCGGGTCGGTCCTTGTAGTGGTCGTTGGTGGTCGGGCTCGGTCGGACAGCCGTGCGAGATCAGTGGTGGCGACACCCTGCGGCCAGGATGTGTACTACACGCGAAGCTCTTCTGTTGCTTCCCCCTCGACAGTACATGGTTGCCGTTCCGTTCGTCTCTGTTCGTTGCCCGCCGCCACCGCCATTGTCACTTTTAAGGGAGCTGCGTCGCAAGCCCGTGTATCGGACGAAAATCAGAAATGGGTAAGTTAATTTATGACATCCATTTGGCGTCGATGCCACCTGGAACGTGTTTTAGGGGTTCTTTTGTTTTTTTGATTGGAGTGAATCGTTTGAAGATTCGCCCACTATTCGCTTTCAACCGGGTCCCTTGCTGGTCCTGAAACTGAGTTCTTACGACCCTTTTGAGTCGCTTTTTCGTTCCATTTGCCAATCGCAGCTTGCAATCCATGAAATCCGCGACATTTACCGTTCAAATGTAATCGAGGGACACCTACTTTTTCCGATTTCAATCCGGAATCCATGCTTTGGAGCTTGCATCCATAACCTTACCTCTTGCACATCAGTCGTGCGACCACATTCGTGGTCTGATATCGAATTTCAACTCATTTTCAGTCGGTTTATACAGGGTGGCCCAACGACCCCGTCGGCTTGGAAAGGTAGGCCACCCATTCGACACACTCGCAGGGAGTACCGTCGACGTTCCCCACTACTCCCCTGAGCGGTGTCTCACTTGCTCGCTCGGCCTCCCAGCGCCAGTAGTGTTGACGTTTGCCGCGAGCGACGCGCATATCACAACGTCAACATCAACAGTCCGGTGTTACGAAACATGGTGAACTGCACACAGAGGAAGTATACGGACATGATCAAGATTTTCGGTGCCGTGAATGATAACTTTGCTGATGCTGCTCGCGAGTATGACCGTCGTTATCCGAAACGTGCACGACACTAAGGATGGACACCGAGAATCTTGATCATGTCCGTGTACACCCTCTGTGAAGTTCACCATGTTGCGTAACACCGGACTGTTGATGTTAAAGTTCTGATCCACGCGTTGCCCGCAGCTGACGGCGGCAGACCTCAACACTGCCGTTCAGAGGCGGAGGGGATGCCGAGCAAGCGAGCCACCAAACAGGGCGGAGTGGGGGAGTGGGGAACGTCAGCGCTACTCCCTGCGAGCGTGTAGAATGGGTGGCCTACATTTCAAAGCCGACGGGGTCGATGGGCCACCCTGTATTTCCGATACGTTTTTATGATGAACTGTTTGCGACAAGGTTATCACTTCTTTGGTCTTGATTTCGTTTGGCTCCAGGATCTTTGAGTCTGTGCACAGTTTGTGTGCACAGTTTGGTCCTTCCCTCCCATATTTATTATGGGAGCTAAGGATTCCGAAACCTTATGACTATTCCCTGTAGAAAGTAACTTTCATTGAACTCCTTGTCAAGTTTTGACCTTACCATTGTTTACTCTGGCACTTTTCCAAATCCTTGTGTTGACGGAGGCCCTGTGTTCATTTCATGTCCATAATGTGTCTCTCTTTGGATTGCACCATATAAAACGTGAAATAATTATTTTTGTTTTTTGTTTCTAAGCTGGTAAAGAACAATCTGCTTCTCGCCTGCAATGGGATACCCTTATGTCCCTCATTGCAAATGATCCCGAACTTCTGTATGGTGAATTCATCGCCCCTGTAGGAGTTGTGCGAGTACCCAGAAAATGGGATGAAATAGCCCAGACCCTTAATAAGTTGGGAGGTTCTATGTCTGGAGAAAAGTGGAAGAAAGTGAGTACTGTTTTTCCAGTTTAAATGTTTTTTTTTAGGGGTTCCGACAGGAGCCCCTATTGCATTTGACCGAAATTTCTTTTTTTTATTCCACCGTCGTGACTTACGACATGTCAATGACATGTTCGTGACACTTCACAACGATACTATCGTTGACCTCAACGATACTTCCTGGTCATGACATACGACATGTCAGTCATACATACAAACATGTCAATCACATGTTCGTAACATGTTCGTCACATGTTTATGACATGTTCGTCATATGTACTATGGTGGACAAAAGAAACCGACCCCCCTGCTGGCGATACTCCGCGCGCGAGGTCGCAGTACGATGGTGCCCCCTGGTGGCGGTTCTCGGCTGGGCATGTCTCAGCCGCCCACTAACAGATTTTGACTCGTTGCTATCCGTTCATTTGCCGACACTGCGGCCCAAAACCAGGCCGCCTCGATTCAGAAACATTGCGTACATCATGTCGGCAACGCATGACGCTGAAACATGCCTGTTTGATGAAAAAAATTGAAAAAAGTCCGAAGTGAGGTTAGAGCGGCCGTGACGTCAACAGCTGCGTCATATTCTCTTTCAGGATAAGGTATTTATCCCGTATACCGAGTGTGTTCCCAACCCAACCAGGTGTCTGCAAAGTCAGCGCACCGCATAAAGTGCAACAATAACAAAGGCATACGTGTCACCAAGAGTTTCTTTGCCATTTTTAGTCACTAGACCAACACTGATGTCGAGTATAGGACCAGAAGTCTTAACCCGTATACCTTAGGGTTTCTGGGCTCTGCGTCTTTCCTACGAGCTCGGCAGCTGGCGGACAGTTCAGTATTCTAAGATGTATCCAGGTCACAAGTATTTTAGTTTTGAATCATCCCCTGTCCAACTTCAAATGTCAGATGTCAAGCGGAGGCACTGAACCCGTATACCCTGGGTTTTCCCAACCCCGCGAAGGCTCGTCACGCTCCACGAACCGCCACCGGGCCAATGAGCAGCGAGGTATACGAGCAAGGGTCACGCGCAGTCACGTCGCATCCCGTAAAGCACTCACTGCAATTCAAAGGGTGAGACGTCTCACCCATTTCCGGTGATACAAAAAGTCTCACCGAAAAAAATTCATACACGAATGTATCACCGAAAAAAAGGTCGTACACAAATGTATCACCGAAAAATGGTCAGACATCAGTGAGATGGGCCCTTGTTTTCCTGAGGAAGTATCACTCTTTTTCGGTGATACATTTGAGTACGACCTTTTTTCGGTGATACATTCGTTTACGACCTTTTTACGGTGATACACTTTAGTATCACCCTTTTTCGGTGAGACAGTTCTGTCTCACCCCTCAGATGGTGAGATGTATCACCATTTGATTTACAGTGGCGTTGTTGTCGGCAGTTGAATCAGCAGATGAGGAGTCCCCAACAAAGGAGAACGATGACAGTCAGAGTGTTTATAAACACTACTGCCTCTTCTGCAACAAAGGATATGATGCTAAAGTGTGGAGGCACTATAAACATGTTCACAAGAAGGAAGTTAGTGTCAAGTCTATCCTCTCGATGACGTCAGGAAAAGACAAAAATGATGCTATCAACCTTTTGACCAACCAAGGGAACTGCGCCGAGAACCAGAAGAGAGCGGCGAGGGGGCTACCATTAGTTACTCGAAACAAGCATGTTGGTTTTTACAACTACCAACACATAGTGCAATGTCCAGACTGCAAGTGTGCCCTATTGAACACTGGAACATTAACCGGACATTAATAAACATCTACGCATCCCCTTCTCGGCCTGGAAGAAAAAGAAACGGACGGACCGGCGTGGCCGTGAACCGGGTCAATGGCGCGCGGGCGCACACATACACCCGCACACGCACACTGGAAGTGTGCCAGTTTTGGCCGCCTCACACACACGCACACACCTTCACACGCACACGCGCACTCAGAGAAGGTCGTGGTGAAACGCCGTCGAGAGGGGCGCCAGCGAGGCACCGCCACCGCGTGGCTGACACACACACACACTCACAAGCGCGTTTACACTGAAAACAGAAAGGGATGAAACGCGGCTTGGAAGAACTTACGAAAAGTAGCAAGCAACGTGGCGTGTCCGACGAGCGAACAGGAATGAACTAGCTCGGTGCCCGAGGACGATAAGGAGGTGCCCCTCCATCCCCCTCTCCCGCCGCTGTCAGCAGCGGGGGAGGGGGTGGCGGGCGGGGGTGGGCAGCGGCGCGGCCCGCGGCACCGCCGCGCCGCTGCGGTTGGCGAGAGTGGGGTGAACTACTGCCCATCGCGGCCTAAGTGAGCGACGTGGTGGGGGGCACGGCAGTGCTGACGGACTCGCGGCCGGTGCGCCTCATTTCTGTTGTGATCAATATGGACGGAAGGAAGGAAGACAATATCCGATTGATTGAGTTGGTGCGGGACCACCGAGCCATTTGGTGCGCCAGGGATCCGCTATACAAGGACAGCACGGCGCGAGAAAAGGCGTGGACAGAAGTCTCCGACGCATACTTTTCGAAGGTAGTCGAAAATGGTAAGTATTGGTGATCCTGTCCGCTGCCGCCACTTGTCGCGTCCTTTTCTTCTCTCTGTGTATGTGTGTGTGAAGGTGTGTGTGTGTGTGTGTGTGAAGGTGTGTTGCGTGCCAACTGCTTATTGATTAATGCTTCCCGTTTTTCTTTCGGATTCAGGGCCAGTTTGGTGCAAGAAACGGTGGAAATCCATCATTGATGGCCGCCGGGCCCACAAGAAAAACCATCCCAAGCCGAGAAGCGGGCAGGGTCAAGGGACATTACAGCTCACTAATATTTGGAGCCGTCGCTGAAATTCCTCGGCGACGGTGACGCCACCGAGGAGACAGAGTCTAACCTGCTGTCAAGTTCCCCCACGGAGTCGATCGAGGTAGGTAAAAGCATCGTGTGGGTGCGCCTCCCGGCCCTGCCGCCCAGCCGCACGACGCCTGGCCTCCGCCTTGTTCCGAGAGCTGTTTGTCGCTCTCTCTCGCAATCTTGAGGCTTCGCGTAGAGGTGCGAGAGAGACAGCGACGGAAACGGCTCGGCCGCTCGGCTTCGAAGGCCGTCACGAAACCAACTTGACATGATATTTTACGATTTTTATTATGTGTTCATTTCAGGAAGCACTGGTATTGACGCAGGAGGCTTTGATGCATTTGACTTCCAAGTGCCTTCAGAGCCTCATCCCCCTTCGGCGGCTGCCGGACGCCCCGTCACGCTACTGCCACGGGAGTCTGCTGTGACGGAGCAGCCGGAGGGTGAGCTAACTAGGTGTGTCAGGATGCTAGAAGCCGAATAAGCGATGTCTTAAATATCTCGAGGATGAGACACGACCTCTAACCCTAAACCTCTTTAACGAAATTTGAACTTGCAGGACCCAGCCAACGCGGTGAGGCCGCTCCAGTGGGACGTGGCAGGGGGCGGGGGATGGCCGGTATTCACCGCTTGAAACCCGGACGTGGCAGCATCAACCCATTCCTTGGAAACCCAGCATCTTCAACGCCTTCAGGACGTGGCCAAGGTCCAAGCCCAGGTATAGTTCACCATCCATTGACCCTGCAATTAAATGTAGTTAAATCACTATATTATTTACCGAAATTTGAACTTGCAGGAGCCAGCCAAGGCACGGCAGCATCTCAAGGCCGCGGCATCACCCCACTGCGTGCACCAAGCCCTGGGACGGCACATTCTGCCACGCTTCCAGGACCTAGCCTTCTCTCCTCAGCCTGAAGGTCCAAGCCCAGGTTTAGTTCACCATCCACAAGTTGCTGGCAATTTTGAGTTGGACCTGGAGCATTTAGACCCCCTTCATCCTAGAAGCCATTACCTGAGGGAGAGAAGGAGACAGAAACGCCGACTCATTCTGCGACGCCGAAGGGTCAGGGATTTAGATGACCCAAACGACGTTACGTATGAGGCTTCTGAAAGGTCTTATCGCCTATCCCAAGACTTAACTCTCAGTCTATTGGACTTTATGAGACCCTATATTCTAGAAACTACAAGTCTTTTCACTGTCCCACTGGAGCTCAAAGTATGTTCCACGATTGCTCTTCTGAGGCTCTTCGATTCATCCATACTGGTTTTATAAAATGTGGAATTTTTTGTTGTCCTAAACTTCTATGCAACTGGAAGCTATCAAACTCCAACAGAAAAGCAGTTTGATGTGGCAATAGCTCAACCTACTCTTTGCGCTGTCATAGAAGAGATCACAAATGCACTAAATGAGGATGAAGTCTTAGCGCATGTAATCAGGTTCCCATCAAATGAAGCAGAGGTAGAGCATTGCATTGACAGGTACTGATATTCATACAACAATTGCACTACTTTTAACAACTTTTAACAACCCTCCTGTATTGACTTGACCAAATGTACATGTTTTATGTTCTTTATTGGATCAATAAATAAATAAATAAATAAGTATAATGATTGTTAATTGCCTTCAAGAATCGGAGGTTGGGAGGGAAAAAGAAAGATGATGCAGGCTACACTGATGGCACTCTTTTCAAAATAAGAAAGCCTTCTTTGGAAGAAAACCGCTGAGCATTTGTAGGATGAAAAGGTTTTGCTAGTATTACGCTTTGGTAGTAAGTATGGAGTGGAGCTGCTCCATGAATTGGTAAATGATTAAACTTGGTGGCAAGGAATAGAAAATAACCCTGACTTCATTTTACGGACCTGTGACGGACGGTCATACATCTCAAACATTCTTGCACGGTTCCCTGGAGCCACCAATGACTCATACATTTTTGGAGGCTCGGCTCTCCGACGTAGAATGCAAGAATTGAATGGTCAGCGACGCTGCCACCTGTTGGGTATGTATCAAGTACATTGATACGTAAGTAGTGATGTTACACTTGCTTTCATGACTGAAATTTTATGTTCTTTAAGGTGATTCTGGCTTTGCGTTAGGACCGTGGTTTATTACGCCCTTTAATAGAGATGATCGACCTGAGAAAGAGGACACACCAGAAGGCAGATTCAACAAGGCGCTCTGCTCTGACAGGAACGTCAATGAAAGGTGCATTGGCGTCAAGAGGTGGATGAGCCTCCTGAATCGTGTACGGAGTACTATTGTTGTCGATATTATTGAAGTATTATTGTCTGAGCGATTAGCGAAGCCGGTTACTCCAGTGGGGTTGAAAAGTTTTGTCTGTCTGTTTGTTGGTGTGTCCGCACTACTCCCAAACGGCTCGGCCGATCGGAACGAGATTTTGCAGGGATGTTAGGTATATCCTTAGCTCTCCACACGCCGAAATTTAGCTCTCTATCTCATATAATTCAGTCGTACCAACGACAAAACACTAAACAAACGGCAGAAAAAGTGCAACTTTTTAGTAACTTTAAATTTTAGAGACTTTTTTACATGGTTTTGTATGTTTTTGAAGGTGCTGATGACGAAAATAAAATCAATTTCTACCCCTGACCAAAGTTTTAACTGAGAATTGGCTACCTCGGCCCGAATTTACTAACATAATCAACTTCGACCCTTCATCTTCAAAAAAAAAGGGGGTCGACCGACTAAAACTTTTATTGCAGATTTAAATAGGTCTCGGCGAGACCCTTTCAAAGAGTGGTCGGAAGGGAGGACTAAGAGCCCGCCTTCATGTGATGTGAAAATTGGTGCAACGGCCATTGTTTGGCACATTAACTTTGGCAAAGTGGGAACACAAGAGCGGGCCTCAGCCCTGATGTTACATCAATAAGTTTGGGCCTTACCTCCACGAGGTGTGAGGTGCGAGGACCGAAGGCCCGAGAGACGGCCTCCGATTGGGCCAAGCCAGCTCTGGGGCGAGGGCCGAAGAAGGCCCGAGAAGAATCCGCCGGCAGGCCAAGCTGGTATCGGCCCCTGTCAAACCGAATTGCCGGCGCAGCGAAGCGGAGCTGCCTACTCGGTTCGACGGAAGGGCGCGCCCTAGCTTGTATACTTCGACCATTCATCACGCAGTGCACTACTTATTGCCTCAATGAACCCTTCAAACAGCTTGCCGAAGGCAAGCAGGAAGCGCCGCAGGCCAAAGTAGGTGTTACACCAGGCGTGGATTGTCGAAACTGGCGCAGCATCGTGAAGCTTGTTACGAAAAGACACGATCTGGCCTAAACGTACCTTGTTGGTATTATTGGAGTATTATCGGTGCGATATATATCGTCAAAGTCAGGGTAATTAAGCTAATGGGAGCCTTTCCGGGAGTAGGTTAGGTTAGGTCGTGCCGGGAGTAGGCAACAGCCAGTGTGCTTACTGCGTTCACCCCAATCTTGGAGCAGCCGCCGCGCTGGTAGGCAACCCTCCAGGCACCGGAGAGGATTTAAGTGCGTTCGGGTTCTTTCACTTGCGTTTTGCTACGCGCGCGCGGTTTTCGGACCACTCGGATGGTTTTGATTCAATAAGATTCGATCCCGCATAAAACTGAGAGACTAAAATGATGCGGCGCATGATGAAAGAACACAAAAGGTAGTATCATCGTATTATTGGCTGAACGATTGGCGAAGCCTGTTACTCCAATGGGGTTGAAAAATTTCTCCTGTGTGCGTGTACGTCTGTGTGTGTGTCCGTTCTTCTCCTCCTGAACGGCTCGACCGATCTTGCTGAGATTTTGCAGGGTTATCAGGTATGTCCTTAGCTCACCGCACGTCAAAATGCAGCTTTCTATCGCAATCTATTTAGAAGTACCAACGAATTAACACTGAAAAAAAAAACGGCAGAAAAAGTGCAACTTTTTGGCGACTTTTCATTTTGGAGACATTTTTTACATGGTTTCGCATCGTTTGGAAGGTGCTGATGACGAAAATGAGATCCATCATGACCCTTGACAAAGTGTCAACCACGTAGGGGCAACCTCGACTACAACATTCTAATTGGTTGAGCGGTAGCGAAGCCAGTTACTCGAGTGGTGTTGAAAAATTTTGTCTGTCTGTCCGTCCGCGTGTGTGTCTGCGTGTCTGTCTGGACTACTCCTCCTGAACGGCTCAGCCGATCCGGCTGAGATTTTGTACGGTCAGTAGGTATGTCCTTGGCTCGCCACACACTAAAATTCAGCCGTCTACCTCAATCATTCAGTCGTACCAACGAAAATACACTAACAAGAAACGGCAGAAAAAGTGCAACTTTTTGGTGACTTTTCATTTGGAAGACATTACAACATGGTTTCGCATGGTTTGGGAGGTGCTCATGACGAAAATGAAATCCATAAGGACCCGTAACCAAAGTGTCAACCACGTAGGGACTACCTCGACTAGAATATTTTTTAATATTATAAACTTCGACCATTCATCACGTAGTACACTACTCATTGCCTCAATGAACCCTTCAAACAGGTTGCCGAAGGCAAGCAGGAAGCGCCGCAGGCCAAGGTAGGCGTAACGCCAGGCGTGGATTGTCGAAACTGGCGTAGCATCGCGAAGCCTGTTACGACAAGACACGGTCTGGCGTAAACCTACCTTGTATAATATTCTTCGGCCATTCATCACGTGGTGCACTACTTACCTCAATGAACCTTAAAACAGATCGCCGAAGGCAAGCAGTGAGCGCCGCAGGACAGGGTAGGTGTAACGCCGGGCGTGGTTGGTCGAAACTGGCGCAGCATCGCGAAGCCTATTACAAGTCACGGTCTGGCGTAAACCTACCTTGTTCAAGCCAGCCAAAGGTGGACCTTTTGGCGACCGTTGGAAATGTGGCGGCGCGCTGAAGCATTGGCGCTGCCGTCGCTCGGGCTGCCCCCTCCACCACCCGAAGCGCTTCGGGTCCGCCTCCACTCGGCCCGCTCGGAGCGGCGCCTTGCTTCGGGTGGTGGAGGGGGCAGCCCGAGCGACGGCAGCGCCAATGCTTCAGCGCGCCGCCACATTTCTAACGGTCGCCTAAAGGTCCACCTTTGGCTGGCTCGACTATATTAATAATAAATATGAAATAACAAGGTAGGTTTAAGCCAGACCGTGTCTTGTCGTAACAGGTTTCGCTAAGCTGCGCCAGTTTGGACAATCCACGCCTGGCGTTACACCTACCTTGGCCTGCGGCGCTTTCTGCTTGCCTTCGGCAAGCTGTTATAGGGGTTCATTGAGGCAATGAGTAGTGCACTACGCGATAAATGGTCAAAGTACACAAGCTAGGGCGCGTCCTTCCGTCGAACCGAGTAGGTAGCTCCGCTTCGCTGCGCCGGCAATTCAGTTCGACAGGGGCCGATACCAGCTTGGCCTGCCGGCGGATTCTTTTCGGGCCTTCTTCGGCCCCCGCACCAGATCTGGCTTGGCCCAATCTGAGGCCGTCTCTCGGGCCTTCGGTTCTCGCACCTCACACCTCGTGGAGGTAAAGCGCAAACTTATTGATGTAACATCAGGACTGAGGCCCGCTCTTGTGTTCTCACTGTGCTAAAGTTAATGTGCGAAACAATGGCCGTTGCACTAATTTTCCCAACACATGTAGGCGGGCTCACAAACCCCCCTTCCGACCCCTCTTTGAAAAGGTCTTGCCGAGACCAATCGACATCTGAAATGAAATTTTTTAGTCGGTCGATCCTTTTTTTCAAGATGAAGGGTCAAAATTGACTATGTTAGTAAATTCAAGCCGAGGTAGCCATTCGCAGTTTAAACTTTGGTCAGGGGTCGAAATTGATTTCATTTTCATCAGCACCTTCAAAAAACATACGAAACCATGTAAAAATGTCTCTTAAATTTAAAGTCACTAAAAAGTTGCACTTTTTCTGCCGTTTTCGGCCCGCCCTTCTATCCAAAAAATAGGGGGAGGGCATATGCATTTGCCTTTGTGTCCGTGTGTTGTTGTTGTCGTTGTTGTTGTCGTCTGTGTACAAGGAAGGAGTAGCGCTAGAGTGACCAGATTCGAAGGGTACTTCAGGAGTTCCGTCGGAACAAACAATCCGGTGGTGCAAACCCCGTCCGAGCCGCGCAAGGGCTGCTGCTGGTGCATTATGGTTTACTTGAGCGGGAGGGGGATTTCCGTCATTTGTGGCGGTAGATAGGCATATAGGGGTATTTTTGGAATCGGGTCGACGATACAATTTCAATTGAACTGGTCCCGACACAATCGGCCGCTTCTGCAAAATGGCTTGGTCAGGATCTTGAAAAAAGGGGGTTGGCGGACTGAAGAATTTTATTGCAGTTTTTGATTGGTCTGTGCAAGACCTTCTCAGCGAGGGTTCGAAAGGGATGTCCAGGAGACCGCCTTAGTCGATCAAATCAGGATCTTGAAAATAGGGGGTTGGCCGACTAAAAATTTTATTACAGGTTTTGATTGGTCTCGGCAAGACCTATTCAGTGAGGGGTCGGAAGGGGTGTCCAGGAGACCGCCATAGTCCATCAAATCAGGATCTTAAAAATAGGAGGTTGACCGACTAAAAAATTTTATTGCAGTTTTTGATTGGTCTCGGCAAGACCTATTCAGCAAGAGGTCGGAAGGGGTGTCCAGGAGACCGCCATAGTCAATCAAATCAGGATCTTGAAAGTAGGTGGTTGACCGACTAAAAAGTTTTGTTGCAGTTTTTGATTGGTCTCGGCAAGACCCTCTCAACGAGGAGTCGAAAGGGGTGTCCAGGGGACCGTTATAGTCAATCAAATCAGGATCTTGAAAATATGGGGTTGACCGACTGAAAAATTTTATTTCAGTTTATGATAGGTTTTGGCAAGACCTCTTCAACGAGGGGTCGGAAAGGTGGTCTAGGAGCCCACCTCCTTCAGTTCGTCAAATCGGGATCTTAAATATAGGAGATCGACCGACTATTTTTTTTTTTCATTTCAGTTTTCGATTAGTTTTGGCAAGACCTTTCAACGCAGGGTCGAAAACGAGGTCTAGGAGGCCGCCTTCGTCAGTTCGTGTGACCGGGATCTTGACAATAAGATAAACCGACTAAAAAAATCACTTGAGATTTCAGTAGGTCTCTGCAAGACCTTTTCATCAACGAGGAGTCGGAAAGGGGGCCAAGGATCCCACCTCCTCCAGTTCATCAAACCAGGATCTGAAAAATAGGGAATCGACCGACTGAAAAGTTTTATTCCAATTTTCGGTAAATCTCTAAAAGACCTTTTCAACGAGGAGTCGGAAAGGGGCCGTCCATTAATTACGTTTACGCACTTTTTGCCGATTTTTGACCCACCTCCCTCCCCTCATGTAACGCAGCGTTACGCTAGCCCGGACCCCCCCCCCCCCCTTTTCATGCGTAACGTTACGCTAAAAATATTTATATAGCTCGGTTTATACCCAATTTTACTTTTAAAAATTCCATATTTCTGCTCCAAAAGTGATGTGGTAAGCGTAACGTTACGCTGGCTCTGACCCCCCCCCCCCCGTCCCCCCAGGTAACGCAGCGTTACGCTGACTCAGACCCCCCCTCCCCCAAGTGCGTAACGCAATAAATGGACGGCCCCAAAGGGGATCTAACTTATTCGGTACTGCAGTGCCTACATGGCGACCAGGACGCAGAAGGATCTCCGCCGTGAATGGTGCCAGCGCGGCATAAGTCACATTGCCAACAGTAAGGAACATTATGTGACTTACAGTTCCTATTGGACCAAAGGTAGAAAAGATCATTTTTAGGCCGACCTTTCCGTTTGTGTGTATAAGAAAAAAAGTAAAGCTTCGGTAACCAAAATAAGAGGGTACTACTGGACTGGACCACCGTTCAAATGAAAAAATCCGTTGTTGCGAATCCCGCCCGAGCCGCGCAAGAGCTGCTGCAGGGCCACCATGGTAGAGATGGAGTGGGATTTCCACCATTGTGTGATGGGATTTGAAGGTATTTTTTGGAATCAGAATGACGAGACAAATTGAATAATCCGTTTCAGACACCATAAAAAACGAACGGTGAAGCTGCTACAGGGCCTACATCGCAGTCAGAATCCGAAAGGGCACCTCGTTTAACGTTAGAAGGGCGGGCCTCAGTCACGATGATTCATCGGTAACTTGGCATCACCTTAGGGGTTACCAACTCCTTACTTTGATGTACACACGATTCCGAATTCCCACGATTCACGCACAAATCCCATGAAAAAAGTGAAGGTTTCCTAAGAGTTTTCTTTGTTTTCAAGTGTTTAGTATCACTATCATAACGTAACGATGACTTTACCTCAACGCGAAAAATAATCGGTAAAATTTTGAGCAAATTTCGTATTAAATCCGGACTGAGTGGACACACGATTCCCGAAGTTGGTAACCCCTCGCCGTCATGACGTTAGGCCATTATGTTGGGTGCCCGCATGATCCTGCGTATACTTGTGGATCATTCCCATCCCAGGGATACTTGGCATGGACTCGCCCTCGCACGACCTGGTCGAGTGCTTCAGCCTCATTGAGTGAGATCCAACTCTTTCAAGATTTTTCGAGAAACGATGGTGTCCGTCGTGCGTTGAATAACGACACGCTAGTCACTCTCACTCTACCATTTACAGGAGGAAAATTCAACCCTATCTAGTAGGCCCGCCCTAACAAGCGTCTAGACCACTCTAAAACAGGCTGCCCTTTCCGCACGATTGCAGCAGTACGAGTTCACAAGGCATGTTCTTAAATTTTGGACAAAAAGTGTGAATTTTCAGCTAAAAGGCAGTGTGAATTTTAAGACTTGGCCATGTCTGAATTTTAAGACTTCATTTTCAGACCAAGACGAGTCTGAAAATTAATAACGAGTTTATGTAAATGTTCTTCACTCAAATTAGTCTGAAAATTGAGAATTTTTTTTTAACAGTGCACCTGCTCCAGCAGTTACGGATGTGAGGGCCGAAGGCCTGACCGCTCCATTCGAAGCCAGTAACGAGCCCTCACTGACGCGAGGGCCGAAAGCCCGAGGGAAAGCCGCCGGCAGGCCAAGCTGGGCCCGCCCTCTGTCGAACCGAGTTGCCGGCGCAGCGAAGCGGAGCTGGCAACTCGGTTCGACGGAAGGGCGGGCCCTAGCTTGTTTTAGTGTTTTTTCGTTGGTACGACTAAATAATTTGAGATAGAGAGCTGAATTTCGACGTGTTGCGAGCCAGGGATATACCTAACAACACTGCAAAATCTCGTCTCGATCGGCTGAGCCGTTTGGGAGGAGTAGTGCGGACACACAAACAAACAGAAAGACAAAACTTTTCAACCCCACTGGAGTAACTGGCTTCGCTAATCGCTCAGCCAAAAATAACCAAAATAAATATTTATTGAAAATATTTAATAAAAATATTAGTGGCTGCGCTTGGCTTTTCGCTCGTGACGGTCGGCGACAATTGAACACAAACCGAGTCGTCGGGAGGCGGTCCCACCCAAACTTGTAAACCTATGAGGTCCGACCAATCCTTACCAAGCCCAACGGGCTCGTGACAGGTCTCTCTCTAATTGAGATTGATATTCCCCTTACACTGAAAATCTTAGACACATGGCCAAATTATTGCGTGACAAAAAGTCACGCCAAAAATTGGCGTGACAGGGAACTCACGCCAAAATTTGACGTGAATTTCTGAGTCACGCCGATTTTGGGCATGACTTTTTGTCATGCCGTTTTTTGGCGTGACACTTTATTCACGACCCTATAACGGCACGAAGTCACGCTGATAGGTTTTTAGTGAAGGCGGCAGATCTTATGCTACCTCAGACAGATCCTCTTCTAACGCGGTAGATCTTACGCTATCAAGCGAGGGGTCCACCACTCTGGTAATCGTGTGCAGCCTACACTTTGTCCAATTATCATTGGGAATCACATGCTAAAATTGAATATTTCTGCTGAGTTTATCGGCTTTTGGGGGTGTTTCTTTTGATAGTAAAGCAAACACTGCTCCTATCTGGCTAAAATTCTAGACTTTTTGAGAATTTTTGTAGGTAATCACTGGTAATCAGGAGTCGCAACGAACTGGCTCTCAAACGATCATATTTCCAAGGTCTGGTCCGAACTCGGTTTCGGGCTCGAGAGCAAGTCCGGACGGCGTATGTCCCTGGAAAATAACAAGGTAGGTTTACGCCAGACCGTGTCTTGTCGTAACAGGCTTCGCGACGCTGCGCCAGTTTCGACAATCCACGCCTGGCGTTACACCTACCTTGGCCTGCGGCGCTTCCTGCTTGCCTTCGGCAAGCTGTTTTAAGGTTCATTGAGGCAATGAGTAGTGCACTACGTGATAAATCGTCGAAGTATATTATATTAGAATATTCTAGACGGGGTAGCCCCTACGTGGTTGACACTTTGGTCAGGGGTCATAATGGATTTCATTTCCATCATCAGCACATTCTAAACCATGCGAAACCATGTCAAAATGTCTCTTAAGTGAAAACTCACCTAAAAGTTGCACTTTTTCTGCCGTTCTTTCAGTGGTTTTTCGTTGGTACGACTGATTGGATTGCGATAGAAAGCTGCATTTTGGCGTGTGGCGAGCCAAGGACATACCTAATAACCCTGCAAAATCTGAGCCAGATCGGCCGAGCCGTTCAGGATTAGTAGTGCGGACACACACAGACAGAAAGGAAAAGTTTTTCAACCCCAGTGAAGTAACTGGCTTCGCTAATCGCTCAGCCAAAAACTAAATAAAAATAGTTTTTCCTATTTTCCATTTAATTTTTAATTTCCAAAATTATTGATAAATTAATTTTTATTTTGTTCTGTTTGCTGTCAGGGCAGGTAACTTTGGACCTGCACTTGGCGGACTTGCTCCTAGTTTAAGAAAATAATTCGAAAATAGAGACTGGATCCGTTTGGCCTTCGCTTGCTCTCGCTGGACTCGCTTCTGACTCTCCGGCAGCAGAGCCGCTAACTTGCTTCCGCACGGACCTGCTCTCATTATAGAATAAAAGTGGAACTTAAAATACCAACAAGGTAGGTTTACGCCAGACCGTGTCTCGTCGTAACAGGCTTCGCGATGCTGCGCCAGTTACGACAATCCACGCCTGGCGTTACACCTACCTTGGCCTGCGGCGCTTCCCTGCTTGCCTTCGGCAAGCTGTCTCAAGGATTTTTGAGGCATTGAGAAATGCACCACCTGAAATCTGCAATAAATTTTTTTAGTCGGTCGATCCCCGTTTTTCAAGATCCTGATTCGGCCAACTAATGAAGTCGGGCTCCTAGACCCCCCTTCCGACCCCTCTTTGAAAAGGTCTTGCCGAGACCTATCGAAGTCTGCAATAAAAATTTTTAGTCGGTCGACCCCCTTTTTTCAAGATGAAGGGTCGAAGTTGAATATGTAAGTAAATTCGGGCCGAGGTAGCCAATTCGCGGTTAAAAGTTTGGTCAGGGGTCGAAATTGATTTCATTTTCGTCATCAGGAACTTCAAAAACATAAGAAACCATGATGAAATGTCTCTAAACTATAAACTCACTAAAAAGTTGCACTTTTTCTGCCGTTTTTTTAGTGTTTTTTCGTTAATACGACTGAATGGAATGAGATAGAAAGCTGAATTTTTGCGTGTGGCGAGCCAAGGTCATACCTAATAACCCTGCAAAATTTCAGACAGATGGGCCAAGCCGTTTAGGAGGAGTAGTGCTGACACACAGACACACACACGCACGCACGCACGGACAGACAAAACTTTCCAGCCCCAGTGGAGTAACTGGCTTCGCTTATCGCTCAGCCAACAAGGTAGGTTTACGCCAGACCGTGTCTTGTCGTAACAGGCTTCGCGATGCTGCGCCAGTCGACAATCCACGCTTGGCGTTGCACCTACCTTGGCCTGCGGCGCTTCCTGCTTGCCTTCGGCAAGCTGTTGTAGGGGTTCATTGAGGCAATGAGTAGTGCACTACGTGATGAATCGTCGAAGTATACAAGCTGGGGCGCGCCCTTCCGTCGAACCGAGAAGGCAGCTCCGCTTCGCTGCGCCGGCAATTCAGTTCGACAGGGGCCGATACCAGCTTGGCCTGCCGGCAGATTAATCTCGGGCCTTCTTCGGGCCTTCGCACTAGACCTGGCTTGGCCCAATCGGAGGCCGTCTCTCGGGCCTTCGGTCCTCGCACCTCACACCCCGTGGAGGTAAAGCGCAAACTTATTGATGTAACATCAGGTCTCAGGCCCGCTCTTGTGTTTCCACTGTGCCAAAGTTAATGTGTATAAGGTAGGTTTACGCCAGACCGTGTCTTGTCGTAACAGGCTTCGCGATGCTGCGCCAGTTACGACAATCCACGCCTGGCGTTACACCTACCTTGGCCTGCGGCGCTTCCCTGCCTTCCTTCGGCAAGCTGTCTCAAGGATTTTTTAGGCATTGAGTAATGCACCACGTGAAATCTGCAATAAAATTTTTTAGTCGGTCGATCCCCTTTTTTTCAAGATGAAGGGTCAAAGTTGATTGTTAGTAAATTCGGGCCGAGGTAGCCAATTCGCTGGTAAAAGTTTGGTCAGGGGTCGAAATTGATTTCATTTTCGTCATCAGGAACTTAAAAAACATACGAAATCATGTAAAAATGTCTCTAAAATATAAAGTCACTGAAAAGTTGCACTTTTTCTGCCGTTTTTTAGTGTTTTTTCGTTGGTACTTCCAAATTTTTTGAGATAGTGAGCTGAATTTCGGCGTGTGGCAAGCCAAGAATATACCTAACAACCCTGCAAAATCTCGTCTCGATCGGCCGAGCCGATTAGGAGGAGTAGTGCGGACACGCAAACAGACAAACAGACAGACCAAACTTTTCAACTCGCTCAGCCAACAAGGTAGGTTTACGCCAGACCGTGCCTCTTTTATTGCGGCGCGGGGGCGGGGGCGGCGAGGCCGGCTGCCGGAAGCGCCACAAGGATTTGTAGTATCTGTTCGAACCACTGTCAACAGATTTCAGGAAAGTCAAGCAGATGATAGAATCTGATAAAGTGCTCACCAAGATCAACTTGCGTTAAACTATTGTAGAGGTCCCCTCGTCCCCGCATGCCGCCCCGCGGCCACCCTACACCGTTTCCACCCACGCCGGGCGCCCCGGTAACCCCACCAACAAGAGACACGCAGGTGGCTAAAACTCTGGACGCGCTTTGAAGTTCCAGAGTTGCAAAAAAGGACTCGTGCCAGACGTGAGGACCTACCTAAACAGCCTCCCTCCCTTCACGTCCCGGAGAAGGGACAGGGCGGTGCATGCCGGGAATTCAGTCACAACACCGAGCGCACGACCGACAGGCACAGCATCAATGGATTCGGGAAAATCACGGGGCTAGCTGGCGTGGGTGGGGGGTGAGGCTGTGGGCTGGGAGGGGCGGCATGAGAAGGGAGGGAAGGGGGCGCGCGGGCGCGGCTGAGCGGAGTGGGGCCAGCGCCGCAGACAGCGAGGTGTTCACGACGGTCAAAGATAAAGAGAGAGAGAGGTAGGGAACTTGCGAACAGTAGCTGTTGTTGTTGCTCGTTGAGCTGGGCCACCTCCATTTGAAGCAACTGAAGTTGTTGTTGTTGGTGTTCTTGTAAGATGGGGTTGTGGCCTGATGAAAAAGAAGAAAAATAAATACCACCCGCTGCCAATCGATCTAAGGACGCGTGGCGGGATGACCCCATCTTAAATCTAGAACTCACCCTGCTGCTGCTCTCGCACTATTTTGCTGCATTCTGCGCACCATAGGTGGTCCTGAGGACGGTGGACCCGTCCCTGCGGTGGGGTCAGGCGTGGCCTGTTCGGTGTGTTCACACTGAACCGTCGTCCATTGGGCCGAACTACAAGAGAGACAGTACCGTTAATTATTATCAGCCAACGGAGAAAAGCGGGAAGATGACAAAGCAAACATCGCCTACTTACGAGGGCGTCGGGGTCCTTCCGCCCTGTGGAAGTGGTACATTTCATCTAAAAGAAAAAAAAAAAAAAAAAAAAAAAAAGAAAACGTTAATGCTGACGCTAACATGAAAGCAGAAGATACCAGATACAGTAAAACCTCGATGTAACGATTCCGAGGGGACGGGCCGCTAATTACGTTATAACGAGGATAACCTAAACGGACCGGGGGAAACCCGCCCGTTACGGGCCTCTATCACCCACCACCCAGACACACAACAATACAAATACAATACTTACGATTGTTCCTGCCGCGCGCCGGGTGGTGCCGCGGGCTGCCCCAATCCCATTGACACACTGTGCAGTAATAAGGCATATGAGAACACAGTGAAACATAAACAATAAACTACACGAATCAGAACAAGCCTGGCGCGAGACCACAACAGTCAAACGCTCGCAGCTGCCGACAAACCAGCGCGTCACAAAGCCCTACTCTCACAGTCACTACTTGACAAGAAAATTTATGATTGGAATTAGGACAGGAACTAGAAGAGAGATTTTATTCTTCTATGGCCTAACTAGAACTCACTTTCTCCTATGGAGGCTGGACACGACAGACTGGCGCTGCCCCTCACAGTTTGCTCGTGCAGACTCCGTCGCACGGAATCTGCTTGCCCTGGCTGCGAGAGAGACTCTCAAGTCGGGTGGCTCTCTCCTGAATCAAACGGATGGTTCGGCAGTGAAAATTAAAATCTTTCAAGTGTGGACAATCCGAAGGTATAAGGAGAAATATGCTCTTAAGTCAGGAGAAGCAAGGGAAACAATTACCAAGTGGCGAAAAATATGGGGTTAAAACATCGGACCTTTTAGTTCGGCAGCTGGGGACATCGGACCTTTTGTTTCGGCGGCTGGGGACATCGGACCTTATGGTTTGGCAGCTGGGGACTTCGGCGCTTATTCGTAGGACGCATCGGTTCGGCCGACCATCTGCCAAGCCTCTTGGAAGGGGAGGGGGGTTTTCTCCGTCGACCCCCTTTTTTCAAGATGAAGGGTCAAAGTTGATTATGTTAGTAAATTCGGGCCGAGGTAGCCAATTCGCTGGTAAAAGTTAGGTCAGGGGTCGAAATTGATTTCATTTTCGTCATCAGCACCTTCAAAAACATACGAAATCGTGTAAAAATGTCTCTAAAATATAAAGTCACTGAAAAGTTGCACTTTTTCTGCCGTTTTTTTAGTGTTTTTTCGTTGGTACTACCAAATTATTTGAGATAGAGAGCTGAATTTCGGCGTGTGGCGAGCCAAGGATATACCTAACAACCCTGCAAAATCTCGTCTCGATCGACCGAGCCGTTTGGGAGGAGTAGTGCAGACACACAAACAGACAAACAGACAGACAGACAAACCTTTTCAACCCCACTGGAGTAACTGGCTTCGCTAATCGCTCAGCCAAAAACATGGCCGTTGCACCAATTTTCACAATACATGAAAGCGGGCTCAAAGACCCCCCTTCGGACCCCTCTTAAAAAAGGTCTTGCCGAGACCTATCGAAATCCGCAATAAAATTTTTTAGTCGGTCGACCCCCTTTTTCCAAGATCCAGATTCGGCCAACTGATGGAGTCGGGCTCCTAGACCTCCCTTCCGACCCCTCTTTGGAAAGGTCTTGCCGAGACCTATCGAAATCTGCAATAAAATTTTTTAGTTGGTCGACCCCCTTTGTTTTAAGATCCAGATTCGGCCAACTGATGGAGTCGGGCTCCTTGACCCCCCTTCCGACCCCTCTTCGGAAAGGTCTTGCCAAGACCTATCGAAATCTGCAATAAAATTTTTTAGTTGGTCGACCCCTTTTTTTCAAGATGAAGGGTCGAAGTTGATTATGTTAGTAAATTCGGGCCGAGGTAGCCAATTCGCAGTAAAAACTAATGTCAGGGGTACAAATTGATTTCATTTTCGTCATTAGCACCTTCAAAAACATACGAAATCATGTAAAAATGTCTCTAAAATATAAAGTCACTAAAAAGTTGCACTTTTTCTGCCGTTTTTTTTAGTGTTTTTCGTTGGCACGACTAAATAATTTGAGATAGAGAGCTGAATTTTGGCGTGTGGCGAGCCAAGGATATACCCATGAACCCTGCAAAATCTCGTCCCGATCGGCCGAGCTGTTTGGAGGAGGAGTGCGGACACACAAACAAACAGACAAACAGACAGACAGACAAAACTTTTCAACCCCACTGGAGTAACTGGCTTCGCTAATCGCTCAGCCAAAACTTTTCATCAGGAATAATTTAGTTGTTCGCCCTTACAGATACTTTGGATTTTCAGTGCATCAATTAAGTCAATGCACTCAAAAGCGGAGGCACACCTGAATCACCTCCATACTGATAATCAAGGAACAAGACGCCATATTCAAATAAATGTGAATCGTGTCACGTTTTTTTGGTGAAGTTCTGAGGCGCACACAAATTCAACAAAAATGTCAATAAACAGCAGACAAACAAAAAACAACATTTATTTCTGGTCACGACAGTGTCTCTTAAATTTTTTTCCCCGAGGCTTCTTTATCAAAAAATACACTGATAAAAATAGTAACTTAAATAATTACTTCAATTTATAATAATAAATTGACATAATTACAAGAACCTAACTACACATCAATAATTAATTGGTCGTTGCACCATCTGTGTGAAGTATCTTCTACAGTAAGGGCACTGCTTCCGTACCCTCGGTGTTGTGTCCATCCACCTCTGCAGACATTGAGAGTGGAAGTAATGTCCACATGTGTTTGTTTGGACTCTCAGGGGAAAGTTGGAATAATTTTCGAAACAGATGGTGCAAACATCATCTTCTGCTACTGAAATCAGACACAAATATTTCGGTTTAAAGTTGTCTTGCATGTCTGCAAAATGTCATAGGCGCAGTGCCCAGGTCACTCTGGCCAATGCCCCTATGACGCGCCACGACTCCAACTCCACTCGACGCCTCGCTATCCGGCGCGCGTGCCTATACAGCAAAACAGGCCGCGTCGCCCCGCGACAAAACGCCACCCAATTAGCACGGCTGGCAGATGGGTTGCCGTCATCGACCACTGACCAGAGGCGTTAACCTTAGGCGAGTCGAGAGTTAAGAGATTAAGCACGGAGCCTCCCTCGCCGAGCTCCAGCTCGGGAGGTGCTCCGGCAGTATTCTACCACCACCGAACGGAAGCATACCTAGCTCCTCTCCGCGAATACTCCGTCGTGAAAGTGCCCGCGTGTGTCAAGTACTTTACCGGAACTCTTGCGTCGTTACTTCATCCCTTCATGAACCCGTAGAACACGAAGGCGGTTCGACGGTTACGCGAGTGTCAGTGCAGTGAACAGTGTGACCGGAAGGTCAAGCGCGTAGCGTCCCTCGGCCCGGCACGACCCGGCGGCGAGTTGGATTTGGGCAACGCCCTGGCGATACCCCACGCGCGCGACACGGCGTGCGCCCCCGCGCGTCGACACACGCTCGACGCGCCGTCACCCACGCCGCCCCGCGACACGTCACCTGGCCCGGAGACCTCCACGGTCGCCCCTGGCCCCAACGCCCTGCACACCCCCTTCGTCAACCACCTCGTGACATGGTGCATCGGCCGGGAACTGGACTGCAGAGGCTCCCCCAGTGGGTTCTCTGCCTCGGAGCCCTCACCCCCCGCCCCACCGAACACTGCGCGCTGGGGCTTGGGAGGCTCGACGTACGCAGCCGCGGCCTTGTGCCTCTGCTCCAGTGCCTTGAGCTTGCTCTCTTTCTCCTCGGGGGAAATCAGCTCTTTGTCCACCTCGGCTGCCTGTTTCTCGATGTCAGCCATGACCTCCAGCGCCGCCTCCTCCAAGAATATATTGTCCAGGTCCATACGCCCAACGACATGTTGGTGCACCGTACCATTGTATTCTCCACATGCCTGGAACTGGTTATGCATAACCAGCCTGTTGGTTTGCACCATCAGCAGTTCACAGTTGTTTAGGCGAACTGCTGGTTGCATCCGCTCCTCATACGGGATCGCAGCAGTGGAGTTGGCGGCAGCTAGCAGGCTAGTGTTCATCTCGCGGGTAGGTGCACCTGCCGGAAGGCACCAAGCGGGCCGAGAGTTTCCATTCAGCGCGTGCATCTCTCTGTTGTGCGCGCGCGCCATCATCTCTAAGGCCCCTGGCCTGAAACCCTTGTCGGGCCGTATGTTGTATGCCCAGTCGTAGAACTCCGGCTCTTCAAAGCCCGTTGTTACTCGTTCAGTCACTTCAGGGATTTTGCTGAGCATTCTCCACTCCGCGATGAGGCAGAAGAGGCAGAGACGAGATCTGGTATCGTGGGAAAGTGCGTTGCACCTTGTTAGGATAGTGGCCACGCACCAGATCTGCTCCTCCTCCCGCTCAGGCGTTGTGTCAAATGACGCCATCTTGAGCGCCTCCTCAGCGCTCAACCCCTCCAGTTCCCTTGTCTCTACGACCTCTTCACCCCCTGCCTCGGGTGTGGTGCCCAGGACCTGCTCGCGCAGAGCCCACGAACAGATGAGGTCGTACAACATGTCCCTCCGGCTCTCCGTCCACTCGGGAACGAGACCCCATAGTGCGCAGAGCGTAGCCTTGGTCCTCAGCGTGAGGGCTCTAGCAACAGCTGTGGTCCACGCGACGTTCCTGTGCCCACCATATAAGAAGTTTGACACTCGCCGCGGATCCGACGCCATCCTGTTAGCCGTTTTGCTGGCCTGAGAGCGGAGATTTCCTCTCTTGACGGGCCTCTCCGTCTCCGTACGCTCGTCTTGCGTGCCCGGACCCCTTACGCTGTTGCGCCTAAAGGTGGCGCTCTTTACTGTCCCGCGCACATCCGGCTCGGTACTCTTGGGGGGCGGGTCCAACTCCCAGGCGATGTCAACACCGGTGATTTCTCGCCTCTTGTTGACCCACGTGGGATCGACGCACAGTGCGTCTAACGCCGAGCGACACATCTTGTCACTCTCCGACTGGGGGTTATCATAGTAGGCCTTGAGGCCCACGACTGCCTGTTCTGTACTAGCGGTAAACCACTGAGCGTTACTGCTCGGCTCATCCGCTAACCCCCACTCGTCAAGGAAAGTTGTGCCCTGCACTTCTACCGTGGTAGGGTGCGGAGCATTGCAGTCCTCCGCCGGTGCTTTCCCACTAGGGGCTGGAGAACCACCGCACTCCAGGGGAACTCGGCCCTGTGGGGCCGGGGAGTCGCGTTTCCCCGTTGGCACTTTCCCCGAACAATGCGGGGTGGGTGTATTGCCGGCACCCTTGTCAGCTACCCCCTCAAGCAGGGCGTCCAGCGTCTGCCGCAGACTAGCCTGACGAGCCTCATTAGCGGCGCGCTGCCTACGCCTCAATTCGTTCGGAGATACCGCACTCTTCCGCATCGGATCGAGGCCCGTGCGAGAAGCCTCTTCCATAAGCTCGTTAAGGCGTAACGCCTTCATTCCCCAAGTCTCATTCATTCTAGTCGTCTTCTAGATCTACCTGATGAGGGGTCAATTGCTGCACAGCGGCGGTTGTTCGCAAAACAATGTTCTCACCAGACCTATACACGGCGGTACAGGCGGGAATGCCCGCGAGCAATACGAACCCCTTATAGTCTAACACGCCCTGCAAGGACTCGCTCAGGAAATAATGCACGTTGTCTTCGTCAACGCGAACCCTAAACGGACCGGAGGGGGTCGAGACTGTGGCAGGCTGGCCAGGCCTGGCATCATCAAGGCGATAGACAACCACAGGATGGGACACATGTGGAATCAACCCGACGGCGAACTACAGGTGGGCGGCGAGCACTTTGCGCGCGATCGTGGTGTGAACCAGCACCCTGTCACCGCGGACAGGATGGTAGCTCTGGTCTGCGCGGATGCGCTCCATGAGCAACTCCCCGGACAAGCCGGGGAGGTGCTGACCCGATTATTCTAACACAGCACCTGAGAAAAGGGCCCCACTAGGGGGATTTTCGCAGAAGAAGAAAAGAGATATAGCAAAGCAGCGATAAACTCGCCAAGAAAGCGCAGTCCTACGCCAGCGGGGCAGGGGGCGGAGGCGCCTCGACAAGAAAGGCGTTACCCAATCCGCCGGGCGCCCGGAGGATTGTTTACCCCTCTCCGAGATTCCCCTCCCCGCTGTAGCGTACCTATTAGCCAGAAATCGGCATAATAGGAACGGCCGAAGCCATCGGGTTTTGCATACTCGCAAGCAGCTTTAACTCAATCCGCTCGTTGCCAGTAGCGCCGGCGAACAACGACGTCTTCGTTGTTCCATAGAGGCCGCGCTCAACCTGTGTAGACAGGTAGTCCATCTGCCTGTTGATGTTGTTACCACACTTCACAACCGGCCGCACCTTTCCGCCCTCCGACTTCTCCATCACAATCATGACATCATGGTGTTTTCCCATTAGGTCGACACCTATCTCCGCGTCACTGTACCGGACTGCCTCAACGGGCTTATAAGCTCTTGTCTTCACTAGCTTCCCCTCTATCTCCACAACTCCCTTGTGGCCTGTGCCTGCCCTGCCCCTCATCCACATCCCGCTTGCACAATACTCCTTGATGGTGAGAACAGGCCCCGGCGATGACCACTCCTCTTCGAAGAACTTAAAAGTCTCCTGGTACATGCGTCGGGCGTACCTGTCCTCGCCCATAGGCATACCTAGGGGCCTTGGCGTAACTAGCCAGTCCACAACCTGCTCTTCCAGCTGCTCTAGCGGCACGTATTCACGGAACCCGTACATAGTTTCCCAATAACACATCCACCGCCAGTGCGGCGCTATGTAAGTCCCGCCCATCTTCACCAAGCCCGTCCTTGCCTTTAGGAGTGTGAATAGCCCGTGCCAGCACCAGTCCGAGTACAACCTCTTCAGTCGCAGGTACTCCGATTCCATGATGTACACCATCTTCACCCTCGCGAGGCGCGCCGCCAAGTGGAGCCCATCCTCCAGGACGCCCTCCCCAAACACGCAACAGCTGTCGTGGTGCCCCTCCGGCTGGCGGTATCGCCGCAAGCTCTGAAGGAAGTCCGTATAGGCCATGTTCCAGGCACTACGGTCACAGCACTTGTGCTTTCCTTTCGTGATGATCTTCTCAGCCTCCGCAGCCTCCTTTTTGTACAGCTTCCCGAGAGACCACAACCACTCGGGCTCTAAAGTCCCGCCCCCGTTGACTGTTCGGGCAGGACCGCATCCGGGTTGTTGGCCACGTCCTTGGGGTCCGCCGCCGGCTTGGGTTGTGCTCCGGAACTCGGCACCTCTATCTTCGACTCCGCGGGCTTCTCCCCAGCCTTTGGAGCGGGCGGCTCTCTCCCAGTCTCTTCCGGTTTCTTGTCCTCTTCCTTCGGAGGCGGTGTTGCCTCCAGGCCACCACCCTGGCCGTTTCCCGACCCAAAGAAGTCCTCCGCGGGAACCAGGTTTCTCTCGAAATCCCGCCGTGCAGTGCCGTACAGGTCTGGGGCTCCGCCGACAGTGATAACCTGGAGTGTGGCATCTATTAGGGCGCTCTTCATTGCCTCTCCCAGCACATAGCTGAAGGTTATCACGAAGTCGGCCTGCTCATCCCAACTCCTCATGAACAGGTCCGTACCCCAACCAAACACATGGCTGCGGGGGCTGACCCTGCGCACCACTCCCGCTGCCCCCCACTGCGTGTACACAAGCATCTCCTCTGTATACCCGCTGTGTACGCGGTATCCAAACCCTGCGGCCCCGTTCTGCCGTACGATCTTGGTGCCAAGGCGCCGGGCTCCGATAATCCCATCCGCACGCCTGTTGATTCTGCTCAATCCCTGCCGCCTAGCAACGTCCGGTCCGACCACACTATCAAGTGTAATGTACACATTTTGTAGTCGTACTTCATCATTTTGGGTATTGAGCTCCATCTCTGACATGGCAGGCACCGGGTATGCCGCACTCTCGGACACGGCAGCGTCGAAGGCTGGTCCCAATCTAATACCTGTCAGGCTAAGATGTATCGGCCTGTTAACTAGGTTGGCCGAATAACTGAAGCGGGTCCTGTTGTCCCGCCCCCCCGGTATCAACATCCTCGCCCGATCTCGGATAGTGCCCACCATTCCTCCGATCTTAGACTCCAATTTCCCGTCGGGAAACTGCACCCCGGTGTTGGCAATGCCCGAGACCTGGTCCTGGACCCCCGAGCTGATCTTCAGCTTCTCGAAGGCGGCCCTGTAGAACACACCTCTGGTGATAGCGTCAGTCCTCCCCGCCCGCGAGAACCCACGGACGTCGGTCTGCTCCGCCTCCATATTCAGAAGGCACGCCCCAGAGCCTATGGCCACCTCCACCGCCCCATTCCACACACCCAAGCTGAAGGCGGGATTTGATTGTACTACGCCCCGGGCCTGATAGAGATTGTCCAGGGCATTTACGGCGCTCTCGTGGTAGTACGAGCGCTCGTTGGCCGTGCGGAGATTGATGCGTGGACACCCGTCTGACGGCCCCCAGTTGAACCACTCCTGGGGCGCGCCCACGTCCATCTCCTCACCGTTCTCGTCTCTCATTGCCTCAGGCTGGGGTGGGAAGCGGACGGTGGTGAGGGCGACGAGGTCTTCAATTTCTGGGCCCGGAAAGGTGAGGCGAGTGTCGTCGTAGATTACGGCGACACCCCGTAAAAACCAGGCAGTGAGAGTTGCCGTTGCCTCTGTCATCTTTTCCAGGCTGTAGTCGCCGAACGATTCGTAGAACGGAAACCCGCAGAGAAAGTACAAAGCAGCCTTTGCCCCTTCCTCCCACAACTTGTCATCGGGTAGCACATTCATAGTCCTAAACACAAATAACTGATGTGATACCTGTCCCTCAAACGGCCATTGGTCATTTGCAGTACTTACAGTAGATTATTATGCCGATGTCTGAAGTTCAACTAGTTCAACAACAGGCTCACAGTCGGGTTTCGTAGATACAGCTGGTACTCACAACGGCCGTTACGTATTGATTTGAATTTAGGATCGTTGTGCAGAATCGATACAGCACTTTCATCGAGGCATCGATCTTGATTCAGGGCTACTATGAGAATGATGTCGATGCATTTTTTTAAGGAGGGTTGGGGTCATGTCCGGGGGGATAGAACATGGAAGTCATGGGGGTAAGACATAATGTCTCACCCCTACTACACTGGGCGTCAAAATTAGCGTTACACTTCAACTTTTCTTCGCCATTTCAACGGAAATTAAGGTAGGGGCTTCTAATTTGGTAGGGAGGTACCTCAAGGGGTTGTACACACACCCCTTAAGCAGCGAGACCCGGACCCACCCCCTTCCTGCATTTTCCACCCTCCGCGTAAAACCCTGTCAAATTTCGGCCCTTTTCCCTTGATTAAAAGGTCGTTCCGGGGGTCGTGGGGGGTTCAAATTTTGTCAGCTGGTTCACTTTGAGCTCCTCTTTCGAACGCGTTAAGAATCAACCCCCTACCCCCATTCGTTCGGGCGCTACAGTAAAAACCACCCCCAGGGGGGGGGGGGTAAATTTTTTAAAAAATTCCGAACGTTGAGGGTTGTAGCGCTTGCCTCCTCGGTCACAATGAAACTGTTTCCAAGTCGCTAGCACCCCTGTGAGACCGCCTACCCCCGACAAAATGCCATCCCTAATTTTGAATTACCGCCATTTTCCTCGAAAAGGGCCCGATTATCGTCGAAAATGGAACGAAACGTTAGGGAATTGTTGATTCGATCGAGCCCGGTCGAAAAATCCGCATGTGAACTGTCAAAAAAGCTTTTACTGGGGGTTGCTACCCCTAACCATTACCACGCCGTTGGGAGGGGGTTGGCGTTATGGCGGCGGGTCGGCGTGGTCACGCCTCGACGAAAGAGCCTTTGAGACAACTCCTGACCAATTTTGGTGTCAATCGCACAATTCCTTGTCACCTGACATCGGAAAAACCAAATTTTCGTTCAATTTCAACCCCCAAGTTTGCGCCCCTGTCCCTACGTAACCCGTAGCCTAAAAAATACGGGACCACGACGGCGAGGAGGGCGCATCCATTCCTTAACGCGCCCCCAAAGTGCAACCCCCTCCGACAAACCCGTGCGGCTGCAGGGGCTTCCAAAGTTGAGCCCCCACTGGAGCGCCGCGCCGGGCCGCCGCTGCCAGCCGCCTCATGGGTAGGCAACCCTACGCGCTCCGGCACGTCGCCGACGTGTTACTGACGCGGTGCGTTGGTTTCAGTCATCACCCGAATTTTGAAAACAATTTTGCCATCAGTTGTGCAATTTTCTGCGCAAAATTTTGAAACCCTAGCCCCGGACGCGTCCATCTCGGAAGCTGCGGCGCGCGTTGGGTTGCCTACCCATCAGGCGGCTGGCAGCGGCTCGGCGCGTCGATCCAGTAGGGGCTTAACTTTGGAAGCCCCTGCAGCCGCACGGGTTTGTCGGAGGGGGTTGCGCTTCGAGGGCGCGTCAGGGAATGGATGCGCCTTCCTCCCTGACGTGATCCCGTATTTTTAAGGCTACGGGTTACGTAGGGACAGGGGCGCAAACTTGGGGGTTGAAATTGAACGAAAATTTGGTTTTTCCGATGTCAGGTGACAAGGAATTGTGCGATTGACACCAAAATTGGTCAGGAGTTGTCTCAAAGGCCCTTTCGTCGAGGCGTGACCACGCCGACCCGCCGCCATAACGCCAACCCCCTCCCAACGGCGTGGTAATGGTTAGGGGTAGCAACCCCCAGTAAAAGCTTTTTTGACAGTTCACATGCGGATTTTTCGACCGGGCTCGATCGAATCAACAATTCCCTAACGTTTCGTTCCATTTTCGACGATAATCGGGCCCTTTTAGAGGAAAATGGCGGTAATTCAAAATTAGGGATGGCATTTTGACGGGGGTAGGCGGTCTCACAGGGGTGCTAGCGACTTGGAAACAGTTTCATTGTGACCGAGGAGGCAAGCGCTACAACCCTCAACGTTCGGAATTTTTTTTAAAAATTTACCCCCCCTGGGGTGGTTTTTACTGTAGCGCCCGAACGAATGGGGGTAGGGGGCCTAACCTAACCCCCCATGACCCCCGGAACGACCTTTTAATCAATGGAAAAGGGCCGAAATTTGACAGGGTTTTGCGCGGAGGGTGGAAAATGCAGGAAGGGGGTGGGTCCGGGTCTCGCTGCTTAAGGGGTGTGTGTACAACCCCTTGAGGTACCTCCCTACCAAATTAGAAGCCCCTACCTTAATTTCCGTTGAAATGGCGAAGAAAAGTTGAAGTGTAACGCTAATTTTGACGCCCAGTGTAGTAAGAGTCGAGACTCCTCGGCTGAGCTGCCGTTTTCCTCTCTCTATATGGTGGCCGTTGTCACTTTTGTAATGGGGCCTTACGGTGCTTGGCCCGCTGCGGCGTAGGAAGGGCGGCGCGGTCCCCGGTTCGATCCCGGGCAGGGGCAGCACGTCCGAATTTCAAAATTCACGGCGGATTCACCGCTCGCCGTCGCATCGGAACAGTAGGGATGCCGCGGGGCTCGTGGGGCCGCTAGCAGATTCAGTCGAGAACATGGCAGCACAAGCGCAGGAACTACGCGTGCATCTCCGAGACGCAGCCTGCTTTGGGCTGCAAATGGCGCATCAGATGGGCAGGGCCCCTGGTCAGTGGCCACACTACGTCGAGGAATTGTCGACATTTGTTGATCAGTGCATGCTCATCATGGAAGACGAAACCAAGTTCGGTTTGTTCTCCTGCTTGGCGGTTCACAATGGTGAGTACTCAGTCAGTTCACACTGCTGTAGGGTCTTCGAATTCGAACCCAAAGTTGCGTACGGCCCGTAACGCAGTGCGTACCGTTTGCAGATGACGGGGAGCCAAAGGAACAGCTGCTCTTAACGTTAACTGATCAGCTGGCAAGCCTTAAACTCGCGTGCAGATTGTTACCGGCATCATGTCTCCTCAACGAGTTGGCCGCTCTGACACATCATTCTATACGCCTACTGACAGCTGACGGAAGAAAGTGACGGAAATGATGCAACCATTGTATTGTACGAATAAAAAATTAAATAAATTTTTTATCATTTATTATTGTATGTACAATACAATATTAATATAGTCAAAATAGATTTTGACATTCAGTGAACTGAAGGCATAGAGATTACTGTGAGATAAGACACAAAATAGATGATATAGATTTTATATATACAATATTAATACAATACAATATTAATATAGTCAAAATAGATTTTGACATTCAGTGAATTCAGTGTGGTGCGGAGTTATTACCATGAAACCCATTATTATTATTATTATTATTTATTACCATCAAACCTCTCTATATCATGAGCAATCACTTTCAGACATTCAGACAGAAGACGGTGGATTCACTGTAACATGCAAAAGCTATGTATCAATGTATCAATGTATGTCTGATGGTCACATACTGGCAACTGGCGTGGGAACTTACTTGCACAGGCAGGTCCGCTCGCCGTAGGGCAGCACCTGCTCCTGCAGTTGTTGGGCCACTGCATCACACTCCGCCGCGGGGATCTCGGTCACGGGATCTACCCTAAGACATTGCCAGGGGCAGTCCGCCGGAATCCAGGCCACCACCACGTTATTGATCTGGCAGTCGTGCACGAAGGTCGGCACGGTTGCCAGGCCGTGCGCGGCCCTCGGGAACGGCAGTACGAGCTGGAAAAAAATTATCAACGTCACACACTGGAAAACATGGTTGTGTGGGGCCGTTGCTTGTATGAGTTGCTTGTACTTACATATCCACGCGATGCCCAGGCAACGGCGGCCAGGCAAATTGCCAGCCTGCGGGTCGACGTCCCATGGGCACCGCTGCGGATGTGGTAGTCCAGCGCGGAAGCAGTAGAATGTCCCAGTCGGCAGATGGGGCAGATGATTGTGTTGATTAAGTCCACCCCAGCCTGGAAGTCTTCGACACATCCAATTGCCCCGTTCGCCAGCATGAAAATTCTGGCCGCTGCTGAAGAGGTCCGGGGATGCAGGGGACGCAAGTATCCTGCACACCAAAAAAATGGTAAGGTTTGTTATGTGAAGTTAAGTGTGTATGACCTCACTTAGTGCCATATAGTTCCTACGTACGCCTCATTAAATAGTGACTAAATTACTTATAGAAACAGTAATTCAATTCATTATATCCCTGAAGTAGTTTGGTAATTGTCAGTGGTGGAATTTTGTCGGACTAATTATCAAAAATATCCACTGGTAAATCCAAACAAATTTTATTTTCTATAATAGATAATAAACATTAGGAAAGTAAAACAGGAGCCTTTCCTCATCCTGTCCTCTGAACATTTATGTTCACTGAGACAATTTCTGCACAAATGGAAGTACAAGTTATAAACAAAATACATGAAGACTTCAAATGATAGAACAAAACAATAAGAGTTGCATTTACAGAAGAAAAGGGACCTACATAAACAGGATGGAAATGATAGGAGTAGGTAATTTATGATAACAAGCACACTTTGTCAAGTCACAGAGATTAAATATACAGGCTCAGTCATTACAACAAAAAGTACAAAATGCATTGATGGAAATGATAGGGATAATGTGTTGATCAAATAATTTACGGTGACAAACACACTTTGTCAAGTTAGAGTTAGCATTATCACATAAGAAAACAAAAGACAATTTATACACATCGGTAATTCAAGATGGTCAACTTTTAGTATGAAAGTATTCAAAGCTCATCACAAAACAAATAAAAAAATAAAAAATAGAGAAATTATAAATACACATTGGATAACTAAACATGACTTGCCCCTACAGATTCACAGCGAGTTTCATCTGGATTAAGAAAATTGACAAAATCAAAGAAACATCTAAAAGCAAAACTAGAATTATAAATCAGTTACAGTCACACTTCTACAAAAGCCATTTTAATCATAATTGTGTAAAGAAACCTGGTCAAACGAATTAACTCAATGAATCAAGAAGAGGGTAAAGTTGAGGAATTACCCCGCAGTTTCAAAGCTCTCGAAGTTGAAATAGAGTTCTGCGTTGGTGACTGAAGATAAACCTCGTGACACTCACAGCACAGATGAATCTGAAAGGGAGATTAAGATTACTGTAAAAATAGTGGGAAAAAAACGGAGGAGAGGCTAATTTTTTTGTGCAAATGAGCCAATAAGAGTTGAGCAGTTTAAGTAATGGGGACAGAATAGGATCATCTGGATAAACTGTCATTATTTCCCCAAAATAAATGCACTCAAACTATTTATAAAACCGACTAATTCATGATGGCAAGCAAAGAAGCTTTGATAAAGAAAGTATACTAACAGAATGTGAGGTCCTTTGATGTTGGCAGGTTGTCCGTCAATCAGATCAGAATGCAAACAGGCTGCAGGAGAGTTCACGGATCAACCCTCGAAATGTACCACAGCAACCAAGACTGGACCTGGAAAAGAGAAAGAAAGGTATTATGAGGGTGCCCATCATATTTAAAATGCTACATGCGACAACTGAGCGAGCACTTGCAAGTACTGTAATGATCAATGCAAACAAAAAGATCCCAAAACGACTGAGACACACAAAATTAATTGCAATTCAGGTAAACAAGTCCACAAAGGATAAACACACAGTCTGTTGCACTTTGACTCAATCAGTTCATAACAAAGTAAGACCATAGTAAGTGCATCACAACTGTACCAGGTCAATCTCAGACATTGTCATTTGCAATGACTGTGAGAGCACTCCGACTACGTTTATAAATTGAAAAATAACATTATTTCAAATCTTTTCTTTGTAAATTACGATTAGGACGATTTCCCAGCGTTGAGACGCTCGTCTCAAGATTGGTCTGAAGGTTATGAGGAGCATTGAAGGTAACAAATTTTGTAGTTGGGGTGTGAGTTTTTCAGATTGCTAGGCGTAGAACGAAAGCGAGGTGAGAGATATCGACGAAAACTCACCAGAGTTTGACGGACGGATGCCGAAACCTAAACATTACCCGTTCAAAATCTGCACTCTAAAAAAAGTTATGAAATTTAATATCGAAAAAAGTATAACTTTTCATAAACACGTTCTAAAAGTCAACTTTCATAACATTCTTCTAAAACTTAAGATCTGGTAATCAAATTTAAGATTTCGGCTATAAAATTTTAGAAATACGGTTATAAAAGTTTAGAACGAGTTACATTCAGAACAGAAGTTATGAAAATTGAGATTGTCGCTCTTATATTTCAAAACGGTAGCTTAATTCATAAACCAATTCTAAATTTTAAGAATGGGGTGACAACACCTGAAGACAGGCCGATTTTTTGGGTTGGGTGAGGGTTCCAAACTTAGTGGGTTGACAGGGCATCCTTGGACGTATTTACCCAAAAATTACCAAAATAGTGTGTGATTCAGATCATTGCTCTCTAAAAAAATATAATCACATTTCCACTGTACCATTGTATGGTAAAAGTGCCAACTTCGGTATGAGAAACGAAAATTTCGTGGGTGATTCTAAAAACAAAACGCAATCTGTGAACAATCCACATATGGTCAGAAAAACAGCCGCCCGAGTCAGGTTTCACAGATCTGCCGCTAGGTGGCGCTTGGAGCGCCGTGACCGTTCTTCAATTAGTCTTTGCAATTTATGTCGTTAAAGCAAGTAATTTTCGCAAATCATACCATCTATTGCCGTCGTAGATATCAGCTCTAGCCTTTAGCTATAAGTTTTGAACGAAATATCACACTGAAGTCGAGAAAAACGCATTTCCATGTTGCCACTCCCTGGCGTCTTCGGTCGGCCATAAAGGTTGGGTGCACGCATGATCCGCCCGATAATTGTGTCCGGTCTGTGCACTCTGTGGCAGTAAGGATGTCCACTTTTTCAAGTGACACGGACGAAGACCTTAAATGATCTTTCTCCCGTCATAACTTTCTAGTTTGCTGTTCTACAAGCAAGGTTACCTTAGGTAAGGCAATTCAATCCAAAAATTAATAAAACATTTATGATGTTTCATCATCTGTGACATGAAGAATCAGAATGGGATTGGAGTTTCCATAACCAGTTAGTTATGAAAACTTATAAAAAGTTTATGAGATTTAATAAACTGCTTCTGATATTTCATAACGAATGTTTATGAAATTTCAGAGCTAAAATGTTATAAAATTTAAGATCCATAATTATACAATTTTCTTCAAGTCCAGGTTATGAAATTTAGGGTAAAGTGCCGAACATGGATCAGGGTACCAATCATGGATCATTTTTGTTAGCGAGCCCGTACCGCCAAACCAAGTGACCAATTTTGTTTTTGAAAATTTTTCCAAGTAGTCAGCACGTTTGAGTGCTAGAATCACGTGCGGGAGAGCTGATCAAGCTTACCGTAACCCTCACAATAATTAAATGAAAAAGTGTCTCTTAAAACGGGTCCGAAAACGGCCTGGTTTCAGGTTAGGTTAGGAGTCAAAGTTCTATGCCTTATTCTGAAGAATCTTTTCATCAAAAATGTCTCAAAATTTTTTTGTGGCAGCTTCAGACAGTACCCTTTTACAATTCAGGTGACCGGAAGTTATCGGGCGGTCCCTGGCAAAACGCGAAGGGGGTGATCCATGTTTGGGTCAGACCCAAACATGGTCCAGTAAAATCAGTGAAATTTCAAATCCGTCTAAATTTCAAAGTATTTGTTCTCAAGTGTTCAATTCTTGAGAAAAGGTTGTCCTTGTGAGTATCTCGAAGTGTATCGAAAAAAAATTAGATCACCGCTCTGTTGAGTTGAAATACGGGGGATTTCTAAAAAGTGATCCATGTTTGGTAACCTTACCCTAAGAGGCATTTTTTTTAGAGTGTGAGCTTGGAAATGTAAATAAACACAAAACACTTCCGAAACTGCAGTCGAACTAGGTTTCGATACTCGTGTCTGAGGTCGAGGGGTCGAAGATCGAGAGGCCAGGCGGGCAGATTCGAAACACAGTTTTTGCGTCGCAGGGGCTTGAGCAGGCAGCCCGTCGCACCCGGGTGTGTTGCAGTGCTCAGAGATGGCCTACCGCACAGGCGCGCGCGCTTATTATTTACATTCCAAGTGTTTTTCTTTCTCTCACGCCACAGATGCAGATGAACTAACGCAAATAAAAGGCACGTAAAATCATGGCAGTAGTTGAGGTTGTTCCTCAGAGCAAACAAGCACTACATGAACACAACTTTTTTAAAAACTCTTTTACTTTTAACGGTGTAGGGACGTCGGAGGGATTTCATCGAGTCGGCTGCCGAAAGGGGGACCTCAGAGGGATTTCATTAGGAGAGGTACTTCGGAGGGACTTCGGATGGTCCCGGAGTCCCTATAAAGTTCCAAAATCAAGAAGGGGACTAAGTAGGGACTGGGATGGAACAAGGCAGGGACTTCGTTTTCTATTAGGGTTTTTAGGGTTGCAACCTATGTTTTCGACTTATATATTTATTTATTTATTTATATATTTATCTATTTATTTATTTTTTATTTCTTTTGTTGCAGGTCGTCAGTACATGTTGAGGCCCGATCGCAATGCTGAGTACGATAGCGACGGCAGTGGCGTTAGCGACGGCAGCGAGTTCTTCGCCAGCGCGTTGTCGTCGGCAGTTGAATCAGCAGATGAGGAGTCCCCAACAAAGGAAAACGATGACGGTGCTACGAAGGAATGGCCCGTCCCAAAATGTCCTTTTACATATAGGCCTTCGAATGGAAATGTCCACTAATTTTTTAGGCCTCCTTAATAAGGTCCAATACATTCCAAGTCCTTCAAAATAATGTCCGATATTTTTAAAGGCCTTTTTGATATAAGTCCATGTAAAATAAAAAGTACTTTCAGTTTGTATACTTTATTGTTCATCAGTTTTACTTGTTTTGATTTGATTACACTGAGTCTGTCGGTTTTGTTGGATCACTCAATCAGGCTGAATTTTGAGGTTGTACGCTACAGCCTCCAAGAATGTGAAAATTTCCCCCCGCTCTTTGTATTCCTCATAGGTTTCTGCAAGACGATGGAGCCTGCGCTGGGACAGCTCATACTTCTTGTTCACAGGCTGCCTGATGTTGATGTGGCCAGCTCGAACTTGGGCAAGAATCTGATGGAAGTCGTGTTCCTCTGAACGAACTTCATCCAAAAATTTCCAGACATTCGCATGGTGGATCACCATTATCTTCTGGAACTTGGAGTGATAGGCCTCGACAACGTTGTTTGTCCTGTGCGAATTGTCAACGGCCTGCTCGTGCACGTTCCATACGTCGACTGGGAACAGAGGTGGAACTGCGCGACGGCGACGAAGAGTGCGATTGCCTCTGATGTAGTTGTTGTCGAGATGAGTCGCCACGTTCAAGACCCTATCGTCCGCCTCCTCCACGATCATGTCAAAAACCTCCTCTACACACTAAATGACCAGGGACAATTTTTGCATCTAGCTGGATGCGGTTTTAAGCACATCTAACTTCGGACAAATTTGTATCCGGCTAGTCACGAATTGTACATAAAGAGGCACAATATTGTACTTCGAACACGAGACAATATTTGTGATCCAATTGATGGACAATATTGTGCCTCTTTATGTACAATTCGTGACTAGCTAGGTACAAATTTGTCCGAAGTTAGATGTGCTTAAAACCGCATCCAGCTGGATGCAAAAATTGTCCCTGGTCATTTAGTGTGTACATCAGCCATTGGCACGAAGGGAACCGCCATCAGACGTTGAACGTCACGTCGCACTGTGTGATCCTCGTTCTCGGCATTGATGTAGAGAGAACGTAGGCCATCGTCGACAACCTTCCGCCAGAGGGACTGGTTGAAGTGGAAAAGGCAACCTTTGTGGAAGATGTTGGGGAAAAAGTCCCGGTTCACATTCATGGCCGCTATTTCAAAGTCAGTTATCATGAGCCTCATGTGGAAGTGAAGGTGCAGACGTGTCGCCTCGTCCATCAGCGCCTGCCAAATCTGCCTATACGTCCGTTCTGTCTTCCGGACGCAGAGACAAAACACCAAAGGAAAGACGTTCTTTCTCCCCGCGGTGTCCACGACGATGCCGTGGATCGTGTAGAGCTGGGCGAACTGGTTCGGCACCGTCTTAAAGGTGCCATCCGCGAAGACGGTCTCGCTGGCGCACAGCACACGAAGCCCCTCTTCAGTGCAGAACACGACGACACGATCAGCGTCTTCTTTAAAAACGAAAAAAAAAATCAAATTTATTTTTGAAATAAGGGACAAAAATTAGCTTGATTTACTCTCTTGGTGATGGTGTAGGGAGCATCCAGCACGATGTCTTCGAGTACGTTGGGGTTGCGCGGCCTTCCGCGATTCTGGTGCAGGTTCACCACCCGCCGGATGGACTGTCTCTCGGGAAGACGTGCCAACACTTCAGGATCTTGCACAGCACCGACGCCAAGACGAATGGCCTGAATAACATAATTGTAATGCCCCGTCTTTATCTCTCACTACGCGCAACTCGCGTGCATCACCAGGACTGGCCGACTGGTTTACCTGTTGAGGCGGCTCGTTCGGGTGCTCCTCGGCGCGCCGCTTCAGCGACTGCATCACCTTCTTCACTTCCACGCCGCGATGGTCCGGGATGTGGCCGATGTGGGTCGCCTCCCTCAGCACTTGCAGATCCTCTAGGTCTGCGTTCGTGTGTAGTCTTGCATTGCACACCGCGCGCTCAGTGCACCTCCAGTAGATTTTCAAGAGCTTGAGGTTCTTGGAGTGCTCTGTGTACGCGAAACCTCCGCGACACAAGGTCATCTTTCCCTTATTGGAGCGCACCAACTCTATTTCGTCGCCCATGTCGCCTTTTGCCGCACTGCGCCGCCAACAACAGCTGGGTGCCGAGTCAACGGCTGGGGAGCGGCCAACAATACTCAGCAAGTAGTAGTGTTGCCATTAGTTAATGGGGACATTTAAGGGTGGGACATTTAAATTGCAGGACAGATAGGTCGCGGGACATAGCCAGCCGGGACATTTGGTAGAGGCCATTCACTCATAGGCCCAAAAATTATTGGACAATTCGGTAAAGGACATTTTGTACCGGCCATTTCTTCCTGACACCACGATGACAGTCAGAGTGTTTATAAACACTACTGCCTCTTCTGCAAAAAGGATATGATGCTAAAGTGTGGAGGCACTATAAACATGTTCACAAGAAGGAAGTTAGTGTCAAGTCTATCCTCTCGATGCAGTCAGGAAAAGACAAAAATGATGCTATCAAACTTTTGACCAAGGGGACTGCGCCGAGAACCAGAAGAGAGCGGCGAGGGGGCTACCATTAGTTACTCGAAACAAGCATGTTGGTTTTTACAACTACGAACTCATAGTGGAATGTCCAGACTGCAAGTGTGCCCTATTGAACACTGGAACATTAACCGGACATTAATAAACATCTACGCATCCCCTTCTCGGCCTGGAAGAAAAAGAAACGGACGGACCGGCGTGGCCGTAAACCGGGTCAATGGCGCGCGCGCGCACACATACACCCGCACACGCACACTGAAAGTGTGCCAGTTTTGGCCGCCTCACACACACGCACACACCTTCACACGCACACGCGCACTCAGGGAAGGTCGTGGTGAAACGCCGTCGAGAGAGGCGCCAGCGAGGCACCGCCACCGCGTGGCTGACACACACACACATACCCTCACAAGCGCGTTTACATTGAAAACAGAAAGGGATGAAACGCGGCTTGGAAGAACTTACGAAAAGTAGCAAGCAACGTGGCGTGTCCGACGAGCGAACAGGAATGAACTAGCTCGGTGCCCGAGGACGCTAAGGAGGTTCCCCTCCATCCCCCTCTCCCGCCGCTGTCAGCAGCGGGGGAGGGGGTGGCGGGCGGGGGTGGGCAGCGGCGCGGCCCGCGGCACCGCCGCGGTTGGCGGGAGTGGGGTGAACTACTGCCCATCGCGGCCTAAGTGAGCGACGTGGTGGGGGGCACGGCAGTGCTGACGGACTCGCGGCCGGTGCGCCTCATTTCTGTTGTGATCAATATGGACGGAGGAAGGAAGACAACATCCGATTGATTGAGTTGGTGCGGGACCACCGAGCCATTTGGTGCGCCAGGGATCCGCTAAACAAGGACAGCACGGCGCGAGAAAAGGCGTGGACAGAAGTCTCCGACGCATACTTTTCGAAGGTAGTCGAAAATGGTAAGTGTTGGTGATCCTGTCCGCTGCCGCCACTTGTCGCGTCCTTTTCTTCTCTCTGTGTATGTGTGTGTGAAGGTGTGTGTGTGCGTGCCAACTGCTTATTGATTAATGCTTCCCGTTTTTCTTTCGGATTCAGGGCCAGTTTGGTGCAAGAAACGGTGGAAATCCATCATTGATGGCGGCCGGGCCCACAAGAAAAACCATCCCAAGCCGAGAAGCGGGCAGGGTCGAGGGGACATTACAGCTCACTACTATTTGGAGCCGTCGCTGAAATTCCTCGGCGACGATGACGCCACCGAGGAGACAGAGTAACCTGCTGTCAAGTTCCCCCACGGAGTCGATCGAGGTAGGTAAAAGCATCGTGTGGGTGTGCCACCCGGCCCTGCCGCCCAGCCGCACGACGCCTGGCCTCCGCCTTGTTCCGAGAGCTGTTTGTCGCTCTCTCTCGCAATCTTGAGGCTTCGCGTAGAGGTGCGAGAGAGACAGCGACGGAAACGGCTCGGCCGCTCGGCTTCGGAGGCCGTCACGAAACCAACTTGACATGATATTTTACGATTTTTATTATGTGTTCATTTCAGGAGGCACTGGTATTGACGCAGGAGGCTTTGATGCATTTGACTTCCAAGTGCCTTCAGAGCCTCATCCCCCTTCGGCGGCTGCCGGACGCCCCGTCACGCTACTGCCACGGGAGTCTGCTGTGACGGGGCAGCTGGAGGGTGTGCCATCCAGGTGTGTCAGGATGCTAGAAGCCGAATAAGCGATGTCTTAAATATCTCGAGGATGAGACACGACCTCTAACCCTAAACCTCTTTAACGAAATTTGAACTTGCAGGACCCAGCCAACGCGGCGAGGCCGCTCCAGTGGGACGTGGCAGGGAGCGGGGGATGGCCGGTATTCACCGCTTGAAACCCGGACGTGGCAGCATCAACCCATTCCTTGGAAACCCAGCATCTTCAACGCCTTCAGGACGTGGCCAAGGTCCAAGCCCAGGTATAGTTCACCATCCATTGACCCTGCAATTAAATGTAGTTAAATCACTATATTATTTACCGAAATTTGAACTTGCAGGAGCCAGCCAAGGCACGGCCTGTACATCCTCCTGTACACCATGTTAACCATGATGCACCTGCAGCAGCGCCCCTGGGGCTCGGATCGAAAAAGCCGTCACCGGGCGGTTCTTAGGTTCACCCTAGGAGGCTGCATACCAAATTTGGTGAAGATCGGACCACGGGAAGACCTCGGACGGACGGACGAACGCACAGCACGCATCATACTAATGCTCGTCCTCCGATATTTATTTTCATAAATAATACGGGACGGGCCAAAAAGTCAAAGGTTGATATAGCACAAGAGAAACACCAGAAAAAAGAAAAAAAAAAGAATGCTGAGTACCAGTAAAAATTTCGCCAAAACCCGAAAGAAAAGATATAATTAGGACCTGCCTCCGTACACACGGAACCTGGAAGACTACGCATCGAAGAGTCACAGCCAGACTTGCTGAAAACAATAATAGACATTAGTATTCATGGCAGCTCTTCTCATGGGCGCCGACAAACCGAGGAATCGCGAAGCTGCAAAACATTGACGGAACTGACTGATCGTTTTAACTTCATAGGCTACGATATACCCCTAAGTGCAGCATATCTCCGTCCTTTGCCAAGAGACAGTCGCACACGTAAAGGTAAAAGGCATGTGAAGACAGTTCCCGTGCGGCTGTCGAAGCCCAGCAAAGATTTGCATAAAAGACAGCCGGATGGCAAATTTTGCACAAACAGCATCCGATGTGTCGAATCACTGGCCTCAATGCTGGGTCCTGATTAGGTCTTGGTCATCTCTCAGGATAAGGCACGGGTTCCTCTTGGCGTAACAGCAGCAAATAACCACGCCCCAATACTTAAGCATACCGAGTATCGGTTATCTCTGCCTGATCATATGACTGGGTTGTCGGCGAGTCGAGGGGGCCACCACCTCGGGAACCCTGTGTACAAACTGACTGGTAATCTCCGTTAATCCATGCCGTAATCACGTAATCCTTGATAAAATTCTGTTCTTTTTGTAAACGATTTAGAACTAATTTTCCAAAATTTTACGCGTAATCCCTGGTAACATTTCCGTAATCCCGTAATCTTGTGGTCACCTGAAATGAGAGTGGCGGCCCCCTCACTCAAGTTGATTGTGTCAGCTTATGCTGGAGTCATCATTAAAGAGCATGCCAAGGGAGAACCTGATGCCGTTACGTACAGTGGCCCAACCTACATTGCTGTGAGAAGCGGCAAGCACTCCAGCTCAACTGCTGCAACCCATGCATATGACTTGGATGCCCTGCAGCTGAAGCTAAGCTTGAAGCTAATTTTACATTGGATGCTTTTGTAGTTTGTGCAACGGCCTTAAGACGACGTCAATGCTTAAGCTACTGTAAATTCATTGTTGTATGCTGCTTTCTTTCCCTGTTCTGACTTCTGTCTTGAAAGAAGCTAAAGGGAATTTGTTCTGTTAATTTGCTTTCAGATGGATGACGCACTTGATCATTATGATCCACAAGTTGGTGGCAATTTTGAGTTGGACTTGGAGCATTTAGACCCCCTTCATCCTAGAAACCATTACCTGAGGGAGAGAAGGAGACAGAAGCGCCGACTCATTCTGCGACGCCGAAGGGTCAGGGATTTAGATGACCCATATGACGTTACATATGAGGCTTTTGTAAGGTCTTATCGCCTATCCCAAGACTTAACTCTCAGTCTATTGGACTTTTTGAGACCCTATATTCGAGAAACTACAAGTCCTTTGGCTGTCCCACTGGAGCTCAAAGTATGTTCCACGATTGCTCTTCTAAAGCCCTTTGTTTCATCCATACTGGTTTTATAAAATGTAGAATTTTTCCTGCTAGATACTTGCTGTCCTAAACTTCTATGCAACTGGAAGCTATCAAACTCCAACAGGCAAGCAGTTTGATGTGGCAATAGCTCAACCTACTCTTTGCGCTTTCATAGAAGAGATCACAAATGCACTAAATGAGGATGAAGTCTTAGCGCATGTAATCAGGTTCCCATCAAATGTAGCAGAGGTGGAGCAGTGCATTGACAGGTAATGATATTGATACAACAATTGCACTACTTTTAACAACTGTATACTGATTGTTTATTGTCTTCAGGAATCGGAGGTTGGGAGGGAAGATAGAAGATGATGCAGGCTACACTGATGGCACTCTTTTCAAAATAAGAAAGCGTTCTTTGGAAGAAAACCACCAAGCATTTTAAGGATGAAAAGGTTTTGCTAGTATTACGCTTTGGTAGTAAGTATAGAGTGGAGCTGCTCCATGAATTGGTAAATGATATAAACTTGGTTGCAAGGAATAGAAAATAACCCTGACTTCATTTTACAGACCTGTGACGGACAGTTATACATCTCAAACATTCTTGCACGGTTCCCTGGAGCCACCGATGACTCATACATTTTTGGAGGCTCGGCTCTGCGACGTAGAATGCAAGAATGGAATGGTCAGCGACGATGCCACCTCTTGGGTATGTATCAAGTACATTAGTACGTAAGTAGTGATGTTACACTTGCTTTCATGACTGAAATTTTATGTTCTTTAAGGTGATTCTGGCTTTGCGTTAGGACCGTGGTTTATTACGCCCTTCATTAGAGATGATCGACCTGAGAAAGAGGACATACCAGAAGGCAGATTCAACAAGGCGCTCTGCTCTGACAGGAACGTCAGTGAAAGGTGCATTGGCGTCAAGAGGTGGATGAGCCTCCTGAATCGTGTACGGAGTACTATTATTGTCGGTATTAGTTGAAGTGTTATTGGCTGAGCGATTAGCGAAGCCAGTTTACTCCAGTGAGGTTGAAAAGTTTTGTCTGTCTCTTTGTTTGTTTTGTGTGTCCGCACTACTCCTCCCAAACGGCTCGGCCGATCGGGACGAGAATTTGCAGGGATGTTCGACGGAAGGGCGCGCCCTTGCTTGTTATACTTCGTCCATTCATTA